>WQNJ02000044.1:2262500-2930000 GCA_016584745.2 Phylloscopus trochilus trochilus | reverse complement strand
ATTACAGCTCCTCTTGGCCAGAAGGGCTGGGATACCACAGCTGGATCCGGGCTGGATCCCACAGCTGGATCTGAATTGAGATCCCATAGCTTCTGGGGCAGCAGGAGCTATGCCTGCCGTGTCCCCGCTCCCGGGAATGCCCCAGGGATGCTCCCGTCTGGGATCCCCACAGGTTCCTGTTTGGGATCCCCGAGAATGCTCTGGATACCCCGGAATGCTCCAGTCTGGGGTCCCTGGAGATGCTCTGCTTTGGGATCCCCAGGAAAGCCCCGATTTGTGATCTTTGGAGATGCTCTGGCTCCCCGAGGATGCTCAGTTTCGGGGTCCCCAGGACAGCTGCAGTTTGGGGTCTCTGGAGCTGCTCTGGGTCCCCTGGGACCCTCTGCTTTGGGGAATTTGGGGTTTGGGGACAGGGGCGGCATGAGCAGAGACGGGGAGGTGACCCAGGGGACGATTTTTGGGGCTCATTTTTCCCCTCTCACCCCCTCACCCCACTCCTGTGGGGTTGGGAAAGGGGATCCCAAACTCCTTCCCCTTTTCACCCCCTGCTCCCTCCTCACAGTTTTTGTTGTTGTTGTTTTGTTGCTTTTGTGGGTTTTTCTCTATTTAGGGCCTTTCCAGCTGCTTCCTTTTATCCTTTTCATTCAGACCCTGTCATTACATTTTCCATTCTTTCAAAGAAATAAAAATAAAAGCAGCTTCCCAAGGTCCTTTCCAGCTCCTTATTCCTGGGGGGGGGGGGGGGGGGGGAAGGGATGGAATATCCCCCCCAAAAAAATCCCTCCTGAAAATTGCCAAATTCTCCTGCTCCTGCTCCCCTGTGGGGTTGTTTTGGGATGCCATGGGAGGGGGGAATATCCCAAAAAAATAGCTGCTGCGAGATCCCGACGTGCTGGCATATCCTTCTCCTATCTCTTTTTTATTTTTGGATGCAGCCATCCCAAATTACTGGGGCAGGCCGGGAGCTGCCGGCTCCGGGCTCCCGTTCCCTTCCCCGCTTGGAACAGGGCCTGGAACAGGGAACAGAAGCAGCTGAGTTCTCCTCATCCCAATTTTTTTTTTTTTTAATTTCTTTTTTTTTTTCCCCGGGACATTCCCAGCCCTGGTTCTGCCTCCCGGACCCTCCAGGGTGGAATCCAGACCGGGGTCACCCCAGAATTCACGGCCGGGAGCTTTTAGGGGATCCTCTGTCCGTGCCCACCCCACATTCCCATTGCTGGGAGCATCCCTGGTGCTGAAGACGCCGGGAAAATTGAGGGGGGTTGGCCCAAAAGCTCCAAAAATCCCGTCTGGATCCCCCATCCCGCTGTTCCCGGGGTGTCCCTGGGACTGGGACCCTTCCTGGGACTCTTTATTGTTTTATTCCCCTTTTCCCACCTTCCCCCCCCCCCCCCTTTTTTTTTTCTCCTTTTCTCCCTTTTTCTCTCCCTTTCCCCCCCATTTTCCTCCCCCTGCCTTGCCCCAAACCGAGCGGGTGCTGGGGAACGACCCCGGATCCCGGTGTTCCCACACGGAATTCCTGCATTCCCGGCATTCCTGCAAGACCTCGCATTCCCGGCCCCCGGCATTCCTGGATTCCCGCAGGATCCCGGCCCCGTCCCCGCGGGAACATCCCCCGGGTTTCGCCGGGGAGGGGACGTGGAGCCCGCTGGGGACAATTCCTGACACCCGGGGAAAAATCAGGACCCGGGGGAAAACAGGACAGGGAGAATCCAGGATCAGGAGTATCCAGGGATAAGCAGCGCCCAGGGATGAGAGCGACATTCAGGATCCCGGGGAAACGAGTGGCCAGGAGAAGGAGAACCCAAGGGATGAGAGAGATCCAGGGACAGGCAGGACCCAGGGGAAAAAACAACACCCGGGATAGGGAGAATCCAGGGATAAGGAAAATCCAGGGAAAATGACACCCAAGATAAAGAGAATCCCTGGAAAATGACACCCAGGATAAAGGGAATCCGGGGAAAAAAAAAACAACACCAGGACAGGGAGAATCCAGGACAGGGAGCAGCCAGGTATTGGGAAGGAGCGGCAGGAATGCCACCTGGCCGTGGAATCTCAGCATTCCAGGTGCCTCCTCCCTCCCTCCCTCTCCGTCTCCGTCTCCCCCCCGCCGTGCCCGGCATCCTCCCGCGCTGGGATCGCGTCCCGGCGGGAAGGGGCAGGGGCCCGGGGCCGGGGTTTGGCCGCAGCTTCGGCCAAGGACCGCCCCCCCCCCGGGGGCCCCGCGCCCTCTTTGATCCCGCATCCAGCGAAAAGGGTGGAAAAAAGGGTGGAAAAATGCGGCGCCGGGGCCAGGGCGGCTTGGAAAAGGGAGATGTTGTCCCGGGTTCGGGCCCATAAATGCCGCCTGTTCCATTACAGCATCCCGCCAGCAGGGAGGGGCGGGGGACATCCAGAAAAAAACATCCCGCCGGTGACACCCAGGTGGCAGCAGGACAGGGCCGGCCCGTCCCTGGGGTCACCAGGGGGTGGTTTGGCTCGTGGGGGGGCTCCGGGTGGGTACCCCCCACCCCGCCTGCCACGTCCCGCTGGCCCGGGGAGCTGGCACCGGGCCCCCCCCGCCGCCGCCAGCCCGGCTCAGCCCGGCCAAAGGCAAACAGCGGCGGGGGCAGGGCTGGGGACAGCGGGGACACGCGGGGGGTGGGTCCCGCCCCGTCCCGGAGAAGCGCAGCAGCCAGGCGGGTGTACAACCATGGTATATTTTGTAATAAATAATGTACAAATCCGCCCCAAAGCCGGGCCCGGGTGCCGCGGGGTGGGGGGGGGGGGCGTGACAGCGGCCCCCCGGCTGGGGGTGGCACCGCGGGGGGGGGAGTTTTATCGTTTTATCCGCCTTATCCTTGGGGTCTCCTCCCGCTCCTCCTCTCCCCAAAAAATCCGGGTTTTTGGCGGGATTCAGGGGTGGAAGGAGCGCTCCCGGCTCCCGGTGCGGGCACGGCCGGTGGCACCGGGCAGAGCACCGGGCAGAGCACCGGGCGGGGACCCCCTCGCCGTGCCGCCCCCTTCCCTGCTCTGCTCCCACTGCCTCTTTTATTTCCTTTTATTTCCGTCCCCTCCGCGGCACGGCCTGCGCGGGGCTGAGCACCAAGAGGAGGCAGCGACAGCACCCAGGGGACGGCGGGACCCCCTCCCCGCGGCCCCGCGGCCCCCCACCCCCTGCACCCCGTTCCGCCTGTGCCCCCCAAGTTCTTCGGGCATTATAAATGAGCGTGGCCAAAAGCGACAGGGAAAAGGCAGGGGCGACAAAGCAGAGCCGGGGAGGGGACACGGAGGGGACTCAGGGCTGTCCCCGCTGCCGGCCCGGTCTCCACTGGCCGCCGGGGGTCCGGCGGTCGGCCGTGGGGCCGGGGGCTCCGGAGGCAAAGTCCATCACCTCGGGGGGAGCGCGGCGCAGCTCGGACCTCCCCATCTCCCTGCGGATCTCGTCCAGTGCCTGGGCCGGAGAGCTGAGCAGGCGCTGGAAGAAGCTCTCCCTGCCCGGCGGCTGCTCCTGGCAGCTGAAGGTGACGGCCGTGCCCTCGCCTGCCCGCATCTCCCTGGAGAAGCCGTCTGAGGTGCCCGCGAAGCAGCGGCCGATGGCGATCTCCTTGGCCAGCCGGGGGTTCTGGTCCGTCACGGTGTAGATGCCGTAGTTGTGTCCTAGTGGGTCCAGCGGGGCCAGCATGGAGAAGGCCGCGGTGTGGTTGTTGTCGGCCAGTGGCGGGTGCCGGCTCAGGTACTCCCGCAGCAGCGCGTTGACAGCCGTGCGGCGGCAGCTGCCCTGCGGCACCACCGACACCAGCGTCCTGTCGGGCAGGCTCTGGTCGAAGAGCATCCCCCCACACTTGAACTCCACGCAGGCGCCCGAGGTGCCGGCCAGCAGCGGGTCCCGCACGCTCCGGGTGTCCCGCAGCCCGTAGAGCTGCCCTCGGCTGCGGGGGTGGCTGCCGCCGACATTCCTGGACCTCACCATGTACTCCTGCGGCCCCTCCAGCTGCACCTTGATGTAACACGCCCGGAACTCCTGCGGGTTGGGCCACCACGCCAGGTAGTCCCCGGTCCAGGAGGTGACGTCGCTCTCCCTGAAGGGCACCACGTTGTACTCGTACCTGTCCACCTCCACGCGGTAGAAGCGCAGGTGGTTGGCCCTGACCGGCGCCTCCTCGCACTCCCGCAGGCTGCGGTAGGAGTAGATGGGCCCGTCGCTCTCGCCTGCCTCGTTGGGGTCGGGCTTGGCCACGTTGATCTGGAACGCTGTCTTCTTCAGAGCCGCATCCTCGTGGTCCGAGCGCCGGTAGCCCAGCTTGTCCAGGTAGGGCTGTGCCACCCCCACGGTGTTGGGGTTGAGCTTGGGGCTGGAGGCCACGGCTTCCAGCTCCTCACCGCCCAGTGTGGCTGTCAGCAGTGCCGCGTAGGCGTCGGGGCGCTGGCCATCACAGAAGGCGGGCAGGCAGGCGCCGTTGGGCCCCGTGATCACGCTGTCGAAGCGGCCCCAGGCCCGGGGGTTGCTGGGGAAGCCGGGCTGTGGCTCCAGGTTGACCAGGCTGACCACCACCCCCTCCAGCTGCTCCGAAGGGTTGAACTTCTCATTGCTGTAGGCCCTGACCTTGACGAAGCAGCGGCGATCCTCAGGCACATCCAGGTTGAAGAGGCGCCGCTCGCGGATCTCCAGGTTGCCCACCAGGAAGGTCCTCTCCTCCCTCTTCCTCTTCCTCTGTCTGCCCCTGGCCAGGCGCAGCAGCCCCTCCTCCTCCCACAGGCCACTCTCGGGGTTCAAGGACCACAGCTTCATCTTGCCCAGGTGCTCCGGCATCCGCACCTGCCCCGCATCCATCCTCACCTGCACTGGCCCCGCCTGCAGGGCCGCGCCACTCTGGCCCTCGCGGAACTCCACGGCGAACATGCCGTAGGTGCGCAGGGGCACGATCTCCCCCTCGGCGTTGGCAAAGCTCAGGTCGCTGGAGGCGGCGCCAGCTGTGCCCAGGTCCCGGGGGTCCACGAAGGTGACGCTGGCCTTGACGGTGCCGTTGAAAACCTCCCCGGACGGGCGGAGGAAAACCCCGGCCGGCAGAAGCAGCTCCCCCACGGGCTCCCGGCCGCCGGCCTCTCCCAGGGGGATGGCGTTGCTGAGGCTGCCGTCCAGATCCACCGGCTCCTGCTTGCGCAGCATCTTCACCTCCTGGTACACGGCTCCTCCCCGCCGGTCAAAGGGCAGCACCCTGACGGCGTCCACCAGGCGCTGCTGGGTGTCCACGAACCGAGCCACCAAGCGCTGCGCATCCAGCGGCACCTCGATGGTGAAGGAGCCGCGGTGGCCGGTGAAGCCCACCCTCCTGCCCCCCAGGAAGATGTGGCCGAAGCTCAGCGGCTCCCCGGTGTCGGCCGCTGTCACACGGCCCTGCACCAGAGCCCGGGGCCGGGCGCAGGGCCCGCAGCCGCACTCGGCCACCACCTTGAGGGGCAGCAGGGAGCCGGCGCACGGCACCTGCCGCAGCTCCATCCTCCGCACCCCGCAGCACCGCCCCGACTCCTCCCCGCAGGCCGAGGCCTCCGCGGAGCCTCCCGGGCAGGGCGAGCCGGGGCAGCGCCCCACGTTGTAGTAGCGGGAGCCGCTGGCGTCCTGCGGGCACTCTCTAGGCAGCTCCACCAGGCTGGGCTCGGGCTGCAGCCTGCAGCTCGGCTGGCCCTGGCCTGGGGGGCACGGAGGAGGTGGCGTTAGAGGGGTCCGGGGGTCCAGCCACCCCACAGGAGCCCCTCCCCGCCCTGCGGCATGCTGGCTCACCCAGCACGGTGAGCGGCGCGGGCTCCGAGCGGATGGCGCCGGCCTCGGAGGTGGCTTTGCAGTGGTAGGTGCCGGCCTGCTCTGGTGCCAGCCCCCGCAGCACCAGGCGGCCGCTGTTGCGCTGGGCAGGCCCCTCCAGCAGCGTCCCGTTGTGGTACCTGCGGGGACAGCGACAGGCAACGGCCTCAGCGGGGACACCGCCACCGCCACCGCTCCGCTCGCGGTGCCACCTCCTCACCAGGAGTAGTTCTGGGGCGCAGGGGTGCCCGAGGCTTCGCAGCAGAAGGTCACGTCCTGCCCGGCCTCCCGCACCCTGGCCGCGGGGTGCAGCACCATGTAGGGCTTCTCTGCCAGGGGGCAAAAAGGGGCGGCGAACCCATGGGCACCCCCAGCTGGCCCCTCTGGGGGTGCCCCCAGAGCTGCCCCCGCCTTCTTACCGAGCCGGCGCAGCCTCAGGTGTGCCACGGCCGCTCCCGAGCTGTTGGTGACGATGGGTGCCAGCCCCGGGGCGAAGCCGTCGTGGTGGGCGCTGAGGTTGGCGGCGGGGCCCAGGCACAGCCCCGAGGCCGTGAATCGTCCCTGGGCATCGCTGCGGGCCAGCAGCACCCCCGGCCGGCCCGCCAGGTACACGCGGGTGTCGGGCAGTGCCACCCCGGCCGCTGTCACCACTGTGCCCTGCAGCGTGTGCCCAGCGCAGCCTGCGGGGGGACGCGGCTCAGGGCCCGCAGGGGCGGCTGGCGCGGCGTGGAGGGCACCGGGGGGGTTACCTGGGCAAGGTGAGCGGGGACATTTCTGTGCCTCGGTGGCACGGCCAGGGCACGGGGGGCTCCTCCTGGCGGGTTTGCAGCTCCGGCGCCTGACGCGGGTCCCGGCGCCGCCGCAGCTGCGGGAACAGGGACCCCAAGCGCCCCACTCCGCCCAGGTGCGCTCTGGGGGGGACATTCCCGGTGGGAATCGGGTCCCCTCTCAAAGCCCCAGCTGGGGGTGGCCCTGTGAGGTCACCCCGGGTCCCGTGCTTGGCAGAGGTGGGTGGCACCAGGTGGCACCGGGTGGCTCTGCCCATCCTCTTGTGGGGACTGTGGCGGGGATTCAGGGTCCCTGGAGAGACCCCTTGTCACATCCCAGTGCCATCGTGGGGCCACCCCACAGACACCTGCACCCCATGTCCCTCCCCAGAGCACAGGTGGGTGACACCGCAGGGTTCAGGGTACCACCCCCTCCCAGTGTCCCCTCCCCAGAGCCCAAGTGGGCTCAGGGCCGTACCTGGGCAGGGCCCGGTGCTGCAGGTCCGGTGCTCTCTGGCCTTGCCCTGGCACAGCAGCTCCTTGCCCAGGCTCCGGGGGCTCCGGCAGCGCCGGGAGCGGCTCTGGGTGCCGCGGGTGCCGCAGGAGCTGCGGGAGCAGGGGCTCCAGGCTGACCAATGTGACCAGTACACATCCTCTGTGGGGACACTGGGGTTACTGGGCCAGCAGGCAAAGGGTTAAAGGTGGGACATGGGTGGGACACAGGTGTGACATGGGTGAGATCCAGGTGAGGTGAAGGTATGACACAGGTGACACACAGGTGAGATACGGGTGTGAGACAGGTGAGACACAGGTGTGACAGGTGTGACAGGTGAGATACAGGTGAGAGACAGGCGAGATAGACACAGGTATAACAGGTGTGACAGGTGTGCCAGGTGCCCCCCAGTTGTCTCACCGCGTGGGCACAGGAAGCGCACGCGGTAGTCGGCACAAGCGGTGCCGGGTGGCTGCTCACGATGCAGGCAGCGCAGGCCGTGCACGGGGCTGGCATGCAGCACCTGCCCGGGAGGGGCGGGCCTTTCCCCGGGACCGGCGTGCAGCACCTGCCCAGTGCTCCCGGGGCTGCTCCGCGCCTCCAGAGCCAGGGGCCGGGCACAGGCGCTGTCTCCAAAGCGCTGGCGGATGGCAGCCAGGCTCTCGTGGTCACCATCCCCGCCAGGGCCATCGATATTGAACCACGACGTCCACACCGCGCCTTTGCCTGGGACAGGGACCGACGGGAGAGTCATGAGGACAGCACAGGGATGGTTTGGGGTTGGTTTGGGGGCAGCTTGGGGATGGTTTGGGGTTGGTTTGGGGTTGGGGATGGTCTGGGTTGGTTTAGGGTTGGAGTTGGTTTGGGGTTAGTTTGGGGGCAACTTGGGGATGGTTTGGGGTTGGGTTAGGGGCAGATTTGGGTTGCTTGGGGATGGTTTGGGGTTTGGGGTTGGTTTGGGGATGATTTGGGGTTGGTTTGGGGTTGGTCTGGGGACAGCTTGGGCACGGACCTGCCGTGCTCAGGTCCAGCTCCTCCAGGTGGCCTTTCCAGGGTTTCCTGGCCGTGCCGGCCTTGCCTGGCTCCGAGTCGTTCTCCAGCGGCTCTGGGGACACGGAGGTGGCACTGCCATTCTCCAGGGCCCCTCCCCAGCCCTGTCCCCCTGCCCTGAGCCCCCCAGCCCCTGGGACAGGATTTGCCGTGTCCCCAAGGCCGGGCTGGCCATGTCAGCAAGGGTGGGCCGGGTGTCCTGGTGGCCAGGGGTGGCCCAGGGGGTGACCCAAGGGGTCCCTGTCCCATCCCTGTCCCTGCAGCTCTGTGATCCCGGCCACAACAAAATTCCCTGATCCTCATCCACACCTTCCCTTCGGCAGGTGCCAGCAGCCCCATCCCACCCTGTACCACCACACCAACCCCAAAATCTGGGTGGGACAAAACCCCCAACTCCCAAACTCCCCAAACACTAAAATCCCAAAACCCCGAAACCCTCAAACCCAAACCCCCAAAACCCCAAACCCCAAAACCCCAACCTCCCAAAACCCCAACCTCCCAAAACCCCCAAACCCCAAACCCACCTTACCTGCAGCCCTGGCAGCTCCCAGTGCCAGCAGCACCAGCAGCGCCAGCTGTGCCAGCTTTGCCAGCTGTGCCAGGTGTGCCAGTTGTGCCCCAAACCCCCAAACCTCAAATCCCGAACCCCCAAAACCCCAATCCCAAAACCCCAAACCCCCAAACCCACCTTACCTGCAGCCCTGGCAGGTCCCAGTGCCAGCAGCGCCAGCAGCACCAGCTGTGCCAGCTGTGCCAGCTGTGCCGGCCATGCCAGCTGTGCCTGCCGTGCCAGCAGTGCCAGCTGTGCCAGAGGTGCCAGCGGTGCCATGGCTGCCCCGCACAGCGACTGCGGCCGCGCCCGGAGCTGCCCCGGTTTTTATAGGGCGGTGCTTCCCCCGCTCCGCTCCGGGGCTGCTGGAGCCGAGTCCGGGACGGGAGCCCGGCCCGGGGCGCTGCTGCCGGAGCCGCCGCGTTTGTTTTCGTCGGGGCGGCTAAAATTGGATGCGCTCGGGAATGCGGCGGGGAGGGAGGGGAAAAAAACAACAAAAATAATAATAATAATAAAAAAAAATTTAAAAAAATGAAAAAAAAATATGGGAAACGGGAAAAGAGAAGTTGGTGCCATGCGGAGAGGAAAACAATATATATATATATATATATGTATGGGAAAAATAATAATAAAAATATGGGAAAAGGGAAAAGAGGGGTTGGTGCTGTGCTGGAGGGGAAAAATAATAATAATCATAAAAAAATAGGAGAAAAGGGAAAAGAAGTAGTTGATACTGCGCTGGAGGGGAAAAACATTTAAAAAAAAATGGGGAGAAGGGAAAAGGGAAAAGGAAAAGAGGGAGTTGGTGGCCTTGGGGACACGGCTGTGACCCGGGTTTGGTCACCCAGGTGACAAAGAGGGGGGAAGGCTGGGGATGTCCCGAATTGTCCTCAATCCACCTCAAACTCTTCCTGCCTCAAATCCCCTTTTCCTGGCCCAAACCCTCCCAGGAGCTTGGGGGAACCGGGGCTCTCCAAGTCTCTTCTGGGCTCCCTCATTTACCCCAAACCAATCAAAATGCGGGAATTCGCCTGGGTTGGGGGTGCTGGGAAGGGCTGGAGGAGCTTTGGGGTGAACGGGGATCCCCAACCCGCAGCCAAATCCCCAAACATCCCAAAACCTCCCAAATTCACCCCCAAATTCACCCTCATCCCAAATCTGTGCCCGAAATCCGGGAATTTGCTCTGATTTGGGGGCACTGGGGGGAGGTCTGGGAAGGACTGGAGGAGATTTGGGATGAACGGGGAACCCCTGACCCTCAGCACCCCCTCCAAATACCCCCAAACTCCCAAATTCGCCCCTAAATCCCCCCTCCTCCCCTTTCTGTCCCAAATCCATCCCCAAAATCTGGGGACCAACCTTCCAGAAGGGGCACTGGGGGGCACTGGGGGGCACCAGGGGCACCGGAGGAGCTCCGGGATGCAGCAGGAGCCGCAGCCGGCGGAAATCCCGGCGCATTCCCGGCATTCCGGCAGCGCCGGAGCCCCCGGGGCAGGAGCAACTCCCGGGGCTGGGCTGGGCTGGGGTCACGGCTCACACCACTCCCTTTTCGGATCCCAGGGCCACCGAGGGTCCCTTTGGGGTGTTCCAGGGCCTCCACCCCTTTCTTTGTGGTCCCAGGGCCACCAACACTTTATTTCGGGGGTCATAGAGCCACCACTGCTTTATTTCAGGGGTCACAGGCTTTATTTGGAGTGTCGCAGCGCCACCATCATTTTATTTTGGAGTCCCAGGGCCACCAGGGGCTCCTTTGGGGTCCCAGTGCCACCAGGGCTACATTTGGGGTCCCAGGGCCACCACGCAGTCGCTGCCAGGATAGCGGGGGGTGCGGAGCCCGAATTTCCTGCGCAGCTCCTCGGGCACGAAGCGCCCGGCCAGGAAATGCCAGCGGCCCTGGAAGCGCCGGGAGGGCTCCTTGGGCGCCGCCAGCGACACCAGCACGGCTGGGCTGATGTCACCGCTGTCACCCGGGCCCGAACGCCACCCTGCGGGGACCGGACGGCGTCACCGGGCAGCGGGGACACGGCGGGGACAGGGACAGGGGCAGGGACAGGGGGACACAGAATAGCCCGTGGGGACAGGGATGGGGACAGGGACAGGGACACTGGGGGACAAGGAACAGGCTGTGGGGACACGGGCAGGGGACACGCGTGACACCAGGGGACACGGAGGGGGGACAGGGGTGAAGGCAGGGGACACCGTCCACCCTGTGGGGACACACGGAGTGGCTCGGGGGTGACTTTAGGTGGCACATTGGAGACACCGGGGGTCCCGCTGTTCCCGTGGAGGGGCACAGGGGAGGGGACAAAGAGGGCACAGGGTGGGTGGCACCGCCACCGTCCCTGCACGGGAGGGGTTTGTCCCCGCGGGATCCACCCCGGCAGCGGGGGGGTGACACTGCCAGGCCGCGGGGCGGGGGGGCACGGGTGATGACAATCCCAGGCCTGGCCACCAGACACGCGCGTGGCTGCTGGGGAATGACACATCTGGGAATGACATCTGGCCATGACGTCATGTCTCGGGCCGGGCACTTTGTTATTTCCCGTGGATGCCCCGAACCCGCCCGGATCCTCGCGGCGGGCGGGAGGGGGGGGGGGGGGGGGGGAGCGGGGATGTCCCCAACCTGCCGAGGACACCACGGGGATGTCCCCACCTTGTCAGGGTCACCGCGGGGGCTCCGGGCTCCACGCCCGGGGGTGACACCGCCACGGGCACGGTGACAGCGGGGGAAGAGCAGAGTGGGGGGCACGGGGGGGCACGAGGGGACGCAGGGAGCACCCCAGGGGACACGGGGGGACACGGGGAGCACCCCAGGGGACACGGAGGGACACGGGGAGCACCTGAGGGCACATCCAGGCTGACGATGGGGATGCGGATGTGCCTGAGGGTGCCCAGGATGGCCGCGCACGGCTCTGTCCCCTCGGCCGCCTCGCCCTCGGCTCCCAGCACCGCGTCCACCACGGCGTTGTAGGCGTCGTTGATGAGCTGCACCTGCGAGGAGGCGACAGCGACACTCGGGGCTGTCCCCGCGTCACCCCTGACGGGACAAACCCCCGGCCGGGCCGTTTTCCTGCCGGGTTGCCAAAAAAAACAAAATTAAAAAAAAACCAGCAAAAAACAGCAAAAAAGCGCCCCCCCAAGTGGAGCGGCAGCCAGGGAGAAGCCGCGGAGCCCAGCCCGGCACGCCGAGACGCGCGGCCCGAGCCAGCGCAGCGATTTTTGGGTCAAATTCCTCCGTTCCCAGCGCTGGGAGATTCCAAAAATAACAGAGCCGGTGGCTGCAGGCAGCGGCCGCTGGATTCCGTGGCATCCCCGGGATCCCGGCAGCGCCGGCACCGCGCGGGGAGCGGGGAAACGGGAGGGGGAGAGAATCTGAGCCGGGGGGTTTGGGGAGATTTGGGGTTCGGGGAGGGGGAAAAAGGGAAGGGAGAGAGGGAGAAAATCTGATCTGGGAGGGATTTGGGGGGATTTAGGGGATTGGGAAAGGGAAAAAGGGAAGGGAATGAGGAATAAAATCTGACCAGAGGGGTTTTTTTGGCGGGGGTTGGCGATTTGGGGTTTGGGGAGGGGAAAAAGGGGAGGGAGAGAGGGATAAATGGGGGGGTTTGGGATTTCAGAGAGGGTAAAAAGAGAAGGAAAAGAGGGATGAGTGGGGATTTTTGGGATTTCGGGGTTGGTAGAGGGAAAGCAGGAAAGGAAGAGAGGGACAAACAGGAGGATTTGGGGGTCTGGGGAGGGTAAAAAGGGAAGGGAATGAGGAATAAAATCTGATCTGGATTTTTCTTGGGAGGCTTGGGGTTTGAGGAGGGTAAAAAGGGAAGGAGAGGCAGGATGAACAGGGGGTTTGGGGTCACCTCGGTGGGCAGGTAGGACAGGAAGGGGATGTCCATCTTCTCGCACTGCGTGGTGAGGTCACGGTGCAGCGGGTCCGGGGAGCGCTTGGGGTAGAAGATGGTGGGCTCGTAATCCTGCGGAGGAAAAGGGCGCTGGCAGCCGGGGGGCGCGGGAGGAAGAGCAGCGGGAGGAGGAGGAGGAGGGTGAGGGGGGTACCCACGAAGCTGCGGAGGTGGCGAGCACACACCAGCCCGACGGCCCCGATCCGCGCCGGCCCGCACAGCACCAGCACCGTGGGCTGCCTGCGCGGCAGCAACGGCAGCGGGAACGCCTGCAGGTACAGGGAGGTGGCACTGTCACTGTCACTTCGGGGACAGGATGGTGGCACTGTCACTGGGAGCTCAGGGACAGGGTGGTGGTGGCACTGTCACACGGTGCCTGGGGTGGGATGGGGGTGTCACATGGAGCGGGACAGGATGGGGTCTATGGGATGGGATGGGATGGGATGGGATGGGACAGCAGGACGTGGGCAGCAGCGGGAGTGGGATGGGACTGGGGCCGTACTGGGATCAGGACAACGCCTGTACTGGGATGAGGATGGTTCCAGTGCTGGGATGAAGACGATGCCCGTGGTGCGATGAGAACGATGCTGGAGGTGGAATTCCAAGGTGGGATCAGGGAGATGTCCCGGGTGGGCCGAGGTCGCTGCCCGGGCCGGGGCCGTGCCCGCGGCCCCACCGCGCCCCATCCCGCAGGGAGGCGCCGCAGGCGGCACATTCCGGGATCCCGCTCGGGGAGGGAGGGAGGGAGGCTCTGTTTATCCATTGACGGGTTTTTTCCTGCTCACGGATCCTGGCTCGGGGACACGGCCCTGGTAGCCCGGCCCTGGCCCTGCCCCAGCGCCGGCCGTGCCGCCAGAACCGCCTGGCACCGGGGACACGGTGGGGACACGGCGGGGACACCACGGGGACATCCCGGCTGGCTTGGGGGAGCCACAGTTGGGCTGTCCCTGAGGAAGAGGAGGATGCTGAGTCCCAGGTGGGGTCAGGGATGCTGCAACAGCTCCAGCACCAAAATATTCCAGCTCTTCAGGCGGCTCTTGGAGCAGGGAAGGGCCGATGGAAAAGCTGAGGAGCTCTCGGGCCCGAGGTACAAAGCGGCCCTTGATGCTGCCCCTCCTCCTCCCCCTCCTCCTCCTCCTCCTCCTGCTCCTCACATCCCGCACGAGCACCGAGCGATCCCGGCAGCAGCGACATCGCCGGGGCACAGGGACACCTGGGCACCTCTGGGGACCCCCCAAGGGCCCCTCCCTGACTCCCCAGGACCGTGTCCCCAGCCCCCTGTGAGATGTCCCCAGTCCTGTCCCCAGCCCCTCCGGGGTGTCCCCAGCCTCACCTTGGTGACAGCCACGGCACAGGCATGTCCCCAGATCTCGAGCAGCTGCTGTGGCCCGAAGCGATAATCCTCCAGCAGCTCCCTCTCCAGAGCCTCCGCCTCCGCCCGGCTGCCTTGGGGACAGTCCCCGCTCAGGACAGAGGTGACAGAGCTGTTCCCACCCCCCACCCCCCCAGACAAGGTCCGGGACCCCGCTCCACCGCCGGGGACGCGGTTTTGGGGCAGCGGGAGCACGCTGGGGGCTCGGGGTGGGCACCGCGGTGGGGACAGGCACAGATGTCCCAGGGATGTCACACGGATGGAGGGGACTGTGACCCCACGGGCCGGGGCGGGAGCGGCGCTGGGCCGGGCTGGAGGCTCCACTTCCCCGGTTACATAAAAGCGAACAAAGACGCGGTTGTTCCGCCGCCGCCGAGCCCGGAGCTGGCAGAGGTGGGAATTGCTCACATCTCTTGGCTTCACCTGAGCGGCCCCGCCGGCAGCCAACCAGAGCCCCGCCGGGCCGGGATCCCGGCGGAACCGGGAGCCAAGCAGAGCTGGGGGGATCCGAACCCCGCCAGGGCTCGGGCTGGGGGAACGGTCACACCCCGGTCAGAGGCAGCCCCGGGAGGGGACTCGGTCCTGCCTCGGGGGAGCTGAGGGGGCCGGCGTGGGGTCCTGGGCTGGGGTCTCAGGCTGCAGGGTGGTCCCACCCCATCCAGGCTGTACCCACAGGCCAGCCATGTCCTGGCAGAGCCCCAAAATCCCCTGGTCATTCCAGCAGCCCCCCGACAAGCTCCTGGTTCCCCCATTCCCACATCCCATCCTTTGTCTGTCCTGATAAACCTGCCAGGAAAACTCCATCCCATTATCCCATAAATCCCACTATCCCATTATCCCATCCACCCCATCCCATCCCATCCCATCCCATCCCAGCCCAGCCCAGCCCAGCCCTGTCCCCAGTCCTTTGGTGCCCTCTAGTGAGTCCCACCCCATCCCAGCCCCACACGGGATGCAGGGGGGAAGAATCGGGGGAGAAAAGGGGTGGAAAGGGAGCGAGCGGTGCCCGGAGCCCCTCCCGCAGCGAGCGGGAGTGGCCGGGCCCAGCTGTGTTGTCCCTCGCCCAACAAAAGCCACGTGTCCGTCACAATTCCCTGCGCCCGTTCCCGGGGAAGATCAATTGTCTCTAATCGCTGCTGGCAGGGACGCTCCTGGCCCCGGCCCCGCGCTGGCTCCGCGGCGCTGGCAGCAGCCCCGGGTCGGGGACACGGCCGGAGGCTCCTCGGGGGCTGCGGCCCCACCCCCGGGACACGTCCCGTTTGTGCTTCCCAGCGCCGCATCCTCGATCCTTGTCCCAGCCCCTCATCCCGGTCCCACACACACGATCCCAGTCCCACATCCGTTCCCAGTTCCCGACACTTTATCGCGGCTCCGGGTACCCTCTCCGCACCCCAGTCCCATATCCCGCTCCCGTTCCCTGTTCCCGTTCCGCCGCCCCCCGAACACAGCCCGGCCGCGGGACCTCCCGTCCCCGCCGTGTGTCCCCGCTGTCCCTCTGTCCCGCTGTCCCCTCTGTCCCTCTGTCCCGCTGTCCCGCTGTCCCTCTGTCCCCGCTGTCCCTCTGTCCCGCTGTCCCCGCTGTCCCGCAGTCCCCGCTGTCCCGCTGTCCCTCTGTCCCCGCTGTCCCTCTGTCCCCGCTGTCCCCATCCCTGCCCATCCCGGGCTCCCTCTCCCGCCGTCTCCCGGAGCATCCCCGCCGCAGCCATGGAGACCCGGGATGCGGTTGCTCCGGCAACGGCGGCTCCGCGGGTACCGAACCCCGCCGGCTTCGGGGGAGCCCCCGGGGACCGGGACCCTGCCCGGGGCGCTCTGGAACCGACCCGAGGCAGCTCCCGGGGCACCGGGGAGGGCCCGGCAGGGTCCCGGCACCGCGGAACCGAGGCCGTCCCGGGGCAGCCCCGGCTGAGCGGCACCGCCCGGAGCCGCCGGTTCTACCGGGGCGGCTCCTCGGGACCCCCGCGCTCACCTGAGGTACCGGGGCGGCTCCCGGGAAGGGGAGGACGCGGAGCTCATGGCGGGGACGGAACCGAAGCCTCGGCGGGAGCGGATCCCCCGGGAATGCCGAGGCTCCTCTGGCCGGACCGGATCCGCTGGGAACGGCGGCGGTTCGGACGCTCCGGTGGGACCGGACCCGGTGGGAACGGCGGCGGAACCGAACCCTCGGCAGGAGCGGAGCCGGTGGAATCCCCGCGGAGCCTCCGGCCGGAGCGGATCCCCTGGGAATGCCGGGGCTCCTCCGGCCGGACCGGGGCCGGCGCTCGGCGGTGCCGCCCGAGGGGAGGCGGCTCCGGTGCCCCCGCCCCGCTCCTGGTCCGGCCCCACTCCCGGGAACGCCGCCCGTGATTCCCAGCCCCAGGAATTCCAAATCGTGCTGGAATTCTGGGCTTAAAGCCCCCCAAAGCGGCGCTTTCCCAGAGATCCATAGCATATGCTTTTTCTTACACATCCTTTTTCTGGGAGATCTTCAACCAGTTTTTAAACCATCAAATTCTGAGCTCTGTAACATCTCAGTGGAGGAGGAACACACCATGCCTGTGTTCCAGACTTGCATGGTGACCCAGTTAGGAAATCTGTAGCAGACATGGAATGAAATCCAGACCTGTGCTTGCAACCATGAACTCAGCCTTCCCGGGGCAAGGACACAGCCCCTCCCTCCATCCCGGCCCCAATTCCCAGGAAAATCCCCCGGGAGCTGCTGCATCTCAGCAAGAGAGAGAGAGGGTGCGCGAGAGCCACGTGCTCCCAATCCCAAAGGGGGATCCCAATCCCAAAGAGGATCCCAATCCCAAAGAAGGGTTCCCAATTCCCAAGGACAGTTCCCAATCATGAAAGCACTTATTTATTTGTTTGTTTGTTTATTACTCATTTATTCATTATTAATGAAGAGGAGCTGGAACAAGCTCAGGCTGAGGGGAAACAGCCCAGAAAGGGCGCTGGGAGAGGCAGGACGGGCTCGGCTGCGGCTCTCTGATGTGCTTCTCTCTCAGATGCAGTTTTCTCTCAGACGTGGCTGTAGTTTTCTCTCAGCCGTAATTAATCCTCTCAGGTGTAATTAATCCTCTCTCAGATGTAGTTCTGCAGCCCGAAGCGCTCCCGGTCCAGCTCGTCCGGCGGCCGCAGGAACAGGAGCTCGTCCGGCGTGGGGGGCACCCAGCGAGGGGAGTGGAACCGGGACTCGCCCACCTGGAACAGGGAACTGGGAATGGGAACTGGGAGCACTGGGAATGGGGCACTGAGAGCACTGGGAATGGGAACTGGGGAACTGGGAATGGGAACTGGGAGCACTGGGAATGGGGCACTGGTAGCACTGGGAATGGGGCACTGGGAGCACTGGGAATGGGCACTGGGCGCTGTGGGAGGGAGCAGCTGCCCCAGGGGGGCTCTGGGGGCTCCCAGAGCGGGTGGGGGGAAGGGGCTGCAGTGCCCCCATTCCAGGGGGATCTGCCAGCCTGGAGTGATCCCGCTGTTCCAGGGGATCCCAAATCCTTTGGATCCCATGGGATCACAGAGGAGCACCCCCTGTCCCAGCCATGATTGCCAGGGAATCCCGAACCTTCCAGCCCGGAACGTCCCGCATGATCTTGGCCTCCTCCTCCAGGTTCTCCCGCAGCATCCGGAGCGTCCTGCGGGGCAGAGAGCACGGGAAGGGACCCCGACCCCAAAGGGACCCCAGCCCCAAAGGGGATCCCAGGGGAGGCCCCCAATCCCAAAGGCAGCTCCCAATCCCAAAGGCAGCTCCCAATCCCAAGGGCAGTCCCCAAGCCCAGGAGTTCCCCGTCCCCGGGCGCCACCGCCCCGCACCTGCGGTCAGACTCCGCCTGCAGCAGCGGCATCAGCGCGATCCGAGCCTCCAGCTCCTCGATCAGCAACCGCCTGAGGGCAACGGGAACGGGAACGGGAATGGGAACTGGGAACGGGAACTGGGGAACTGGGAAGGGACGGGAAAGGTCCTGGAAGGATCTAGGGGCGCTGAAGGGTCCCGGGAGCCCCGGGATGCGCCGGGACAACCGGGAAGGAGCTGGGGATGCCCGGAGCGTCACCTGCGCTCGCGGTTCCACTTGACCAGGGTGTAGTAGCCCAGCAGGAGGCTCCCGACGCCGACCGCGAACAGGCTGTACCCTGAGGGCAGTGAGGGGGGCGCTCAGCGCGGCGCTAGCCGGGACCCCGCAGGGCCCCGCTCCTTCCCCCGCCGCCCCCTCCGGGGCTCCCACCGGGCTCACCCGAGAGGCCGCGGCGTGGGAGGTGCCGCTTGTAGTCGATGGGGCCGTACCCGCCCGGCGGGGCCATGTCCTGCTTCACCTTCGGCGCCGCCATTGCGGCGCTGCTCGATGACGTCACCGCGCCGCGCCGCTCGCCCACCCAGTTCCCGCGCGCGGGAAACTCACGTGGTGCGGCCTCCACTTAAAGGGACAACGCGCCCTTAAAAGGGCAATGCCACAGGTGGGGCTGCAATTTGGGGGGGCATCGGGGTCACTCTGAGCCCCCCCTTCACCTGGAGGGGTTCAGAGACCCCCGGGACACCCCAAGGGATCAGAGCCCCCCGTGGCTGCCAGGGATTTTGGGGAGGTAAAGAGTGGGGGGATCCCAGTGTGACCCCCCGCCAAGTCCCAGCCCAATCCTTGTCCTGCTGCTTCCCGACCCCAGGAATTCCCAGGAATCCCGGCAGCTCCAGGTGCGAACCTTCCCAGTGACCCCCCCCACGCAATGCCCAGGGTCCCAGCAGGAGCAGGGAAAGGCTCCCCAGGATCCCCCCGGATCCCTTTCCCACCTCCAGGCGAACATTCCAAGCCTCCCCGAAAGGGTTAATCGGCTGGGAGAATCCAGAGGTAAAGGCAGAATTCCCGAACTGAGGATAAAAACAGACATGGAATAAACCCCAACCCTGGATCCGCTGGAATTTTGGATTTCCAATCTTTCCCTCGGGAACAGCAGGCACGGGAATCCCTGGAGTATAAAAAATCCGGGAAATCACCTTTTTCTCCGACCTGGGAACGCTGGGGAAGAAGAGCCTTGAACAGAAAAAGAATTCCAACCCCTTTCCCCCCCCGTCCCCCCCCATTGGCAAAACGCCAAATCCCGAGGGTCGGGAACCAAACCCAAGAAAACCCCCCCGGGAATGAAAATCCAAGAAAAACCACACGGCTGCCCAGTTCCATCGCGGGAATTCTCCCATGAAAATCCGGGATCTTTTCTTGCTTTATTATCATTTCACAAGTTGCTAAAATCTAAAGTACAATGGTGCTTCCTGGTTCCCCCCGCGGCGTCCCAGAAAATCCCAGAATTTTATGGCTTTAGGGAGCCCCTGGAGCCGCCCGGGGCAGCTCATGCAGCGAAGCTCGGGAAGGGCAGGAACGGGATCCCAGCAGATCCCAGGGATCCAAGAGATCTCAGGGATTTGGGAATCCCAAAATGGATCCCACAGATCTCAGGGATTCCAGAATCCCAAAGGGAAAAGCCCTCAGAAAACCCCAAATTCCAAAGGGGATCCAGCAGCAGGAAGGAGCCCAAGGGTTGTTCCCAAATTCCCCCTCCTCCACCATTCCCAAACATTTCCCTTCCAGGGCAGAATTCCACCACGGGAATTTTCCATTTCAGTCAGATTTTTTCCCCCATTTTCCCCGTTTTCTGTGGGTTTGTTTGGTTTGTTTTGGTCTTTTTCCTGGAAAAAGGAGACTGGGAAGAGGTTTGGAAAATCTGTATTGAAGAGTTGGAATAACATCCCAATCCCCAAAAAAACCCCCCGGGAACACAGAATTGGGGCTCCAAAGGGAAAACCGTCCCGGCATTCCAGCGTGGGACCTGTGCCCAGACTGACCCCAGATTTGGCAGAAACGCGGATGGAACGAAAGAAATCCTCCCAATTCCCACAGCATTCCAGGAAAAACCACGGCAGAGCCAGGCTGGATCCCAGCAGCCGCATTCCAGGCTGGAATTTGGAGTTTCAGCCCCATCCCATAAAATATTTTGGTTTTTTCCAGCCTCATTCCAAGCTGGATTTTGGGTTTTCTGATCTCATTCTGTGCTGGATTTTCCCTCCCCTCCCAAACAAATCTCCCACATAATTTTTTTGGGGGGATTTATCCTGAATTATCCATTAAAAAAAAAAAAATCAGAATGGAACATTCTGAAGCCTGGACACAGGGACTTGGATTTTTAATTCCAAATCCCTCAATTCCAACATTCCCAGTTATTTTAACAATCCAGAGTTGGCTGAAATTGCAGTTTCTAGGGGAATTCTGCTGGGATCCAGAAAGTTCTGACGCCGTTTTTATCCCATGGGATCCTCCTGCTCCTCTTTCATTCCCTGTTTGGTTGTTTTGGTTTTTTTTTCAGGAATCATCCAAACATTGGGAATAAACAAACCAGGTGTGTCCCTCCCGCAAAAAAAAATTGGATTTTAATTGGAGGAATTTTGTTGGGATTTTTTCGGGGGGAATAAACGAGCTTTTTCCAAATGTTGGGATCCACGAGGAAAAAAAAAAAAAATAGGAGAAATAGGCAAAGAAATTCCTCCTGAACCAACCCCCCTCAAAAAATTCCAGGTGGGAAAGGAATGGCAACTTCTCTGTAAAAGCCGATGGAATTTCAGGAATTCCACCTCGTCCCTCCGGCGGCATCTCTCCCGATCCGAGCTTGGAATGAAAAAACTCCAAATCCCAAAATAATTCCAACCCAGCCCCGCAGATCTGAGCTCTTGGCATCCCTGCTCCCAAATCCGGCTCCAGCTGGGAATTCCGGGGGTTTCCATCCCACAAATCCCAGTTTGGAAAAGCAGGAGGGGGCTTGGAGTGCTCCTCAGCTTAATCCCAAAATATTGAAACACCGGGAAAAGTGGGAAAAGAAGGGATCCCAGGGGGATGATCCCAAAGGAATTCTTGGCTGCAGTGATTCCTAAGAAAATAAATCCGGCTTTTCCTGAATTCCCCCCACCCCCCCTTTGTTTTGGTTTTTTTTTTAATATATAGATCTCTAGATTATACATATTTATAATTTCCCCAAGAAAATCCCCCAGATTTTCCTGAAGAATTCTTATCACTGGAGTAAGGCCTGGAATTCTGCCCCTTGGACTCTTCTGGAATTCGGGAAGAAGCCCAAGGGAAAAGAGGATGAGAAAGGAAAACGAAACCAAAACTGGCCCCGGATGGATTTGGGGTTGAACCTCTGGAATCTCCCCCCAAAAGAAGATGGAAAATTCCATCCCAAATGGATACAAGAGCGTGGTGCTGGGGATGCCTGGAAGAACTCGAATCCTGGAGGGAAGGATTGGGAATGGCCAGAATTCCTGGTGGGAATCGCTCCCAATCCTCCCTGCCTGCAGCAGCTGCTGGAATTTCCTATAGATTTTGGAATAACGTCCCTCAAAACAACAACAGAGAAAAAAAAAACAAAACCACAAAAAAACTCTGAAACAAAACCAAAAATAAACCAAGGAAAGCAACCCAACCGACCCTCCCAAAACAGAAAAAAACCAAACAATTCCCAAGGAGGTTTCGCTTTGGAGTCTCTGGGAACGCCGGGAAGGCCCAAAATCCGCGGGGTGAGGAAGAACCGGGGTGGCTTTTGTCTCTCAGGGGCTGCGAGGTTTGCAAACCACCGACGGCGCCGAGTCCGTTCTGCCCAGAATCCGAGGGGAAAACGTGGGAATCTCCCGCGGAATTCCCACTCCCAGCCAAGGTTTGGGTGGCAGCCGATCCCTAAGGATCCCTAAAGGAAAATAAAAACAACAACAACCAATCCAAACCCAAGTGGAGCCGGGGATTTGCGCTTTTCTCGTTGTTTTTTGTTGTGTGGTTTTCTTCTGGCGGAATCGTTGGAACTTTGGGGATCTCGGGATGTGCCGCCCGCTCTCCCGGCCGCAGGAGGAGCAGGGGGAAGGAGCAGCCATGGGGTCGGCTCACTGAATGCAGGATGGGGCTGGAATTCCTCTCTCCACGCCCCCCAAATCCCGGAATTCCGGAGCCAAACCTTCGGCGAAGGCAGAGAGGAGTCGCTGAGTCCTGGTTTTTTTTTTTTCTTTTTTTCTCTCTTTTTTTTTTGTGCTGGTGCCAAAAAAATTCCAAAACCGAAGAAGGAAAAAGGCCCCAAAAAAAAAAAAATCTGAAGGAATTCTTTTCCCCCCATTTTTTTCCCTGCCCAGCTTCCATGAAAAATCTGGGAGCCAAGGGAGCCGGGATGGGGCCACCCCCAGGCAGCAGGGACGGATGAGGAGTTGGTGCTGTTGCATCCTAGAAAAGCCTCAGGGGCGTTTATCCAGCTGGGGTTAAAGCAGATCCCACGGAATTGTGGTAGAAAAAAAACCCAAAAAAAAAAAACCAAAAAAATAAAACTGAAAGAAAAACGAAAAAACCCCAAAGGATTGGCAGAGCCTGGCAAAGTTCTCCCCCAGGGGAATTATTTCCACGTGGCCGACTGTGGGATGGAGCGGGGCGGGATCATGTCCAGCAGGTACTCGCGCTGCCGGTCCACGGCCGAGGCCGACTTGTGCACGGCCAGAGAGGGGCTGACGAAGGGCAGGGCCCCACCTGGGGGGAAAAAGGGAATTCCGGAGTTAGGGAACGGCTCGGGAATGAGGGGAAACAAAGCAAAGGCCCAGGGAAAAGCAGGATTTGAGCGGGGTTTAAATGTGGATTATCCCATTGGGATACGGCACTTTCAGCTCCAAACTCGTCCCGATAGATGCAAAGGGTTTGGTTTTGGAAATCTGGGATTTAAGCAGGGATTATCTACCGAGGCCTGCAGGAAAAAGGGAATTCTGGAGTTAGGGAATGGCTCGGGAATGAGGGGAAACAACGCAAAAGCAGAAGGAAAAGCAGGATTTGAGCAGGGTTATCCCAGCAGGACCTTGGTGCCAAACTCATCCTGACAAACCCTGAAGGTTCTGGGAATCCTTCTGGATATTCTCTGGGATTGGCTGTTCTCTGCAATGATCTTTGGGGGTAGAACTGGATGATTTTTGGAACTGGGTGAGTTTTGGGCCTGGATGATTTTTGGGCCTGGATGGGTTTTGGGGCTGGGTGATTTTTGGGGCTGGGTGATTTTTGGGGCTGGATGATTTTTGGGGCTGGGTGATTTTTGGGGCTGGGTGAATTTTGGGGCTGGGTGAATTTTGGGGCTGGATGGGTTTTGGGGCTGGATCCAGCAGCAGCAGCCCCAGGGAGCCCCCACCTGTGCTGATGGGGTTTTTCTTCCAGGCCCCCGCGCCGCCCTTGCCGCCGGCTCTCTCCGCGTGCTTCCCGGGCCGGCTGCCCAGGCTGCCCGAGGAGCTCTGCAGCTTCGGGGAGGGGCTGAAGGTGTGCAGGACCCCCCGGGAGGCACCCGCGCCCCGGGACAGCTGGCTGGAGCTCTGCAAGGCCAAAAAAACAAGGAAAGAAAAAATAAAATTCAGGGATGTGGCAGTGGTTTTGGGGAGGAAAGAAATCCTGAAGGGTCTTCACGGCCGACAGGGATTGGGGTTTTGGTGTTTTTTGGTGTTTTTTTATCATGGGTTGAGTTTGGAGGTTCTGTTGAACCTAAACAGGGGTTTTGGGGTTTGTGCTTGTGGGATGAGGGATTGCAAAAGCAGCAAAGAAAGGGATTGAATTTAGATCAATTTGATGTTTTGGTATTGGAGCAGCTCCTCCCGTTTGGAATGAGTCCAGAGGAGGCCCTGGAATGGATTGGATGATTTTTGGGATTGGATGATTTTTGAGATTGGATGATCTTTGGGACTGGATATTCTTTGGGATTGGATGTTCTCAGCAATGATCTTTGGGAGTAGAACTGGATTATCTTTAGGACTGGATGATCTTTGGGGCTGAACTGGGTGGGTTTTGGGCCTGGATGGGTTTTGGGCCTGGATGACCTTTAGAGCCTGGGAGAACACCTCCATCCCGTGCCACCCCAAGCCCAGCCTGAGGCACGAGGTTCCCCAGGGCCGAGCTCAGCCCTGGGCCAGCTCCTGCCGTCCCCCCGGGGTGGCCGGGCCTGCCGGGCCGGGCCTGACCTGCTTGAGCGCGTGGTGCTGCCCCACGGGCTCGGCCTTGGGCTGCCCGGGCGGCGGCGCCTGCTGCAGGATCCTCTGCTCGATCTCCTGCTCCTGCTGCAGCGCCTTGACGAAGGCGGCCTTCAGCCGGTTCGTGTGCTCGGCCTTCAGGGCCTTCTTCTGGTTGGAGGCCATGCAGGTCTCGCACATGATGGTGCCGTTCTTCTCCTCCCGCCAGCGGCACGTGAAGTCCGTGTGGCACTGGGCACACAGGTAGGGCTCCCGGCAGGACACGGCCACCGCCACCTTCCCTGGGGGACAAACACCCGGGTCAGCCCTGGCGTGGCCTTTTGTGAGGGACAAACACCTGGCACTGGCCCTGCCACCTTCCCTGGGGGACAAACACCCGGCTCAGCCTGGTGCCACCTTCCCCGATTTCTGTACAGTTTAAATTATTTCAGTGCGATTTAAACGATTCCTGTGAAGTTGAAATGATTCCTGTAAGGTTGAACCCTGCCTTTCTGCGAGGTTCAAAGGTTCCCGGTCAGGTTTCAAGCCCGGCTCTGCCGTTCCCGGGCTCACCTTGGGTCTCCAGCAGGTTCTGCACCACCTCCTCCAGCCCCACCAGGTAGATGAACTCGTTGTTGGCGGCGCTGGGCAGGAAGTTCATCTCGGGGGCGGGCGGTTTGGGCGGGGGGATCTCCAGCAGCGTCTTCTCCAGCTGCTTGCGCAGCGCCAGCTTGGCGGCCGCCTGCCGGCTGCCCGGGGCCTCCCCGGGGCCGCCCAGCGCCGCGGCCGCCGCGGGGACGGCGCCGGCCTGGCCCGAGGACACCGCCGAGCCCTTCAGCGACGTGGGGGACGCCTGCGGAGGGACAGGGACGGGATCCAGGTGGGATCGCTGGGAACGGGTTCCATGGGATCGGCGGGATCAGGGAACGGGTTCCGTCTGGGCCGGGGGACTCCCTGGTGCCAGCCGGGGCCGCGGGGACGCTGCCGGCCTGGCCCGAGGGCACCGCGAGCCCTTCAGGGACTCGGAATTGCTGGGAATCCCCACCCGCAGGACACCGGCAGGGGCCATTCCCACAGGGAATCCCCCTCACCTGGGGGATGTTGACCAGCAGGCTGGCGTTGGGCACGTTGGCCACGCGGATCAGGCCCTGCTGGATGATCCTCTGGCCCTGGATCTGCACCGAGGGCACCGAGGCGCGCGGCGCCAGCAGCAGCGGCGGCGGCCCCGTGCTCGAGTGCTGCCGGATGGTGTGGATTTGCTGCAACACAGGCACAGGCAGGTGGGAATCCATGGAAAAACAGGAATCCGTGGGAAAGGAGATTGGGGATCCGTGGGAAAGTGGGAATCAACGAGGCACGAAAGGCAAAGAAACCCAGGAATGATTTTCCCTTTCCTTCCCAAAGCCCGGGACACCCAGAGGCCGCCACATTCCAGCCCAGAATTCCCAAGTTTCTGACTGGATTTGCTGGGAATCCATGGAAAAGGGAGGTGGGAAGCCACGGAAAAGCCACGGAATGAGCAGGGTATGAAGGAAAAAACCACCCCCAAAATAACCCCTGGAATGTTCTTCCCTCTCCTCCAAAAGCACAGGACAAGGGATGCTCTGAGCATTCCAGCCCCCAATTCCCAGATTTCCAAATCCAGCTCCTGGAGTTTTCACTTCCCTGTTCCCTTGTCATTCCTTAGGGAAGTCACTCCTTGGAAGGAATTTTTCCCTCCTTCCTCAGAGCAGGAGGAACACGGAATTCCCAAATCTCCCTTTCCCAACCCTCTGGCTCCAGAAGAAATCCCATTTTTTTTTTTCCCCTGGGAATTCTGGGCCAAGTCCAACTGGAATTTTGTTTCCCTGCTCTTTCCCTGACTCCTGGATTGGCTTTTCCAGAGGATCCAGGAGCACTCCCAGGGGATCCCCTCATTCCAGCAGCTCTCATCCATCCCCAAGGCCAGAAATCCGGGAAAACCTGGGAATTCTGCGGGTGAAAAGCTGGAATGGATGGGATGGGGAAGGAAGAACCTGGAGAAGGCAGGGATTGGCTCCCATCCCTCCTCCTGCTCTTCTCCAACTCCGGAAAAGGAGGGGAAAAAAAGGGGAATTTTCCCTTGGAAAAGCCAGAACGAACGGGATGCAAAGGAGAAATTCCAGGGAAAGCAGGGAAAAGCAGGAATCTCCCCCAAAAAAAACCCACCAACCCCCGGAGATCCCCACAAAAACCCCTCGGGTCTCTGAGGCAAGCAGAGGGAGAAATCCCCGTTTGTTATTTCAGGGAATGGGAAAAGCTGGAAAAAGCTGGAGAAAGCTGGGAAAGGCTGGAAAATCTCACCTGGGCCCCTCGGACCAGGGGGGGCATCACGATCTGGGGGCTCTGCTGGGATCCCAGCTTGGAGGCGGCGGCCTGGCCCCCCCGGAGCAGAGGGGGGGGAATCCCAGAGCCTGGAATGCGGCTGGAGGAGGGCTGGAAAACAGGAGAGGGGTCAGTCAGGGGGGATTGGGAATTCTGGGAAAAATGGGGAAAAAATGGGGCTGGGGATGGTGGGGGTGGGAGAGGAGTGGGGGGAATGGGAGTGTTGGGGGTTGTGGAGGGAAGGGAAGGTTTGGGAAAATCATGGAAAAGGGAAAGGAAGGCAGGGAAAATGGGAAAAATGGGAGGAAATGGGAAAAATGGGGGGAAATGGTGCTGGGAAAGCTGGAAATTGGACCGAAATGGGAAAAATTGTTGGGAATTTTGGGAATGGGGAATGGAAGTGTTGAGATTTGTGGAGAGAAAGGAAAAGCAGGAAAAAAAAGAAAGAGAAAACCTTGGGAAAAATCCTGGACAAGGGAAAGGCAAAGGAGGTGGAAAGAAAGGGAGGAGGGAAGAACAAGTTCTGGAAAAATCCTGGGAGAGGGAGAGGAAGGAGAAGGAAGGAGCTGGGAAAAGCTGCTGCCCCAGGATTCCCGGGATTCCAACGCTCCAAACCCCTCCTGGGGCCGAGAGATTCCCAAAGTTTCCTCTGCATCCCAATCCTGGCACTTTCCCCTCCCCAGGCTCTGCAATCTCCCCCTTCCCCGGGGTTTGGGATTTGGGAATTCTGATCCCATTCCCAGGGAATCCCTCAGCTCCTCCCCCTGCCATTCCTGCCTCATCCACCCCAAATTCCAGACGAATTGTCAGGATAAATGGGATTTTTGGGATGATCTCGGAAATTCCCTGAAGGTTTTCTGGTTTCCAGGAAAGGATTCCTGGATTTGGGAATGGCTCCTCCAGCCTGGAACTCCAGGGGTTTTCCAAACCCTTTCCCAGGGAAAACCCCTCCTATTGGAGCCCTCTGGGAATTTGGGAAAAAGAAACCTGGGAATGTTCTGATCCCAAAGGATTCCAGGGATGACTGGCAGCTGTCCCTGAACTCCGGGATTTTCCTTCCCTGAGGATTCCTAGGATTTAATTCAGCCTGGAGCGGGATTTTTCCAACCCTGAATCCCGGGATTCCCTCAGCTCTTCCTGGGAAAACCCTGGGATTCCCTCACAGAAAATCCCGGGATTCCCTGAGCAATTCCAGAGAGAATCCTGGGAATTCCCTCACAGAGAATCCCAGGATTCCCTGAGCAATTCCAGAAGAAATCTTGGGATTCCCTTCCAGAGAATTCCCTGTTCTCCACAGGAATCCCCTTCCTGAGCAATCCCAACCCTGGGGTCTCCTTTCCCCGTGGGAGCTGAGGGATCCTGGCAGCTGCTCCTGGGCTTTCCCAGGATTTTTTTCCAGGATGGTTCCCGGCTTTTCCCGGCTCCCACTGACCTGCAGGGAGGTTTTCCCAGCGGGAACAGCCTGGGGGCCCCGCACCAAGGGCGGGGGCGTGGCCGCTGCGCCTCCGGAGGGGCCCGGGGGGAGCTGGAAAAGGAAAAGAGCGGAAAGAGAGCGGCGGGAAAAGGCGGAGAGGCGGGAAGAGAGCAGGGAAGGCGCCCGGAGAGCCTCGGGATGGGCGCCGGGAGCCGGAGGGAAAATATTCCTGGGGGATTCAGGGGGAAAATCCTCGGGGATTGGCAGGAAAACCTGGGGAGTTGGGGGGGAAATTGCTTAGGAATTGGCGGGAAAATCCTCAGGAATCAGCAGGAAGCGTTCTTGGAATTGGCAGGAGAATGTTTGGGAATTGGCAGGAAAACTCTTGTGGATTTGAGGGAAAAGCCTTGGGATTCACTGGGAAATCTTTAGGAATTAGAGGGAAAATCCTTGGGAATTGGAGGGAAAATCCCTGGGAATTTGGGAATCAGCAGGAAAATCCTTGGGATTGGCTCCCCCTGCTCCTCTCCACACTCGGGGAGTTTGGGAATTGGCAGGAAAATCCTCAGGAATTCCCGGGAAACTTTTGGGGAATTTGGGGATCAGCAGGAAAATCCTGGGGATGTTCAGGAATTCAGGAGAATTTCCTGCAGGTCCAACATTCCCAGGAATTCCTGGAATTCGGGGATGTTGGGGTTTAACCCTGGAGCGCTCGGAATTCCAGGGAAATGCCAGGAAAATCCTGGGAGAGAGGAGACACCGAGAGAGGTGAGAAGCTCTGGGAAAGGGGTTAAAAATCCTGGGAAAAAAAGTTGAAAAAATCCAGGAAAAAAGGGTTTGAAAATCCCAGGAAATGAGGGCCACAGCAGGGAGTTAAAAACCCCAGGAAAAGCATTGAAAACTCCTTGGAAAGGGGTTAACGGATGGCAGGAAAAGGGTTAAAAATCCAGGAAAAAGGGCTAAAAAATCCCAGGGAAAGGGCAAAAAATCCTGGAAAAAGGCAAAAAAAAATCCAGGAAAGGGTTAAAAAAATCCCAGGAAAAGGGGCAAGAAATCCAGGAAAATAGCTAAAAACTCAAGAAAAATCCTTAAAAATCCAGGAAAAAGGTTCAAAAATCCAGGAAAAGCCTTCAAAATCCCAGGAAAAAAAGGGTAAAAACCTCCAGGAAGAAAGGGCCAAAGCAGGGAGTTAAAGATGCCAGGAAAAGCCTTGGAATCTCCTGGGAAAATCGGGAATTCCCTACCTTGGCCGCCGGCGTCTCCTTCTGGCTCTGGCTCTGCCGGAGCTTCTTGAGCAGCACCAGCTTGGCCTCCTCCAGCCTCAGCTCCTCCTGCAGCTGCTTGATCAGGCGCTCGCGCTGCTCCGGGCTCCGCTGCGCCGGGGGACAGAGCAGGAGAGAATTCCAGATGGGATTGGGGATGGACGGGGCTGGGGGAGAATTCCAGATGGGATTGGGGATGGACGGGGCTGGGGGAGAATTCCAGATGGGATTGGGGATGGACGGGGCTGGGGAAGAATTCCAGATGGGATTGGGGATGGACAGAGCAGGGGGAGAATTCCCAACTGGGATTGGGAATGGACGGGGCTGGGAGGGGATTCCCAGGGGAAAGCTGGGATTGTTCCATCCAAAAATTTAATTTAATTCCAACTCAATCCTGAGTTATTCCCAGTGGATGCTGGGTAATTCCAACCCAATCCCGTTGTTTCCTGACCCAATCCCAGGCTGTTCCCATCCCAATTCCTGTGATTTCCCAGCAGTGCCTCAGTGCTGGGCTCGGGCAGGGGCATTTGGGAGAAGCCCAGCTTGTTCCCGTCCCAATCCCGCTGACTCCCCCATCCCAATCCCATTGTCCCCAATCCCATTGTGTCCCCAATCCCATTGTCCCCAATCCCATTGTGTCCCCAATCCCATTGTCTCCAATCCCGTGTCCCCAGCCCCAGTGTCCCCAGTCCCATTGTGTCCCCAATCCCAGTGTCCCCAGTCAATCCCGTGTCCCCAGTCAATCCCAGTGTCCCCAGTCAATCCCGTGTCCCCAGTCAATCCCGTGTCCCCAGTCAATCCCGTGTCCCCAATCCCATTGTCCCCAGTCCCAGTGTCCCCAGTCAATCCCGTGTCCCCAGTCAATCCCAGTGTCCCCAGTCAATCCCAGTGTCCCCAGTCAATCCCGTGTCCCCAGTCAATCCCAGTGTCCCCAGTCAATCCCGTGTCCCCAGTCAATCCCGTGTCCCCAGTCAATCCCAGTGCCCCCAGTCGATCCCGTGTCCCCAATCCCATTGTCCCCAGTCAATCCCAGTGTCCCCAGTCAGTCCCAGTGTCCCCAATCCCATTGTCCCCAGTCAATCCCGTGTCCCCAGTCAATCCCAGTGTCCCCAGTCAATCCCAGTGCCCCCAGTCAATCCCGTGTCCCCAATCCCATTGTCCCCAGTCAATCCCGTGTCCCCAGTCAATCCCGTGTCCCCAGTCAATCCCGTGTCCCCAATCCCGTGTCCCCAGTCAATCCCAGTGCCCCCAGTCAATCCCGTGTCCCCAATCCCATTGTCCCCAGTCAATCCCAGTGTCCCCAGTCAATCCCAGTGTCCCCAGTCGATCCCAGTGTCCCCAGTCAATCCCAGTGTCCCCAGTCAATCCCAGTGTCCCCAGTCAGTCCCGTGTCCCCAGTCAATCCCAGTGTCCCCAGTCAATCCCAGTGTCCCCAGTCAATCCCAGTGTCCCCAGTCGATCCCAGTGTCCCCAGTCAATCCCAGTGTCCCCAGTCAATCCCATTGTCCCCAGTCAATCCCAGTGCCCCCAGTCGATCCCGTGTCCCCAATCCCATTGTCCCCAGTCAATCCCAGTGTCCCCAATCCCATTGTCCCCAGTCAATCCCAGTGTCCCCAGTCAATCCCAGTGTCCCCAGTCAATCCCGTGTCCCCAATCCCAGTGTCCCCAATCCCATGTCCCCAGTCAATCCCCTGTCCCCAGTCAATCCCAGTGTCCCCAGTCGATCCCAGTGTCCCCAGGCCGTGCTCACCAGCAGCGCCGGTGTCCCCGGCTCGGGCAGGGCCAGCCGGCTCAGGCCGTTGACGCGCGGGCTGGAGGGTTCGTTGTCCGACAGGACGATCACGTCCGGGGAGGGGACGCGGCGCTCGCGCCGGGAATCCCTGGGTGGGACAGCGGGAATGAAACCCTTCCCGGCCCTCCCCAGCTCCTTTTTCCAACACTTTCCCGAGGTTTTTCCAATCCTTTTCCATTCCTTTTCCAAGCTTTCTCCAGCCCTTTTCCAGCCCCCTTTCCAACCCGTTCTCCAGGGCTTTTCCTGTCCTTTTCCAGTCCCTCTCCCAGCACTTCTCCATTCCTTTTCCAGGCTTTCTCCAGTCCCTTTTCCAGCCTTTTTCCAGCCCCTTTTCTAAATTTTTTCCAGCCCTTTTCCAGGGCTTCTCCAGCCACCCAGGGAATCCCAAGGCTGGGAAAAGGGCCCAGGGTGGGAATTTCAGGAGTGGGAAAATTCCAAAGGGTCGGGAATGTCCTCTAGGGGGCACACGGAGCCCAGGAATCCCCAAATCCAGGGAATACCCAAATCCAGGGATTTCCCTCTGGAAGTGGCAGGGGTAGAGTATTCCCAGCTTTTTCCTGGAGCTGGAAAACTGGGATTGGCTGGAAATGAAAAATTCCCAAACTCCACTTCCCACCAGAACTGCAGGAATTCCATCAGCAGTTCTGGCTGGGATGGGTTTGGAGGGGCAGGAACAGGATCAGCTCCCAGGCCCTTCCCACTCCCAAAGCATTCCCTTGGGATACTCTTCCCAACTTCTGCAGCATTCCAAAGGGAAATCCCGTTGGATTTAAGAACCAGAACCTCCCAAGAACCGAATCCCAACTGCAGCCCGACAGAGAAGGGACCCAAAGTCCCAGCTCCTTCCCCAACCCTTCCCAGCTCCTTTTCCAACCCTTCCCAGCCCTTTCTCCAGCCCTTTTCCAGCTCTTTCCAAAGCTTTTCCTGTCCTTTTCCAGTCCCTCTCCCAGCACTCTTCCATTCCTTTTCCAGGGTTTCTCCAGTCCCTTTTCCAGCCCCTTTTCCGAGTTTTTTCCCAGCCCTTTTCCAGGGCTTTCCCGTGATCCTGGCACCCCCGGGCTCACGAGGCTCTCACCCCCTGGCCGTGCTCATGTCCACGGGCTCGTCCCCGGCCGCCAGCTCCACCTTGATGGTGGCTTTGACCTCCGCGCCCTTCAGCATTCCCGGGGTTTTCCCGGCCCCCGGATCGCCGGGCTCGGCCCCGGGAGCCGCTCTGTCCATGCGGGGCCGTTTGCCCTCGGGCTCCGCGTCCCGCTCCGGCTCCAGCCCCAGCTCCAGCCCCAGCTCCAGCGCGCGCTTCTGGCTGCGGGTGCGGCAGGAGGAGTCCGGGCACGGGGAGCCCTCGCTCATGGTGAGAGCCTGGGGAGGAGAGAGACAGGGCTGGGAATGGGGAGAGAGATCCTGGGAATGGGCTGGGAATGGGAGAGAGATCCTGGGAATGGGGAGAGAGAGATCCTGGGAATGGGGGAGAGAGATCCTGGGAATGGGAGAGAGAGATCCTGGGAATGGGCTGGGAATGGGAGAGAGATCCTGGGAATGGGAGAGAGAGAGATCCTGGGAATGGGAGAGAGAGAGATCCTGGGAATGGGCTGGGAACGGGCTGGGAATGGGGAGAGAGAGATCCTGGGAAAGGGTGAGAAACCGCCAGGGAAAAAGGTGAGCAATGGGCTGGGAAAGGGGGAAACAGCCCAGGAAAGGGTGACAAACGGCCTGGGAAAGGGGGAGAATAATCCTGGGAAAAGGGGAAAATAGCCAGGGAAAGTATCCTGGAAAAGGGGTGAAAAATATCCCAGGAAAAGAGAGAAAAAGAGCCCAGGAAAGGGGTGAAAATTGCTTGGAAAAGGGGGAAAACAGCACAGGAAAAGAGGGAAAATGTCCTGGGAAAAAGGGGGAAATATCCTGGGAAAGGGGGAAAAATATCCCCGGAAAAGGGGAAAAATATCCTGGGAAAGCAGGATGTTTTTCCCCAAAATATTGGGAATGGTGAGAAAAATCAGGAGGAAAAGGGGGAAAAAAATCCCAGGAAAGGGTTAAAAATCCCAGGAATGTGGGGGGTGGGATTCATGGGAAAGAAGAGAAAATACAACAGGAAAGGGGAGACATCAAAGGGTTAAAAATCCCTGGAAAAGGGGGAAAGCCCTGGGCAAGGGAGGCGTGAAAGGGTTAAAAATCCTGGGATTTGGGGATGGAAAAATCCCTGAATTTCCAACCAGAACTTTGGGAAGAGGAATCCAGCCAGGACTGGGAAAGGGAAAAAGGGAAAAGGGCTGGAAAAACCTGGAAAAAACCAGGGAAAAACCTGGAAAAAACCAGGAAACGGGAGGGACAAGGGAGGGGAAAATCCCTTGAAAAGGGGGTGGAAAAGGGAAGGAGAAGGGATGGAAATGGGGATGGAAAATCCCTGGAAAACAGAATTCCCGTTGTTTTTCCTGCTGGGAAACCTTGCCCAGGAGAATTCCAGCCCATCCCAGTGTCCAGAGCAGGGAAAGGGGAAAAAAAAATCCTCAGAAATCCCAGGGAAACTTTGGAAAAGAAGGATTTTTAAGGATTTTCCAGGTGTGATTCCAGGAATGGGAATGGGCTTGGATTTGAGGAGGTTTTGGAGGGAAATTCCCAAATAAAATTGAAATTCCAAGGGAAAAGGAGAAATTCAGGCTGAAAATTCCATCTTTTCCCACATCCTGGAATTCCTCCCTGAGTTTTTTCCCACCCAGCTCCGGGAATTCTGGGAGACAAAATTCCAAACAACCAAAAACTTCAGGAAAAGAAGATTCCCCGAGGTGGAAAAGCAGGATCCAAACACTCCCACGGCTCCTCAGGGAATGTTTTCCATGGATTTGCTGCTCCCGGGGGTTCCTGGCAGGAATTCCTGGGTCCCCCAGCCTTGGATCATCCCAAAATTCCTGGGAATTCCTTTCTCTGGGAATTTTTTTCCCCTCAGAACTCATGGATCCCAGGATTTCCCAGGGAAACAACTCCAAGCCTTGGATGTGTCAATCCCAGGGGGGAAATTCCCAAACTTTCCTTTGGGAATTGAACCCAATCTCACAATTCCCACCCCAAAAACTTTGGGATAACCGCAGGTGGATACCCGGGACCATCCCCCCGATCCCGGATTTTTGTTTTTCCCGGGATTTTGGGATGGGGATTCCCGGGGCGGGGGGGGGGAGGGGAGCTCCCGGGCCGGCATCCCAAGGGTTAAAGCGCTGCCATTTCCGCGCCATTCCCGAGAAATCTCCGGGAACAAAATGGCAGCGCTTAACCCTTGGGATGCCGGCCCGGGAATTCCCGGGATGCTTCCGCTTCCCGACATTCCCAGCGGGAATTCCCGCCCCGCCCCCACCCCCAGCCCACCGCGGTTTCTCCCAAAGGTCCCGGGAGCGATTCCCGAGCCGGGAATTCCCTGACATTCCCGGGATTCCCTGGCCTCGGGTCCCTTTGAGCCCCGAGATTCCCAGCGGGATTTCTCCCCAGAGCTCCCAGGGATTCATTCCCGAGCCGGGAATTCCCTGAAATTCCCGGGATTCCTTTGATTCCCAGCGGGATTCCTCCCGCTTTTCCCCTAAATCCCAGCGAGCCAATCCCGGGCTGGGAATTCCCTGAAATTCCCGGGATTCTTCTGCTCCCCCCGGGAGTTTCCCTCCCCCGATCCCACCGGCATTTCTCCCGCTCTCTCCAAAGCCTCGAGCTGGGAATTCCCTGCAAAATTCCCGGGATTTCTCCGCTTCCCACAGCTGGGATTTATCCCACTTTTCCAAAACCTCCCTGCGAGCCCAGCCCGAGCTCCTCAGGGCTGGGAATTCCCTGCAATTCCCGGGATTTTTCTGATTCCCAGCTGGATTTTCCCCCCACCCCCCTCATTCCCACCGGGATTTCTCCCAAAGTTCCCAGGAGCGATTCCCGAGCTGGGAATTCCCTGAAATCCCCGGGATCCCTCTGATTCCCGGGATTTCCACCGGGATTTCTCCCGATTTTCCCAACCCCCCCAGAGTCATTCCCAGATTATCCAGGGCTGGGAATTCCCGGGAATTCCCGAAGTTCCCGGGTCCCAAATCCCTGGGGAATTTTCCCGAGGCTCCTCCAGCGCTGGGAAAAATTTGGGATCAAATCCCTGCAGCGGCTCCAGGTATTCCCTCGGGAATTGCCAGCTGGAATTTTTCTCCAGGAGAAGGGAATTTGTTTGGAATTCCCACAGGAATTCTGGGGAAAATCCTCCTGCAAATTCCTGACCCGGGAAGTTTGGGGCTCCAAAGGCTCTGGAAAAGCGAGAAAGGAGAATCCCAAAATTCCACTGGAGCTGGGAAATGGGGAACAGCGGCTGCCTGGAGAAATCCATGGGGGAATTCCCAGAATTTCTGGGGAATTCCCGGAATTTCTGTCAAATTCCTGGAATTTCTGTGAAATTCCAAGCGATTTTTCCCTAGGGGGATCTGGAATTCTGCCAGGAATTTGTGGGATTTTCTGGGAATTCTCTGGGCCACTGGAAAATTGGATTAAAGCCATGAAAATTCCTTAAAAATTCCACTTTTCCCACAATGTTCAGGAGATTCCCAGGCTGGGATTTTTGGGGAATGCAGAGGAGGAAATCCAGGAGCAGAATTCCCAACTTCTCCTGGGATTTTCCAAGCAAATCCTCCCATCATCAATTAATCATTAACTAATCATTAATTGATCATTAATTAACCACTTCTCCATTGTTGATTTTCCATCCCAAATTCCTCCTTTAAGGAGGAAAAATTCCAAGATTTATTTGCTGAGCAGGGAGTGAAGCATCCCTGGGCTCATTTAAATATTCATTTAGTGATTTGCATATTCATGACCTGATTTAAATATTCCTGAATAAAATTTGAATCTTAATGAGGGACGGCAATCGGATCTTTCCCAATTAATTCCTCATTAAGGGGGGAATTTCCAGCCTCAAACATTCCCAATCCCAGCGGCTTTTCCAGCCGGGAATTCCTTTTTTGCTTTCCCAAAGGCAGAAATTCCCAGGATTCCAGCGGAATTCCCCCCCCCCCCCATGGGATTATCCCAGGGAAAAGCAGGAGAAAAAGCAGGAAAATCCTAATTCCCAAGGAATTTTCTTATTGACCCATCAATATTCAGGATTTGTTAAAGAGGAATTTCCCAGGAATTCCGGAGCTGCAGGATCCCAGGACAATCCCGGGACAATCCCATTCCTGCGGATTCCAGGGCTGCCGGATCCCGGGATCCCCGGGCAGGGCAGGGTTGGGGTCGGGGCGGATCCATCCCGGGATTAATCCCAGAATTCCTGCCAGGACACACAGGGGATGGGGGAGACCTGCACAGGACAGGTGAGACTGGGACAGGTGGGAGGAAAACCTCAACAGGTGAGACCAGCCCAGGGCAGGGGAGACCTGCCCAGGTGAGAGCTGCACAGGTGAGACCTGCACAGGTGAGAGCTGCCCAGGTGAGAGCTGCACAGGTGAGACCTGACCAGGTGATACCTGCACAGGTGAGAGCTGCCCAGGGGAGACCTGCACAGGGGAGAGCTGCCCAGGTGAGAGCTGCCCAGGGGAGACCTGCACAGGGGAGAGCTGCACAGGGGAGAGCTGCACAGGGGAGAGCTCGGCCACAGCTCCTCCCGGAGCACTCCCAGCTCCAAACCCTTCCTGAATCCCCAATCCCAAATCCCCAATCCCAAATCCCAATCCCCTCCCCAGCCCCACAGATCCCATCAGGAATTCCCGGAGCTTCGGATCCTTCAGAACTTCCCAGTCCCTTGGAAAATCCGGGAGATTTCCTCGGGAATCGCCCCAAATCCGTCGGGAACTGACGGAGGTTTTTGGGAAAGGTCCTCCTGGACCTCTCAGCTGTTCCAGGAGAAAATTCCCGGGCCCGGGATTCCCCATCACATCAAATCCCAGCAAATCCCCGGGAATTCCCGGCTCCCACCTGGCAGGGAAGGTCATGGGGTCCCACGGGGTGAGCCGGAGCCGAGGGTCCTGTGGGAGAGAGAGGAGGTGAGAATCCCGGGAATGCTACAGCTGGGAATGCTGGGAATGCTGGGATCTGGGAATTCCAGCACCACTGGGACACAGCTCTGGGTTGTGGGAATTGGGAATCCCCAAACGATGACGCAATCCTGGGAATCCCAGAGCGACATCACCACAAAAATCAGGAATCCCTGAATTGGGACTCAGCCCCGGGATTTGGGAATCCTGAAGAATCCTGGGAATTCCAGAACCACGGCAGCACCACGGGGATCCCAGCAGCCCCAGGAACTGGGAATTCTGAGTGGGAACTGGGACAAAAGCACCGAGAAACCCTGGGATTGTTCCGCCTTTCCCAGCAGAATTCCCGGCACGGGAGGCACCTCCAGAGCTTCCCAAGGAGCTTCCCCATGGATCAGGGAGCCTGAAATTCCCCAAAAATTCCCCTCTGGTTGATCTGGGAACCTTCCCAGGGATGGCTCTTCCTGGATTTTCCCAAGGAATTCCCGAGGTTTGGATCCCCGCAGTTTGATCCTTCCCCACATTCCAAAGGTTGGGATCCTCTCCTGGGCCCGGCCCTGCCCAGGGCTCTTCTCGGGAATCTGGGATGGGGAAGCCTCAGGGATCCCTTGGGAAGCAGCTTTTCCACAGGGAAAGGGGCTGGGGAACAGCAGAATCCAAGGAATTCCCAGCCTGGAATTCCAACATCCAATCCCATCCGACTCTGATGGATCCCGGAATTCCGGAGCCGAGGGAATGAAGCCTCAATCTGCAGCTTTTCCATGGGAAAAAAGGAATCCTGGAGTGATCTTCCATGGAATTGCTGTGGATAGGACGCGGCTCATTCCCTCTGGGATCAAATCCGGCAGATTTTTGGGGAAAATCCTGAAATTCCCGGCTTCTTTCCCTTCTTTTGATTCATCCTGCGAATTTTCCAGGCACTGAAATCCACAGAATTCCCGGATTTTCCTTCACTCCTGGTTTCCATCCATGGAATTCCCAGCTTTCCCTTCATTCCCGGTTTTTCTGGCCCGGGAGCAGCTCCCGGAGCCTTCGGCCATTCCCGGGGTTTTCCGGCTACTCCAGCCCCGTGATCCCGGAATTCCAGTGGGAATTAGTGGAGCTCACCCGGAGCTTGTCGTGCTTAAGAGGATCTGGGAAAATCCCAGAAAATCCTTTGGAATTCGGCGCTGCCCTGGCCGCTTTTCACCGGAGTCTGGGGAGCCCCGAGGATCCGGGGGAGCTGGAATTCCCTGGATCTCAGGAGGAAATTGAGGAATTCTGGAATTCCCGCGGCATTCAGGCTCAGGATTCTGGGGGAGGAGCCCCTGATTGGGTCAGGAACGGGAAAATCCTGGAAAAGTTTGGGATCTGGGAGAAACACTGGAGAAGGAGCAGCACAGAATTCCCGGGAATTCCTGGGAGTGTCCAAGGCCAGCTGGAAAAAGCTGGGATAGCAGGAATATCCCTGATCTCGGAGCTGCTTCCCACCCCAGAGCATCCCAGAATTTTATGAATCCATGGGAAAAGAGGGATTTGTTCCTATCTCCAGCCTTGGAATTCCATCAGCAACATCCCCGGCCTGGAGCTGGAATTTTGGGATTCAAAACATTCCCAGAACACCCCAGCTTTCCCGCATTCCCAGCTTTCCAGCATTCCCAACTTCCAGCATTCCCAACTTTCCAGCATTCCCAACTTCCAGCATTCCCAGCTTTCCAGCATTCCCAGCTTTCCAGCATTCCCAGCTTTCCTGCATTTCCCAACTTCCAGCCTCTTTCCTGCTGATCCCTGACAGATTCCAGCCTCTTTCCCAAAATCCACGGCAGATTCCCGCGCCTCTCCCAAAATCCCAGGCCAATCCCGCTGATCCCAGACCGATCCCAGCCCATTCCCGACTCCCGGGCCGGTTCCAGGCGCTGCCATCCCGGGCTCCCCGAGGCCCCTCCCCGGTCACTTCCTGAGGCTCCGGCGGCTCCGGCTCCTTCCCGGCAGGACGGAGCCATCCCGGAGCCATCCCGGAGCCATCCCGGGGCCATCCCGGAGCCAATCCCGGAGCCATCCCGGGGCCATCCCGGAGCCATCCCGGGGCCATCCCGGAGCCAATCCCGGAGCCAATCCCGGGGCCATCCCGGAGCCATCCCGGAGCCATCCCGGGGCCAATCCCGGGGCCAATCCCGGAGCCATCCCGGGGCCATCCCGGAGCCATCCCGGGGCCAATCCCGGGGCCAATCCCGGAGCCATCCCGGGGCCAGGCCCGGAGCCATCCCGGGATTTGGGAGTCCCAGGGGTGCATCCAGGGAAAGGCCAAAGGAAAACCGAGCGCGGGGTGGGAAAACCGTGGGGAACCGGTCAGGAAAGGCTTGGGATGTGACCCCAAACCCGAGGGAAGCATTCCCGGCTGGAATTCTCTGCCGGTTCCTGCCCGGCTGCTCCCGGGAGAGGGGAGGAGATGCCGGGAAGAGCCGGGATGGGAATCCCAGCCCCACATCCCGGCAGGATCCCGTCCCGAGAGAGAATTCCCGGCTGGAATCCCAGCGCTTCCCGGGTTCCTTCTGCCCACCGAGCGCTGTGCGGGGCCGGGACTGTCCCGCAGCCCACTCGGAGCCCCGGGACTCCCGAATTCCCGGAATCCCGGGCAGCGCATCCCGGTGCCCATCCCAGTCCCGGTGTCATTCCCGATGCCCATTCCCGGTGCTCATCCCGGTGCCCATCCCAGTCCAAATCCCGGTGCCGATCCCGTTCCCGGTGCCCGTTCCCGGTGCCGATCCCGGTGCCCCGGGGCGCAGGAAGGGCGGCCGGGGACTTTTATTGTGACACGGCCCGGGCCCGGCCCGGCCGCACGGCCCCGACCGCGGCCACCGCGGGGCTCCGGCACCGGGGGCACCGGGGGGCACCGGGGGGCACCGGCCACGGGGACACCGCGGGGAATGGCGGCCTTGGACAGCGGGGACCGACCTGGGGAGGGTCGGGGTGACCGGGGGGTGACCGCGGGGGTTTCGGGGGGGTCCCCGTGTCCCCGGCCCCGCCACGGAGCCGGGGAGGGCAGCGGGCACGGAGCGCTCGGGGCGGCGGCGGAGGAGGAAGAGGAGGAGGAGAAGGAGAAGGAGGAGGAAGAGGAGGAAGAGGAAGCAGCCCGGCGGAAAGCCCGCAGCAACTTTCCCAAACAAAAGCCGGCGGCGGGCCGGGGCGCTGGGCGGGCGGCGGAGCCGGGGGCTGCGCGGGGCGAGCCCCGGGATCCCGGAGCGCTCCCGGTGCCACCGGCTCGGGGCTCGGGGGCGGCCGCAGCCGCGGCCAGCGGGACTTTGCACTTTCCGGGCTCCCGCACGGCCGGGAAACGCCGCAACCGCCCCGGCAGCTCTCCCGCATCCCGGCCCGTCATTTCCCCGAATCGCGGCGGTCCCGTCGCTCCGTTCCCGGAGACAATAAACGCCGGGAGAACTTTTACCGGGAGAACTCGGCGGGCGCCTCTCCGCTCCCTCCGCGCCGCATCCGCAGCGAGCCCGGCCCGCTGGCCCGGCCCGGCCGGGCTGTGGCCGCGCTGTGGCCGCCGCGGTGCCGCCGGCCCGGGGCGGTGCCGGGGATGCCGGTGCCGGTGCCGCCGGTGCCGCCGCGGCTCCGGGGCTCGGAACGCTCCTCACACATGGAGTCGCGGCGGCTCCGGGCGAGCATGCGCGGGGCGGGGCGGCCGGGCGGCGGGGCCGGCGGAGGGGACAGCGCGGGGACAGCGGTGAGATGGCGCGAGGGCAGCGATGGGACGGCGGGGACGGCACCGGGAGAGCCGGGACAGCCCCGGGACGGCGGGAACGGCACCGGGAGCGGCCCGGGCCCGGGCCCCGCTCGGAGCTGCCGCCGCCGCCGCTTCCGGGCGCGGCGCGGGGGGAGCCGCGTTTGTGTCGCCAGCCGCCATTGGCCGCGGGGGTCGTGCGGGTGATGTGAGGAGGGCGCTGATTGGCTGGAGCAGCGGGCGGGGGGCGCGCGGGCAGAGCCGCGTTGGGAGAGGCCACGTGGAGAGAGAGAGGGGACAGCGAGGGGACAGAGAGGGGACAGCGGGGGGACAGAGAGGGGACAGGGAAGGGACAGAGAGGGGACAGCGGGGGGACAGAGAGGGGACAGGGAGGGGACAGCGGGGGGACAGAGAGGGGACAGAGAGGGGACAGGGAGGGGACAGAGAGGGGACAGGGAGGGGACAGAGAGGGGACAGAGAGGGGACAGGGAGGGGACAGAGAGGGGACAGAGAGGGGACAGCGGGGGGACAGAGAGGGGACAGAGAGGGGACAGAGAGGGGACAGCGGGGGGACAGCGGGGGGACAGAGAGGGGACAGGGAGGGGACAGCGGGGGGACAGAGAGGGGACAGCGAGGGGACAGAGAGGGGACAGCGGGGGGACAGCGGGGGGACAGAGAGGGGACAGGGAGGGGACAGCACCCGGCCGATCCCCGATCCCAAGGAGGCTCCGCTGCCCCGGGGAAGCCGCGGCCCCAAAACCCTCCCGGAGGTTTTGCCCCAAATTCCTGCAGACTCCCCCGAATCCCAGGAAATTCCCCCAAGACTCAGCAGATCTCCCCATAAATCCGGCAAATTCCTGCGAAATCCCAGAAAATTCCCCCCAAATCTCAGAAAACTCCCTGAAAATCTCAGCAGATCTCCCCAAAATCCCAGAAAATCCCTCCCACATCAGTGCCCGGCATCCCCAGGATTTTGGGAAAAGACTCTTCCAGGGAAGTTTTGCTGAAGCCAGATCCAAAATCCCGAATTTCAACCATTTCACACGAAATTAATGGCAGAAGGAATTCGGAGCTGTGTAATTATTATTATTCCCAAAGCCCTGCTGTGCTTTTCCAGCCCATTCCCATTTTTCCCTCCTGTGGTCCCAATCCAAAAGGAAATCCCCAAAAGCCCCAAATTCCTGGGATCTGGAAGGAGACACAGGGAGGATTTGGGAACCCAGGCAGGATCAGGAATCCCAAACAGGGAGGAACACGGGGATGACCCCAGGGAAAATCCCAGGGGTGCCATCCCCAAAGTGGGAAAATTCCCAGGGAATCCCCCAAACCAGCTTCCCTGGAGAAAATCCCATCCCACTGGGAGTGCTCAGGGATGGGAGGGATCCCAAAAAGTCCCTTTGGGATTCCTTGCCCAGTTCCCTCTCAGCATTCCCAGCGCTCCCGCCTCTCCCAGGAAAGATTTTGGGATCTCCCGGCTCTTCCCTCAGGGAAAGGTGGGACTGGGATGGAATTCCTGCCTGGGATGGAATTCCCAGAGAAGCTGCAGCTGCCCCTGGGTCCCTGGAACGTCCCAGAACAATCCGGGCTCATGGAAGCTGCAGGGTGGGGTTAGGTGATCCCTCAGCTCCCAGGATCAATCCAAGATCCCAGGATCCATCCAGGATCCCAGGATCCATCCAGGTTCCCAGGATCCATCCAGGTTCCCGGGATCAATCCCGGATCCCAGGATCGATCCCGGATCCCAGGATCCCTCCCCACCAATCCCCTCTGTGCCCGTTTTCCATGGGCTCCCCAATCCCAGCTGGCAATCCCAGGCTGGGAGGGGCTGCTGAGGCTCAGGGACCCCAAACCCCATCCCAAACCCCATCCCTGGATTTGGGGCCTCCAGCCCCAGCTCCAACCCCTCTGTCCCATCCCCATGGAACTGGGATCCGGCATTCCCGAGAAAACTGATCCCAAGCAGATTCCCAAGGAAAAGTGGCTGAATTTGGGGGAATTTATCCCGAATTCTCCCAGCTCCTGGACAAGCCGGGTCCTGCAATCCCATCTGGAATTCCTGGCAGCAGGAAATTGGAATTTTCTGAGGATTTGGGGGTTTTTTTGGAGCACAAAATGGGAATTTCAGCTCCACTGCATTCCTTGGAAAACACAGCTCCAGCAGGGCTGGCCTGGAGTTGGGATTGCTCCTTAAACTCCTGGAAAAACTTTTCCCAGATATTTTGGGAGGGAAAAAAGCCAAATCCAAATTTTAAAAGCCAACTGCCTGCTGAAAACAGGGATTCTTCCTTCCTAAAACTCGATTTTCTTCCAAAAATCGTGGGTTTTCCCCCCCAAATTCCATCTCCCTCTCCCAAACTGAAATATTCCACACTTCTCCTTGGCACTTCCCGCTGCTTTGGACTCAGCAAATCCCAATTCCCAACTTTTTAAGGAATTTTAGTTAAAAGAAAGTAACTTTTCCTTTAATTAAAGTTAAAACTGAAGGGTTTTTTCCCTGTGTTCCCATCAAGAATTCAGTACTGGATCAAAATTTGGGAATTAATCCCTCCTCAATCCTTCAATTTTCCCTAAAAAAAAAAAAATCCTAAAATGGGATTTTTCCCCCCCAAAAAACCAGGGAAAAGAGTGGAAAGAGGAAGGAAAAAAAGGGATAATTCAGAATCAATTGGATTTTTTTTTCCCCAAAATTTCAAAGAAGGGAAATTTGGGGAGAAATTGAAGGGAATTTTCTGGTCCTGGTGGTGGCACTTGGAATTCAGAATTCCAGAGGGATGCGGCCAGAATTGGGATTTGGGATGGGAGCTGGGATTTGGGATGGAGCCCAGGATTTGAGATGGAGCCCCAGGATTTCACACAGATCCTGGGAATTCACCACAGACTCCTGCGATTTGGGATGGAGCTGGGATTTGGGATGCAGCCCCAGGATTTGGGGCAGAGCCACCGATTTCACACAGACCCCAAAGACTGACTGCAGACCCCTCAGGATTTGGGAATCACCACAGAATCCTGGGATTTGGGATGGACCCCTTGGATCCATCACAGATTCCTGGGATTCACACAGACCCCCAGGATTTGGGATGGACCCCTGGGATTCACAGAGATCCTTGGATTTCACACAGACCCCCAGAGCTTCCCGCAGACCCTTGGGCTGTCCCACAGGTTTTGGGGAAAACCCCTGGATTTGGGACAATCCCCAGCCCCTGGGGTTTTCCAGTGGATTCTGGAGTTTCCCAGAGGATCCCGGGGTTTTGGGGCAGATCCTCAGGTTTCCCTGCAGATCCCCACGGTTCGGGGCAAACCCTCAGAGTTTCGAGGAACAGACCCCCCCAGTTTTCCAGCAGATCCTTGGGTTATCCCACAAATCCTGGGGATTCACTCACACCCCCGGATTTTCCAGCACAACCTCAGGATTTGGGACAAACCCTCAGGATTTCCTGCACAGCCTGGAGTTGGGTGAAAATCCCTGGATTTGGGGACAGGTTTTGCCCCAAGCCCCCGGGTTTTCTAGCAGAACCCCAAATTTTGGGACAGACCCCCGGATTTTGGGACAGACCCCCGGATTTTCCAGCAGAGCCCTGGGGTTTTCCAGTGCATGCCCAGCTTTCCCTTCAGCCCCTCAAATTTTAGGACAGACCCTCCAATTTTAGGCCAAACCCTCAGATTTCACCCCAGGCCCTCAGTTTTTCCAGCAGCCCATGGGCTTTTCCAGCTGATCCCCAGCTTTCCCTTCAGCCCCTCAGTTCTCCTCCAAATCCCTCAGCTTTTCCTGCACCCTTCAGCTTTTCCCCAAACCCCTCACTTTTATCCCAAACCCCTCAGCTTTTCCTACATCCCCGTTTCTCCCTTCAACCCCTCAGCTTTTCCCCAAACTCCTCAGTTTCCCTCAAATCTCTCAGCTCTCCCCCAACCACTCAGCTTTTCCTACATCCCTGTTTTTCCTTCAACCCCTCACGTTTTCCTGCATCCCTCAGTTTTCACCAAACTCCTGCAGTTTTTTCCCCAAACCCCTCAGCATTTCCTTCACCCCTCACTTTTCCCCCCAAACCACTCAGCTTTTCCTACATCCCTGTTTTTCCCTTCAACCCCTCAGCTTTTCCTGCAACCCCCCAGTCTTCCCCAAACCCTTCAGCTTTTCCTGCACCCGTCACTCTTCCCCCCCAAACCCCTCAGCATTCCCTTCACCACTCAGTTCTCCCCAAGCCCCTCCGTTTTCCCCAAACCCTCAGCTTTCCCTTCAACCCCTCAGCTTTTCCTGCCCCCCTCACTTTTCCCCCAAACCCCTCGGCATTCCCTTCACCTCTCACTTTTCCCCCCAAGCCCCTCATCTTTCCCCGCCGCAGCCGGCCCGGCTCCTTTTCCCCGCACAGCCCCGCGTTTCCCCGCCCCGTGCCCAAAACTTTCTCCGTGTTTCCGGAGTGCCACCGCGGGCCCGTCACACACCGAGGGGACACCCACGGCGGGGGAGGCGGGGGGGACCCGGCGCTGTCCCCAGAGCCCCGGCGGGGCTCCCCCCGCGCTCCCCGGTAGCCCCGGGCCGTGGCCTGGTGGCCCCGGTGGCCCCGGTGGTGGCCCGTCCCCTCCCCCACTCCCCTCCCCCGCCTTCCCAAGGCTCTGGCACCAATAATCCGCCTTTGCTGACATGCTCTGGTGGCTGTGCCTATCGGGCAACTCCCAGGATGCACTCCCGCTCCTCCCTGGCACCCCCTCACCCGTGCCCACCCTCCCCTCGGACTTCCCAACCTTCGCTTTTTTCGCTTTTTTTTTTTGCCTTTTTTTTTTTTATTATTATCTCCACCCCCCCTCCCCGCTCCCCTTCACACACACGCCCGGCCGCACTTCCATCCGCCGTGAACCCCCCCGGCGCTCTGGCGCTCTCCCTCAGCCCAATTCCCCGCGTCCCTCACGGGGTCCCCGCTCGCCGCAGCCGCCTCCTGCCCGCTCCCCGCTCCCCTCACGGCCGTGCCCCTCACAAGCCCTTCCCCCCCAGCCCGGATCTCCGTCCCCGCCGCTCCCCCGCTGCCCCGAGCCCCGGTTTCCCCTCCGGGGGGAAGGGGGTGTGTGTGTGGGGGTGTCCCCTGGTCCCCCCCGGGGAGGGGGAGCTGGCGAGGCGCGGGTGTCACTCACTGTCCGGAGCCCCCTCAGAGCCGCCTCCTCCTCCTCCTCAGCGGGGCCCGGCCCGGACTGGGGCCGTGGGGGGAGGGGAGGCGGCTCCCTCAGGTGGCCACTGACAGGAGGGGGGGGCGGGGGGGGCTGCGCGCGCAGGGGGACCCGCCCCCCCCTCACTCTCCGTCCCCCCCCATCCTCCCGCCCCTCTCCCCCCTCCCCCTCCGCGCCCTCCCCTCTCCCCCCCTCCCCTCCCCTGTGCCCCCCCCTCCCCTCGCGCTACCCCCCGGGACCCCCCCCGTTGCCAGGCAGATTTGGGACACCCTCGCGCCCGGCCACGCCCCCCTTGCCCAGGCCTGGGGCGCTGCGTTGGGTGGGTTTTTTTTAATCTTTAAACTAATGATTGACGGCGGCGCTGGCCAATGGAAAGGTGGGTTGCCTGCCCTGCAGCCAATCGGCGCGAAGAGTCAGCAGTAGGCCCGCCCCCGTAGTAAGGGCTGAAGGGGAAGGCGTGGTTTTGTTTTTGATTGACGGGCGTACCGACCGATCAGCGGCGCGCCCCCGTGGTGAGCGCCTCGTCCCCGCTGTGAGGGAGGAAAGAGGCGCGGTTCCCATTCGATTGATGGGTTAAATGCCCAATAGGAGACAGAGGGCTCCCAACAGGAGCCAATGAGAGCGCGGCCCGCGGGGAGGAGGCGGGGCGTGGGCGGTGCGGCGGGGCCGGGCCCGGCTCCTCCCGCCGGTTCCCCCGGGGCCGGGCCGCGCCGGCTCCTCCCGGGGCCGGCTGAGGTGATGGCGGCGCGGGGAGGGGCCCGGCCCCGCCGCCCTTATCCGCCCGCGCAGGCCGCGCTGGGGCCGCAGATAGGGGGGGCCGGCGGGAGGAAGCGGGGGGAGGCACCGGGGGCCTGGCGGAGCCGGTTCTGCGGGCGGGGTTGCGGCCGGGCCGGGTGAGGGCCGGGACTCGCGGCAGAGCCGGACGGGGCCGGAGCTGAGGGGAGAACGGGCCCGGCAGCGGCCGGGACCGGGAATAGAGGCAGGGCCCGGTCCCGGAGCAGCTCCAGCCGGTACCGGGCGATGCCGGGCACGGGGATGAGGCCCGGTCCGCTCCGGGGTCGGTTCCTCGGCAGCTCCAGCCGGTACCGGGGGCTGGGGATGAGATCCCGGTGCCGGTGCCAGATCGGTGACTCAGGGGCTGATCTGGGTCAGAACTGCCCGGGCCGCTCCAGCCGGGATCGTTCCCAAAGGGATCTGGGGTCATTCCCGTTGGGATTTCAAACCCTCGGGATCGCTCCCACCCGGACTGAACCGCGCGGGTTGGGATCTCCCCTTGTTCCCGGGAGCACATTCCCAGTTTCCCGTTGTTCCCGTTGTTCCCGGGTTTCCCGTTCATTCCCTTCTCCTGGGATGGGAACCGCGAGCCGCCGGCAGCTTTGGGAGCGGAGGGCACCGGGAGGGATTTCCCGTGGGGATCCCCCCGAGTCAGATCCACGGGAAGAATCCCTGGGGTGGGATGGGATCCCCGAGACCCGGAGCGAGCCCAGATCTCCCATTCCCAGCGGGGAATCCGGGACAAACGGAAGGAATTCTGCTGTAGAAAAAGTCAAATTCCACTTTATTTCCAAATCCTTCTAATGTAGAAAACGCAGAGAGGCCTCGGGATAATCCCGGATCCGGCTCATTCCCAGCAGCGCGAGGAAATCGGGATTTGGGGGATTTTGGGGTTTTTTAGGAATTTTTAGGGAAATTTTGGGGGAATTTTTCAGACTTTTTGGGGTGATTTTTTTTTGAATTTGAGGGTTTTTTGGGAATTCTTGCAGGACATTTTTTGGATTTTGGAGCGATTTCTTTTCAATTTTGGGGGGACTTTGGTGGTTTTGGGGGGAATCTTTGGGATTTTGGGGAATTTTTTGGAAATTTTGGGGGGATTTTTTTGGAATTTCGGGGGCGTTTATTTGAATTTTGGAGAGAATTTTTGAGGGATTTTTTTGGAATTTTGTGGTGATCTTGGAATGCTGGGGGAATTTTTTTTAATTTTTGGGGGATTTTTTTTGGGAATTTTGGGGGTATTTTCATAATTTTGAGGGGATTTTTTGGGGAATTCTTTGGAATTCCCAATTCCCAGCCTGCCTGGGAGATTCCCGCTGTTGGGAATGGGATCCAGAGGGAAATCAGCTGGGGGCTCTGAACAGAAATCCCATTTTTTTTACACTATTTACACCAGGGATTAGATTTTTTAGGGAGAAATCCTGGCTATTCCATGAAAAATCCTGGCAAAAACTTGCAATCCCCTAAATGAGTTATGGTTTTCAGGATTTTGTGAGAATTCCACGATTTCGAGAGGAAAAAAAAAAAAAACTCCAATAAAATCAACCCAGAGCAACGTTGGAGAAAATCCCGGATTTTCCCCATTTTCCTCAAAAATTCCAAGGAATTTCAGCTCCTCTGCTCCGTGAAAAGAAAAGAAAAGGAGAAGCTCCCAAGAAAAGCTATTAAATAATTTAATATACAATGGTAAAAAGCTCTGTACATTGGCCCGGGAGTTCCCACCGGGAATTTCCGCCGGGAATTTGGGGAATTTGGGAATTCCAGCCACAGGGAGAGCTGGGAGCAGCTCAAAGCTCCAATCCCAACCCCCCCGGGAACCCCCCAGAGGGATTTTTCCGGCTCTTTCGGCCGCTGAGGGGGTTTGATGGGAGATTGGAGGCAGAAATTTGGGAATTTTCAGGAATTCTGCTCCTTGCTCGGCGTGGCCGGGGGGTTGGGAAAGGCTCTTTTCCCACGGGAACTGCGGGAGGATTCCCTGGAAAACTTCCCTGGGTGATTCCCAGGCTCAGCTCCAAGCACAGCTCTCCAGAACTGGGACTTTTCCCAATTTTTTCCCCAAATTCTCAGCATTTGGCCGCCCTGGAAGTGCCCAGATCCAGGCGGGAGAAGCCTGGAATAGTGGAAGTGTCCCTGCCCTGGGATTGGGATCATCCCGAGGCTTTTCCAGCCCAAAATTTGGGAATTTCAAGCCAGAGCACTGAGTTTGGCCTGAAATTCTGGAATATTCTGGAATATTCCAAGGTCAGAAGGGAAAATTTGGATTCCCTGGATGGGGTTTGGGAATTTTTCAGCCTTCCCCAATGCGGGAAAATTCCAAGGACAAAGATTCCAAGGAACTCTTGTGCCCCAGGGGCTTCCAGAGGGAATTAAAAACTGGGAATGTCCTTCCCAAAAAAACCCCAAAACTGGGAAAACTCCCCCAATTCTCCATGGGGATCAAAATCCCAGGATCTCAACATTCCTGGGATGCTTCTGTCTGTCCCAGGGGGATCCCAAATATCCCCCAAAAAAACCCCAAAAATGGGATCCAGGGAAGCTTCTGGAAGCTCCCATGGGAATTCCAGCCCTGGATTCAGGCTGGGAAATCCTGGATTTGGGAAATTTTTGGGAATTTTTTTCCGTGGGTTTTTGTTTTGAATTGCAATGGCACCAAGGGTTTTCCTTAATCCCAAAGAAATCCAGAATAAAAAACTCCCAATCCTCAAAAATTCCTGGGACTTCCAGGCCCTTTGGAGTTTTCCAGGAGATTTAGGACTGGGAAAAACCAACCAAACTGGAAAACCCAAAATTTTGGGAATGGGACCAAAAAACCTCATCCCTGGAATGAATTCCAGAGGGGAAAAAATGAGGAATTTGGGTGGAAAAAACTCCTTGCTCCAGAAAAAGGTGGGATTTGGGAAGGAAAAATGAGGGAATTTTTAAGGAATTTTGAAGGAATTTTTAAGGAGTATTAAGATTCCTTCCCATCCATGAGGGATTAAAAATTCCCAAAAATCTCTGGATGTTCTGGGGGTTTCTTTTTCCTCTCTCCAAGAATTCCAATGTGCTTTTCCCTCCCCTTTTCCCAGAAATCTGGAGAAATTCCAAGCGGGAAAACAACAACTCCATTCCACCCCAGGCACTGCTGGAATCCCGGAAAAACTTCCAGCTTTTTTTTCTGGGATTCAGCATTCCCAGATTTCTGGGAGAGAACCTCTGGAAAATAAAAAAAAAAAACCAAAAAAACAACAAACCCAAAACAAACCAGCAAGCTCCTGGGCTAAAGCAGGGAATTTAACCTGGAAAACCAAAACCTGGAGGAGGGAACTTTGTGCCGAGGGCCAGGCTGGAATTTCATCCCAAACCTCCGGAGGAGGCCGGGATCCGGATGGAATCCCAGGATTTGGGAATCCTTAAGGCACAGGATCCCTTCAGGCTGGAAAAATTTGGGATCAACAGGAAGAATTCCTGTTTTTTTCCCAATGCCAAAGGCGTGGGAGAGCTGTGCTTGGGGGAGGGAGCTCCCAGGAAAGCCTGGAATTCCTCCTTCCCTGGGAATCCAATCCAGCATTTCCTCATCTCCCTTATCCCCCAGGATTCCCAGCCTTTCCTGGGAATTCCTTGGGATTCACCTGGACATTCCCACCTGGAAAAGCAGCTCCGAAGCCTCTGGGAATCCCTGGGAAATTCCTGCTTTTTTCTCACTGCTGGAGGGAATTCGGAAGCTTTTCCCTGGAGATTTTTTGTTTTGTTTTGTTTCTTTTCCCAAGTTTTTGACGCTTCTTTTGTTGTTGGTTTTCTGGTTTGTTTGGGTTTTTTTCCCCGGGAGGTTGTTGTTGTTGGATATCCTGGAATTTTCCTGGAGTTTTTCCTGGGATTTTCCTGGAATGTTCCTGGAATTTTCCCAGAATTTTCCTGGAATTTTCCCGGGATTTTCCTGGAATTTTCCTGGAGTTTTTTCCCGGGATTTTCCTGGAATTTTCCTGGAGTTTTCCCGGGATTTTCCTGGAGTTTTCCTGGCATTCACAGCAGGCTGGCCAGGCTGGTGGTGGGGCCGTTCTGGGCCTGGAATTGGACCGGGGGGGGCCCGTCCGTCCACTGCAGGGGAAAAACGGGATCAGAACATTCCCAGGAAAATCCAAATTCCCACCCTACACCCCCCCCGCCCCAGGGTTTGCCTTTCCAAGGGGTTTTTTTGGGAATTTCAAAGCCGGTGGAAAATTCAAGTTTTGGGGCAGGAAAATTCAATTCTGGGGTGGAAAAAGTCAATTTTGAGGCGGGAAAATTCAATTTCAGGGAGGGAAAATTCAACTTTGGGGTTGAAAAACTCAATTCTGGGCGAGAAAATTTCCATTCAGGGGTGAAAAACCTCAGTTGGGAGGTGGGGAAAATTCACTTTTGGGGTGGGAAGAAAAGCCCAGGAGCAGGCAAACCCCAAAGCCAGCAGCAATGAACCAGAGGGGGATTTCCCTGTTGGGAATTTGGGAATTTTGGGGCTTTGGGTGTTTCTGGGGCCCTGACCGTGATCAGGTTGTGCTCGGGGAGGCTGCAGGCCTCGATGTGATCCTGCAGCAGCTGCTGCGAGAAGTTCTGGTGCATCTGCGCCGCCTCGTGCGCGTCCATGGCGTTCCCACACGCCTTGTTCAGGTCTGGGAAAAACAAACCGGAAAAATCCTGGAAAATCCTGGAATTCTGCCCAGCCCAGAGCCCCTGAGAGCCTCCCAGCCCAAAAATCCTGCCCAGGGTTGGGTTTCTGCAGCAGAATCCCAAGGCATTGGAGGGAATCAAATGCCAAGGTTCCTAAAGATTCCTTGGGATGGAAGGGAACAACAGTCCCAAGGATTCCTTAGGAATCCAGGGAATAAAATCCCGAGATTCCCGAGGATCCCCTGCGACTGCAGGGAATGAGATGCCCCCAAGGATTCCTTGGTGTGCAAGGGAATAAAATCCCAACATGCCCAAGAATTCCCAAGAATTCCCTAGGATTGCAGGGAACAAGATCCCAAAATTGTCTCAATTTGAGGCAAAAAACTCCATTGAGATCCCAAATTCTTCCCTTTTCCACAAGAATTTTTGGGATTCCAGCCCAGTCCCTCCCCACCCTCCCAGCCAGGAATTCCCTCCCCAAATCCCCATTCCCCGTTTCAATCCATTCCCTGTGTCCCATCCCTGATCCCAAACCCTCCCCAGCTCTCCTGGAGCTCTGCCATCAGCTCCTGGAGCTGCACGTCCCCGCCCTGGGATCAGCTCCAGGTTCTCCCTGGAATTCCCAGCCCGTGCAGGCCGTTTCCCAGTTTTTTATGGATAATCCCTGATCCCAAATTGCACGTCCCCGCCCTGGGATCATCCCCAGGTTCTCCCGGCCATTCCCTGCTCCCCCGTTACCCCGGAGCAGGGCTGAGGACCAGAGCTGCACGGACATGTCGGGGATCTTGCTGGCCAGCTGCATGGCTGGCACCACCATGTTGTTGCTTTCCTAGGAAAAAGCAGCAAAGGAAAAGGAAAATTTGGGATTTGGGGGAATTTATTTTCTGCCCCTTCCAGCACGGATTTGACTGGAAAAGATGGAAAATTTCCTGTGGGGAATTGGATTTTTGTTGTTCTGTTTGAGTGCCTGGGATGGAAGGGAACAAAACGCTCAGGATTCCCAAGGATCTCTGGGGATTGAGGGGAATAAAATCCCCAAATTCCCAAGGAATCCTTGCTGTGGAAGGGAATCAAATGCCAAGATTCCCAGGGATTCCCTGGGATGGAATGGAGTCAGATCCCAAGAATTCCCAGGGAATTGTGCCCCGATTCCACCCAACCCCACCCACTTCACGTTGACATTTTCCCCTTCTCCATCTTTTTTTTCTTTTTTTTTTTTTCAAGAATTACAGCCTGGATCCTTTTAGTGCAGATCCCAAACCCACCATCCCTAAAATCCCACAAAAACCCAAACCCCAGGATGACCCAGAGGGAAGAAAATCCCAACTCCGGATGCAACAGCACTAAAAAAACCCAAAAACCCTCTTTAAAAAAATCCCATTTTTCCCAAGCACGCCCCGATTTCCTCGTGGATTTTTTGGGGAACGGCAGGCAGGGCAATGCAGGCTGGCAGGGCCGGCAGGGCTGGCAGGGCCGGGGGTCGGGGTTACCCTGTGGTTCCCCAGCACGTAGAAGATGTGGCCCAGCAGCACCAGCGAGCAGGCGGTCAGGCGGTTCAGGTCCTCGGCGTTGGACATCTTCAGCGTCTCCCGCAGGAAGCGCCTGGGAAGGAACGGGGAGAGCTGGGATCCTCCCTGGGAGCCTGGGATCCTCCCTGGGAGCCCTGGGATCCTCCCTGGGAACCCTGGGATCCTCCCTGGGAACCCTGGGATCCTCCCTGGGAACCCTGGGATCCTCCCTGGGAACCCTGGGATCCTCCCTGGAAATCCTGGGATCCTCCCTGGGAACCCTGGGATCCTCCCTGGAAATCCTGGGATCCTCCCTGGCAGGGCTTGGGATCAGTGACTCCAGAGAAAGGGAATTCCTGGATTTGCTCTGGGGAGCTGCAGATCCTCGGGATGGGAAGGAGTGGGAGTGCCAGGGTTCCCAAGGATTCCTTGGGGCTGCAGGGAATAAACCCCAAGATTCTGGGGAATTAGAGTGACAGGATTCCCAAGGAGTCCTTGGGATTGCAGGGCAGAACATTCCTGAGATTCCCAGGAATTCCTTGGGATTGCAGAGGACAGATCCCAAAGATTCCCGGGAAATGGAGGGAGTAACATTCCCAAGGATTTGGCAGGGAATGAGATCCCAAAATTCCCAAGGACTCCTCAGGATTGCAGGAAATAAAATCTCAAGGAACTTATCCCTGAGATATCCTTCAATAAATCCTGGGGATGAAGGGAATAAGATCCCCCAAATTCCCAAGGATTCCTCAGGATTGAAGGGAAGAAGATCCCAAGATTCCCAAGGAAAGAGCTCAACCCCCACCCCTTCCCTGCTCTTCCCCCCCAGCCAATCCAGGAGAAATCCGCAGGGACTGGGTGGACACCAAGCCCAAACAGAGCCAGACTCAGTTTCCCACGTTTTTCCCACTTTTCCCGCTCTCCCGAGGGGTCTGGACTCACTTGGCCTCGTTGTACCTCCCCTGGAAGAAGGAGAAGAGCCCTCGGATGTAGAACGCTGCAGCCCGGAGACAGTGGGAACTACGGAAAAAAACCATGGATACCTCCAGGTTCCCATCCAAATTCCCAGGATTCCACCCAAAATCCAACCTCCAAGCAAAACATTCCACTTAAGCCCCAGCTTTCCCCTTGGAATTAAGGTTTTTTTCCCCCCAAATTTGTTGAAAATCCTGCTGCCAATGCCTCATTCCCGTCCTGGAATGCTGGGATTTCTTGGAATTCTCACCTCACTGGGAAGTTGTGGTCGGGATTTATCCTTTCCAACAAACTGTAGAGCTGGAAAATGGAAGAGGGAATCATCATGGAAAAATCCATTTTCCAAGGAAAAATCAACACCAAAACAGTGAAATTCCACCCAAACCACCCCCAATATTGGGAGTTTTAGGCTTGTTTTGTTCCCAAAAATCAAGTTTTATCCCAAATCTCCTCCAATTCCACAGGATTTCCTGGATTATAATCATACTCCCACATAAAACTTGGAGCTGCTGGATCTGATAATGAATTTGATATCGGGTTTGGTTAATTAAAACCAGAATTTAATGAAAAAATTCACAGATTTTAAAGACATTTTTTGCTTCCCAAGAGTTTTTCCCAAATTTTGCATGCAGGGAGCAAAATTCCTGTGGAAAATCTTCCCAAGGCAAGTCCCTGAGGGCTCTGAGAGGATGAAAATGAGGAATGTTGGGAATAAAACAGCAAAACTCAGGAGCAAATCCCTCATTTTGGTTATTTCTGTGCTTCTCTGAAACGCCTGGATACAGAAAACGGATGGGAAATGGAGCCGAGGGGTTGACTGAGAGGTGACAGTGTTAAACCTCATTCCCACGGGAAGAATTCTGGGAATAATTCAGAACTTTTGGAGTTTTCCAGCTGATTCCTCCCAAATTCCCACCCCCCCGACTCAGGAGCTGCTGCCAGCAAGGCCCTGATGACAAAAATATCCAGGAAAAGCCAAATCCCAGGAGTTTTTTTCCACAGAAAACTGGGATTTTTCACTGCCCTCATGAAGGAGCTGCTGCCAGCAAGAGCCTGATGACAAAAATTCCCAGGAAAAGCTGGATCCCAGGAGTTTTCTCCTCAGCAAAGCAGGATTCCGGGAGCGCCCGGCTCCCTCACCTCCTGGTGCCGGTTCCCCTCGCGGATGTAGACGCTGGCCAGGTTGGTGACAATGAACGCCCACAGCTCCTGGTGGGTCGTGAGCTGCAAAAGGAGAAAATCCCCAAATGTTTCAATCTTCCCCTCGGGATTTGTTCATTCCCACAAAAAAAAAAAAAAAAAAAATCAGGCATTGATATTTCCATGTTGTAAATCCCCACCCTGATCCCAGGACAGTCGTTAATGAGTAATTAATGAGAATTAAGGGAGGTTTCCCTTCCAAATTCACGTTGCCACCCCTAAGGCCCAGTCCCACGTTTCCAGAAGAAAATTTGGGAATAAAATCTCACCCTCAGTGCTGTAGTGAATTGTGCTTCTGCATTGTCCATGCAGTTGACAGAGATGCAGTAGAGACCCTGGGAAAGAAACAACATTTCTGGGAATGCAGCACAAAACCTTCCCAAATCCACGGAAATATTGGGATAACAGCAGGAAAAAGGGACCAGCCAGTCTCAGGTGTGGGCAAAACAAGGGATTTCTACAAAATGTCCTTTAGGATAAATTACTCATGGGAAAAAAAACCCACTTAATTCAGCTAAAAAACCTTTCTTAAAATCATGGAAAACTCAGCATTCCCTACAAAAACCCTTCCACAATTCCCACAAACAACCACCTGCAGCGGGCACAGCTGAAATCGCTGGATTTCCCTTTTTCCAGCTGATCCCTCCCAAATTCCCACTCCCCTCACAAAGGAGCTGCTGCCAGGCAAGGCCTGGATGGCAAAAACACCCAGGAAAAGCCCAATCCCAGGAATTTTGTCCACAGAAAATTGGGATTTTTCTCTCCAGGACAGCAGGATTTGCTGGAACAACTTGGGACAGCGGGAAGTGCCCCTACCCACCCAAACCATCCTGGAATTCTTTTTCCAAAGGGTTCTAAGTCGGGGATGAGCCTCCTCAGCAGTGGGTGATGCAGATTCTGTGATTCCCAGGGAGCCTCCCCTCCGGAATTCCCGGTGGGATGTGGAATTCCCAGGTTTCATGTCCCAAAACACTCACCAGGAGCGTGTGCAGCTGGGCAGCGTGGTTGGAGAAGAGCCTGGGAGACTGCTGGCACAGCTGGCACACCTGGGAGATCTGGGGAAGAAGGAAATTCCCAATCTTTTGGCACTTTTCCCACCGTTTCATGCTCTAAATCCCACTCCTTACACCCCAGGGATTGGCTCCAGGATCTCAAACCCTGGATAGAAGGGGAGGCTGGAGGTGCTTCCAGCACAGGAAAAGGGATTTCCTCATGTTCCTCCCACATTCCAGCTGGTTTGGAAAGGTTTCCTCCACGCCCTGCAATTCACAGCCACAGATCCCTCCTGAAATGCTCCAGATTTTCCAGGAAAAGTGGGATCAAACCTTCCAGACTCTGGGCTTGGGATGAGTTTCAGGAGACAAAAGCAGGAGGCTGAACCCCTCCCCATGCCCAGCACATTCTCAGTAAAGCTGGCAGCAGGGATTGGATTCCTGGGATTTTAAAATTATTGGGAAAATGAGGAAATACATTCCAGTCTCCTCTGAACAACACAAATCCACCAGGAAGGAGGAGGAAAAGCAGGGATGTTAAAAACTGGGAAACACCTGGACAAGGCAGGAACTGGGAGAGGAAGGAGTCACTCTGGAATGGATGGAATGGGAAAAAAGCCACAGGGATCAGCCTGGAATTCCCACCAGGAAGGTGGCAATCAAACCAATTATTGATTATCCCACCATCAATTCCAAGTGTCCTTAAATAAATATTTAAGAGGAGCCAATCCCACATTTCCCAAGTCCTGAGCATCACCAAGCCTGGCTGCATCCATGAATAACCCGTAGCAATTCCCACCTGAGCCCAGAACTGCAAATCCCACGTTTTAAAGGCTGTTCCTGCAGAATATTCCCGTTTTTTGGGGAGCCATTCCCAGCCAGGAACTGCTGGGATCCCCGTTACCTCCTGCAGGGCGGTGGCCTTGTGTCCCGTGACCAGCCTGCACATGATGATGTGCTCCAACAGGATCACTTGGAATGAGGACAGGATGGGGCTGCAGTCCAGCACTGGGAAAGGAGCAGCAAGAATTCCATCAGGGGCTTAAGGAATGTTTCCAATCCCATCAGAAAAAAAAATAATAAAACGGCCAAAAAAGTTGATTTTTCTTTTGTACTCCAAAGCCACCAGCTGGCCCTAAAACGAAGGGAGACTGCTGGCTTTTAACCTCAGTTTAATCAGTTTAAAAACTGAGACTGCTCAGTTTTAATCTCAGTTTTAGCCTTGGGCTCCCCCAGGCTGCGGGATGGGGTTAAACCAGGACTGCAGCACGGGATTTCCCTGGATTCCAGCTGAACCCCAACCCCCTTCTGCCCTTACTTTTGAGCTTCTCCAGCTGCATGAGGGCCTTGTCGGTGTATTTCTGAGCCTTCTCCAGGTAGCCTGCCTGCATGGAATGCATCACTGTCACCTGCAGGGAGCACAGCACGGGTTATCCACCCCTGGACACAGCCCACAGCAGCCTGGGGCCTGCCAGGCCATGCCACAGCTTCCATACAGCAAGATTAAATATCAGGAGAGTGATTTTTTTAATATTTAGGGGATACTAACCAATTTTAAACACTGATGTAACTGATTTAAAAGAGAAAAAGGAAAGAAAAGACTGGAAAGCTTTATTTTTTACTTTTTTTTCCCACAAACTGCATGCAGCTATTAACAAGTATTTTCAAGTTATTGGAATTAGGATGCAGGGTAGGACGAAGAAGTTATAAACTAAATATGCTTGGCACAAACTCCAGCACTTGTATAAGCCTTTTATAAACTATTATCACTGAGCTTACAGCTCTGTGATTTCACAGGGTGCCAATGGACCAGGGGGAAGTTCCCTCCCACCAGTCCCAGGATTTCTCTGTGCACAGAGGGAAGGGCTCAGAGTTCAGGGAATTCCCCAAATCCCAGATTTTTAACTTCATTCAGGGTTGGAATCACCTCCACGACATAGAACTAAATCCTTCAGCAACTCCAAGTCCAGCTCTCCTTGTGTTGATAAAATTAAGCCAAAGCAGCTCTGCTTTGTGCAACCAGCTCAATTTCCCTTTGAGTCAGGTATTTATTCATTAATAAAATAATTAATTAGCAAATAGTTAATTCCCATTTCCAGCCTGGAATCTCCTGATCAGCTCTCTTCCCATCACCTCCCACAGCTGCTGAGGGGGAAAAAGCACCCAACAGCTGATAAAATTAAGCTAAAGTAGCTCTGAATTGTACGAGTATCTCCATTTTCACTTGATTGGGGTATTGATTACTCAATTAATTAATTCATTATTAATCAATCTCCGTTTCCAGCCTGGAATCTCCTCACACACCCAGCAGCCCCCCTTCACTATCACCCCACAGACACTGAGGGGGGGGAAAAAAACCACCACAAAGCAACAGCAAAACCCACCCCCGCTGCCTCCAAATCGCTAATTAACCCTCATTAATTAGCCATCAGCGCTAATGAGGAGCTCTCACCAGGTAGACCAGCACACACATGTGCTCCTTGGGCAGCCAGTGGAAGAGGTCTGCGGGGTTGCTGGGCAGGATCTCGTCGTCGTGCAGGGTGGAGATGGTCTGGATGCACTGCTGCAGCTGCTTCAGGCACGGCTTCACGCTCTTCACCTGCGGGGACAGCGGGGATCCCTCAGCACTGCCGGCTGACATCCCCCAGTGCTGCCGGCTGACATCCCCCAGCGCTGCTGGCTGCTGCGGGGCTGGGGAGCTGCTGCCCGGGGAGCCCCTGGGCACTGGGAACCCCTGGGCATTGGGAATCCCTGGGAACCCCTGGGCATTGGGAACCCCTGGGCATTGGGAACCCCTGGGCATTGGGAACCCCTGGGCTCAGGGGCTGCCCGGGGCACTGGGAACCCCTGGTTCCCAAACCCCCCTAAAAAATTCCTGTTATCCCCTCCCACACACCAAGAGACCACCCTGGATATAAAAACATCAGAGAAAACATCTCCAAATCAATGTAATCTCCTAACTCTTTGTTTTATTCAGGATTAAAACCCACAGGAATTCGCTTCTGTTATAAAAAATAAATCCCCAAAAACGCCCCCAGGGCTGATTTTCCAGGGAACAGGGGGAAGGTGGCACCTACCTGGCCGGCATCCAGGTAATGTGTGACCTGCAGCACCAGGAAGAAGACCCTGAGGGATTCCTTCTGGATGGGGTTCCCCTGCCAGTTCTCCACGATCTGCCCACACAGCGTCAGCAGCGGGTGAACCTCCTGCAGCTTCCTCTCCATCAGCAGCAGCTGCAATTCCCAAGGGAAATCCTTCTTTTTTTCAGGATAAACACTCAGGGAAGGGCAATTTCCCCATGGAAAATGTGGCTGCTTCATCTCTGGGGTTGCCCAAAGGCAGCCTGGAGTAGTGGGAGGTGTTCCTGGTTCTTGCAAACCCAACAATTCCATGGATTCTCTAATCCCAGGAATTAGGATTGGAATCTTCACCTGACTCCCACTGCCTTTTCACCCCAGCAGCTTTCCCACCCCTCGTTACAAAAGCTCCAGTGAAAATCTGCAATGGTACTTTTATTTTTCTCAGAAAGAAGGAGGGGAAAATGCCAAATTTATCCATAAAAATCCTGCTTATCCCCCACAGAAAACAATCCTCTGGAATTTACAATTAAACAGGAAATAATTTATTTAAAAAGGACTTCCAACTCACCATCCCCTTGCTGAGCAGAAACAGGGCTCTGGAATGAAAGAAAGTGAAGTTAAATTCCAAAAGAAATTACTTGATCCACAAAAAAACCACCAGGAAAGAATAAAAATCTGTCTTTTTCTCCCTCTAAAAACAGGGGAAAAAGAGGATTAAGGGAGCTGATAGAGGAATTCTCAGGGGACTCAAGGAAGAAATCCCAGGGAAGCCAGGCAGGAAATCCCAGGGAATCTGCAGGGGCGATCCCAGGGAATCTGCGGGGGCGATCCCAGGGGATCTGCGGGGGCCATCCCGGGGGATCTGCGGGGGCCATCCCGGGGGATTTGCGGGGGCGATCCCGGGGGATTTGCGGGGGCGATCCCGGGGGATTTGCGGGGGCGATCCCGGGGGATTTGCGGGGGCGATCCCGGGGGATTTGCGGGGGCGATCCCGGGGGATTTGCGGGGGCGATCCCGGGGGATTTGCAGGGGCGATCCCGGGGGATTTGCAGGGCCGATCCCGGAGGATCTGCGGGGGCCATCCCGGGGGATCTGCGGGGGCCATCCCGGGGGATCTGCGGGGGCCATCCCGGGGATTTGCAGGGACCATCCCGGGGGATCTGCGGGGGCGATCCCAGGGATTTGCGGGGGCAATCCCGGGGGATCTGCAGGGACCATCCCTCAGGAAGCCCCCAGTCTCACCGGGTGTACTCGGAGCCCACCACGCGCGCGTACTCTGCCCCCACGCCCAGCAGGTCGCAGGCCGACACCAAATCCTTCTCCAGGGTGTGCAGTTGCTGAAATGGGGAAAAAACAACACAAAAACTCAGGATTTGCTCCAGGAATGCCAAGAAAATGCCATTATCCCTGGATTTACAAGTTCCTGCTACTTAAGGGGGCTTTACTTCAGTTTTCCAAAGAAATCTGTGGCGTTCCCAAGGATTTGTCTCAGCCCAGGAAAATTCTTTTTCCTTAAAATTCCTAATTAACAATCAATTGGTTAAAAATCGGGAGGCAGATCCTGCAAAAGTTGAAAATCCAGTGCTGATCAGATCCCAACAGCTCCAAAAAATCCATGGATTCTCACACTGGAATGAGAGTCTTCCCAGCAAGAGGAGCCCCTGAAGTGTGCTCCCAAATTTTATCCCTTTCCCAAACTCAAGTGGGAATTCAGGAAGAGGAGAATGGGCAAGGAAATGGGAAATCAGGGAAAAACAGGAAGCTCCAAGGAGAGGAAAAGCTTCTGAGTCCTCAGGATGAACTCCTGAAAAATTAAATGTTCCACAGTTACTGGGAAGTTAAAAATTAAAATGAAATATTTTTAATTTATAAACATTTTGGAGCATATTCCACACCAGGAAAAAAATTCTCCTTGGATTCCTTTTCCTGGATACTTTTCCCACTCCTTCTCCCATCCCACAGCCCTAATTAAACACAAAACATCAACACTTCCAATCCCAGCAGGATTTGCCCTTCCTGCAAGCCCCAAATGGATTTTCCACTCCATCCCTGGAATTCCAGGTCCCCAATTCCCACAGGGTGATCCTGGCTGAGTGCTTGGTCCAACCCAGAGGCTCCCAACACCAACTCCCAGCCCGGATTTGCCTTTTCCCTCTCCACCATCAGCAAATTTTAGAGAATAAAGGGGTAGAAGGCATCCATCAACAGCAGGGGTTTTAGGGAATAACAGAGGGAGAGGCTTCCACGCTGGTTGGAATGGGAACACAGGATCTTTCCAGGGTGTTTTTTTCCAGGGACTCACAGCCAGCTGGAAGAGCAGCCTGCAGTGCCAGTAGGGAGTCTGCTGGGAGATCTGGATGGCTTTGCGCAGCAGGGGCTTGGCCGTGTCCACGGAATTCTGCAACACAGACCCCCCGTCAGCTCCAGCCCGGGATCCTGGAGCTCCCCAGCCCCCAGAGCCCTGGGATGGTCACACTGAGCCCTCCGGGGAGGGCTGGGAGTCAGGCAGCAACGAAAACAAAACAGGAAAAGTTTGGGGCTGCTCTGCCCTCGGGATGTCCAAGGCGGGGCTGGATGGGCTTGGAGAAATTTGGGATTTTTGGGAGGTGTCCCAGCACGTGGCAGGGTGGTGCCAGAAATCTGATTTTTTAACAGGAATATCCCACTCCCAACCCAAATTAAAAAGGGCACAGAGGGGTTTTGGGGGGTTTCTCTCACCTCCTGGCAGTAGAGTTCCGACAGCAAACTGGCTGCCTCAAACTTCACATCTTCAAACTGGGGGATCTGGCACCGGGGTTAAGTGAACAACAAAATCTGGGTGGGAAACAGCAGCAAAACCCCACAAAAACCCCCAGGAAATTGAGGGTGAGATGAGATTTAAGGGCACTTCCAACCCAAACTCCGTGGCCCTGTGAAAGCAGCCACAAAGGAGCTTCAAAACACCCCCACCCCCTGGAAGGTGTTCTGGGAGTTTCCTTGGAGTTGTTCCGAGCTCGGAGCCCCGGCTGGATCCCGGGAAAAGGATACCTGCTGGGATATCAGCCACTGCAAGAGAACACAGCGGGTTGGGCTGGCACCAAAACCCACCAGAGCCGCCCTGCTCCGCTCCCGCCCTGTGCCAGCGCCCTCCCACTGCCCCTGTCCCTGCTCCTCATCATTTCCAGCCACCTGCACCCCCTCGGCCGCCCTTTCCCCCACTCTTTACCTTCTCCCAGGGCTCACACCCCCGTCCCCACCACCTCCAACCCTTTCTCCGTGCCCTGGCACCCCTCGCTTCCCCCTTCCCAAGCCCCCCAAAGCCACCGCAGCTGCCCTGCCCCGCTCACCGCCTTCTCCAGGTGCCCGCGGGCCTGGTCGCCGTTGCGGGTGTGGTGGTAGAGGACGGAGCCGAGCTGGAGGTGCGTGCGGGCCTCCATGCGGGCCGGGGGCTTGCGGGGCAGCACGGCCTGCAGGCAGTGCACGCACAGCCGCACCTTGGGCGGGCTGGACGTGCGGAAATGCTCGGCCAGGCCCAGCAGCGCCAGGTACCACGACTCGCCCGCGGCCGCGCCGCCGCCCGACCCCGAGCCCGGCGCAGGCCCGGCTGCGCCGCCGCCGCCTCCGGCAGCTCCGCCGCCGCCTCCTGCACCACCCGCGGCTCCCGCCGCCTCCCCGGAGCCGCTCCCGCCGCCTCCCGCCGGCTGCGGCGGCTGCTGAGGCGGCGGCGGCTGCTGAGGGGCGGCCGCGCCCGCCGCCACCGCCGCCATCTTGGGGCCGCCGACAACACCGCCGCGAGATGCGGGGCACGACGGGAGTTGGAGTCCCACCGCCTCAGGCACGCAGGGGAGATGGGAGTTGTAGTCCGCCCTTTCGCACCGATACGATGCGGGACGAACCGGGGAACGACCGTAGCGGCAAAGCCGCCAGAGCGGGGTGGTTTGGCTGCCCCGTCAGCGGTGCTCGGTGCGGCGGGAAGAGCGGGGAGAGCAGCGGGATGGCCCCCTCGAGGGACTACATCTCCCAGGGGCGCTTGCGGCGGCGCGGCCCCGGCGCGGCTCTCCCGGCGCGGGGTATGCTGGGACGGGGGCTCCAAAATGGACAACCACAGGGATGCGCCAGGTACGGCCCGGCCCGGGCGGCTCCCGCCGGTCCCGGCTCTGCCCCGGCCCTCCCGATGCTCTGCTCCGCTCCTCCCGCCTCGCTGCCATTCCCCGGCTCGGCGCCACCGCCCCCGGGGCTCCGGGAGGCGGGGTTGGGGGTGTGCGCCTTGGGGTGGGGGTGTGCCGGCAGAGTCGGGGGCTGATGGACGACCCCCGGTTAAATTCCCTCCTTTTTTTTCCCGCAGCGGAACCGAGCCGGGAGTTCGGGATGGATCCCCGCCTTCGTTTCCGGCTCGTTTCCCCGCAGGGAAGCCGGGCTGGCGGTTCGGGGTGGCTGCTCTTTTAATTTCCCTCCTTTTTCCCACAGGAAGACTCAGCCTGGGGTCCGGGATGGTCTCCCCATTATTTTCCCTCCTTTTTTCCCAGAGGGAAGCAGAGCCGGTAGTTGGGAGAGGCTCCACTGTTGATTTTTCCTCTCCTGTTCCCACAGGAAACCCAGCTGTTCATTCCTTCTCTCTGTTCCCGTAGGAAAGCTGAGCTGGTGGTTCGTGGAGACCCTACTGTTGATTTTCTTCTTCCTTTTTTCTTGTAGGGAAGCTGAGCTTGGGATGATCCCACAGTTTATTCCTTTCCCTTTTCCCGCAGGGAGAGCGAGCCTTGTTTCAGGATGATCCCTGTGTTAATCTCCCCTCTTTTCCCGTAGGAAATACGAGCCTTGATTTGGGATGGTTTCCCCATTAATTTTCCCACAGAGCAGCAGACCTGCCCTTTCCCTCAGGGAATGCTCCATTCCAGACATTTCCCGTGCTGATTCCCAATCTTTTCCCTCAGGGAATGCTCCATTCCGGACATTTCCCGTGCTGATTCCCAATCAATCTTTTCCCTCAGGGAATGCTCCCCTCCGTTCCGGACATTTCCCGTGCTGATTCCCAGTCTTTTCCCTCAGGGAATGCCCCGTTCCGGACATTTCCCGTGCTGATTCCCAATCAATCTTTTCCCTCAGGGAATGCTCCCCTCCGTCCCGGCCGGTTCCCGCGCTAACTCCCGCCCTTTTCCCTCAGGGAATGCCCCGTTCCGGACGGTTCCCGTGCTGATTCCCAATCTTTTCCCTCAGGGAAGGCCAGCCGCTGGTTCGGCGTGTCGCAGTCCAAGTCGGCCAAGAGCAGCGTGAACATCCTGCAGCAGGAGGAGCTGATCGCCCAGAAGAAGCGGGAGATCGAGGCGCGGCTGGAGCAGCAGGCGCGGCAGAATTCCCTCAGCATCCCGCAGCTGCCCCTGCTCGGAGAGTACGCGGGAATCCCGGGATGCTGGCTGCCGGCAAATGGGGGCGGTGGATAGGGGAGCAGAGGGAGGAAAATCCTAATTTTAGTAGAGCAGAAGGAGGCAAATCCCGGTTTCGGTGGATTAGGGAGGAAAAGTCCCGATTTTAATGGAGCAGGGAGGAAAAATCCTGGTTTTAGTAGAGCAGGGTGGCGAGAAAAATCCCATTTTTGATGTAGCAGAGGGAGGAAAATCCTGATTTTAATGGAGAAGGAAGGAGATTTGTGGGGTTTTTTGGTAGTTGGGTTGTAGGTGAGGAAAATTACCAATTCCAAGGGTTTTTCCTGTCCCAAATCCCACATGGGAAGGGCCAGGAAGCTCCCAAAGTCCAGCTCCTGTTTTCCTGTCCCCCCTCAGCGACGATGGCTCTGAGAACGAGGCCTCTGTGTCCAACAAGTTTGTGAACGATGGGAGCTTCCTGCAGCAGTTCCTGAAGCTCCAGAGGGAAAAATCCAATGCTGGTAGGTCCTTCCTTTCCCAGCCCGAACCTGGGATAAGCAGGAACTCTGTTCCCTTCCTTGTCCCCTCAGAAACTGCCCCAAATCCCCCCAACAGTTCCAGGAGTGCCTGAGCCCAAACCCAGGATTCCCAGGAACTCTTTTTCTCTTTATTCTCCCCTCAGAAACTGCTCCAAACCCCTCCAGCAGCTCAGGGAATGCCCCAGCTCTGAACTCGGGGAGGAGGCCGGCGCTGCTGGGGAAGAGCCTGTGCCAGGCCCAGAGCCTTTCCCACACCAAACTTGTGATTCCCAGAAACAATTTCCCTTGGTTTTCTCCACAGAAAGCACCCCAAATGCTCCCAACAGCTCCGGGAGCGGCCCAGCCCCAACCCCCGGGAAGAAGCCGGCGCTGCTGGGGAAGCGGCCGGGGCAGGCCCTGAGCAGGATGCTGCAGGCCCGCAGCCTGGCCCAGCCCCGGCCCAGCCCCGGCCTCAGCCGCCTCAGCGTCTTCCAGGGCCCCGACGAGGACGACGAGGAGGATTACGAGCAGTGGCTGGAAATCAAAGGTCAGTGGCAGCTCCTGCTCTGGGGCTGCAGCTGGGAATGCCCGTCCCAGGGTGGGGGTTCAGTGGGGGCAGGATTCCCTCAGCCCAGTGGGAATTTGGGACAGGATTCCCTTCTGGGATAAGAGGATCACTTTGGGACAGGATTCCCTTCTGGGATAAGAGGATCACTTTGGGACAGGATTCCCTCAGCCCAGTGGGAAGTTGGGACAGGATTCCCTTCTGGGATAAGAGGATCACTTTGGGACAGGATTCCCTTCTGGGATAAGAGGATCACTTTGGGACAGGATTCCCTCAGCCCAGTGGGAATTTGGGACAGGATTCCCTTCTGGGATAAGAGGATCACTTTGGGACAGGATTCCCTCAGCCCAGTGGGAAGTTGGGACAGGATTCCCTTCTGGGATAAGAGGATCACTTTGGGACAGGATTCCCTCAGCCCAGTGGGAAGTTGGGACAGGATTCCCTTCTGGGATAAGAGGATCACTTTGGGACAGGATTCCCTCAGCCCAGTGGGAATTTGGGACAGGATTCCCTTCTGGGATAAGAGGATCACTTTGGGACAGGATTCCCTCAGTCCCTGTGGGAAGTTGGGTTGGGATTTCTCCTGGGACAGGGCTCAGTTTAGGACAGGATTCCCTCAGCCCCATTGGAAAGCTGGTTAATTTTTCCCTATTTTCCATCAATCCATACTCCCAGTGCAGTTTTGGGGCAGATTTCTCCTCTATGGAGTGGGAATTCCAGCAGTTAATGCTGGTGGGCTCTTCCAAATCCAAGCAAAATCTGAGGGATGAAATTCCTGACATTTTGGATATGAAATTTCTGGTGTTTGGTTTTTGGTAAAACTCCTGATATTTTAGATACCCTGATCTTCCTTGAGTTCAATGTTTAAACACTACTGATCTCACCTTGGAAGGATTTATTTTCTCCAAATTATCAATTAGTGCTTGGCCAGCCAAAAATTTGGGAAAACAACGGATAGGGAGGCAAATGTTCTGTTTTAGTGGATTTGGAGGGTGGCAAATCCTAAAAATTCCAATTTGCAGCTTTGGAATGTTGTGCCAAGTGCTGGGCTCTCCGGGAAATCCTGATTCTTGTCCTTACAATGGGATTTCCGGGGGTTTAAGTGCTGGAGAACGAGGAATTAGTTTGGGAGCTTGCAGGGAAAATCCCTGTGTGAGCAAATAAAATTGACCACGCATCCAGCAGGGAGTTGTGTCCAGGTAAAATCCCAAATGCAGGTAAAAAAACATCACCTGTGGGTCCTGAGTGCCTGGAAAAACAAGGATGTGGCAGGAATTATCCCAGGTTTTACTGGGATACCCCAGGCCAGGAAGCCCCCGGGCTGATTTGCCTCAGAATGGGAATTCCAGGGGTGGGTTTAAAAGGATGGAAGGAGCTCAGTGAGTCCCACGGGGCTTTGTGGCTGCGTTTATCCATCCCCAAACCCCAGGGAGCCCTTTCTGCTGGGATTTGTCCCAGCACAGTCCCAGGCAGCTGGGGTGGGTTCTCCCTCAGTTCAGGGTTTTGGGGCTGATCCCAGTGGATCAGCCTGGGTGGCTCTGCTCTGTGCTTCCCAAATTCCCCAAATCCCTGGGTTTGTTCCCTCCCAGTGATCCCTGTGGGAATTCCTGGGCACAGAAACCAAACTCCAGGGTTTTTTCTTTTTGCGGCTGCTGCTGCTGCAGCCACACAGCCTGGAATGTTCTGGGAGTGCCTTTGGCAGCTGGAATCTGGATTAAAACCCGATTCCTGCTCTTTCCCTGCTGGGATTTTTAGGGAATAAATCCATTGGGAGGCAAGTCTGCCACAGCTAAAGCTGGGGTGAAGTGGGTGCAACTGAAACTTCCAAACTGGGATGGGGTGGGGGATTCCCAATCCCTGGAGTGCCCGAGGAAAATGGGAGAAGGGAAGCTCCAGGGAAACCTTGCAGCCAGAGGCTGCAGAGGGATTTGGGGTGAGGGGTGCAGGGACAGCACACAGGGAATGGCTCCCACTGCCAGAGGGCAGGGCTGGGCAGGAGATTGGGAAGGGATTCCTGGCTGGGATGGAATTCCCAGAGCAGCTGTGGCTGCCCCTGGATCCCTGGAGTGAGCAAGGAAGGGTTGGAGTGGGGAAGCCTGAAGAGGCTCCAGGAGAGCTGCAGAGGGATTTAGGACAAGGGCTGGAATCCCAGGACACAGGGAATGGCTTCAAGCTGAGGGAAGGTGGATTTGTGTGGGATTTTGGAAAGGAATTCCTGGCTGGGAGGGGCTGGGCTGGGATTCCCAGAGCAGCTGTGGCCACCCCTGCATCCCTGGAAGCAGCCCAGGAAAGGTTGGGATAGCAGCAAACGTGGGAACGGGATGAGCTTTAATCTCCCTCCCACCCCAAACTTTGGGTTTCCCCTGCAGGAGCCCCCCCAGGGAAAAGCTTAGAACCCCCCCAGGGAAAGCAGGAATTGTTCTGTGAGCGCCTTTCTACAATGCCGGCCCCGTTTCGTCCTTTCTCTCCCCATCTCCCGCGTGCCTGCGCCGTGGCTCTCGCAGTAATCCCCCGGCCCTGGGGGGGGTCCAACCCCAGGTACTGACAGCTCCTTAAAGTTTTGCCCCCAGAGGACGCGGAGACGCGGCAGGTGGTGGAAAAGCTGGCCAGGTTCGTGGCTGAGGGCGGCCCCCAGCTCGAGAAGGTCGCCATGGAGGACTACAAGGACAACCCTGCCTTCTCGTGAGTCTGGGGCTGCTCTGCCCAGGAGAGGCTCTCCCTGCAGGGGCGGGCACCAGGGCCTTTGGGGGTCCCTCCTGCAGGGCCTTTGGGGGTCCCTCCTGCAGGGCCTTTGGGGGTCCCTCCTCCTCAGGGGGGAGAGTTTGGCTTCCTTGCTCTTCCCTGGGCAGGGAGAATTTGGAATTTGAGGGGGAAAGTTTGGATTCGTTGTTCTTCCCAGAGCGGGGAAAAGTTTGGATTTGAGGAGAGGAAAAGTTTGGATTTGTTGTTTGTTCTTCCCTGAGAGGGGAAAGGTTTGGATTTTGGGCAGGGGGGGGAAGTTTGGATTTGAGTGGGAGAAAAAACTCGGTTTGTTATTCTTCCCAGAGGGGGGAAGAATTTGGCTTCATTGTTTATTTTTCCCTGCAAGGGGGAAAGATTTGGATCTGAGGGGGGAAAAGGTTTGGATTCGTGGTTCTTCCCGGAGAGGGGAGAAGTTTGGATTCATTGTTCTTCCCTTTGAAGAGGAAAAGTTTTTTAGTCCCAGCAGTGGTGGGCAGAGGATTCCTCCTTGATTTCCCTCCAAGCAACAAAAATTGGGATGCAAATCCTTGGATTAAAACTCCCAAATCTAATTCCATGTTCTAGGTGGATTCTGAGTAATTCCTCCATTTTTCCACGAGGGAGTTTGGATACTTACTTACTTCTTTTTTTCTTTTTTCCCCTCTTTTCCAGGTTTTTGCATGATAAGAACAGCAGGGAATTCCTTTACTACAGGAAGAAAGTGGCAGAAATAAGGAAAGAAAATCAAAATTCCCAGGCAGCCTCTTCCCAAAAAGGTAATTCCCATTAAAACCTGGGGAATGGGAGCAGCACCAGGGAAATTTGGGATTTATTTGAGACTGGGGTGAAAATTTGGCTGCTGGGAAAGAAAATTCCCAACTGGAAAAAATATGCCAAGAATGTGGATTCCCAAGCGAAACATTCCTGGGATTTTGAATGAGATTTTCCTTAAAGTTGTCAAAAAAATTCCAAAATAGTTCTCCAGCACTGAAAGTTTGGGAAAAGGGGATTTTTTTTCCCCCAGTTTTTTGTTGGAGCAGCCACCCTTTTCCAGGTGAGGTTTGGGATTTTCCATAAGGAATTTCCCCTAAAGCAGCCCGCAGGGGTGCAATGACAGGAGAATGAGTGGGATTGTAGGGAATTTGGGGTTTTCCAAAGGATTTCCTCTTGTTCCTGGGTAGTTCAGGGGCAAAATCCTGAAAGATGGATAATTCTGGGTGGCGTCATCTTAAGGAAAAATGCCTGGCACAGGGAAAAAAAAATCCCAATTGTGTAACCAGGGATAATTCCAGGTGGTTTGATTCTATGGAGAAGTGCCTGGGAAACACCCAAACCTTCAGATATGGATGATCCCGAGTGTTTTAATCCTATGGAGAAGTGCCTGGCACGTGGAAAAATCGGGATTTGGGAATGCTGCTTTGTCTCTCACCTCTCCCATCCCTGCTCCCAAAGTGGGGTTTAAACTGCAATGTTTGTGCTGTGAAACTGTTTCTGTGTGCCAGTTCTTCCCTTTAAACCTGGCTTCAGGCCTCCTTGGGGGTCCTTAAACCCCCATCCCTATTCCCAAACCGGGGTTTACATTGAAGTTTTTACCCTTTCCAGTATTTCTGGCCCAATTCTCCCCCTTTTAACCCCAGTTTAGGCCTCACCGGGGTCCCTGCTCCCAAACTGGGGTCTGAGCTGCTGCTTGTATCCTCTTTAACTCTTCCTTTGTACCGATTCTCCTCCTTTAAACCCGACTTTAGGCCTGACTGGGGTCGGGTTAGGCTGGGCTGGGGTGAGCTGGGCCCAGGATTAATCCCTGCCTAAAGTTTCCCCCCCAGCCGACCAGGAGACGCGGAACTCGGCCGAGAAGCTGGCGCAGTTCGTGGCTGCGGGGGGGCCCGAGGTGGAGAGCATCGCCCTGCAGAACAACAGGGACAACCCGGCCTTCAGGTGGGCACCTCCTGGCCTGGGGCTGTGCTCCAGGGAACTCCTGACCTGGGGCTGTGCTCCAGGGAATTCCTGATTTTGGGGCTGTGCTCCAGGGAATTCCTGATTTTGGGGCTGTGCTCCAGGGAATTCCTGACCTGGGGGCTGTGCTCCAGGGAATTCCTGATTTTGGGGCTGTGCTCCAGGGAATTCCTGACCTGGGGCTGTGTCCCAGGGAATTCCTGACCTGGGGGCTGTGTCCCAGGGAATTCCTGACCTGGGGGCTTTGCTCCAGGGAATTCCTGACCTGGGGCTGTGTCCCAGGGAATTCCTGACCTGGGGGCTGTGTCTCAGGGAATTCCTGACCTGGGGGCTGTGTCCCAGGGAATTCCTGACCTGGGGGCTGTGTCCCAGGGAATTCCTGATTTTTGGGGCTGTGTCCCAGGGAATTCCTGACCTGGGGCTGTGCTCCAGGGAATTCCTGACCTGGGGGCTGTGCTCCCGGGAATTCCTGATTTTGGGGCTGTGCTCCAGGGAATTCCTGATTTTTGGGGCTGTGCTCCAGGGAATTCCTGATTTTGGGGCTGTGCTCCAGGGAATTCCTGATTTTTGGGGCTGTGCTCCAGGGAATTCCTGACCTGGGGCTGTGTCCCAGGGAGTTCATGGGGAGTTCACAGGGGAAGCTGTGGGAACTCTGTTGGGATCCAGTGCCAGGAGTTGAGGGGCTCAGGTTTGGGGAACAGCAGAGGGATGGATTCCTGCCCTGGGTACAGCACGTCCCTGGTTTCTTGGGGCAGTTTTCCCTTCATGGAATTGTGCTCCCTGATCCCGCTGGAAGCTGCACTGGCTGCAGGGATACACGGGATGGCGCTGGAGAGCCGGGCAGTGCCCGGGAATGCTCTGGGCGTTCCAGGCAGGGATTCCCAGCTGAGGATCCCGGTTTTTGCAGGTTCCTGTACGAGCCCCACAGCAAAGGGCACCGCTACTACCGGCAGAAGCTGGAGGAGTTCCGCAGGGCCCGGGCTGCCCCCGGGGGCTCCCCTTTCCCCGGGAGTTCCCCTTTTCCCGGGAATTCTCCTTTCCCTGGGAATTCTTTCCCTGGGAGTTCCCCTTTCCCTGGGAGTTCCCCTTTCCCCGGGGGCTCCCCTTTTCCTGGAGAATCCGGCCTCAAACGGAAATCCAGTCCCGAGGCTTCTCCCTCCCCTCTGTGCTTCCCTCCTCTCCCCTCCCCTCTCCCTCTCCCCATTCCCACCCCGGCGCCTCTGGCTCTTCCCGTTCCCTCTCCCGTTGTTCCCGCTGCTCCTCCCGTTCCCTCGGCCTCTCCTTCCCCATCCTCATCCTCCGCCTCCCCTGCGGATCACCCCGTCCCAAATCCCGCCCCCGTCCCCAATCCGGCCGTGACCCCAAGCCCAGCTGCAATCCCAAACCCTGCCACGACCCCAAACCCGGCCGTGGCCCCAAATCCCGGCCCGGCCCCCAGCCCTGCTCCGGGCAGCACCAAGAAGAAGAGGAAGAGCCGGTGGGGGCCGGAGGAGGAGAAGGTGGAGCTGCCCCTCCCACAGCTGGTGCAGCAGCTGGATTCCCCCTCTCCCCTCTCAGGTCAGTGGGGTGGGAATTTGTGTCCCAGGGAGATCCCTGCCTTCAGCACATTCCTCATCCTGGGGTTGTTTTCCAGGGAATTCCCAGGGAAAGTCCTGGGGATCTTGAGGTTTGGGGCGCAGAGGGGCTGAGGTGGGAGCAGAGATCCCTGCCCTCATGTCCTGGTTGGGACAGACAGGTACCAGCCAGGAGTTTCCCTTGGAATGGGGAATGCAAACCCCTCACCCCCTCCAAATGATCATTGTGCAATCAAGGGCTTTCAGGCAAAGAGTTGGGAATGGGAATAACAGTTCTGTACTGGGAATATTAACAATACAAATGGAGTAGGAAACAAAACCACCCAACCAAACCAGCAAACAAACAAACAACAATCCTGGAGAACCCTGACAGAGTCAGAGCTCCAACCTGACACCCTGTGGGTCAGGGGGGTGGGAGCAGCCCCAAAGTGGGTCCTGCTGGGGTGGCAGAGGTGGTTCTGGTGGGGCAGAGATGATCCTGGAGAACCAGGGCCCAGGGGTGGTGAGAAGGGTCCAGGGATGGTGAGAAGGGTCCAGGGGTGGTGAGGAGGGTCCAGGGGTGGTGAGGAGGGTCCAGGGGTGGTGAGAAGGGTCCAGGGGTGGTGAGAAGGGCCCAGTGATGGTGAGGAGGGTCCAGGGATGGTGAGAAGGGTCCAGGGATGGTGAGAAGGGTCCAGTGATGGTGAGGAGGGCCCAGGGGTGGTGAGGAGGGCCCAGGGGTGGTGAGGAGGGCCCAGGGGTGGTGAGGAGGGTCCGGGGGTGGTGAGGAGGGTCCAGGGATGGTGAGGAGGGTCCAGGGATGGTGAGGAGGGTCCGGGGGTGGTGAGGAGGGTCCGGGGGTGGTGAGGAGGGTCCAGGGGTGGTGAGGAGGGTCCAGGGATGGTGAGGAGGGTCCAGTCTCCCTCCAGGGTGGGGTGAGGCCGGATCCCTGGTGTCCCTGTGTCTCAGTTTTCCAGGTGGGAATGGTTGGCTCCCTGCACTCCCTGCACCTTGTGCAGCATCTCCCAGTGGGGTGGGGATGTTCTGCTCTGGGGTCTTCATGGCCCCTTGTGACAGAGATAACAAACCCTGCCCCACTGGGTTATCAGCTGGCCCCTTATCAAAAAGCACCCACCCCCCTCTTCCCAGAGTTACAAGAGAGAAAGAAAAAAAATCTCCCAGCTGCTTTGAACAGATGGAATGGAATGGAATAGCCAGTTTTGGTTCCACAACCCAAGACACCTCAGTACAGCACAGCCCTGGTTTTTCCTTTATGGAATTGTGCTCCCTGATCGCAGTGGGAGCTGCTCTGGCTGCAGGAATGCTCTGGGAATCTCGTGTGGCTCCAGAGCTGGTTTTAATTTTTCCTTAGGGGGACATGGATCAAGTTTTCCAAGGAATCTCTGCTGTCAATCCCATTTTTCCCCAGTGGTTTTATTTTCCCTTCGCTCTGCGGGAATTACAAATGAGAGGAGGAATGAGATGATCCTAAAATCCTAAAAAATCCTAAAAAAAAATCCTGAAAGTCCTTCCCGAGCTGGGATTTGGTTTTTTCCCAATCTCCAAAGGTTTTTTCCCTGTTTTTTTCCCTGCAGTTCAGGACCTGAAGGGTCTGGGGTACGAGAAGGGCAAGCCCGTGGGATTGGTGGGAGTCACGGAGCTCTCTGAGGCACAGAAGAAGCAGCTGAAGGAGCAGCAGGAGGTGATTCCCAAAAACTCCTCCCCAAATTCCCTCCTGCGGGGAGAACAAAGATTTTCCAGCACAGGGAACAGCCTGGTGCTGGAATCAGTGGGAATAGCAGAGGGTTTGGGGAATAAGAATTATTCCAGCCCTAAAACCCCAAATCCTAAAGGGCTTTTCCAGCCCTAAAATCCCAAATCCAGGAGATCACAGCAGTGCTGGGGGCACTGAGGGGATCTCTGCATGATTTGGGGGATTGGGAAAGGGGTGGGGGATTTCTGGGAACATCCTGGGATTGGGATCTGGGGGTGGGATCTCTCTCCAGGATGGGAAGTTTCCTGGATGTGGGATCTTGTGGGGTTTTCTGGGTTTTCTTCTCCCTGGACGGGAGAGAGATCTCCAGACTCTGGGATCAACCAGCACTGCTGGGGCTGAGCTTTGGGATTCTTTAGGATTCAGAGCTGTTCTCTGTGGGACAGGCCGTGCTCCACTGGGATTTCGGGGCCAAATCCCACTTATCCCGTTCCCAATCCCACTTTTCCCGTCCCCAGATGCAGCAGATGTACGAGATGATCATGCAGCACAAGCGGGCCATGCAGGAGATGCAGCTGCTGTGGGAGCGGGCGCTGCAGCAGCACCAGCACGGCTACGACAGCGACGAGGAGGTGGACAGCGAGCTGGGCACCTGGGAGCACCGCCTGCGCCGCATGGAGATGGACAAGACCCGCGGTCAGCCCGGCCCCGGGGCAGGGACACGGCATTCCAGAGGGGGAATTCCGTCCCAGAGCAGGGATTCCATCCCAGAGCCTCCCAGAGCAGGGATTCCGTCCCAGAGCATTCCAGAGGGGGAATTCCGTCCCAGAGCATTCCAGAGGGGGAATTCCGTCCCAGAGCAGGGATTCCGTCCCAGAGCATTCCAGAGGGGGAATTCCGTCCCAGAGCAGGGATTCCATCCCAGAGCAGGGATTCCATCCCACAGTATTCCAGAGGGGGAATTCGGTCCCAGAGCAAGGATCTCTGGGATGCTGGGTGGATCCCCAGGGTTCCCGGGATGCTGGGTGGATTCCCGGGATGCTGGGTGGATCCCCAGGGTTCCTGGGATGCTGGGTGGATCCCCGGGATGCTGGGTGGATCCCCGGGATGCTGAGTGGATCCCCGGGATGCTGGGTGGATCCCCGGGGTTCCCGTGACCCGGCTCTGGCCTGTCCTGCAGAGTGGGCCGAGCAGCTGACCCAGATGGGCCGAGGGAAACATTTCATCGGGGACTTCCTGCCGCCCGACGAGCTGGAGAAGTTCATGGAGACCTTCAAGGCGCTGAAGGTGAGCGTTCCTGGGATCCTGGGAGTGCCCCACGGGATTCCTGGGATCCTGGGAACGCCCCACAGGATTCCTGGGATCCTGGGAACGCCCCAGCCTCACCCCACAGGATTCCTCCGGATCTCCTCGCTCCAGGAATTCCTGCAGGAACAAAAAAGGATCATATTCCCACTCTTTGCACGGAAATGGGGAAATATTGGGGGAAAATTCCTGCCCTGGGAGGGAATGGGATGAAATTCCCAAAGGATCCGTGGGAATCCCATCCCTGGAGGTGTCCAAGGAAAGCTGGGATCACCAGGGAAGTGTCCCTGCCCCTGGGACTGGATGGGCTTTAAGGTCCTTTTCCACCCTGGAATTCCATGATTTGGGGTTTTCCTGGAATTCCAGACAAACCTCCTACTCTTTGGGATCCTCTTTGGAATCAGTGAGGCACTGGGAATTTTTGATCTGGGAATCTGGGAGTTTTTCTCCAGCTGGTTGCAGGGAAGTGCAAACCCCAAGCCCACAACTCCAGCAGCTCCCAATCCTTTCCAATGGCTGGAATTCCTGGAAGCTGCCTCATCCCTGCATGGGGCCCGACATTCCCTGAGATTCAGCCTTAAAAAAGAACTGGAGTTGGGGCTGGATCCAGGGAGCAGCCTGGAATTCCTGATTTGGGGCTGGATCCAGGGAGCAGCCTGGAATTCCTGATTTGGGGCTGGATCCAGGGAGCAGCCTGGAATTCCTGATTTGGGGCTGGATCCAGGGAACAGCCTGGAATTCCTGATTTGGGGCTGGATTCAGGGAACAGCCTGGAATTCCTGATTTGGGGCCGGATCCAGGGAACAGCCTGGAATTCCAGAGCTGCTCTTGGAGCTGCTTTCCCCCTCCTCCTGCCGTCCCTGGAATGAAAGCTCCCCTTTCCCTGCTCTCCGTGCCGCAGGAGGGCCGGGAGCCGGATTACTCGGAGTACAAGGAGTTCAAGCTGACGGTGGAGAACATCGGATACCAGATGCTGATGAAGATGGGCTGGAAGGAGGGCGAGGGGCTGGGCTCCGACGGGCAGGGCATCCGGAACCCCGTCAGCAAGTGAGTGTCCGTCCCTGCCGGGAGCGCTGGGAATCCCTGCCGGGAGCGCTGGGAATCCCTGCCGGGAGCGCTGGGAATCCCTGCTGGGAATCCCTGCCGGGAGCGCTGGGAATCCCTGCCGGGATCGCTGGGAATCCCTGCCGGGAGCGCTGGGAATTCCTGCCAGGAGTGCTGGGAATCCCTGCTGGGATCTCCGGGAGTTCCTGCTGGGATCTCCGGGAATTCCTGCCGGGATCTCCGGGAGTTCCTGCTGGGCTCGCAGCCCGGGCAGCTGGGGGGAGGCCCCGGGCACTTCCCGGGGGGTTCCCGTGGGTTCCCGAGCCGCTGGGGGCTGTGGCATTCCCGCCATTCCCATTTTCCCGCCGTTCCCGCAGGGGCACCACGGCCCTGGACGGGGCGGGGTTCGGGATCGAGCGCCCGGCGGAGCTGACCAAGGAGGACGATGAGTACGAGGCCTTCCGCAAGCGCATGATGCTGGCCTACCGCTTCCGGCCCAACCCGCTGGTACGGGATAACAACGGGATAACGGGATAATGGGATAACGGGATTGGGATCAATGGGATAATGGGAATGGGAATGGGATAACGGGATCAGTGCTGGCCTACCGCTTCCGGCCCAACCCGCTGGTACGGGATAACAGCGGGATAACGGGATAATGGGATAACGGGAATGGGATAACGGGATCAATGCTGGCCTACCGCTTCCGGCCCAACCCGCTGGTACGGGAATGGGAATGGGATAATGGGAATGGGATAACGGGATCAGTGCTGGCCTACCGCTTCCGGCCCAACCCGCTGGTACGGGATAACAACGGGATAACGGGAATGGGATAACGGGAATGGGATAACGGGATAACGGGATCAATGCTGGCCTACCGCTTCCGGCCCAACCCGCTGGTACGGGATAACAACGGGAATGGGATAACGGGATAACGGGAATGGGATAACGGGAATGGGATAACGGGAATGGGATAACGGGAATGGGAATGTCTGGAGGCAAGGCCAAGGGGGCTCCCTGCAGTGGGGTGGGGCAGGACAAACCCCCGGAGTCTCCGGCGCAGCCCTGGGAATGCTGAGAGCTGGAAAATCCCTCCGGGATTCTCCTCATCCTCCCGCAATTCCCTGGATGCAGAACTCTCCTTCCCATTTTTATTTTTTATTCCAGTCCCAGTTTTCTCCTGCCTTTATCCCAATCCAGGCCCTGCCAAGGGCAGCTGCTCCATGAATCCCATAATTTCTCTGGAAATTTCCAGGGGGCAGAGCTAAGGCTGCATTTTCCCTTGCCAGCCAAAATCTGGGGGAAACCTGGAAAAAAAATCACATTCCAGTATCTTTCCCAGAGAATCCAGATGTGGATTTTTTGGGATAAAATCCCCAATCCTGATGAATTTTCCTTTTTTTTTTTCCTCCCTGCAGAACAACCCACGGCGACCTTACTACTGAGGAGGGCTTTTCCCGAGAGATTTCCTGGGAGTTCTTGTCCCAAACTTCATCCTCCATCTCTTTTTTCCCCGATTTTATCCGGCTGGTTTGGAATCCCAGCTTTCCCAGCTTTTGTTTGGTGGGACACGGGGAGGCTTTGGAGCAGCCCCCAATAATCCCCCCAGGGGACTCCCATTCCAAGGAATTTGGGGTTTTTGGGAAGGGCAGATCCCGTGCTGCTCCAGGAGGAGGGGATTTCATTCCTTGATTTCACCTTGGAATCCCAAATCCCAGAGATTTTGTGGAATTTGGGGAACCAGTGCCTCCAGTTTTGCCTCTGGCTGGGCGGGTCTGACCCAGATCCATTGGGAATTCCAGGATTTTTGGGATCCCAGGGATTTTGCCAACACCTCCTGTGCTTTGGGATGACAGAAACCCCAAAATTCCAAAGCCACACCTTGGGGGAAAAATCCAACCAAAAATTCCAGCGCCGCGCTTTGGAAAAATCCGGTTGGGTTTTGTTGTCCTAAAATGGAAACAAAACAAAACAAAACCACCTCTGGAAATAGAAATTTTCTTCACTGAGTCTGTAAATAAAATCAAACTTGTTTGTTCCTTAGAATTTTTGGAATTTTTGGGGAAGAGGGTTTTTTTTAGGGTGGGAGGCTTGGTTTCCCGAGGATTTTCAGGGGAAAAAGGTGGATTTGGGGTTTTTGGGGAGGAGGGTGGGAGGAGTTTATCCAGGGAAAAACCAGAATCTGGAGCCTGGAATTTGGGGAAAATTGGGAAATGCTGATAAAAGCCTTGGCAGCTCTCCAGGGACTGAGGTCACCCCTGGATCCTCATTCCTGCTGGATCCTGCTTTTCCCAGGAATTCCCAGCCTTGGGGAGCAAGGAAGGGATTTTGGGGAGGGCTTTGGGGAATCCCTCTCATTCCAGGGCCTGGGAATCTGGGCAGGGAAACGTTGGAATTCTGGCTCTTCCCGGTGGGAATTCTGAGCTGAGGGGTTATTCCATTGTGACCCCATTGCCAGAATTCCATTTATTCCCTTTCCATCCCTTTCTTTCCTCCTTTTCCCCTCTTTTTTTCCTTCATTTCCCCACCCCAACCTCCATTTCCTGCCCCTCCTCTCCTCCTTCCAAGTGCGGGATTCCCTGGGAAAAGCCGGGAGGTTTTCCATGGAATCATCCCCAAAATCCCTTTTTTTTTTTTCCCTTTCCCATCGCGGGGTTGGTTTTTTGGGTTTGTTTTGGTTTTTTTTTCCTGCTGGGGCTGATTCCTTCCCCCGTTCCCAATCCCTGGGGTCGAACCCTGCTTATTCCCAAAGTTTTTTTCCCGGCTGGAACATTCCCCGCTCCCGTTCCCGGGCGTGTCCCGCGGGGACAATCCCAGGGCAAAATCCAGCCGGGAAAACCCCTCGGGAACGCCAGGGCCAAAGGCCGGACCGGGGCCGAATTCCCGAGGGATTTGGGAATCGGGAAAAGGCGGAGCGGCCGCCCCGGGGTGGGGCTGAGGAGCCTCGGGAAGTTTTGAATTCCCCTGGGATTCTCCCGGCTCGTTCCCAAGGCTGGGATGCTGTTCCAGGCCCGGGAATCCCGAGCTCCTTCGGCCCTCTCGAACATCCAGGATAAAAGCTCGGGAATTCCGAGTTTCCAGAGGGATGTGCAGCCCTTGGAGTGGCCGTTTCCTATCCCTCCGATCCCTCACTGAAATCCGGGATAAAAGCTCGGCTCTCATCCTCCCCTCCCGGAGCGGAGGAGCTGCGCCCTTTGGGATCTCCGGGGTGGGTTGGGAAAGTGGGAAAAGCCTAATCCCTCCCGCTCCCGAGCTTCCCGGGCTCCTCGGGGCAGCTGGATCCCTCAAGGCTCCCGCGGGGAGCCCCGGGCCGCGCCACGAGCGCCCTGCCCTGGATCCCGGTCCCGGATCCCGGTGCTCCCCTGGATCCCAGTGCTTCTCCCGCATCCTCCTCCCCACTTCCTTATCCCCAGTACTCCTTTCCTCCCTTCCAGGACCCTTCTGTCCCTGCCGCTGTCCCCACTGTCCCAGTGTCCCTGTCCCGCTGTCCCTGTCCCGGTGTCCCTGTCCCGGTGTCCCTGTCCCGCTGTCCCTGTCCCTGTCCCGCTGTCCCTGTCCCGGTGTCCCTGTCCCGCTGTCCCTGTCCCTGTCCCTGTCCCTGTCCCGGTGTCCCTGTCCCGCTGTCCCTGTCCCGGTGTCCCGGTGTCCCTGTCCCGATGTCCCTGTGGCTTTAAGGGCGCTGCCCGGGGCGGTCCCGGGGCCGAAGTCCGCGGTGCCGGTGCTGGCGGCGGGGCCGGGATGCAGCTCCCGGCGGGCCCGGCCGCCCTGGCCGCCCCCCTGCTCGCCCTCCCGGTGGCCTTCGGTGTCAGCGGCGTCACCTCCCTGGAGTGAGCGGGGACCGGGAGGGACCCTCGGGAGTGGGGAACGGGGAGTGGCGAACAGGGAATGGGAACGGGAACGGGAATGGGAATGAGGAATGGAAAACGAGAACTGGGAACGGGGTCCTGCCCAGGGGAGGGGGATTGGGAGCGGCCCGGCTGCTCCGGGGCTGGGATCGGGCTGGGGTCGGGTGGGATCAGGTGGGATCGGGGTTAGGTGGGACAAGGCTCCGTGCGGGGCCGGGGGCAGCGATCCCCCCCGGAATCGGAGTCACATCCTCAGGGTCCCACCCGGAGCCGGGAGCCGCAGTCCGGACAGGGAACGGGGCTCGTCCTGGATCGGGGAATCCATCCCGGGATGGATTTGGGATCCGCCTCCTTTGGGATCTGCCCATTTGGGATTTGCCCCTTTGAGATTTACCCCTTTTGGGAGTTGCTCTCCTGTGGGATTTCCCCCCCGTCCCCCGGGGTCATTCCCAGGTGCCGATTTTCCCCCTGCAGAGGACAGGCAGTGACCCGGCCCGTGCTGGGGTCTGATCCTAACCCTAAACCCCAGTGGGAACAGGGATGTTTTATGGGGCGGTGGGATCGGGGCCGTGCCGGCTGCTGCAGCGTCCCCGATCCCGCCGCAGCCCCGCAGCGCTGGCCCTGGTGGTGACCCTGGTGCTCCTCGGCCTCGCCTCCCTCCTCATCCTCACCGGCAGCATCAGCCTCTTCCAGGACCCCCTGTACTGCGGTGAGACCCCCGGGGTGGGCTTTGGGGTTCGGGGTTTAGGGTCTGAGCTTCGGGGTTTGGGATCTGGGGAGAGCTGGGGTTGTGGGACCCACATGGAACAAGGATTTGGGATCTGGGATTTGGGATCTGGGATGTGGGGGAGCCTCAGGACCTGCACGAGGCAGGGATTTGGGATCTGAGGGGAAATTGTGGGACCCGCACGGAGCAGGGATTTGGGGTTTGGGGTTTTGGGGGACCCCGCACGGAGCCCCCTGGCTCTCGGCAGTGTTCGTGCTGTTCTCCTTCGTGTCGGCCGTGGATCTGCTGATCGCGCTGGAGGAGGACGGGATCATCTCGGGCTTCACCGAGCCCTTCGTGCGAGAGGTGCGACCCTGCCCCCACAGCCCCCTGGGATCCCCGTGTCCCCACCCCCGTGTCCCCACCCCCATGTCCCCATCCCCGGTGTCCCCGCAGTGTCCCACCCCGGTGTGACCCGCTGTCCCCTCCACATCCCCGATGTCCCATCCCGGTGTCCCTATCCCTGGTGTGACCCGGTGTCCCCTCCCAGTGCCCCCGCAGTGTCCCCATCCCCGATGTCCCCATCCCCGATGTCCCCATGCCCGGTGTGACCCGCTGTCCCCGCGCTGTCCCCGCTGTCCCCAGGGCGATCCTCACCTGCGCACGGCTCACGGGCTCCTCACCTGCTACTGGGACGGCTCCGTGCACCACGGGCTGAGCCTGGCGCTGGCCGCGGCCGCGGGGCGCAGGTGGGCGGGGGGCGAGCGGCTGGAGAGCCCCAGGTCCTGGGGAGGGGGCGCGGGGGGGGGGAGTGGAGAATCTCAAATTTCCTGAGGAGGGGGCTCGAGGGATTTAGGGTGGGCTCGGGAGAATCCCGAATTCCTGAGGAGGGGGCGCGGGGGTGATCCCGGGAGGGTTCAGAGGGGTGGAAAATCCCGAATTCCTGAGGAGGGGGCGCGGGGCGTTCGGGGAGGGCTGGAAAATCCCGAAAATCTTGAGGAGAGGGTTCGGGGGTAATCCCGGGTGGACTCAGGGGGTTCCGAGGGGCCGGAAAATCCGAAATTTCCTGCGGAAGGGGCTCTCGGGGAAGGGCTGGAAATCCCGAGTTTTGAGGAGGGGGCTCCCGCTGTCCCCGCAGGAAGAACTACCGGAGCCTGGGTCTCTTCTGGCTGGGCTCGCTGCTGATGAGCGCCGTGGTTTTCCTGCTGGGAAATCTGATCGGTAACGGGGAGGAGGAGGAGGAGGAGGAGGAGGAGGAGGAGGAGGAGGAGGAGGAGGAGGAGGAGGAGGAAGGCTCCGTGCCCACCCCGCGCTCTCTCCCGCAGGCAAATACAGCCCCGAGCTGAGCCCGTCCTTCCTCCTCAACCTGCCCTACCTCCTCCTCCTCACCTGGGCCGGCCTCCGGCTCTTCCAGCAGCCGCGGGCGCTGCCCAGCCTCAGCCCCGAGAAGGTGAGGCCGGAGCTGGGGGGGCTTTGGGGGGGCCAGGGCTGGACCGGGACCCCCGACACTCCCGAGTTTCCCGCCGCAGATCGCAGAGGAGCAGAGCAAACCTCTCTACCGGCGGCCCCAGGACGTGCTCCTCATCCTCCTCCTCATCCTCACCTCCGCCTTCGCCTTCTTCAGGGGGTTGGTGGGTGCTGGGGGGGCTGGAGGGTGTTGGGGGGTCCTGGAGGGGCTCGGGACGGGGGGCTGGGGCAGTCTCAAGGGGTCCTGGAGGGTGTTGGGGGCTCCTGAAGTGGGTCAGGGTGGTCCTGGAGGGTCTCAGGGGTTCCAGGGAGGGTCTCGGGGGTCCCGGGGAGGGTTTGGGGGTCCCGGGGAGGGTCTCGTCCCCCGCCCTGTCCCACCCCCGCCCCCGCAGGTGGTCCTGGACTGCCCGGCCGACTCCTGCTTTGACTACACCTACCTGCACGAGCCTTACCTGCGCGACCCCGTGGGGTACCCCAAAGTGCAGGTGAGGGGGGCGGGGACAGCGCGGGAGCCCCGCGGGCGCCGCCAGGGGTGACAGAGGTGACAGAGGTGACAGAGGTGTCCCCGCAGATGCTGATTTACCTCTTCTACCTGCTGCCCTTCCTCCTCCTCGCCATCTACGGGCTGGCGCTGCCCGGCTGCTCCTGCCTGCCCGACTGCAGCCTCGTGTTCGCCGGCGCCGTGGCGCAGGTGCGGAAATAAATCCCGGGGTTTGGGGGGAAATCCAAATATTTGCGGGGGAGATCCAGGGATTTGGGGAAAAATCCCGGGGTTTGGGGGGGTGCTCTAAAATCCTGGGATTTGGGGAAAAATCCCGAGAGGGCAGCCCCAAAATCCTGCAACCGAATGGCTCCGAAATGCCAGGATTTGGGGGAAATCCCAGCCAGGGGTCGGCAAAGGGCTGGGGTTGGGTTTTAGGGGGCAGATCCCGTTTGGGGTGCAGACCCCGGTTTTGGGGGCAGACCCCAGTTTGGGGGCAGAGCCGCAGCCGCAGCCGCAGCAGAGCAGCCGGGCTGGCCGGTAATTGCTCGGGCCTCGGTGGATTTGGGATTAGTGGGACACAAAGGGGGTGGAGAGAGAGCAGGGCTATAGATAGATGGGCTGGAGCCAAAAACCCCTTTGGGGCCAGGGCTCTGCACCCTTTGGGGCCGGGGCTCTGCACCCTTTGGGGTCGGGGCTTTGCACCCTTTGGGGCCGGGGCTCTGCACCCTTTGGGGCCAGGGCTTTGCAGCCTTTGGGGTCGGGGATCTGCACCCTTTGGGGCCAGGGCTTTGCACCCTTTGGGGTCGGGGCTTTGCAGCCTTTGGGGTCGGGGCTCTGCACCTCCCGAGGCTGCTCCCCTCTCAGCCGTGCCGGTGCCCGCAGGCTCAGTTCGCCCACCTGGGCTCCTCGCTGCACTCCCGGACGCCGTTCCCGTACCAGACCCCGGACGAGGCCCTGTGGAGTTTCCTGCTCTGCAACGCGGGGTTCGCGCTGTGCCCGCAGCTGCTGGCGCTGCGCTGCCTGCGCGCCCCGGCCTTTTTCCTGCCCCGCGCCCGGCCCGGCCCGGCCCGCGCCAAGAAGCTCCAGTGACGCGTTCCCGCTGTCCCTGCGGCTGCTGTCCCCACCCCGGGTCCCGCTGTCCCCACCCCGGGTCCCGCTGTCCCCACCCCGGGGGATCCTCCCGGTGCCTCTCGCCCCCTCCGAGCGCTGGGACCAGAGGTGTCCCCAGAGGTGTCCCCGAAAGTGTCCCCAGAGGTGACCCCAGGGATGCTCCTGTCCCCCAAAAGCTCTGGGGACCTCGGGATGCTCTGTGGGGACATCGCGGCTCCCGGTGGGTCCCGAGGGGCCCGGTGGGTCCCGGTCCCGTCCCGGTGCCCAGACGGGGCTGGGGGTGCCCGGGGGTGGGGACAGCGCCAGGGTGACACAATAAAGGAGCCGGGGCTCGCTGCCAGCCGTGTCCCCGCCGTGCCCAGCGCGGGCCCCCCGGGCCCTTTGGGGGGCTGGGGGCGGCTGGGCCGGGGGTCCCGGTGGGTGCCGCGGGTGGGATCAGGGTGGGTGGCTGAGATTTTGGGGGGTGGGCACATCCAGGAGGGTGGTACCGGGGTTTTGGGGGTGGTACCGGGGTTTTGGGGGTGGTACCGGGTTTTTGGGGTGGTACCGGGTTTTTGGGGTGGTACCGGGGTTTTGGGGTGGTACCGGGGTTTTGGGGGTGGTACCGGGGTTTTGGGGTGGTACCGGGGTTTTGGGGGTGGTACCGGGGTTTTGGGGTGGTACCGGGGTTTTGGGGGTGCCACCTCCCGGGTGGGTGCCCAGGCTGGGGCTGGGTGGGCGCAGCCGCCCCTGCGGTGCCCGCGGCCGGGATTTACCGGAGCCACCCGCTCGTGCCCCGCACGCTCCCCGCCCGCAGCCCGGGGGTCCCGGCGGTGCCGGGGGCGCTCCGGGGACACCGGGCGGGCCGGTGACCTTGGCGAGCAGCGGGTCCTGCGCAGCGCCGGGAGCCGGGGCCGGGCCGAGCGCCGGTGTCGCCCCCTGCGCGGAGCCGCTCCGGCAGCACCGGCAGCACCGGAGGAGGGAGCGGAGGAGGCACCGGCGGCGCGCGCGGGCGGCACCGGGCACACGGTGAGTGCGGGGCTGCGGCCGCCGCTCCCTCGCTGCGGGGCGCCGGGGACGGGACCCCCGGGAGCGGGGGGTGGCCGCGGGCGGGGGTCGCTGGCGGCGGGGCGGCGGCAGGAGCGGGGCTCCCCCCGCGCCGCGCTGTCCCCGCCCGGGCACCGGAGTCCCGCAGCCCCGGGGCCGCCGCCGCCGCAGTGTCCCGCACTGCAACACCGCGCCGGGCCCCGAGCGCCGCCGCAGCCGCTGCCCCGAGCGCCGCCGGGGCTGCCCCGCTCCTGCCGCCCCCGCGGCGCCCACCGCGACCCCCGGGGGGTTCTGCCGCTCCCCCCGCCCCACACCGGGCACCGGGACCCCCGTGCGGGGGCGGGGAGGGGTCTGCCCGCGGACCGGATACCGGGGCTGCCCTGCTTGCTCTGCGCCCGGACACAGCACCGGGACCCCCAGGGGGGCTGCCCACCGCCCCCAGCCCCCGGATCCGGCACCGGGACCCCCAGTGGGGCTGCCCACCGCCCCCAGCCCCGGATCCGGTACCGGGACCCCGGGGGGTTGCCCCGCTTTCTGTGCCCCTCGAGCGGACCCCGAGCCCCCGGGCAGCCGCTGTCCCGCTCCCTTTGCCCCCGGATCCGGTACCGGGACCCCCGGGGGGGGCGGCCGCGCTCCCCCTGCCCCCCTCCAGCCGCGCTGCCCGGAGCCAGGCTGGCATTCGGGGCACCCCAGAAGCGGGGGGCTCAGCGCTGCAGCCCCCCCGGGCGGGAGGGAGGGGGAGGCTCCTTCCCCCGCCCCCTCCGCGCTGTCCTTGGGGAGGGGGCTCGGCCGGGGGGGTCTCGGGGGGTCCCCGCTGCCCGGTCCGTGCCCATCGGTTCCGGAGGTGCCGGAAATGACCCGGGAGCTCCGCTGCGGCTGCCGTGAAACGCTCACCCCCCCCGCCCCGGGAACCGAGCGGGGCCGGCTGGGGGGGGAAATGGCTTTTGAGGGTTCGGGGGGGCCAGTCTGGGGGTCGCAGGGGCTTGAAAAGCGCCGGGAACGGGGCTGTGGCAGCGCCGGGGGTGGGAAATGGGGAAATGGATTTTTGGGGGGTTCGGGGGAGGGTGGCAGAGGGGGAAATGCTGGTCCGGGGGTTCGGGAGTGCAGTTTGGGGTGGGGAAGGGGGAAATGGCTCTTTGGGGGTTCGGGGGGCGCGGTTTGGGGGCGCCAGGGCTCGGCTGGACCCGCACGGGCACCACCGGTGCTCCCAAAGCCCGGAGCAGAATCTGCTGGGGTTCAGCCCAAACCCTGGAGCTCCCAAAACTCCTCACCCAGGGACGAGCAGCCGGACCTTCCAGGCGGTTCTCCCACCCACAATTCCCGTTTTCCCCAAATCCCTGAGCAGGATCCCGCGGAGCTGGGGGGTTCCCTGCCATCCCAAACCCCGCAGCTCCCAAATCTCCTCGCAGCCCAGGGCCGGGGGTCCCTGCGGGGCTGGGGGGGGGAGTGACAGAGGGCACCTCCCGGGGGGCAGAGCGGGGGTCCCCCCGAGCCGCAGGGGGGGTTTGGGGGTGCTGAGGGCTCCGCTGTCCCCCCCCCAGATGCGACCCCGAAGCCCCTGGGCCGCTGGCCCCGCGGCGCTGCTGCTCCTGGCCGCCCTGGCCGCCCCCGAGGCGCTGCCCAGTGCCCGCGGCAGGAAGAAAGTTGTTCATGTGATGGGTGAGCGGGGCCGGGCTCCTGCCCCGGGCTTGGGGGGTTGCGGGTGGGGTTGGTGCCGGTCAAAGCTCTGCTGTGCCCCCCCCCATGTGCCCCCCGTGCCGCGCAGGGGGTGGGGACGGGCCTGGGGTTGTCCCGAGCTCTCTTGAGGGTTGGCAAAGTCCCGCAAAAAAACAGGGAATTGCACCCGAGGTGTGTCCCCAGAGCCCCGAGTGGGAGCGTCCCTGCTTTGCCCCTAAAAGTGGGGAATTCCCCCTAAATGGTGTCCCCACAGCCCCAACCTGCCTCGTCCCCAAAAGAGAGGAATTTCCCCCGAAGGTGTCCTGACATCCCCGTCCTGCTTTGCCCCTAAAGGAGGAGAGGTCCCCCTAAATGGCGTCCCCACATCCGCATCTCCCTTTGCCCCTAAAATCGGAGATTTCCCCACATCCCCGTCCTGCCTTGGCCCCCAGAGAGGAGAACTGAACCCAAAAGCTGCTCCCGCATCCCCACCCTGCTCTGCCCCGCTCCGGACCCTCCCCCTGTGCCAGCCCCGGGCCAGTGGCAGGCCCAGGTCCCACCCTGTCCCCAGTGTCCCCACGTGTGCCTGCTGACCCGGTGTCCCCCCTTGTCCCCCTGTCCCCACCCTGCCCCCGGTGTCCCCCCTGACGCGGTGTCCCCCCGCAGAGGGTGACAGCGGTGCCGTGGTGGTGCAGACAGCCCCGGGCAAGGTGGTGACGCACCGGGGCGGCACCATCATCCTGCCCTGCCGCTACCACTACGACATCTCCGCGCACGACCCGGCCGAGATCCGCCTCAAGTGGACCAAAGTGACCGAGCCCATGTCCTTCGTGGACGTGTTCGTGGCGCTGGGCAAGGCCCGCCGGGCCTTCGGGCCCTACCGGGGCCGCACGGAGCTGCAGGAGGACGGGGCCGGGGACGCCTCCCTCATCATCCGCAACGTCACCCTGCAGGACTACGGGCGCTACGAGTGCGAGGTGACCAACGAGCTCGAGGATGACACCGGCGTGGTCAAGCTGGACCTGGAAGGTGCCGGGGCTGCTCCCGGGCCGGGCTCCCCGGGGGTTTGTGGGTGGGGAAGGGGGAAATGGCTCTCTGGGGGCTCGGGGGGCGCGGTTTGGGGGCGCCAGGGCTCGGCTGGACCCGCACGGGCACCACCGGTGCTCCCAAAGCCCGGAGCAGAATCTGCTGGGGTTCAGCCCAAACCCTGGAGCTCCCAAAACTCCTCACCCAGGGACGAGCAGCAGGACCTTCCAGGCGGTTCTCCCACCCACAATTCCCGTTTTCCCAAATCCCTGAGCAGGATCCCGCGGAGCTGGAGGGTTCCCTGCCATCCCAAACCCCGCAGCTCCCAGGACTTGCAGAGGGGTGATGAGCTGGATTTTCCGGGCCCCTCTTCCAACTAAAATCCCCATTTCCCCAAATCCCAGAGCAGGGATTTTAATTCTGGCCCCCTCTCCCTCCCCCCGGCCCGACCACCACCGGGCCCCCCCTCCCCAGATAACCCCCCGCCGCCGTGCCTCAGTTTCCCCCTGACCCTTGAGGTTGGAGGTGAAGCAGAAGGACACCCCCCCCCCCCGGCAAAATATCCCCCCACCCTCGCCGTGCCTCAGTTTCCCTCTGACCCAGAGCAGCATCTCCTGGAGCTTCCTTGAGGTCCCAAACCCCCGGCTCTCCCAAATTCCCAACCCCCCCCCAATCCCCTCCCTGCTCTCTCCCCCCAGGGGTGATCTTCCCCTACCACCCCCGCCTGGGCCGCTACACGCTCAACTTCCACGAGGCGGAGCGGGCGTGCCGGGAGCAGGACGGGATCCTGGCCTCGCACGAGCAGCTGCACCAGGCCTGGCTGCAGGGGCTGGACTGGTGCAACGCGGGCTGGCTGCAGGACGGCTCGGTGCAGTACCCGATCGCGCGGCCCCGCGAGCGCTGCGGCCGCAAGGACACCCCGGTGGGCGTGCGGAACTACGGCTACCGGCACAAGGAGAGCGAGCGCTACGACGCCTTCTGCTTCACCTCCAACCTCAACGGTCAGGGAAACTGAGGCACGAGGGACGGGGGGATTGTGGGGGGGTCATTCTGCTTCACCTCCAACCTCAACGGTCAGGGAAACTGAGGCACGGGGTGGGGGGGGGATTGGGGGGGGGGTCATTCTGCTTCATTTCCAGCCTCAAGGGTCAGGGGAAACTGAGGCACGGGGGGGGAAATGGGGAGGGGGGGTTTAGCCGCCAAATTTCTTTTTTTTTTTTGAGACAAATGCTTTTTTTTTCTTTAGCCAAAACTTTCTGGTTTGGTTGTTTTTGTTTTTTTTTTAATCCAAAATGTCTCTTTTTTTTTTATCCAAAACGTCTTCTTTCTTAACCAAAATATCTTTTTTTTATCCAAAATCTCTTATCTTTTTAAACATCTTCTTTTAAATCCAAAACGTCTTTTTTTTAACCCAAATCCTCTTCTTCCTTAGCCAAAACTTTTTTCTAACCTAAAAAGTTTTTTTTTATCCAAACCCTCATTTTTTATCCAAAACCTCTTATTATTTAATCAAAAACTTTTTTTTTATCCAAACCTCCTGCTTCTCCCCCTGTGAAAAACAGATTAGTTTTTATGTAAAATTTATAAGTTAAATACAAATAGAATAAAATAAAATAGAATAAAATAAAATAAAATAAAATAAAATAAAAGACAATTAGGAGAGAAAAAAAACCCCACAAAGCTTTTTGGGCCGAGGTGCTGCTACCACCGAGCTCAGCACCCGTCTCTTTTCAGATCCTTTGTTTTAAGGATTTCTGTGTTAGGTGTTTAAATGAGCTAATGCGTGGTTCAAATGTTCATTTTGATTTCAAGACCCCCCTTACGTACACAGTTTATTTGTGGGGCTCCACGCAGTCTGGAAGGGCGTTGTAAATCTGTCTTCAAAAAAATTCAGACCCAAACCAGGCTCAATTGTCCTTTATCTTTAGTTCAGGAATTCCAGACGTCCCTTCTATCTTTTATCTAGTTGAGGAATTACAAAAAAAACCAAAAACCAAAAACAAAAACAAAACAACAACAAACAAACCAACAACTCCAAAAACCACAAAATCAACCCCTACTTTGTTACAATCTAAGGATATTCATTTATCGCATTTTTCAAATCCTATTATTTTGGGATAAATCGGATTTATTTTATTATTAATTATTTTTAATAATAAATAAATAAATAATACATAATAAATATATAATAAAATATAAATAATTTATAATAAATATATTATAAATAATAATATAGAGTATATCGTATATAATATAATATATATAACATATATAATATATAATATAATAAATAAATCATAAATAATAATTTAAACAACTTAAAGGATATTTATTTAAATAAATATTATTTAAATAAACTATTTAAATAACATTTTAATTATTTTGTTTATTTATTAATTATTTTATTAATAAAAGAACACACAACACAACCTTCCCACGTTATACAGAAAGCAATCATCTCGCTGTGTGCGAAAAGCCAACTCCAAAAGGCCGGTGACAGGGCCGGGGACAGGGACAGGGACACAGGGACAGGGACAGGGATGGGGACAGGGACAGGGACGGGGACAGGGACAGGGATGGGGACAGGGATGGGGACAGGGACAGGGATGGCGACAGGGACAGGGATGGGGACAGGGATGGGGACAGGGACAGGGATGGGGACAGGGATGGGGACAGGGACAGGGATGGCGACAGGGACAGGGTTGGGGACACAGGGACACAGGGCCGGGGCCAGGGCCGGGGTGCATTTATAACACCCCCTCCCCTCCCCTCCGCTCCGCTCCTCTCCCATTGTCTCCAGGCAAGGTTTATTTCCTGAAGACTTTCCGCAAGCTGAGCTTCCCGGAGGCGGTGCAGGCCTGCAAGAACAACGGCGCGGCCGTGGCCAAGGTGGGGCAGCTGTACGCGGCCTGGAAGCTGCAGCTGCTGGACCGCTGCGAGGCGGGCTGGCTGGAGGACGGCTCCATCCGCTACCCCATCGTCAACCCCCGCGCCCGCTGCGGCGGCCAGGAGCCCGGCGTGCGCAACCTGGGCTTCCCCGACAAGAAGTACAAGCTCTTCGGGGTCTACTGCTTCAAAGAGGCCGGGGCGGCGCCGGCCGGGCTGGGCGGGGGGCTCCCCAAACGCGTCTGACCCCGGGGGTCTCCCCCCGCTCCGCCTTACGGCCGCCCCCGAGCCCCCCGCGCGGTGCGGGGCTGCGGGCAGCCCCTGCCTGGGCACGGAGCCCTCGGGGACGCTTCGGGGGCCCTGAGGAGGCGGCGGGAAGGGTTTGGTGAGCCCAGCCGGGAGCCGGCGCCCCGAGCCGGGGCTGGCTCCGCGCTCCGCGCAGCTCTCGCTTCTCCCACGCGCCTGTTGCATGCGCTAAAGGAGCCCCCCGCCCTCCTCACCCTCATCATCCTCCTCATCCTCCTCTTCATCCTCCTCCTCATCCTCAGCCTCATCCTCCTCCTCATCCTCATCTTCATCCTCAGCCTCATCCTCATCCCAATCCTAATCCCAGTCCTCCTCCTCCTCCTCCTCCTTCTCATCCTCAGCCTCATCCTCATCCCAATCCTAATCCCAGTCCTCCTCCTCCTCCTCCTCCTTCTCATCCTCATCCTCATCCCCATCCTCACCCCCATTCCCATTCCCATCCCCCTCCTCCTCCTCCCACCGGCTCCCCCCGCCCCAATCCCCCCGGGGCTGGGTTGGGGGCCGCGGGAGCCCCGGGGTGGGGGGGGTCCCGCCTTCCCCGCAGCCCCCCAGGGCAGCTCCTGCGCGCTTGGCTTGGCCGGGAGGGCCCGGGGGGGCGGCGGCCGCAGCTTTGGCAGCCCCGGACGTCGATGAAATAAAAGCTTCGGCCGCTTCGGAGCGCTGAGCGCGGCTCCGCCGTGTCCTTGGGGCGGCTCGGGGGGGCGGCTCGGGGGGGCGGCTCGGGGGGGCGGCTCGGGCTCCGGTCCCGGGAGCGCCCCTTGGATTTACCGGGGTTGGACCCGAGGAGCGGCAGCGCCGGAGCCGCCCCGGGGTGTCACAGCAGCGTCCGGGGTCACCGCGGGGACAGGGACAGGGACAGGGACACGGGGACAGGGGCAGGGATAGGGGATGGGGACAGGGGGAGGGACAGGGACAGGGACAAGAGGTGGCGGCCACCCGCGGCGGGTGTGACACGAGGAGCCCCGGGGGAGAGTTTGGGGTCATTGACGTGAGAGGGGGCGGCTGCGGAGGGGACGCGTCCCGAGGTCCCCAGGAAAGGGCGGGGAGGGTGGGGGCGGCTCAACTGTTAAAAAAATTTATTAAAATGTCCAGCAGTACAGAAAGGCAGAGTCAGAAACGGGGAGGGGGCGGCGGGAGGGGGGCTCGGGGGCAGGGCGGTCACGAGCAGCAGGACGGGGAAGCGCCGAACACACACACGCACACACGCGCACACGCACACGCCGACTCCGGCGGGGACCCGGCACGGGCGGAAAGGGGACAAAATCCAACCCAGCACCCCCCAAAAGGGGTCCGCGTCCCCCCCAGCCCACCCCGTGCCGGCCGCGGGGGCGCCCCGGGGGGCTGGGGCAGGGAAATGAGGGGCGCTGCTGAAAAACCAGAGGCACCCCGGGTGGGACATGGGCGGGGGGCGCTGCCTGATTCACCCCCGATCTGGGGACAGGACAGAGCCAGATTGGGGCGGGGGGGGGTCCCTGTGCGGGGCTGGGGGCTCCAGCCGGGGCCGGGGGGGCTGAGCGTGGGACATGCAGGGAGGGCTGGGGACGCACACGCAGCCGCCCCCTCCGGATCCTATTCCCTACGGGGCCGGGCGTCCTAAGGAGCTAAAGCCAAGAAGGGGTTAAAAAAGGACGGCGAGAGGGGCTCGGGGGAGGGGCGGGGGCCGCGCCCCCCGCTTGTGCTGGCCCGGCTCTAGAAGTAGTGGCCCTCCTCCATCCAGTCCAGCCGGAGGTGCTGGCGGCGTTTCCGCCGCTCCTTGCGGGGCTGGTGCGGGTGGTGCTGGTGGTGCGGGTGGCTGTGCCGGTGCCGCCGGTGCCGCCGCGCTCGGTGCGACCGCCTGGCTAACGGGGGGCAAAGCGGGCCGGGGGTCAGCTCACGGCCGCTCCTCAGCCCCCAGGCCGCCCCCGAGCCCCCCCAGCTCACGTTTTGTGCAGAGGATTTTGGGGCGGTCCCACTTGCCGGTGCTGTGGCACTTGATGGTGGGCACGTGGCGCTGGGTGAAGCCCTGGTGGCACTGGTAGCGCACGCTGGAGTGGATGTTGTACTTCTCCCTCTTCTTTCCCACCGGGAAAGCGTTGGGCACCTCCGGGGGGGGCCCGCACAGCACTGGGAGCAGTGGGGAGGGGGGGTTAAAAAAAAAATAATAAAAAAAAAAGAAGGATAAAATTTGGGATAAAAACGCTCTGGATTCACTCAAAGCGGTGCTGGGATGTCCCCACCCCTGCTGGGATGTCCCCAGCCTTGCTGGGCACACCGGGATGGGGACACTGGGATCTGTGGGATGGGGACATCAGGGATATCAGGAGCAGCGGGATGGGGACAGCAGGAACTGCAGGATGGGGACAGGGACTGCGGGCGGGGCCGTGCCAGGCCGTGCCGTGCCGTGCCGTGCCGGGCCGGGGGGGCGCTACCTGTGCCTTTCTTGCAGATGTAGGGCAGGTTGTAGTTGCAGGGCACGTCGTTCCACTTGCCGATCTCGTGCGACACCAGCACCACGCAGTCCTCGCCGCCCGCGAAGAAGTTGTCGGGTTGGTTCTCCCGCCAGTTCTCGTATTGCTGCGGGGCCGCGGGACAGGGTGACACCCCCCGCGCCCCTCCCCGCGCCCCGAGCCCCCCCCCCCCCGCGCCCCCAGAGCCCTCACCAAGCCGGTGTTGTCGGTCCACTGGAAGTCCTGCTCCACGATGCGGTCGTTGAGGCCGATCCAGGTGTTCTCGTGGCCGAAGCCTGCGGGGAGAGGCACCCGCGGCTCGCACGGAGGAGGCCAGAGGGGCCCCCGGGGAGGGGAGGGGGCGGCGGGGACCCCCAGCCCACCGTTGATGAAGCCGTGCTCCTCCTGCGAGTGGATGCTGGTGAGGTGCCCGGCCCGGCGCCGGCAGTCGCGCTCCGCGTCCTCCCAGGAGCGCCGGCGGGCGAAGTAGCGGTAGCAGTGACCCTGGAACTTGTGCCAGTTGTGCTCGCAGCCCTCGGTGTCTGCGGGGACACGGCGGTGACAGAGCCAGGGGCCGGCCCGCAGCCGGGTTTGTGTCCCCTTCAGCCCCCCAAAGCCGCCGGGGCCGGGCAGCGTCCCCTCCGGGGCCACCGGGGGCTGCCCCCACCTTTCTCGCAGCGGCTGCCGCCGTAGCTGGGCAGGCAGAGGCACACGAAGGAATTGACCTCGTCGATGCAGGTGCCGCCGTTCTGGCACGGGCTGGACAGGCAATCGTCGATGTCTGCGGGGACACCGGGAGCCGCGGGCACGGTGACATCGCCGGCCGCCCCCCCCCGGTGCCAGCCACCGAGGAGGTGCCGCCCCCGCGCCGCGCCGGGCCCGCGGGGTGCCCGGGCACTCACCGATCTCGCAGTTCTCCCCGGTGAAGCCCGGGGCGCAGCTGCAGCCGCAGACGGTGCCGTTGGCACGGCTGGTCCCGCCGTGCAAGCACGGGTTGCTGTGGCACGGCTCCGGCGGCGCTGCGGGGGGGGCAGCGCTGCCCTGAGCCGGGCTGGGGGGGCGCGGTGCCACCCGAGAGACAGCGCCCCAGCCTCGGCCTCAACCCCCCCGCAGCCCCTGAGCCCCCAGCCCCCCGTGCCCCCAGCCCCCCGTGCCCCCAGCTCCCCGTGCCCCCAGCCCCCCGTGCCCCCAGCTCCCCGTGCCCCCAGCCCCCCGAGCCCCCAGCTCACCGTGCCCCCAGCCCCCCCGTGCCCCCCGTGCCCCCAGCCCCCCGTGCCCCCAGTCCCCGAGCCCCCAGCTCACCGTGCCCCCCAGCCCCCCGTGCCCCCAGCCCCCCCAGCCCCCGAGCCCCCAGCTCACCGTGCCCCCCAGCCCCCCGTGCCCCCCGTGCCCCCAGCTCACCGTGCCCGCTGGCGTTGCCGGTGCCCCCCCAGGCCAGCAGCTCCCGCTCGTCCAGCGCCGCCTCCTCGCCGCTGCCGCTGTCGGGGTCCAGCAGCGGGGGCCCCCCCGTGCCCCCCAGCTCCGGCTCCGCCGAGGGTTCCAAGGGCGGCCCCGCGCTCGGGGACCCTGCGGGCTCCGTCCCCCCCGGGTAGGGGACACCGGGGGACGGCCAGGGCCCGGGGGTGGCCGGGCCGGGGGGCGCGGGGGGCTCTTCCCTCTTGGCCTCCCCCGAGGCGTCCTCCTCGCCGGGGGCTGGCGGAGCGTCCTGGTGTTGGGGGACACTCGGGGGGGTGGCGGGGGGCTGCTGGGGGCCCGGGGAGGACGGGAGGAGCCCGGTGGGCTGTGGGTCTGGGGGAGCGAAGCCTGCGGACCCCTCCTCGACCAGCGGCTGCAGCACCGCCACCTCCTCCGGCCGCTCGCTGCCGGCCCAGAGCACCGCCTCGGTGGCCGCGGGGGAAGGGGACGGCGAGGGGACCCCCCAGGGCGGGGGGGACGCGGCCGCTTCTCTGCTGGGCTGGGCTGCGCCGTTCCCAACACCCCGGGACTCCTCCGGCCGCTCCTGGCCGGGCTCGGCCGCCCCCGCGGGGCTGGAGCGCCCCCGGGGCCCGGGAGGAGCCCCCGGGGTGTGTCCGGGGGTGGCAGGGTGTCCCTCGGGGGGCTCGGGGGGCTCTGGCTGCAGGAACGTCACCGCCTTCCTCTGCCTCTCCAGCGCGCCCTCACCCGGGGCGCCGCTGCCGTCCCCGCCGTCCCCGCGGGGCTGCGGCGACAGCTCGGGACCCTCGGCCACCAGCGGGGCCGGGGGCAGCGGCGGCAGCGGCGGCACGGAGCCCTCCGGGGAGGGGGGGTCCCCGGAGAAGTCCTCGGTGGCGTCCGCGGGCGGGCTCGGGGAGTCCCCGCGGGGCTGAGCCCCACCCGCGGCGATCTCCCCGTGGCCCCGAGCGTCGCGGGGAGCGGCGGGGGACAGCGACGGCGCGGGGGGGGTCCCTGCGAGGGTCCCCGAATCCCCCGGGGCCGGCGAGAGGGACGCGGGGGCGGTGGCCGGGGCCGTGAGCTCTGCAAGAGACGGCAGCGCCGCGGTGTCACCGAGAGGTGACAGCGCTGGGCCCGCCCGGCCCTGTCCGGTGCCACTCACCGGGGCTGATGTCCTCCTGCAGCGCGCTGGGGGACGCCTGGGGACCCTCCCGCGGGGGGCTCTCGCTGCCGGCTCGGGGGAGGCTCCGCAGCTCCACGGCCTTGGCCGCGGCTCCCTTCACCTCCTGCGCCAGCACGGGGGCCTGGGTGACAATCCCCGCTGCCACCTCGGGGTGTCCGGACACCGCGGTGTCCCCCGCTGTCACCTCGGGGTCCCGGCTGTGCGGCTGGAGCTGGAAGTGGCGCCCGTTCAGGCCGGGGTAGCTCCTCCTCGGGGGGCCGGAGCTGCCCGGGGGGGCGCTGGGGGTCTCCGGGACCGTCCCCGGTGCCGAGGAGGAGCCGTGCTCCGGGGCTGGGCTCTGGGGATGTGACAGGAGGGTGGCCGGGGGTCCCTCGGGGTGTCCGGGTGCGGGGCTGGCGCCGGGAGGCTCCGGAGCCTCCTCCAGCGCGTTGAGAGCCTCCTCGTGCTGCGGCCAGGCCGGCGAGGCGGCGGCGGGGGGCGGCGGGGAGGTGGCACCCGGGAGGTCCCCGCGCTGTGCCCGCCCCGCGCCGCTCCCGGCCGGCCGCAGCTGCTCGTCCTCCTCATCCTGGCCCGGCCCCGCGGGCCCCGGCGGGGGCAGGAGCTCGTAGCGGTCGCGGGTGTCCCCCGAGGTGCCCAGCTCCTCGCTGTGCTCCACCAGCACGTTGTCGCTGCCGGGCGGGTCGGGCGTGGGGGGCACCGGCAGCAGCGGCGGCTCCGCCGCGTCCCCGGGCCCCGCGGCTGTGGGGGGGACAGCGCCAGCCTCAGCGGTGCCCCCCGGGGGCGGGGGGGTCCCGTAGCCCCCCTGGCGTGCCAGCACCAAGCACCGCACCCCCCGCCCCGCACCCAGCCTGAGCCGGGCTCCCTCCCAGCGCCGCTCCCCTCATTCATTTACCTCATTAATTCCCCAATTAATTATTCACCCGCAGCAATTTTCCCGGCCGCGCCCACTGACCCCCGAGGGAAGGCGAGGGGTCCGGGGGGGCATCTCGGGGGGGTCCGGGGGGCATCTCGGGGGGTCCCCCTCACCTTTGTAGCAGTAGGCGTCGAATTTGGCGGCGGCGGGGGGGAAGCCGGTGCGGTTTGGGAACTGGTAGAGGGTCCGCACCCCCGGGGCCTCGCCCCCGCACTTCCTGCGCGGCTGGCGGATGGGGTAGCGCACGCTGCCGTCCGCCAGCCAGCCCGGGTCGCACTGGTCCAGGCCCTGCCGCCAGGCCAGGTAGAGCTGGCCCGTGGTGGCCAGCGCGGCCCCCCGGCTCCGGCAGTGCCTGCGGGCGCCCTGCCAGCTGAAGCGCCCGGGCTGGGTGGCGTAGAACACGGTCCCTGCGGGGGAGGGGAGGCGTTGGGGACACTCGGGGACGGGAGGGGACGGCCCAGAGCGGAGCGGCGCTGTCGCGGTGTCCCCGCGGCCCGAGCCACGCTCGGTGCCGGGGCCAAGGCAGCACGGGGCGCTGGCACCCACCCTGCGGCCCGACCGGGACCGGGAGGGGAGCGCGGGGACGGGGCCAGGGAGGGACAGCCCTGGGCACTCGGACAGGGCCAGGGAGGGACAGCCCTGGGCACCCGGACATGGCCAGGGAGGGACAGCCCTGGGCACTGGGACAGGGCCAGGGAGGGACAGCCCTGGGCACCCGGACATGGCCAGGGAGGGACAGCCCTGGGCGCTCGGACATGGCCAGGGAGGGACAGCCCTGGGCACTGGGACAGGGCCAGGGAGGGACAGCCCTGGGCACCCGGACATGGCCAGGGAGGGACAGCCCTGGGCACTGGGACAGGGCCAGGGAGGGACAGCCCTGGGCACTGGGACAGGGCCAGGGAGGGACAGCCCTGGGCACCCGGACATGGCCAGGGAGGGACAGCCCTGGGCACCCGGACATGGCCAGGGAGGGACAGCCCTGGGCACTCGGACATGGCCAGGGAGGGACAGCCCTGGGCACTCGGACATGGCCAGGGAGGGACATCCTTGGCCGTGGCACGGCCACACCATGGGCACAAAGGGACACCCCGCCGGGCACCCCCACCCCGCGGGCACCGCCCCGGGCCCGTCCCGGCGCGGCCCTTGCCTCGCAGCTCCCGGGAGTAGCAGTAGACGTCGTAGAGCTCGGCCGGCTCCCTGCGGCCGTAGCTGCGCACGCCGGGGAGGCTGTCACGGTCCCCGTAGCAGCCGGGCCGGGACAGGGTGATGGGGTACCTGCCGGGAGGGGCACGGTGGGCGCTCGGCTCCGCGCCCGGGGGGTGCCCGGGGGTGCCCGGGGGGTGCCCGGGGGTGCCCACCCCCCGCACTCACCGCACGCTCTGGTCGCTGAGCCAGCCCGCGTCGCAGTTGTCGTAGCCGTCCTCGAAGGCGGCCTGGAGGTGCTGGGGGGAGGCGATGACGGCGGAGTTGTCGCGACAGGCGCGGCGGGCGGCCGGGAAGCTCAGGGCGTAGCGCTGGCCCGCGGGCCGGTAGTGGAACACAACGCCTGGGGGGGCAGAGGAGCGCACGGGGGATGGGAGCGGGGCAGGGCCAGTGCGGGACTGGCACGGGGTGCGGGACTGGCACGGGGTGCGGGATTGGCACGGGGTGCGGGACTGGCACGGGGTGCGGGACTGGCACGGGGTGCGGGATTGGCACCGGCGGCAGGAGGGGCAGAGTTCCTGCGGGGTGCTGGACTGGCACAGAGTGCAGAATGGGTGCGGGGTGCAGGGGGTGCAGGATTGGTGTGGGGTGCACTTGTGAGAGGTGCAGGGGGGACATGGGGGGCACAGGGTACCCGGGGTGTCCAGACCCCATGGGGTGCAGGGAACAAATGGGGCACTCAGCTCCCATGTGGGGCACTCAGCTCTCGTGTGGGGCACTCAGCTCCCATGTGGGGCACTCAGCTCTCATGTGGGGCACTCAGCTCCCATGTGGGGCACTCAGCTCTCGTGTGGGGCACTCAGCTCTCATGTGGGGCACTCAGCTCCCATGTGGGGCACTCAGCTCTCGTGTGGGGCACTCAGCTCTCATGTGGGGCACTCAGCTCCCACGGGGTGCAGGGGATACACGCGGCTCAGCCCCAGCTCTCACGGCGTGCACGGCTCCTCCTGAGTGCCCAACTCGCCCCCAGGGCCTGCAGGACCCCCACCCCCCGGCTCCCCCCGGGCCGCCGCCCCGCCGTGCCCGGCTCACCCGTCACCTCCAGCGGCAGCAGGTCCTGCTCGTCCTCGATGCCGGCCACCACCTCGCAGCGGTAGAGCCCCGCGTCGCTGGCGCGGGCCGCCCGCAGCTGCAGCGTGGCGTTGGAGCGGTCGCGGGCGTAGCCGGGCAGCCACGCGCGGCCCTCGAAGGCTTTCACCACCTTCACCGCCGCCTCCTTGGCCACCAGGATGGGCGCGTCCTCCCGCTGCCCGCCGGCCGAGCGCACCTTGCTCCATTTGACGCGCGGCGGCTCCGGGGGCTCGTTGGGCCCCAGGGAGGCCGAGGGGTGCAGCAGGAAGAGGCAGGGGAGGGTGACGGGCTCCCCCAGCCCCACGCGCAGCGCCTGGTGCTGCACCCGGGTGATGTGGATCACCTTCCCCTCGTCCTGCGAGCCTGCGGGGAGAGCGGCTCGGCTGCCACGGGGGGGTTTGGCCACGGCAGGGAGGGCTGGGGGGCACGGTGGGCTGTGGGGGGCTCCGGTCTGGGCACCCAGAGCCCCCCGGGAGGAGCAGGATTTGGGGTGATGGATCGGGATAAAGCTCTGCCCCCCATGGAGTGGCTGCAGCCCCACCTTGACCCCTCTGGGGCTGAGCCCCCCACTCGGGCGGGGTCCACGTCCCCCCCGTCCCCTGATGCTGTCCAGCCCCCCCCGGGATGTCCCCAGGCTGTGGCCACTGCTCTGCACCCGTGGGTGCCACGCGGCTCCCAGGGGACCCCAGCAGCCCTGTCCCTGCCCGCAGAGGGGGGTCCCTCGCCAAAGACCCCCCTTAGCCCGGCGGCACCAGCGGAAAAGCCGCCCCCGTGCTGGGATAAAGCGTGACAGGGCCGTGACCGCCCCCTCTTCATCCTCCTCCTCCTCCTCCTCCTCCTCCCTGTCCCGCACTAATCCCGTCCCAGCCTGAGCAGGCTCCCAGCGCCGCCGCCGCAAATCCCCCGCGTCTCGGACCCCCCGCGGACCCCCGGGTGGGGTCAGGGCCCAGCGGGGGGCCGGGGACAGCCGCTAATCCCCCCGCACCCTCCCGGCACCCCGAGCCCCGGGGCGTTCCGCTGGCAAAGCCCCCGAGCCGCGCTGCCCCCGCCGCGGGGGGCACGGGGGGAGCGGGGTCAGAGCCCCCGCAAATCCCCGGGGGGCTCCGCGGGGCCGTGGGGAGGGGGCGGCCGGCGGGATTAAGGATTTAAGGTCTGGCCTGCAGCGATCCCCAGGCGGGGAGGGGGGCGCGGTGGCCTGGGGGGCTTTCCCCTCGCTAATCCCGAGCCCTGCCCGGGTGTTTATTCCCGGTCGGGATTGACTGCGGCCCGGAGTTCATTATTTTGTGGTTGTTCGCCCTCTAATTAGCCCCGGGCGCCGAGCACTTACCCAGGAGGGCGAAGGGGAGGAGGGAGAGGCCGAGCAGGAGGCGGCAGGCGGCATCCCCCATCACATGGAGCATCCTTGCCCTGCGGGGCGGCAGCGGCCCCGTCACCCGGGGCAGCCGGGGGCACCCGCCGGGGGTGGCCCTTCCCTCCCCCGAGGCCCCCGCGGGTCCCGCAGCCCCCCGGGCACAGAGCCCCCCCGGGAGGGGCTGGAGCGGCTCTAAAGCCCCCGGGGCCAGGGCAGGGCACGCAGCTGGCACGGGCACGGGGCTTGGCACGGCCCTGCCAGCACCGGCTCCCACCACAGCCCTGAGGGCACAGCCACCGCCCGGTGCCCACCAGCACAGCCCGGTGCCCACCAGCACCGCCCGGTGCCCACCACCATCACCCGGTGCCCACCAGCACCGCCCAGTGCCCACCACCACCACCCAGTGCCCACCACCACCACCCGGTGCCCACCAGCACCGCCCGGTGCCCACCATCATCACCCAGTGCCCACCACCATCACCCGGTGCCCACCAGCATCACCCGGTGCCCACCAGCACTGCCCAGTGCCCACCACCATCACCCAGTGCCCACCACCATCACCCGGTGCCCACCAGCATCACCCTGTGCCCACCACCACCGCCCGGTGCCCACCATCATGACCCAGTTCCTGTCACCATCACCCAGCTCCCACCACAACCAAACCCTGGTGTCACCCAGGGTCTGCCACCATCACCCGGCTCCCACCGCAGCCATCGCCAGTCACGGCACAACCACTGCCCGGTGCCCACCACCATCCCCAGCTCACGTCACCATCACCCAGTTTCCATCACTGGCACCCAGCTCTGCAGCGCTACCACCATCGCCCAGTGCCCACCATCGTCACCCAGTGCCCACCACAATCATCACCCAGCTCCATCAAACAACTCCCACCACAACCGTCACCCAGCTCCTGTCACCGTCACCCCGTTCCTGTCACCGTCACCCAGCTCCTGTCACCGTCACCCCGTTCCCGTCACTGTCACCCAGCTCCCACCATCACCGCCCGGTGCCCACCATCGTCACCCAGTGCCCACCACCATCATCACCCAGTGCCCACCACCACCACCCCATTCCTGTCACCATCACCCCGGTCCCCCCACAGCCCCCGCTCAGCCTCGTGGTGCCAAACTGGCCGAGCAGAGGCAGCAGGGACACCCCCAAACCCCAAACCCCAAACTCCAAACCCCGAAGTGCCACCACCTGCCCAGGAGCTTGACCCAAACCCCGAGTCCCCCCTCACAGATCCCCCCTGGAATTCGCCCGTCCCCACCCTGTCCCCAGACACGGATTTGGGGACCGCTGGGCCTTTGGGGGGCACCAAGAGCCCCCCACGCCTCTCCCCGGGCCCAAACCGAGTCCCTGCCTCATCCCCCCTTCCCCGCTGCTCCATTTTCCAGCCCTCGATTCCTCCCTCTGTCCCTTTTGCGCTTTCATGGGACCAAAATAGAAGGAAAGAGCGAAACGGCGAGAAAAAAGGAGACCCCCCCGCGTTCCGGGCTGGCCAAGAGCCTTTTTTGGGGATGCAAAAACCGCTTTTTATCTGATTTCATCTCAAGAAAAAAGCCTCGGCAGCGCCTTCCCCGCGCGGCGGCGGCTCTGCCCCCGGAGCCAGGGGCGGGGAGCGGGCAGGGGGTGACCCGGGCAGTTCCCGGGGTCAGGAATGGGATGTTCCTCCGCCCGGATCGATCTCCCGGGAGCGGGAAAACCCCAAAGGCACCGACAGCGGCTCCTCCAGCCCCGCTGGCTCGGGGATGCCCCGGGAGGGAAATCCCTGCAGGTCAGGATCACCGGCTTTTCCCTTTTTTCCAGCTCCGGGGGGAAAATGGAAATTCCTCGGCTGGGGAGGTGCCGGCTCCTCCCGGTGAAATGTTGGGTTTGACTTTCTGGGGAGTCCAGGAGACCCCCCCAGGACAAAGTGACAGCGCTGTGACCTCGGCCCAGACACCACTGGGGACATCGGGGGTGGGATGGGGACAGTGGGATGGGGACACTGGGGTGGGATGGGGACATCCAGGACACCCAGCACCAGGTGACAAGGGTGGCCCGGTCTGTGCTCACACACATCCCAAGGCTTCAGACCATCCTTTTGGGTTTTCCCACCTTTTGAACCATTTTTTGGGATTTCCACCCGTCCTCTTTTCACCCCCCTGCAGCCTCTGGGTGATTTTTCCCATCGGGAAGCAAACAAGGAAATCTCGAGGGGAACAAGAGTGACGGGATCTTGCTCCCTGCCACCCCTGGGACCTTCCCCTTCTCCATCCTCCTCCTCCCTGGCCCGCGGAGCACCCAGAGCAACACCCAGTGACAGCTCGGGCCGCCAGTCCCGAGCCCAGGGTGAGCACGGGGAGCAGAAACCCTGCTCGGACTGTTTACTCAGAGCCTGCCACTGGCTGAGCAAACAGCCACGATTCCTTTAAATATTAAATGTAAAAGTTGCTCTTTGGGTTCCCAGCCCCTTCCCGGGCAACCGTGGAGCCCCGATTTGTGGGATGAGGATGGAGGGATGGGATGGGATGGGATGGGGTGGGATGGGATGGGATGGGATGGGATGGGATGGGATGGGATGGGATGGGATGGGATGGGGTGGGATGGGATGGGATGGGATGGGGGTCCCTGACCCCACCCCGGTGGGTGCTGCTAGGGGCTCGGGGTTGGGGTTTTGGGGTGGCTCGGCCGAGCCGTGGCCTCCCCTGACATCAGCGCTGCTGCAGGATTTGCTTCGGCAGCGGGAAAAGCGGGAGAAGCGGGAAAAGCCGCACCCGGGAAAGCTCAGCTGTCCCCAGAGTGCCGCCGCAGCAGGGACAGGACAGGCAGCGCCTCTGCTGCTCTGGGGCCACCCGGCTGTCACCGCTGCCCTCGGCACAGGCAGGGGACACATTCCCCGTCCCCGCCCGCTCCGTGCCCCCCGCCCCCCGCCGGACCCCCGGGAAGATGCTGAGCCAGCAGAAAGTTTCTGGCAGGGTCAGGACAGGCGACACGGGGAGCGCCAGCCCTGCCAGGGCCGGGCCACCACAGCCGGTGTCACCACAGGCGGTGTCACCACAGCCGGTGTCCCCTCGCAAGGTCCCCGCAGCCGCGCGGTGTCCCCGGGAGCGAATCCACGATCCAGGCCGGGTGACACCGGGATCGGCCCGGGATGGATCCCGCGTCCCAGGCAGGATCCAGCCGGGATTCCCAGGGAAAGCAGCTGCGGGCTGGGCCGTGCAGGTGTCACGGGGGTGTCACGGGGGTGGCCGGGCCACCACGGCCAGCGAGGCCCGAATTTCACGGCGGGGTGTCCCCGCAGTCAGGGCGGTGTCACCGTGACGTCCCCAAGGCCACGTGGCTCGGCCCCCTCGGGGACAGGGAGCGTGTCCCCGTCCCCGTCCCCGTCCCCGCGGCGTCCCGGCCCGAGCGGGGGAACGGCAGACGAGAGGAATTTAAAGTAACGCCGGTGCAAAACGCGCCCCCCAGCCCCCCCAAAAGCCGGGCGAACATTTTCACATCTGTCACTAGCTGTCACCTCATGAATAATTCATCCCGCTCATGAATATGCAAAGCCGGGGCTGGTGATTAGCCTGAGCTGAAACGGAGCTTAATTCCACACAGGCCGCCGGGACCACCCGCTCAGTTTGGGGGTCACCTGTCCCCCCCCGGCCTGCCCAGAGCCTGGGTGGGACAGCGCGGGGGGGGGATCCCCGGGATCCGCACGGAGCAGAGGGGACACTGGGGACAGCGCCGGGGGCACGGCAGGGGTGGCAGGACAGAGGTGGCACTGCCCACCCACCCGGGCAGCCCGGAGGCAGCGGGACATCGGCGTCCCCACCCTGGGGACACCCCAGCCCCGGGGTGCCACCGGCTGTCCCCACGCCCGCCGCAGCCCCCGTGACCTCTGTCGTCCCCCGCGGGTCGCTCCGGCCAGCGGTGCCACCAGGCGACATCCCGCTGCCCACCCCCTCGGCGTGTCCCCCCCCGCTCCGCCACCCCGGGGGCCGCTCCTGCGCCCCCCAGCCCTGACCCCGAGCAGCCCCGAGCCCCTCCCCGCAGCACCCACCTCCCTCCCAGCGCCGCGGTGTCCCCGCCGCCCCCGCGGGGAGCGGGGGTGTCCTGCGGGGGTGTCCCCGGGGCTGCGCGGCCGCGGCAGGCGCCCGGCGGCGGGGCCGGCTCGGCGTCCCCTCCTCTCTGCCCACAACAAAGGAATTCTGCAAACCTCGCTGCCGTCACATCTCACAGGCAACGTGATGCTCCCCGCTCCCCCCAGCCCTGCCGGAATAAATTAGCACCTCGGGAAGCTGTGATCCCGTCCAATATGGGCCCTTTGCCGGGTGCGATTTTTATTAGGCAGACAGTCTGCAGCCTTTATTTTAGAATTTGCTCCTCTTTTTTTTTTTTTCTTTTATTTTTAAATTTTTTCCCCTCTTTCTGCCTCTCCCCGGCAAAGCCCGGAGCGCCGCGGGAGCCCCGGGGCCGGCACAGCATCGCTCCGAGCCCTCGGTGACACGGCCAGCCCCGCCGCGGGCTCGGCCAGCGACACCCGACACCCGCCCCGTGCCCGGAACCGCGAGGAGACCCCCGGGCCTGGCACGGATCCGGGCCATCCATGGATCCATCCATCCATCCTTGTGTCCATCCATCCCTCCATCCCTCCTGGCTTCTCCACCCGTGTCCCCACACTGGGGACATCCCGGCCATGGCACTCAGCACCTGGCACTCTGTCCCCCGTGCTGGGGACATTCCCGGTTCCCGACCCGCCAGGGTGACACCGGTGTCACCAGCAAGGAACTGGGCGGCCCGGGCGCTCCCGGCCGTGGCACCGCAGGGAGGTGACACCCTGGTGGCAGCCACAGCTGCCCTGCCACCCCTTGCCACCTCTGCTTGCCCTCTGTCCCCCTGCCAGCTCCTGGGGGGCTCGGGGCACCGTGTGCCGCTGTCCCCCGCCGTGTCTGTCCCGCTGTCCTCGGTGCTGGTGATCCCCGGCCCCCCTCAGTGTCCCCGGCCCCCCTCAGTGTCCCCGGCCCCCTCAGTGTCCCCGGCCCTTGGGAGCCCCGGTCCTCACGGTGTCCCCCTGTCCTGGTGTCCCCGCAACGCCAGTGGCCACGCCCCCATTGTCCAGCTGTCCCGGTGCCCCTGATCCCCGCAGTGTCCCCTCCAGCCCCAGCGTCCCCACCCCTGACAGCTCCCTGTCCCCTCAGTGTCCCCAGCGTCTCCCCCCGCCGGGGCCACCCCCGGCACCCGCCGTGTCCCCCCCGCACCGAGTGTCCCCAGCCCGGATCCGTCCCGCTCCCGCCACAACCGTGCCGGTGTCACCGTCTCCATCCATCCCCGCTGGGACCCGCGGCCCCCCCGGGCCCCCCCGGGCCCCGCATTCCCCAGCCCGGATCCGTCCCGCTCCTGCCGCGGTGGCGCCGGTGTCGCTGCCGGTATCGCTGCCGGTGTCGCTGCCGGTGTCACCGCCCCCATCCCCGTCCCCGCAGCGGTGCCAGCGCCGGTGTCACCGTCCCCATCGCCGCCACCGGGCCCCGCATTCCTGCAGCCCCCGCAGCCCCGCCGCGTGCCCAGCCCGGATCCAACCCTCTCCCGGTACCGGTACCGGCGCCAGTGTCGCTGTCACCCTCCCCATCCCCATCCCCGCTGCGGGCCCTGCAGCCACCGCGCCCCCAGCGCGGCTCCGTCCCGCTGCTGCCGGTGCCGGTGTCCCCATCCCCGCGGCGGGGGCGGTGCCGGTACCGGTGCCGGTGCCGCACGTACCTGCTCCGTGCTCAGGGCGCGCCGGGACTCATCGCCGCCGGTAGAGCCGAGCACCCCCGCCGGCACCGGGGGCTTAAAAGCGAGGCTCGGAGAGGGGGGCAGCGGCCGGGCCCCCCCCGGAGGGGGCCGAGCCGGGCCGGGCCGGGCCAATCGCGGCTGGCGGCGGGCGCGGCCCCCCCCGCTCCCCACGCCCCGCCGGTGCCGCCGGTGCCGCCCGCCCGCACCTGCCCGCAGCGGCGGAGAACCCGCGCCCGCTCCGCGCTGCCCGGCGCAGGGCGAGGGGCGGCCGCGCATGCGCCGCCCCCCCCAAAACCCGGGCCAACCCCCCCGCTCCCTCCCTCCTCGCCCCCCCAAAAACCGGGGCCGCCCCCTCCGCATCGAGCGGCGCCGCCTCCTGCGCCCCCCTCGGCCTGGAGGGGTCCCGGTGCTGGGGGGGCTCTAAGGGGGGGGGGTCCATGGAATTGGGGGGGCTGTGGGGGGGTGGGGTCCCTCAGAGGATGGGGGGGGGGGTCACTGTAACGGAGGCGGGAACTGGGGGGGGGGACCCAAGGGATTTTTTGGGGGGTTCCTAAAAGGGGAGCACCCCGCAGCCCCTCCGCACCCCAAAATTCCCTCTCAGCCATAAAAACCCCGGCGCCCTCCAGCACCCCGCACCCCCGTGGGGGGCCGGAATGGGGTGCGGGGTTGGGGGGGGGCTGGAAGATGCTGTGAGGGGATAAAGACCTCAAACCCCCCCCGCAAAAAAAAAGAAAAAAAAAATGAGTGAGGCTCTCCAAAGAGCTGCGCTACCAGAAACGACCCCCAAAAAGGGGGAAAAAACCCATCACTGAGCTATTGTGGGTTTGTTTTTTGTGGGGAGGGGGTCACCTTCCCGCCGGTGACCGAAGAATGCCAGCCTGTCTCCCAGGACTTGGCAGCAAAAAAAGAGAATCCCCCCCCCCCCCCCCAACCCCCGCTGCCCCCTCCCCATCTCGCCCATAGGATGGATCCGTGGAAACCCGAGAGCAAAGTTCTCATTTCCGACTCCATTGTGCCCGACTTTTCCTGGCGTTTCCTGCCTTTTGTGAGCCCCCCCTGCTCCGGCACGGCCCCGCACAGAGCTCCTCTGTTCCCTCCTTCCCGCGGCTGCAGCTGGCGGGCCCGGCCCCAGGGAGGTGCCCGAGCCTGGGGACAGGGCCGGGGGTCGCGGTGCCCGCGGGGTTTGCCCGGGGGAGTTGGGATCCCGGTTCTTCCCGCTCCCGGAGGATCCGGACGCCCCGCGGCTCCTGGGAGAGAGCACCCCGCGGTGGTTTTGGGGTGGTGGGAGGGAGGGTGTGGGAGGGAGAGGATGGCCCAGGTGTGGCCCGTGGGGTGGGGCCGGCTCTGAAATCCTCACCTGGGCACACTCTGGATGCCCCTGCCACACCTGCAGCCCCAAATCCTCCACCTGCAGCCCCCAATCCTCCACCTGCAGCCCCCAATCCTACACCTGCAGCCCCCAATCCTCCACCTGCAGCCCCAATCCATCACCTGCAGTCCCCAATCCTACACCTGCAGCCCCAATCCTTCACCTGCAGCCCCCAATCCTCCACCTGCAGCCCCCAATCCTTCACCTGCAGCCCCCAATCCTTCCTTCCTGCTCTCCACCTTTCCAAAGTTTCACCCGGGGATCCGCAGCGGGCTCATCCCGGATTCCCAGTGGGAATTTTGGGCCCCCCAGCACCTCCCATGTGTCACCCACCCCAAAAACTCCACCGCAGCCGCTCACAGCCTGACCCCGACCCTCGAAGGGGCCCCGGAGCCTCTCGGGGGCTCCAAGGTGGGGGAAAGGGGACCCCGGGCCACCCCGCAGGGGACACCGGGGATGTGTCACCGGCCCTGTTCTGTGCAGGGGAAGGTGCTGGCGGGGCCGAGCCCAGCTCTCCTCTCAGGTGTCACAGCAGCCACCGGGGCCCAGCGCGGCTCGGGGACCCGGGGGTGCCACCGACCCCTCTGCCCGCCCCGGCTTCGGCAGCCGCTCCAGGCTGGGGAGCAGCGGTGGCATCGCCAGCTCCTCCAGCGGCACCAGTCTGGCGTCCCAGTGCCCTCCCTCCGGCTGGGAGGTGACTGGGCCGGGGCCCATCGCCCTCATCCTGCCAGGGGTGGCAGAGGCAGCGGTGTCACCGCCCTCGCCCAGCCTGGGGGTCCCCGCACCCCCCCCCCGCCCCACACCCAGCGGCGTCGCCCCCCAGAGCCCCGAGCCGCTCCCGCCGGGCAGGACCCGCTGTCCCCGCGTCCCCACAGCCCCAGCGGGTGGCCCGGGACAGGCTCGGGGTGATCCCAGCCCCGGGTGCCCCTCCCCGGGCCCCAAGCCGGTCTGCGCGGGGGAGCGCGGGCGCTGCGCTCCTTTGGCGGCGGAAGGCCGGGGCTCCGGTGCGATCCTGCGGCAGGGTTGCCGTGACGACCCTCCCGCCGTTCCCATCCGGAGATGTTTCCCTTTGTTGTGACAGGGACGCGGGGAGCGGCCGCGGGCGCTTGGGGTGCGGTGACAGGGCCCGGGACCCGCCACCGCCCACGGGGACCCCACCGCGGCTCCGGCGGGGGGCTGGGGGGGGGTCCCCACTGCTGCAGCAGCGCCCCGGTTTGTCCCCAACCCTGCCCAGGGGCCAGGTGACACGAGTTCGGTGGGTCTCAGCCAGGTCGGGGTGACACGGCCAAGCCCCGGCGTGGGGACAGGGGTGGGGACACCGATGGGGACGGGGGGTTGGTTCTGTGGTCCCGCACGGGACAGAACCAAAGCGGGCCGGTGGCGTGGCCGGGACCCCCCCGCGCCGCTCGGCTTTGGGGTGGTGGCACCGTGGCCGGGGTGCTGAGGGACACGGCGCTGTCCCCGAGCCCCGCTGGGCAGAGGGGGGCCCGGGGCTCCCCGGTGTCCCCGCAGGGCCGCGGGGCGCTCGGGGGGGCCCCGTCCCGAGCCCCACGGAGCCGCTTGTTATTCCGCTCAGGTCCGCGGGCGGCTAATGAAGCCCGTTCCAGGAGAGCTGCCACATTCATCAGGATCGCAGCTCATTAGCGAGGCCTCCGCCACCGCAGCTGGGGCCGGCGCTCGGGGCACTGGCTCGGGGACAGGCGGACGGACGGACGGACGGACGGACAGGAGGGAGGATCCGCGGCTGGGGAGAACCGGCGGCTCGGCCCGGCCCGGCCCGTCCTGGCGGAGCTGCCGGGCTGGAGCCGGGCAGGGGGAAGGGGACGGGGGAAGCCAGGACGGGGGAACCCGTCCCGTGCTGTCGCTGTCCCCTGGTCCCGGCGCCACCCGGGCACGGCGCGGGGGGCTCGGCAGCGGCTGCGGGGTCCCCGCGGGGCCGCGGCGGTGCCGCCCTGGCCGGGCCCGGCTCCCCTCCGAGCCCACCGGCAGCGGGCATCGATTTTATTTGCGGTTTCCATGGCAACCGCCGCCTTCCCTTCCCCCTTCCGGCAGCCGGACCCGCTCCTTCCCCCTCGGGCAGCGCCGCACCTGGGACACGGGAGGGGACACGGGAGGGGACACGGGGGGGGACACGGGAGGGGACACGGGAGGGGACACGGGGGGGGACACGGGAGGGGACACGGGAGGGGACACGGGAGGGGACACGGGAGGGGGGACACGGGAGGGGGGACACGGGAGGGGACACGGCAATCCCCGCGGTGGCGATGCCACCAGCTCGCCCCTGTGCGACACGGGACACGGGGGACACGGGGGACACCGGGCCCGGCCAGCCCCGCTCTGACTGCGGCCAGAAGCAGCAGCTGCGCTGGCAGGACGGCGCGCTGGCTCATTAGCCAGGGTGCTAATTGTCCCGTGCGGGGACACCGAGCAGCATCTCCCGTCAGCGAAGCCAAGCTCATTAACGGCACATGCCACCCTCACACCTGCTGACAGCTCCGTGACACGTGTCAGGCACTCACGGTGTGGTGACACTGTTGGGGACACTGCAGCCACCCCCGCTGCCCTCACCCCTGGGGACTAAACGCCAGTTTGTGGCTTAAAACCACCTTATAATAAATTAATGATAATTACCCATCGTTTACCCATCCCCTCGCAGGGACCCACGGCCGCCCTTCCCAGCGCCGAGATGCCACCACATTGTCACTTGGCGATGCCACCACATTGTCACTTGGCGATGCCACCACATTGTCACTTGGCGTGAATCACCAGCGACATCCGGCCCTGCCAAACCCTCCCTAAACCCCCGTGCTGTGCGCTCGGGGCAGCTCCGATCAGTGACAAAGGCCGGCAGTGAGAACGGGCAGAGCCCTGTGCCGTGCCCGGGGCTTCGCACGGAGGCGGAAATCCATCGGCACCGGGCCACTGACGGTGAAGGGCACAACAGCGGCTCCTCCTCGGGCAGCGCCGGCCGGGGATGCTCGGCAGAGCCCGCGCGGCTCAAAGGGCACCGGGCGCTCGCTCCCTGCGCCGCCACCGCGCCAGCGCCGCGGGGTCTGGAGCCGTGCCCGGCCTGGCCTGGGCACCGCCGGGCCAGCGGCTCCTGGAGCCGATGGAAAAGCCTCCCCGGGGCGCGGCGGAGCGCCGGCCTGGACGGCAGCCGGCCCCGCGTTCCTCGACAGCGAGGAAGGTGCTGAGGCCGAAGATCCGGGGGCTGGGGGGGATCCCCCCGGTTCCGCAGCGCTGGGGGGTCGGGGGTCACCGGGATCCTCCCGGCCCCACTGAGCAGAGGGGTCGGGGGTCACAGAGGGTTTGGGGGTCACCGGGGTCCTCCCGGTTTTCCAGCGCTGGGGGGTCGGGGGTCTCTGGGATGAGGAGGGGGACGCGGCCGGCGGGCGCGTGCGGGAGGTGACGCGCACGGCGGTGGCAGAAGTGGCAGCTCTGTCCCCAGACGCGCAATCAGCCCGGGGGCAAATGAGGCTCCTGCGGTTTTTGACCCAATTTCTCAGGCGAAACTCGACGGGGGAAGGAGGGGAGGGAGGAGGAGGAGGAGGAGGAAGGCTGAGCCGGTCACGCGTGTGCTGTCGCGTCGCGTGTCCCCGCGGGTGTGCGCACAGGCGGGTGACATGTGTGTGACATGTGTGTGACACGTGTGTGACATGTGTGTGACACGTGTGTGACACGTGTGTCCCCGGCCGGAGCCGAGCCCTGGGGCGGCGCGGGGACAGGGACAGGGACAGGGACAGGGACAGGGACAGGGACAGGGACGGGGACAGGGACGGGGATGGGGACGGGGATGGGGATGGGGAGGGGGCGGTGGCCTCGCAGCTCCCGCCGGGTTTATTTTTTGCCGGTGACGGAGCTGAGCGGCCTCGGCGCGGCCGCCGTGACTCACCCGGCACCGGGAGCTCCACGGGGCTGCGGCGGGAAGGGATGGACAGGGACGGGCAGGGATGGGCAGGGATGGGCAGGGATGGGCAGGGATGGACAGGGATCAGCAGGGATCAGGAGGGATCAGCAGGGACTCGGGGGTGCTGAGCCAGGCGGGGACGTCGGGATGAACGGGGATGAGAAAGGACGCAGGGCTGAGCAGGGATGCGCTGGGAGGTGCAGCATTGCCGGGCTGCGGAAGGATCCTGGGATCTGCAGGGATCTGCAGGGATCTGCAGGCACGTGTGGGGATGCAGCGATGCAGGGATGCAGGGATCTGCAGGAATTCAGGGATTTCGGGATGCAGGGATCTGCAGGGTTTCAGGGCTGCAGGAACGCGGGGATCCCTCCCACCCCGCACTGCTCCTCTCCCACCCGCAGAGCTGCCCCGGGAAGGTCCCCGCGCCCCCCGGGCCCCCCGCCCGGGCCCCCCCAGCACCGGGAGGGGAGGGGGGATCCCCCCGTTGCCAAGGACACGCGGGGAGCGGTACCGGGCACCGGTATCGGTACCGAGGGGTTTGCAGGGGGCGAACACGGTGGGAGGGGGCGGCGGGGCTGGGCCGGGGCTGGGGGACACGGAGGGGTCTCGGGTGGCGCGGGGGGGGACACGGAGCCGCCGTCCCGGAGTCCCCGCGGTGCCGGGGGCGGTCCCGGACACCGGGAACGGGGCGGCGGCTCCGCCTCTTCCTGCGGCGGGCGGTGAGTGCGGGGCGGCCCCGGGGCCAGCGGGAGGGCCGGGGAGCTGCCCCCGGGGGTCCCCGGTGCTGCCCAGGGGTCCCCGATGCTGTCCGGGTGTCCCCAGTAGTGTCCGATGGTGCCCAGGGGTGTCCCAGGGGTGTCCGGGTGTCCCCAGTACAATCCAAGGGTCCCCATTCCTGTCCAGATGTTCCCAGGGCTGTTTGGGTGTCCCCAGGGCTGTTTGGGTGTCCCCAATGCTGTCCCGGGTGTCCCCGGTGCCGTTCCGGGTGTCCCCGGTGCTGTTTGGGTGTCCCCAATGCTGTCCCGGGTGTCCCCGGTGCTGTTTGGGTGTCCCCGGTGCCGTTCCGGGTGTCCTCAATGCTGCCCAGGGGTCCCCGGTGCTGCCCAGATGTCCCCAGTGCTGTTCCGAGTGTCCCCGGTGCTGCCCAGGGGTCCCCAAGTGCTGTTTGGGTGTCCCCGGTGCTGTTCCGGGTGTCCCCGGTGCCCCCTGACCGGCTCTCCCCGCAGGCAGCGATGCCGGTGGAGCCCCTGGTCTGTGCCCGCACGGCCACGCGGTGAGTGCCGCCCCCCCCCCCCCCGCCCCTCGTGCCTGTCACCCGCTGTCCCCCGGCCCGGCCGGGCGCTGATGTCCCCGGGCTGGTGGCACTGTCCCTGTCCCTGTCCCCGTCCCCGTGCCCTGCAGGGTGAGCTCGGTGCTGAACCGGGACGTGAAGCAGTTCGGGAAGCAGCACCTGTTCGATGGCAGCGAGGAGACCTGCTGGAACTCGGACCAGGTGTGGGGACGGGGACAGGGACGGGGACAGGGACAGGGACAGGGACAGGGACAGGGACAGAGCTGTCACCCTGTGCCCCCCCGTGACCCCGCTGTCCCCACCCAGGGCACCTCCCAGTGGGTCACCCTGGACTTCCCCCGCCCCGTCAAGGTCTCGCAGCTCCACATCCAATTCCAGGGGGGATTTTCCAGCCAGGTGTGCACGCTGGAAGGTGAGGGCAGCTGGGACTGCGGGGCCCTGCCTCAGTTTACCCACACTGGGCTCCTGCAGGGTCTGAGGGGGAGGCTCAGAACCATTCAGCAGCCCCCCCAAACCCCCAGGAGGGGCTCAGGAGCACCTGGAGCAGCTGTGGGTGAACAGAGGAGCTGGGAGCCTCTGGGAGCTGCTGGGAAAGGGGGAAAATTTGGGGACAGCACCTGGGAGCACCTGGAGCAGCTCTGTGGGTGAACAAAGAGGAGCTGGGAGCCTCTGGGAGCCTCTGGGAGCTGCTGGGAAGCAGGGAAGGTTTTGGGAGAGCAGCTGGAGGCTCCTGGGAGCAGCTGAGGCTCCCCCCTGCCCTCCCCAGGCTGCAGAGCAGGAGAGGAGCTGGTGAAGATATCGGAGCTGTACCCCCAGGACAGCCACGCCATGCAAATATCCTTTCCCAGGATGGGGAATTCAGGGATTTTTTTGGGGGGGTGTGAGTTTTGCTGCTGGGGGCGGGTCTGGCATCCCAGCTCCGGCCTCGTTCCTTCACTGGGAGCTGCACAGGTTCCAGCTGGAGGAGACGATGCTGGAGAGGCTGAAGATCACCTTTGGGAGCAGCACGGATTTCTTCGGGAGGATCGTGGTCTATCACCTGGGGGTGCTAGGGGAGAGGCTCTGAGGGGGGCTGGCCCCACCCTGGGGGTCCCTGTCCCCACCCTGGGGGTCCCTGTCCCCTGAGGGGGTCCCTGTCCCCTGCGGGGGCTGTGCTGGGACACAGGGCTGTCATGGCATCAATAAAGGACATTCCTGCTCTCTCCTGGCTGCTTTCCTGACACGTTCCCCCTTCCCCCGTGCCAGAGTCCCGCAGGATTTTCCCTCCTGGCTGTGGCAGCTTTGGGGGAGCTTCCCCTCCCCAGGGACAGCCCTGCACGGGAATTCCAGAGTGGAATTCTCACCCAGCTTTGGGGGAGCTTCCCCTCCCCAGGGACAGCCCTGCACGGGAATTCCAGAGTGGAATTCTCCCCCGTTTCCCTCCTGGCTGCCCAAACTCTGGGCTGGGCCGGGTGAGGCAGCAGCCGGGGCTCCACAGAGCTGCTTCCCAGTTTATTTCTTGGATTGCAGTTCAGTTCCCGCGGGAAGGCGGCAGCAGCAGGGCCCAGGCGGGGCCCGAGGGAGCGTCCCTGGGCTTTGGGCAGCCTCAGGAGGGGCTGGGAGCCCCCGAGGGCAGGAATTCCCGGCCCTGGCGGTCCCGGGGGGAGCTGCAGGTGCCGCCTCACTTCTTCCTCCTCTTGCTCCGGAACAGCTTCAGGATGTGATTCTCCATCACCTGCTGGACTGGGGGAGAGAGGGAGCTGCTCTGGAGGGACCTGCTCACCCTTCTCCTCTTGTCCTCTGAGGGGAAAAACCCTGTTTTCTGAGGGGAAAAACCCTGTTTTCTGAGGGGACAAACCCTGTTTTCTGAGGGAGAATCCCCCATTTTCTGAGGGGAGAATCCCCATTTTCCGAGGGGAAGCCCCCATTTTCCGAGGCAAACCCCCTTCCCAAGGGAAAGCCCTTGTGTTCTCAGGGGAAACCCGTCTGTTCTGAGGCAAACCCCCCCCTGTGAGGACAAGCCCCGCTGTCCGAGGGGAGCAGCCCCTGTTTCCCCCACTTGCCTTTCCTGTGCCCCAGGGCCACGGCCAGGTCCATGGGGGTGTACCCCGAATCCGCCTCCTCGGTCAGGTCAGCGCCGCCAGCTGCCCGGGGGAAACGGGAAAACGGGATCCCCAAAACTGCCCTGGCCCCCGAGGCAGGGGAGCAGCAGCTCCAGGAGCTGGGGTCAGGTTTGGTTGGGGTTTTGGGTTTTGGGTTTTTTTTGGGTTTTGGGGTCAGGTTTGGTTTGGGTTTTGGGTTTGGTTTGGGTTTTGGGTTTTGGGTTTTTTTGGATTTTGGGGTCAGGTTTGGTTTGGGTTTTGGGTTTTTCGGCCTCACCCAGCAGGGCCTCCACACACTTGACGTGGTTCCCGCGCACGGCGTAGAGCAGGGGGGTGCCCCCGTTCTGGGGGGGCAGGGGGGGCAGCCCTGAGCTGGCTGAGCTCCCGCTGCCCCCCTGCTGCCCCCCTGCGCCCCCCGACCCGCCGGGACCCCAGTCCTGCCCCTCCCAGTTCCACACCGGGACCCCAGTCCAGCCCCTCCCAGTTCCACACTGGGACCCCAGTCCAGCCTCTCCCAGTCCCCGCTGTCCCCAGTGTCCCCGCTGTCCCTGCTGTCCCCACTGTCCCCACTGTCCCCGCTGTCCCCAATGTCCCCGCTGTCCCCGCTGTCCCTGCTGTCCCCTCTGTCCCCACTGTCCCCGCTGTCCCCACTGTCCCCACTGTCCCTGCTGTCCCCACTGTCCCCGCTGTCCCCGCTGTCCCTGCTGTCCCCTCTGTCCCCGCTGTCCCCAGTGTCCCCAGTGTCCCCTCTGTCCCCAGTGTCCCCGCTGTCCCCAGTGTCCCCGCTGTCCCCTCTGTCCCCGCTGTCCCCAATGTCCCCGCTGTCCCCGCTGTCCCTGCTGTCCCCTCTGTCCCCTCTGTCCCCGCTGTCCCCAGTGTCCCCGCTGTCCCCACTCTCCCCGCTGTCCCCGCTGTCCCCGCTGTCCCCTGGCTCACCCAGTCGTAGGTGTTGATGTCCACGTCCCTGTCCAGCAGCAGGGTGACGATGTCGGTGTAGCCGCCCATGCTGGCCAGGGCCAGCGCGCTCTCCCGCTCCTTGGCCAGCGCGTGGGGGTCGGCGCCCTGGGGACACGGGGACACCGGGGACAGTGGGGACACCGGCTGGCACTGGGGACAGCCCGGTGACACTGCCCACAGGGGGACACCAGGTGACACTGGGGACACGGGGACACCGGGTGACACTGGGGACACGGGGACACTGGGGACACCGGGGACACTGGGGACATGGGGACACTGGGGACACCGGGGACACCGGGGACACTGGGGACACGGGGACACTGGGGACACCGGGGACACCGGGTGACACTGGGGACACTGGGCGACACTGGGTGACACTGGGGACACGGGGACACCGGGTGACACTGGGGACACGGGGACACTGGGGACACCGGGTGACACTGGGTGACACCAGGTGACACTGGGGACAGCCCGGTGGCACTGGGGACAGCGGGTGGCCCTGCCCACAGGTGACACTGGGGACACTGGGAACAGCGGGTGGCCCTGCCCACAGCCACCCCCCGTGCCCCACAGCCCCCGGCCGGCACAGGACCCCCCGGGCTCACCCACTCCAGGAGGTGCCGGACGGTCTCGATCTCCCCGAAGGCGGCGGCCCAGAGCAGGGGGGTGAAGCCCCTCTCGTCGGGCTTGTTCACCAGGTTCTCACCTGGGAGGGGACGGCAGCCAGGCTGAGCCCCCCGGGCTCCCAGTGACACCAGTCACACCAGTCAGGGCTGGGGGAGCACCCCAAGCTGGAGGATTGTTCTTCCCCATCTCCAAAACTGGAAAAATCTCCCTCCCCCCAAAAAATAAAAACCCCACCCCTCTGCAATGCCAGGGTTTTCTGGCTGAGGGAAAACCCCAGCGAGGGGCTGAGGTCACCAGAGGGGACCTGGCAGGGCCTGGCAGGGCCACAGGGACACCAACCTTTCCTCAGGTGCTCCTTCAGCTGGACCAGCTCCCCCTGGGCAGCCAGCTGGTGGATGGACAGCGCTGCGAGGGACAGACCCATCAGGGAAAAACAATTCCGGGGAAATTCCGGGGGCTGGGAGCTGCCCCAGGCGGCCCCCGCCCCTGTCCCCTGTCCCCTGTCCCCTGTCCCCTGTCCCCTGTCCCCTGTCCCGGTGGCACTCACTGTCCAGCGTGGCCGGCAGCGCTGACACCTCGTTGCCTCGCTGTCTGTTGGTCAAGGTGTTGGAGTGCTTCAGGGGGAAACCTGCCAGGGACAGCGCAGAGGGCTTTTCTAATTTAATTTCAGTTTATTTTAATAAATTCTCTGCTCATTTGGGTTTATTCCCTATTAATTTAGTGTTTATTATCTTAATCTTGGGGGGGGGGTGTTGTTTTTTTTTTCTCTATTTATTTTGGGTTTATTATCTCAATTTTGCATTTTTTCCTCTATTTATTTCGGGTTTATTATCTCAACTTTTCCCGCCTTTCAGACTCTGTCTTGGGAATCCCAGAGTGTTTCCAGCCCCTGACCCGGGACTTAATTGGGAAAAAAAACGGGGAAAAATGAAATTCCCGATTGCAGCGTGGAGCAGCAGCGACCCCTCAGGGCCGGCAGGAGGAGCCGGCACCAGGCTTTGGGATGGGCCTGGGATGGGATTTCCCACCTTTGGGGCAGCGCTTTCAGACTCTCTCGGGAATCCCAGATCATTTCCAACCCCTGATCCGTGACTTAATTGGGAAAAACCCAGGGAAAAATGAGATTCCCATCTGCAATTCCAGCCTGGAGCTGCAGCGACCTCTCCGAGCCGGCACCAGGCTTTGGGATGGGGCTGGGATGGGATTCCCCACCTTTGGGGCCGTTCCCCGGGTTTTTGGGGTGGGAGATGCCCGGAGCGCCCCCCCCGTGCCGCACTCACCGTCCAGCGCCGGGGGCTCGCAGCCGCTCGGGGCATCCAGGGCAGCGCCCGAGGCGCTCCGCAGGCTCCCGGCTCCTCCTGCGGCCGAGCCCCGGCGTCAGCGGGGACCCGCCCGGCTCGGGGATCCCGGGTTAGGGTTCCCGGTTCCCGGTTCCCGGTTGGGTCCCGGTTCAGTGTTCCCGGTTCCCGGTTCAGGGTTCCCGGTTCCCGGTTGGGTCCCGGTTCCCGGTTCAGGGTTCTCGGTTCCCGGTCGGATCCCGGTTCCCGGTCGGATCCCGGTTCCCGGTTGGATCCCGGTTCCCGGTTCCCGGTTGGATCCCAGTTCCCGGGTTAGGGTTCCCGGGTTAGGGTTCCCGGTTCCCGGTTGGGTCCCGGTTCCCGGTTGGGTCCCGGTTCCCGGTTCCCGGTTCCCAGTTGGATCCCGGTTCCCGGTTGGATCCCGGTTCCCGGTTCCCGGATCCCGGTTCCCGGTTCCCGGTTGGATCCCGGTTCCCGGTTGGATCCCGGTTCCCGGTTCCCGGATCCCGGTTCCCGGTTCCCGGTTGGATGCCGCCGCTCCCCGGCACTCCCGACTCACCGTCCCCGCTCTCCGGGAGCGCCATGTCCCGCTGCTGCCGGGGGCTCGCAGCTCCTCCGCTGCCTCTCGGCTCCTCTCCCCGTTTCCCCCGCGCTCCCGGCGGCTGCTCCCGCTCCCGGGCCGAGGATGGGCTGGAGGGAGCAGCGGCCCGTGGGGCAGAGCCCCAAAACCGCAGCGGTTCGGGGCGCTGTGCCCCCTCCCCAGCCCGGTCCCTGTCCCGGGGCTGCCCCGTTCCCTCCTCCCGTTATCCCGTCTGTTCCTGCCATCCCCCGCGCCGTTCCCAGCCCCGTTCACTCCCGGCACTCCCGGCACTCCCGGCACCCCAAACCTCCGCTCCCGGAGCTCCCCCGAGCTCGGCCCAGGGACCCCCGGCACCGCCCGTGCCCCCTCCCCAGCCCCTCACCGCCCGATCCGCTCCCCGATCCCGGTCCCGGTCCCTCTCCCGTTCCCGATCCCGGTCCCGATCCCGATCCCGGTCCCGTTCCCGTTCCCGTTCCCGGTCCCGGTCCCGGTCCCGTTCCCGATCCCTCTCCCGTTCCCGGTCCCGTTCCCGGTCCCGGTCCCGGTCTCACCGCCGCCTCCCCGGCTCTCCCGTCCGTCTCTCCCCGGCGGGCCCGGCGGCCCCGGAGGCTCCGAGCAGCGCGGCCCGGCCCGGCCCGGCCCCTCCTCCCCGCTGAGGGCGGCGTTAGAGCCGCGCCGGGGACGGGCCCGGGGGGGACAGCGGGGCCGCCTGGCCTCGGGGACACCTCGGGGACACCGCGGGGACACCGGAGGGACCGGGCGGGGCAGAGGCCGCGACCGCGGGGCTGAGACACCCCCAGACCCCTCTCAGCCGGGCACGGCCAAACCGGCAGCCACCGAATGTCCCGCGGGTGACAAACCGGGAGCCACCGAATGTCCCCGCGGGTGACAAACCGGGAGCCACCGAGTGTCCCCGCGGGTGACAAACCGGGAGCCACCGAGTGTCCCGCGGGTGACAAAGGTGACTTTGGGGGGGAGGGGTGACACCGCTTTGGGGGGACCCCCTGTACCAGCGCTGGAGCGGAACGTTGGCACGGCGGCCGCGGTTCCAGCCCGGGCTGTTTCCTCCCGCCCGGGTCGCCGTGCGGTTTCCGGGGGACGCCGGCGGAAGCGGAAGTGGCGGCGGGCGCGATGGAGGAGCCGGAGATGCAGCTGAAGGTGAAGAAAGGTGGGACCGGGAACGGGTGCGGGAACGGTGGGACCGGGAACGGGACCGGGAACGGGAACGGGATCGGGATCGGGACCGGGAACGGGAACGGGATCGGGATCGGGACCGGGATCGGGATCGGGATCGGGAACGGGGGACCGGGAACGGGACCGGGAACGGGAACGGGACCGGGATCGGGATCGGGAACGGGAACGGGGGAACGGGACCGGGAACGGGAACGGGGGCGACGGGAACGGGAACGGGAACGGGATCGGGATCGGGAACGGGGGGAACGGGAACAGGGGAACGGGAACGGAGGGAACGGGAACGGGAACGAGAACGGGGGGAACGGGACCGGTACCGGGAACGGGAACGGGGGGACGGGAACGGTGGCACCGGGAGGGGCCCGGCGGCCCCGGGGATGCCCCCGGGAGGCTCCGCCGCGGGGATTTGGCGGCACGCTCCGGCTGCCCGGCCGTAGACCCGTGCGCTGAGGGCGGGCAGGGCCGGGAGGAGCCGCGGGGGTTCCCGTGGAGCTCCGGGGGTGTCTGGGGGGGTTCCTGTGGAGCCGTTTGTGTGTTTGCACGGATGGATCACCGGGGGTGTTTGTGCGGAGCTCGGGGGTGTCTGGGGGGGTTCCCGTGGGGCTCGGGGGGTGTCTGTGGGGAGCTCCGGGGGTGTCTGGGGGGGTTCCTGTGCAGAGATTTCCCTGGGTTTGTACGGGTTCCTGGGGTTCCCATGGATTCCCATGGGAGCTGTTCCCATGGATATTGATGGGTTCCCATGGATTTTTTTGTATTCCTTTGTCTCTGGGTGTGGCCGTGTCCCGGTTCCCGCTCTGTTCCCGGTCGGTTCCCGTTCCCGTTCCCGTTCCCGTTCCCGGTCTGTTCCCGGTCTGTTCCCGTTCCCGTTCCCGTTCCCGTTCCCGTTCCCGGTCTGTTCTGGGTCGGTTCCCGGTCTGTTCCCGTGTCCCGTTCCCGTGTCCCGTTCCCGTGTCCCCGCAGTGACAGACAAGTTCACCGAGAGCCTGTACGTGCTGGCCAACGAGCCCTCGGTGGCGCTGTTCCGCCTGCAGGAGCACGTGCGGCGCTCGCTGCCCGAGCTGGCCCAGCACAAGGTCAGCGCTGCCCCGGCCTGCCGGGCCCGGCCACCCGTCCGTCTGTCTGTCTGTCTGTCCATCTGTCCATCCACCCGTCCGTCCGTCCGTCTGTCCATCCATCTGTCCATCCATCCCTGCATCTACCCGTCCATCCGTCTGTCCATCTGTCCGTCTGTCCATCCATCTGTCCGTCTGTCCATCTGTCTGTCCATCCATCTGTCCATCCATCCACCCGTCCATCCGTCTGTCCGTCCATCCATCCGTCTGTCCATCTGTCCGTCCGTCTGTCTGTCCATCCGTCTGTCCATCCATCCCTGCATCCATCCACCCGTCCGTCCGTCTGTCCACCCGTCCGTCCGTCCGTCTGTCCATCCATCTGTCCATCCGTCCATCCACCCACCCGTCCATCCGTCTGTCCATCCATCCATCCATCCCATGGATTCCATCCCACTGTGTGCCATCCCATCCCATCCCACCCCATGGATCCCATCCCATGGATCCCATCCCATCCCATGGATCCCACCCCATGGATCCCACCCCATGGATCCCACCCCATGGATCCCACCCCGTCCCAGCTCCCCCGGCATTCCCAGCCCAGCCCCCGTCTCTGGGGATGGAATTCGTTCCTCCCCCACAAACCCCCCCGGGGCTCTCCCGGTGTTCCAGCTCCTTCACTGTCTCCTGGGTTCCATCCCTGGATCCCGCCCCTCATCCCAAATCCCTCCCCAGCTCCCCTGGAGCCCCCTCAGGCTCTGGCAGCAGCTCCAGGGTTTCCCTGGATCCTTCTCCCACCTTTCCTTGGGCATTGCAGGGCTGGAGCAGCCACAGCTGCTCGGGGAATTCCAGCCCAGCCAGGAATCCCTTCCCAACCTCCCCGTTCAGATCCTGCCTCATCCATGGGTTTTTCCTTCCCTGCCTCATCCACGGTTTTTTCCTTCCCTGCCTCATCCATGGGTTTTTTCCTTCCCTGCCTCATCCATGTTTTTTTTCCCTCCCTGCCTCATCCATGTTTTTTCCCTCCCCAGTCGGACATGCAGAGCTGGGAGGAGCAGAGCCAGGGAGCCATTTACACCGTGGAATACGCCTGCAGGTACCGGGATTGCTGGGATTCCGGGCTGGAAAGCACAGCAGGCTCCAGGGAATGGCTTGGGATTTGGGATTTGCACTTTGAGGGTGAAATTCCAGGAATTCTGGGCTGGAAAACCCATCAGGCTCCCGGGAACCCGCTGGGATTTGGGAACACTCAGCAGGAATCTCAGGGCTTTGGGATCCTTTTCCCCCCCAGACTTCCCCCAGCACAGAGCCCCTCAAACCCGGGATCCCCTGGGATGGGAGACAATTCCCAGGCGGGTTTGGGATCCCAGGATGGGATGTGGGGCAGTTCCCAGCAGTGTTTGGGGTCCCCAGCAGTGTTTGGGGTCCCGGGGGGCTGTGGGGCAGTCCCCAGGTGAATTTGGGGTCCCCAGCAGTGTTTCAGCCCCTGTTCCCCCCAGCGCCGTCAGGAGCATGCTGGACAGTGCTGTGTACTTCAGGAGCATCGAGGCGCTGCTGCGGCAGGCGACGGCGCTGCGGGAACGCCTGCCCGCCCGAGGGTACCACCAGGGGGGCAACGGGGGGGCACGGGGGGGGCTGGGGGAGCGCCTGCCGGCCCGAGGGTACCGACTGAGGGGGGATCGCTATGGGGGGCACAGCCTGGGGGGGCACCGGGGGGGCTGCGGGAGCGCCTGCCGGCCCGCGGGTAACGACCAGGGGGGATCACTGCTGGGGGGGCACCGGGGGGGCACCGGGGGGGGGACACAGCCCGGGGGGGGATCGCTGCTGGGGGGGCATCCACGGGGGCTGCCCCAGAAAAATCCCAGGAAGGATTCCAGGGTTTCCCCAGAAAATCCCGGGAAAAGGACTCCAGGCATCTCCTGGACACCATTCCTGGGTTTTTCCCCCCAAAAAAAGAATTCCAGGATTCTCCTGGAGAGCATTCCCAGGGTTTTGGTTTTTTTTTTGGGGGGGGGCATTTTTTTGAGGGATTTAAAAAAAAAAAAATTTTTTTATTTTGGGGGGATTTGGGGGCATTATTTTGTTTCTTGGGGTTTTGGGGGATTTTTTAAGGGAATTTTTTGTTTTGTTGTGTTTTTTTTCAATTTTTATGGATTTTTTAGGGAGAAGGTTTTGTTGGGAAATATTTTTGTTTGTTTTGGTTTTGTGGAGCATTTCTCAGGGATTTCTTCCTTTTTTTTTTTTTTTCAATTTTTTCTGGATTTTTTCTGGATTTTTCCTGGATTTGACTTCTCCTCTTTCTTCCCCCACAGCACCTCCACCCTCCAATCCAAGAACCCTCCAGGCACCTCCTGAGTTTTCCATCCTGAATTCCCCAGCCTGGAGAAGAAATGGGAAAAAAAAAAAAACCAACAAAACCTCTGGGGCTGCACAGGTAGAGAAGCCCCTGAATTCCCAGGAAAAATAAAACCCCAAAAAAACCCAAAAAACCCCACAAAAAACCCACAAAAAATGCCAAAAAACCCATAAAAATAAGAGCTGGAAAACCCCAAATCCTGCTTTTTGGGACCTCTTTTCCATGGAAAAATGGGGTGGGTTTTCCTGTTTATCCTTCCCACTTTTCCACTAAAAAAAACCCCAAAACCAACCCCCAAATGAGGTTTTGCTTCAGGAATTTTGTGTGAAAAACAACCAAAAAAAAGCTGGAATGTCAGCAGGCTCCAGGCTTTTGTTGAGGAAGGAATTCTCCAAGGAGAAGCTTTTTTTGTTTTTATTTTCCCAGAGGGTGCCAAGGAATTGCTTGGATTTGGTTTTAGTGAGGACGAGAATGAAAAGAGGCAAAAAAAAAAAAAATCCTCCTTCAAAAAAAAAAACCCCAAAAATCAACAAGAAAATTCCTTTTGAAAAGTTTTAAACTTTTCTCCTTGGAGCTCCTTTTAATTTTATTTTTTATTTCTTTTCTTTCCTGCTGTTTCCAAGGGCGTGGAGCAAAATAATCTGGAATTTTCGGCTTTCAAGGGAGGGGAAAAATAAAAAAATCCCATTCCTTAAAATCCTACCACAACAGAAAAAAAAATAACAACAACAACAAAAAAGAATTTTTTATTTCCTTTGTCCCACTCTTGGTTTTGGCAGAGCTTTGGTTTGGATCCCAGGGCTGCAGGGGATGGGGCAGAACTCAAATTCCAGGGAGTTGGGCTGGGGGTGGCAGCTGCCTTTGGGGATGGGAGCAGTGACACCCAAAGCTGCTCTTTCCTGCCCCAAATCTGCTTTTTCTCACCCCAAATCTGCTTTTTCCTGCCCCAAATCTGCTTTTTCCTGCCCCAAATCTGCCTTTTCCTGCCCCAAATCTGCTTTTTCCCACCCCAAATCTGCCTTTTCCTGCCCCAAATCTGCTTTTTCCCACCCCAAATCTGCTTTTTCCTGCCCCAAATCTGCCTTTTCCTGCCCCAAATCTGCTTTTTCCTGCCCCAAATCTGCTTTTTCCCGCCCCAAATCTGCCTTTTCCTGCCCCAAATCTGCTTTTTCCCGCCCCAGATCTGTTCTTGGCCAGCCAAGGCTCGGGAGCCCAGAGTGCAAAGGGATGGATTCACAAATTCCTGGGATGATTTGAGGCTGGAAAGGAGCTCAGGAGGACAAAGGGATGGGTTGGGAATTCGTGGGACGGTTCCACCGGTTCATGGAGGGGCCGGGGCTGGAAAGGAGCTCGGGATGGATTTGGGAATTCCCGGAGGGGCTGGGGCTGGAAAGGAGCTCGGGAGGGATTCGGGAATTCCCGGAGGGGCTGGGGCTGCTCTCCTGTTGGGGTTTGGGGTCAGGAATTGTCCCCCCCGATCCTGCTTTGCTGTGGGAAATTTCCCTGCAGGGAATTCGGGGGGAAAAGCTGCAGGAACCCCGAAAAACCCGCGAGGAAAACAAAAGAAAAACAAAGCAAACAAAGCAAACCAAACCAAACCAAACAACCCGAACTGAACCAAACCAAACCCAACCAAACCAAACCAAACCAAACCAAACCAAACCAACCTGAACCAAACCGAACTGAACCGAACCAAACCAACCAAACCAAACCAAACCAACCAAACCAAACCAAACCAAACCAAACCAAACCAAACCAAACCAAACCAAACTGAACCAACCAAACCAACCAAACCAACCGAGCCGAGCCGAGCCGAGCCGAGCCGAGCCGAGCCCCTCAGACCAGGGTGGAGTCCCTGCGCGGGGCCGGGCGGGGCCGGGCGCTCCGCCGCTCCCAGCCCAGCGCGTCCCGGGGCAGCCCCGGCCCGGCCCAGAGCGTCCGGTGGCTGCGGCACCAGCCCGGGGCTGCGCGCTGCCGCGGCTGCTGGCCCGGTTCCCGGCCCGGTTCCTGCCCCGGTTCCGGGCCCGGTTCCTGGCCCGGCTCCTGGCCCGGTTCTTGTCCCCGTTCCTGGCCCGGTTCCTGGCCCGGTTCTTGTCCCCGTTCCTGGCCCGGTTCCGGGCCCGGTTCCTGGCGCCGTTCCCGGCTGCCGGGGCTGCCCCCCGAGCTGCGCTCGCTGCCGGGCCGGGCTTTGCCCTCCGGGAAAGGTGGGAAGGAGAATTCCCGCGGGATGGTTTCCGCGCTGCTGCTGTCGGGCGCGGCGGAATCGTTCTCGTACAGGGCTTGGGGAGGCTCCAGGCGGGAGATTGGGGGGATCGGGGGGATTGGGGGGATTCGGGAGGCGCGGAGCAGCGCGTGGAGCGCGGAGACCAGCAGGAGCAGGATTCCAGAGGTCAGGATGCAGGCGCTGGCGATCCCGGCCTCCAGCTGGAAGAGCAGCAGCATGAACAGGGCCAGGGCTGCGGGGAGAGCGGGGAGAGCCTGAGCGGGGAGCGGGAGAGGGATCCGGGAATGCCCGGAGGGGCTGGGCTGGAGGGGAGCTCGGGAGGGATCCGGGAATTCGTGGAGTGGTTTCACAAATCCATGGAATGGCTGGGGCTGGAAAAGAGCTCAAGGACAGGCTCAGGAGCCCAGAGTGCAAAGGGATGGATTCACAAATTCCTGGGATGATTTGGGGCTGGGAAAGGAGCTCAGGAGGACAAAGGGATGGGTTGGGAATTCGTGGGACGGTTCCACCGGTTCATGGAGGGGCTGGGGCTGGAAAGGAGCTCGGGAGGGATTCGGGAATTCCCGGAGGGGCTGGGGCTGGAAAGGAGCTCGGGGGGGATTCGGGAATTCCCGGAGGGGCTGGGGCTGCTCTCCTGTTGAAGATTTGGGGTCGGGAATTGTCCCCCCCGATCCTGCTTTGCTGCGGGCTGAGCCCCTTCCCAGCTCCCCCAGGAATTCTGGGAATACTGGGAGTGCTGGGAACACTGGGAACACTGGGAACACTGGGAGTACTGGGAACACTGGGAATGTCTGTGGGACACTTGCCTGTGAGGTAGAGGCAGAGGCCGCAGCAGAAGAGGCCGATGGCCGCGTGCCGGACGCTGCTGCTGTCCAGCAGGAACCAGCCTGCCCTGGAACGGGGAAAAGGGGGAAAACAGCCTCGGGAACGGCTCCAGGTCCTGCCCCGGGCCCAGGGAAAAACAGCGGGGCTCGGGGAACTCGGAACTGATCCTGGTCTGCAGCTGGGGAAACTGAGGCACGGATGAAGGGATCCCCAGGGAAAGGAATTTCCCCAAATGCTGGCAGTGGGGAGGGGCAGGGAAATCCTCCCGAAACTGGAATTACTCGGGAAGAGCCTCCCCGCGCTTCACCCCGGGAGATTTCGGGAAGGGAATTTTCCCTCTCCCGTCCCCACCCGTGACCTGGCAATTCCCGAATTCCCACTTCGCAGCTCCCAAACATTTACAGCCCCAAATCCAACCCAAACCCCACAGCTCCTCAGCTGGGGAGGGAATTATTATTTTTTTTGTTGTTGTTCTTTAATTTCCCAACTCTGCTCCCGCAAAAAGCCCCGAGCTCGTCGCGGGCGATTTTGATGTTTTTAGGGGGGAAAATATTTTTTTGCTCTCCTCCGTTAATGAAGCGTTGGAAGAGGCTGAGGAGGCGCCGCTGGAATCTCTCCCAGCCCGAGCTGGCCCCTGATTGGGTTCGCTAATTAGAGGGACAAAAAGGAGCTGTTGGGACATCGTCATCGCCTTGAAATGGGGTTTTGACTCCAGTCGGAGAGGTCCCGAAATTGCCTGAGCCGCCCTGAGGGTCCGGTTGTCACCAAAATCCTTTAAAATCGGATTATTCCCCAGCTGTTTTTTTTTTTCAGTTTGAACCCGGGAGCTGGGCCAGGAGCCCCCGGCCCATTCCAGATCCATAAAAAAAAAAAAAAATCTTAAAAAATTAAATTAAAAAAAAAAAAACCACCAGGAATTTCTTCGGGAATAACTCTGCAGGTGCGAAAGCGCCGCTAATGATTAAATCAGCGCTTAATGGCCCAGCCTGGGTGGGCCACCTCAGCCCAGGGACCCTCTGGGGACATCCCTGAGGATTCCGGGAGCTCCTGCAATCCCCCCAGGACACGCTGGGAATTTCATCCCAGACCCCTCCTGTCCATCCCCCAGACCCCTCCGAGCCCCCCGGCCCCTCCAGCCCCGGTGTCCCCCCAGTGTCCCCCCAGTGTCCCCCCGGTGTCCCCCCGGTGTCCCCAGTGTCCCCCCAGTGTCCCCCCGGTGTCCCCCCAGTGTCCCCCCAGTGTCCCCCCGGTGTCCCCCCGGTGTCCCCCGGTGTCCCCCCAGTGTCGCCCGGTGTCCCCCCAGTGTCCCCCGGTGTCCCCCCGGTGTCCCCCCGGTATCCCCCGGTGTCCCCGGTGTCCCCCCGGTGTCCCCGGTGTCCCGCGGCTCTCACCGCTCGGGCCCGGGCTGCCCCCGGCACAGCTCGGTGCTGAGGTGGCCGTGCAGGAGGCAGAGCAGGAGGCAGCTGAGGTTCAGCACCAGGCAGAGCGCGGCCAGCACGGCCGAGACCGGCAGCAGAGCGGCGGCCACCGGCTCCGGGAGCGCCCCGGCAGCGGCACCGGCAGCGGCAGCGGCCCGGCCCGAGGGCAGCTGGAAGATGAGGCTGGAGGAGAGCAGGGCCATGGCAGCGGACAGGGTCCCGAAGAGCAGCAGCACCGTCAGGGCTCGCTGCGGGTACGCGGAGGGCATGGCGGGGCCGGCCCCGGCCCCGGGGGAACCGGGAGAGCCGGGGGGTGCCGGGGGAACCGGGGAGAACCGGGGGGTGCCCGCGAAACCGGGGGGAACCGGAGGAACCGGGGGGTGCCGGAGGTGCGTGCGCTCCCCGACTGGGATGGGAACCGAGAACCGGGAGCGCCTCCGTTCCGCGGTGCCCGCCGGGGCGGGCCGGTCCTGCCTCCGGTCCGGCCTCCGGTCCGGCCTCCGGGCCGGTTCCGCCCCGTGCCCGCCCCCGGTGGGGCCCCGGGAGCCTCCCTGGGACGGAGAGAGCGGGAGCGGGGGCGGAGACTCGAGCACGGACGGACAGACGGACACCGAGCCGCCTCGCCCGTTCCCAGCCCCGCCTTTCCCTGGGAAAACCCCGGGAGCGACCCCCCCGGTGCGGAGCGAGGCCGGCGGGAGGAGGCGGCCGCGGTTCCCCGGCCCCGCATCCCCCGGGAGAGGCACCTTTGGCCTCCACCTGCGCCGGGATTGTCCCGCCCGCAGCTCCCGGAACGTTCCCAGTCCCGCAAGGCTGAGAAAGGACCCCGGGGCCGGCCCCTGGGACCCCCGCGAGTTTCCCATGTCTTAAAAATACCCTGGGAAGCGGAATCGCCTTTTCCTCTGGGACCTGCCCCGCCAGCGCCTTCCCCTGGGAATCCTGGGGGTTCCAGGCAGGAGCAGCTCGGGAAAAGTCACCGCGCGCGTCACCTGGCACGGCGGAGGGACCCCGCGCTGCGGAAACGGCTCCTGGCACAGAATTCCCCTGGAGACGGGACAAGGGGACACAAGGGGACACAAGGGGACACAAGGGGACACAAGGGGACATCGGGGCCACGCAGCCTCCTCCACCCCGCTGGCAGCAGCCGTGCCCAGCCCGGGCTGTGGGGTCCGAGGTGACCTCTCTGTCTGCTGGAGGAGCGGTGCTGGCTGTGCCCGGCTGTCCTTTTCTGTGTCTGTCTGTCCCTCTCTGCCCCTTTCTGTCCCTTTCTGTCTCTTTCTGTCTCTGTCCATCCCTGCCTGTCCCTCTCTGTCCGTCTGTCCCTGTCTGTCCCTGTCCATCCCTCTCTGTCCCTGCCTGTCCCTCTCTGTCCCTCTCCATCCCTGTGTGTCTGTCTGTCCCTCTCTGTCCGTCTGTCCCTGTCCATCCCTGTCTGTCTGTCCGTCCCTCTCTGTCCGTCTGTCCCTTCCCCTCGGTCCCGCGTGGGTGGTTCCCGCGGGCACACGGGGTTATTTTGAACTCCCTCCGTGTTGGCCTTGGCAGCAGCAGGAGTTTGGCTCCGGGCTCGGTTCCAGCATTTTGGGACAGGAGAGGCGGGGGGCGGGGGGGGGGGGGGGATGGCACCGAGTCCCCAGAGCAGCTCCTGGTGACGCCATCTCCGTCCAGAAATTCCTCATTTCTCCAGATTTCCCTCCCTGGGAGCCGGCACCGGGCCCTCGGGGCGTCCAGGGGGCAAAAATGTCCCTGCTGTGAAGCGGGGTGGGACCTGATATTCCCTGAATTCCCCGAATTCCCCGATATTCCCCGAATTCCCCGACATTCCCCTTTTCCCACCTGCTGCCCGGGAGCTCCTCTCATGGAACGGGAACTGGGAATGGCACCGGCTCCCCCGGCTGCTGTAAACACCGCGGGTCCCCTGCAGGGCCACCCCCATCCCGCTTTCCCCAAATCCCCCCAAATCCCCCCCAAAATCCCCCAAATCCCCCCGATCCCACCCCCCAACCCCGCAGCGCCCCGAGCCCCCGGCCCCGCCCCTTCCCCTCCGCCCCGCCCCTCCGTGGCGTGGCTATGCAAATAAACCCCCGCCTTTAGCCAATGGCAGAGCGGCCCGGCTGCCGTATGCAAATCTCCGGGCGGGGTGGGCGGGGTTATGCAAATGTCACCGGCGCTGCTCGGGCAGGCGGCGGCAGCGCGCGCTCCGGGGGCACCGACGGGACCGGAGCGGCAGCGACACCGGGACCGGCACCGGGATCAACACCGGGACCAGGACCGGGACCAGGACCGGGAACAGCACCGGGAACAGCACCGGGACCAGGACCGGGAACAGCACCGGGACCGGGACCGGAACCAGGACCGGGAACAGCACCGGGAACAGCACCGGGACCGGCACCGGGACCGGCACCGGAACCAGCACCGGGAACAGCACCGGGACCGGCACCGGGACCAGCACCGGGGCCTCCCCGGCTCCCCGGGCAGCCGCGGCCCCGCGGGCTCGGAGCCGCCGAGGAGGAAGCGCCGCGGTCCGTCCAGGTGCGTGTCCCGCCGCGCGTCCCGGTGTCACCGGCACCGAGCGGAGCGGGGACAGCCACACGGGGCAGCGGCGCTGCCGCTCCCTCCCGCTCCTCGGGGCTCCGTCCGCACGCAGGCGGCCGCGCCGTCGGGGCGCACGGGCCGGGGGGAGCGGGGCCGGCCCGGGGAGGGGCCGGTGCGGCCGGGCCGGCGCCCGGCGGGCTGCTCTGGGCACGGCGGAGCCCCGGCCCCCGCCCCGCCGTCTCGGGATGGCGGGCTATAAAAAGCCTGTGGTTTGCGCCGGGCTCGGGGCGGTTATTTTTACTCGTGTCTGCGCAGGGAGGAACGCCCGGGTTTAACCCAAAAGTGCAGCCTGGGTGGCGGCCGCCCTGCCCCGGCCCCGCCGCCACCTCCCGCCGCCCACCGGGGCCTTTGGGGGCTGCGGCGCGGAGGGAAACTGAGGCACGGCACCGGCGGGGCTGCTGGCTGGCCGCGGTTGCGGTGACAGCGGTGACAGCGGTGACAGCGGTGACAGCGCGGCCCTGAGGGCACCGGCACCGCGCCGGGCCGGCCCCGCGGCCCCGCCGCTCTCGGCACGGGCTGCGAGCGGCCCGGTCCCCTCCGCTGGACGCCGGGGGCACCTCCGGGGGGTCCCAGCGCACCCGGGGCTGTCACCCGCGGGGAGAGGGCGAGGTGGATCCGCCCGCCCGGCACAGCCCGGTGCCAGCGTGGCCCTGTCCCTGGCCCTGTCCCTGTCCCTGTCCCTGGCCCTGTCCCCGTCCCCGTCCCTGTCCCCATCCTCCAAGTTTTTCCTCTTTTAACGAAACCTCCCGGCTCTGGGCTGTCCCAGGGGGTGAATTCTGCTGGAAGCTCGGGATGAGCGGGGGGGGGGGGGGTGAGACCCTGGGCTGGGCCCCCTTGGGCACCCCCGGGGGGCACCGGGGGGGAACGGAGCCTGGGTGACCCCTCCGGACACCCCGGTCCTGGCCCACGCCAGGGGGACGTGTGGGGACATTTGGGGTCTGGTTTAGGATGCCAAACACTCCCGGACAGCTCCAAGCCCGACATCCCGAAAAAAGTGGATTTGGGAAACTTTTGGGAAACTTCTGTGCGAGGGGCGGGGACCCTGCAGGGAGCCCGGCACTCTGCACTGGGGGCTCCCAGAAGGATTTTTGGGCAGAATTTGGGTGATTTTAAACCCCTTTGAATTTCCCTCCTCTTGCCAGAACCGCAGCAGGGCTGCGGGGGGCAGAGCAGGTCTGTGAGCCCGGCAGCCCTGAAGCCACCGGGGTCAGCCCTGAGTGCCCCCCCGGGCACCAATTCCCAAACCAATTCCCAAATCAATCCCCAAACCAATCCCCAAATCGATTCCCAAATCAATCCCCAAATCAATCCCCAAATCCATCCCCAAATCAATCCCCAAATCAATCCCCAAATCAATCCCCAAATCGATTCCCAAATCCATCCCCAAACCGATCCCCAAATCAATTCCCAAATCAATCCCCAAATCAATCCCCAAATCAATCCCCAAATCGATTCCCAAATCAATCCCCAAACCAATCCCCAAACCGATCCCCAAATCAATCCCCAAATCGATTCCCAAATCAATCCCCAAACCAATCCCCAAACCAATCCCCAAACCGATCCCCAAATCAATCCCCAAACCGATCCCCAAATCGATCCCCAAACCAATCCCCAAACCGATCCCCAAATCGATCCCCAGCAGCGCCCCGGGGCAGCCCGATCCCCCGGGAGCTGCCGCTTCCTCCCCTCGGGGCTGGCACCTCCGAGCCTGGGGAGGGGTCCCTGTGCCCGCCCACCCTCCCGAGCGGCCTCGTTTTTGGGAGCCCTTCCCGCCCTCCCTCCCTCCCTCCCCACACTCATTCGGGAACCGAAAACCTCCACCCACCGGCCCCGGGCCGCGGCAGCGCCCGGCGCTTTCGCTCTGTGTCACCCGGGGGGGAGGTGACAATCTGGGCTGGACACTGTCCCCTCACCCCCAGCCTGAGGGGTTCCCTGGCTGCTGGGCGATGTCTCTGGGGGTCCCAAAGAGCTCCCCCAGAGCCCCGTGCCCACCTTTCCCCCGCTTCCCGCCCGGCCCCCCCGGCGCTGCCAGCCCCGCGCCGGTTCCTGCTGGGCTCCTGTTCAAACAACCTAAAAAAAGCAGAAGGGCCCGGCAGAAACTCAACTTTGACTTTTCCCCGTCAAAAAGGGGGCTCGGGATGCTGCTCAGCCCCTCCCAGGGCATCCCAGGGGATCCCAAACTGCGGGGCCGGGCCTGGCTTTGTCCCTCTGCTCCCAACGCCCCTTGAATCCCCTTTTCCAACCCCGATTTCAATCCCCCCATTTCAATCCCCCCATTTCAATCCCCCCGCTTCAAACCCACCATTTCAAACCCCCCATTTCAAACCCCCCGTTTCTGTCCCTGTCGCCCTCCCGGCCCCCCAGCATCCCCCCCCTCTGCCCTCCCGTGGGATTCTCGCTGCTCCCGGCTCAGATTTTCCCCTCCCTCGCTGTAAAAGTTGGGATGGAAACTCTTTCTCCCGCCTCGGATCGTTGTTTCCCCTCCACCAAAAGGATTTTGGGAGCTGCCAGGCGGCACCAGCCTTTGGTGCTTGATGAGCAAACCCCCCGTCCCAGCCCGCCCCCACCACCCCCAGCTCTCAGATTTGCAGCAAAACCCCCACAATTCGGGAAAACCCAACTTTTCCCTCCACTTTCCGTGCCCCATGAGAGGACAAATCCCAGACCCTGCTCAGACCCTGGAGCAGCTTTTCCCTTTGACACCCCACCTGCCTGGATTTTTTGATTTTTTATTTTATTTTATTTTTATTATTTTTTGGCCAAATCCGGCGGATTGAAGCGTTCTGGGATCACCGGGGGTGTCAAGGTGCTGAGGGCGGTGCTGGAGGCCCCGCGCTGGTGCCGGGAATCCCAGACCGGCTCACGGAAAAAACCCCGGCGGCTCTCCTGGGATGGCCGCGGTCTGGGTCCGCAATTAGGAGCTGGAATTAGGCACTGACACCCCCCCGGCGCCACGCAAATCCCCCCCGAAACGCGCCGGGGTCCGGGCGTGAATCACAAACCCGATCCCAGCCCGGCCCGGCTGTGGGCGCTGCATCCCAGCGGGAACGGCCCGGGTGAGGCGGGAGCCATCCCAGTCCCGGGCTAAAAATGAGCCCCGGGGCAGGCAGCGGGTGCCAAAAAATCCCGGAGCTTCTCCTGGAGCAGGGAGAGGGGGAAAAAAATAAATAAATAAATCTCCCGCCTGGAGGGTCTGGGATCTCCGGGGCGCTGGGAGTTGTTGGGATGCTCAGGGGACACCCGGACAGCTGGGGACAATACCGGGGACAATACCGGGGACAATACCGGGGACAATGTTGGGGACAATACCGGGGACAATGCCGGGGACAATACCGGGGACAATGCCGGGGACAATACCGGGGACAATACCGGGGACAATGCCGGGGACAATGCTGGGGACAATACCGGGGACAATGCTGGGGACAATGCCGGGGACAATGCTGGGGACAATACCGGGGACAATGCTGGGGACAATGCTGGGGACAATACCGGGGACAATGCTGGGGACAATACCGGGGACAATACCGGGGACAATGCCGGGGACAATGCTGGGGACAATGCCGGGGACAATGCTGGGGACAATACCGGGGACAATGCTGGGGACAATGCTGGGGACAATGCTGGGGACAACCGGAGCCCTCCCTGGGTGCCGGCTCCGCCCGGGGTTCTGGTTCCGTCCTGCCCCGGCGGTGCCACCAGGCTGGAGGCGTTGTCACCTCTGAGCCGCTGATGGCTTGACCCGGGTTAAAATCCCCCCTCCTCTTTTATCCCGGGTAAAACCCGGAGGGAATCCCCCCCCTCCCCTGGCAGCCCCTCACACCCGCCCTGCCCGGGGGTGCCGGTGACACACCGAGGCGGCCGAGGGGACACCGAGTGGCGGTTCCTGGTGCCACCTCCCGCTCGGTGGCAGCGGCGGCCTGGCCGCGTCCCCAGGGCCCCGGGAGGAGCAGCGGCTGATGAAACGGCCCCGGGTGTTGCAGGAGGCCCCGGCCGCTCCTCCCGGGGCTGAGACAACAACCCGGAGGGTCCCTGGATCCCCCGGAGGGTCCCTGGATCCCCCGGAGGGTCCCTGGATCCCCTGGGTCAGTGGGGATGCAGCTCTGGACTCCCTCCCCCGCCTTCCAGGACCCTCTCAGCATCATCCCAGGGGTGCTGGAACCTTCCAGGACCCCCTGGGCATCAGCCCGTGGGGCACCGAGGTACCGCGGCATCCAAGGACCTGGGGGGGGTTGTCCCCAAGGAAACCCTTGGGATGATTTCGTGTCCCTGCTGCAGGTGGGGGATGCATCCGTGGATCCATCCGTGGATCCATCCATCCCTCCATCCATGGATCCATCCATACATGGATCCCTCCATCCCTCCATCCGTGGATCCATCCATGGATCCATCCATCCCTCCATCCCTCCATCCCTCCATCCATCTCTCCATCCCTCCATCCCTCCATCCCTCCATCCATCCATCCATGGATCCATCCATCCCTCCATCCCTCCCCAGCTCCAGAGCCCCAGCAGTTCCCTCCATCCCGGGGCTCTGTGGGGACACGGGGCTGTCACAGCCGGGCCAGCACCCCCCGCCCCAAACAGCCCCAAATCCCCACCCCAAAATGAGCCATCCTGGCCCGGGGGTGTCCCCGGGGAGCGCCGCAGGTGCCGGAGCCGGGAGGGGCCGGGCAAACACCCCGGGGACGGCTGGGAACGGGAAAACCTCGGGAATTTTCCACCAGGGAATTCTCAGCCCTTTCCGGCGGGGTCTGGGCACCCCCCTGGAGCTGGGAGGGGGGCACGGGGTGGGCTGGGCTGGGGGGGGGTCGTGCGTGGGCTCGGGGACACGGGGTGGCAGCGGGGCCGTGGGAACGGCAGCGCAATTTCCTTCCATAAATTAAAATTAGTTTTGATCGGCTAAAAATAGCAGCTCAGCAGGCTGGCAAACGGCAGCGGCTCGGGAGGGGGGAGCGGGACACGCCGGGGGCACCGGGGCACCCAGGGGTCCCCAAGTGCGGCCCTGGCACCCAGCCTGGCACCGGGGGGGGCCCAAAGGTGTCCCCAACACGGAGCTGCCACCCCGCTGGTGCCCCGTGCCCGTGGTTTGGGGACAGCAGGGACAGAGCCAGGCCGGGTCTGTCCCCATCGGCCCGAGGGGACATCTCGGTGCCACCTTCTGCCCCGTTTGGGGGTTTCGGGGTGGCTCTTGCAGAGGAGCAGGAATTGGGGGGGGTGGGTGACAGCAGGGGGGGGGTCCCAGCGCTGTGACAGCCTCGGGGGGTGGTGGCACCCCAGGGTGGGACAGGGCAGTGACCAGCCCGGTGTCCCTGCAGGGGCAGTGACCAGCCCGGTGTCCGGCCAGGCATGACCAGCCCGGTGTCCGGCCAGGGCAGTGACCAGCCCAGTGTCCGGCCAGGGCAGTGACCAGCCCGGTGTCCGGCTGGGGCAGTGACCAGCCCAGTGTCCGGCCAGGGCAGTGACCAGCCTGGTGTCCCTCCCAGGGCAGTGACCAGCCAGGTGTCCGGCCGGGCGCTGCTCAGGTGGCCGCAGGGGTGGTGGGTGGTGGGTGCTGGGTGCTGGGTGGGTGGTGGGTGGGTGGTTTCCCTCTGCTCTCTCCTCGTGCAGCCACTTCCTGGCCTGCCCGGGTCAAATTTAGTCTGCTGGAGCTTGAAAAAAAAAAAAAAGAAAAATTAAAAAAAAAATTTAAAAAAATCCCCAAATCTGAGCCCAAACCCAACCCATTTTGCCCGAGGGAGCCTCCCCGCCGCCAGCCCGGCCCCGCTTTAAACGCCCTCCCCGCCCCGTGAGCAGCCCCAGCAGCGGCCTCGGAGCGGCCCCCGAGGCTTTGGGGTGGAAGCTCCGATCCCAAAGTCCCGCTGAAGGGTTTGGGGCCCCGCAGCGCCCAAAGGTGCTCGGGGCGATGGCTCGGGGTGGCAGGGCAAGGCCAAGGGGGTTTTTTCCCCTCTAACCCAGCAGAATTTCCCATTATTTCCCCCATTTTCCGCTTGGCCACCACCATCAAGAAGAAATGACCCAACTTCCCCCGAAAATCGATTTTCTTTCTTTTTCCGGCACCAAACTTATTTTTGGCCTCCCTGGGGCGGGCGGCGGCCGGGGGCAGCCCCGAGGGCTGGGGGGCTCAGGGGTTTCTCGCTCTCTTCCAGCCCCAAACCCAGAGGAGGAGGAGGAGGAGGAGGAGGAGGTGAAAATGGGCCGGAAAAAAATCCAGATCAGCCGGATCTTGGATCAGCGGAACCGGCAGGTGAGCTGCAGGCAGGGGCAGGAGAGCTCCGAGCCACCCTGCTGCCTCCACCCCGCCGGAGATCATCCTTCGGACAACTCAGGGTCGGTTTTTGGGGATTTTTTTTTTTTTTTAATTTTTTTTTTCACCAGGTGACCTTCACCAAGCGGAAGTTCGGGCTGATGAAGAAGGCCTACGAGCTGAGCGTGCTGTGCGACTGCGAGATCGCGCTGATCATCTTCAACAGCACCAACCGCCTCTTCCAGTACGCCAGCACCGACATGGACCGCGTGCTGCTCAAGTACACCGAGTACAGCGAGCCCCACGAGAGCCGCACCAACTCCGACATCCTCGAGGTAGCGCCCGCCCGGGGCCGCGGCGGCCGCAGGGACGCGCTCGTTGTCATTGTCACTGTCATTGTCACTGTCGTTGTCACTGTCGTTGTCATTGTCATTGTCGTCGTCGTTGTCGTTGTCGCCTCCCCCGCAGACGCTGAAGCGCAAAGGGCTGGGGCTGGAGAGCCACGAGCTGGAGCTGGAGGAGGGGCCGGAGCCGCCCGGGGACAAGGGCAGGAGGCTCGGGGAGGGCGTGGATCTGGCGCTGGCGCGGCCCAGGTTTTATGTGAGTGGCTGGTGGCACCTGGGGTCCCCAAGGGGTCCCGTCCCCTCCCTGTCCTCGGTTTCTGGTTTGTCCTGCAGGGTCCCGAGGGTCCCCAAGGGGTCCCGTCCCTGACCCCGGTGTCCCCGCAGAGCCCGGTGCCGCTGCCCGAGGCCGCCTACGGCAGCTCCCCGCCGGGCTCCGAGGCCGGGAGCTCCCCGCCGGGCCAGCCCCGCCCTGCTGCCCTCAGAGCCGCGGCCACCAAGCCACCGGGACGGTCCCCGGGGCCGCTGCCCCCAGGTAGGCTCGGGGACACTGCGGGGGAAGGGACCCGGCCGTGGGTGTCCTGTCCTGTCCCCAGCCTGGGCACCCCAACATTGCCCTGAGCACCCCACCCTGGGCACCCCAACATCATCCTGGACACCCCAACATCATCCTGGGCACCCCAACATTGCCCTGAGCACCCCGCCATGGGCACCCCATCCCCACCCTGGGCACCCCATCCCCACCCTGGGCACCCCATTCCCTCCCTGGCCGCCCCCGTCCCCACCCGAACCCCGCGGGGTTTTCCCCGCCGTGCCCCGCATGCAAAGCTCCTCTGGCGGGGATTTTCCGGGAGCGGGCCCGGGGCGGCTGCGTGGGCAGGAGCGAGGCCGCAGCTGCGGAAAGCCCGGCCCCGATCGCCCCCAGCTGCTTCCTGCGCCCTGCCAGGACCCGGCTGTCCCCTCCCGTGTGGCACAGCTCGGCACGGCCTGCGGGCTCATCCCCTGGCCGTGGCAGGGTGACAGGAAAGCAGCTGCAAACCCCACAAACCCCACCAAAAGCACCCCCAAACCCCAGAGGGACGCTCCCCGTGCGAGGTGGCGCGGGACGGGCACGGGCAGCGCCCCAAAGCCTCGGCTGCGGGCAGCGCCGGACATCGCCCCGGACCGGGGGTGGGCGCTCCCCAGGGCAGTGTCCGGCCAGGGTGGGGGGCTCTGCGGCCCCTGTCCCCCGTTTGTGACCCCAGAGCCACAGCCGGCCCCGGCGGCACCGGCAGGCACCGGGGCTGTCCCGAGGATCCTCCGCGCGCCCTCCGGTCCCTCTGTCCCCCCCAGGTCTCAGCTACCCGCTGTTCCCGGCCGGCCTCAGCCGCGCCCTGGCCACCAAGACACCGCCGCCGCTGTTCCTGGGGGCCGAGGGCCGGCGTGGCGAGCCCCAGGGCGGCGTGGCCAGCGGCCGCAGCGGCGGCAGCGCAGCGGTGAGTCCGCTGTCCCCCCCCAGGCGGGGGTCCCCTCCCCAAACCCCGCTCCTCCCATCCGCCCCCTCCCCCGGGGCTCTGCTGGGCGGGGCGGGGGCACAGGGAGGGGTGGGGAGGGGTCCCCCGGGGGTTTTGGGGGCACAAAACCTTTCGGGGTCCCCCCATTTCCCGCAGCGGCCGCTGTACCCCGCCCTGCAGAGCCTGAGCCCCGTGCTCAGCCCGGGCAGCTCCGGCCTCCCGAGCCACGGCCTCGCCGGCTTCCCCTTCCTCAGCCCGGCCCCGGCGGGTGAGTGGCGGCCCCCGGGCCTCGGCGACAGCGTTGTCCCCTCCCCCGGTCACCCTCCCGCTCACCGGTGCCCTCCCACCCCCGCAGATTTTGGGGCTGGCGAGGTCCCGCCGCCCCCCGGCTTCCTGCAGCCCCCGGCCTGGCAGCACCCCCGGGAGGTGACAGCGCTGGGGTGAGGACAGGGGGGGACGGAGGGACAGGGGGGACAGAGAGGGGACGGGGGGGGACAGGGTGGGACAGGGGGGACAGGGGGGGACAGAGAGGGGACGGGGGGGACAGAGAGGGGGGACAGGGGGGGACGGGGGGGGGACGGAGGGGACAGGGTGGGACAGGGGGGACAGGGGGGGACAGAGAGGGGACGGGGGGGACAGGGGACGGGGGGACACTGGGGGGACAGGAGGGGACAGGGGGGACAGAGAGGGGGGACAGGGGGGGACGGGGGGGGACGGAGGGGACAGGGAGGACAGGTGGGACAGGGGGGACAGGGCGGGGATGGCGTGGCACCGCTGTGGTGACCCTGGGGCAGGGGACAGAGGGGACAAGGCGGGGACGAGCCCGTCCTGCTGCACCCACGGGTGTCACCTCCCCGCCGTGGGCGCTGCTGGCAGCGAGGGGCAGCCCCCCCACAGCAGGGTGGTCCCGGGGGTCGCCCCCGGAGCCCCCCCCGCTGATCTCCAGCCGGGTTACCCCGCGGATCTCGTCCCCACGGCCCCCCCAGTCACAGCCCGGGCTCCCAGCAGCCGCCCAGTGCCCGACTGGGCCGGAACCAGCCCGGGACAGGGACTTGGGGGGTCCCAACCCCGCCAGGAGGGAAAGGGGGATCCCCGGCAGGGGACAGGGGGGACGCTCCCTCACCCCCCGCCCCCTCTGTCCCCTCTGTCCCCTCTGTCCCCTCTGTCCCCAGGGCCAGCAGCCGCCCCGTCCCCGCCGAGGAGCCGCCCGCTGGCCCCGGCGCGTCCCCGCAGGCCGCCGTCAGCATCAAATCGGAGCGGGTGTCGCCGGGTCTCGGCTGCCCCCCGGGCGCCCCCCAGCCCCCCCTGACCAGCCTGGCGCCCCTCAGCGAAGCCCCCCGAGCCCCCGGAGACCTCCAGCCCCGCGAGGACTTGGCCAAGGCCTTTCCTCCCTACGCGCTGGGGCCGCCGGAGCCGCAGAGGGTCCCTGCGGTGCCCCCGCGGCGGGGACAGCCCGGGGACGTTTGGCACCGATAGCGGGGCCGGCGGGGTGCGGGGGGAGCCCCCGACCCCCGCTCCTGCCCCGTGCGCAGCCCCTCGGGAAGCGCCCCCCGCGCGGCGGCGGTGACACCGGGCTGGTGGCACCGGGCTGGTGGCACTGTCCCTCACCCGGGGGCACCTTCAGCTCCTTGAGACCCCCGCGCTCCCCCCCTGGAGCCCCCGAGTGCCACCGAGCCCCCTCCTGGCGGCTGTCGCGCTGCGCGGCGCTGTCCCCCGCGGGCTGTCGCCGGTCCCCGCGCCACCAGCGCGTCCCCAAGGCAGCGGGAGTGGCCGGCGAGAGCCACGCGGGGGCAGCAGGGCCGAGAGCAGCGGCGCCGAGCCCGCGACCCCCGGGCCAGCTCCGCCTGCGGGGGGACAGGGAGGGGACAGGGGCCGGGGGCCGGGCGGGGTGGGGGTCTCGTTTCTATTTATTATCTCCGATATCACCAATAAAGAGCTCGGGGGGTCTCGGGGTGTCTGCTGTGAGGTTTTTGGGGTCGGGCAGCCCAGCTCGGCCTGGCACGGCCCGGATGTCCCCAAGGGGGGGGGGGGGAGGTGGCACGTGCCCCACGCCCCCGCGGTCTCAGTGTCGCTGTCCCCCCCCCCCCGTGTCACCCACAGGCTCAGAGCCGCCTCTCCGGGGTCACCGAGCAGCAGGGTGGGTGACAGCCGGGTCACCCCTCGGTGACCCCAAAAAAGCCTCTCTGGGAGAAGGAAAAAATAAAAACCTAAAATCGGGATTTGGGGGGGGGGGGGGGGGGCAAGGCGAGGGTTCGGGGGGGGCCCGGCCCAGCTGAGCTGAGCCTGTTCCAGCTCAGGCCTGGGCCGGGCTTGGGGGTTCCGCCGCTTTTTTGGGGTGGGGGAGCAGGGGGAGCATCCCCCGGGGCCTGCGGGGTACGGCCGGGGGGGACCGAGGAGGGGACACCAGCGCCACCCCCCCCCCCAGGGACATCCCCGGGGAGTTCGGGCCCCCCCAGCCCCTCCCGGGCCCCCCCAGGTGGGGAGCAGGCAGGGCTGGGGGTCCCCCACGCCCCCCCCCGGGGCCGGGCCCGGGTCACAGCCCCGGGGTTAAACCCGGGCGGGAGATTCACCCCGGGCAGGGTTGGCCGCGTTTAACGGAGCCACGAACACCGGGCGGGACCGGGGCAGCCGGGCCGGGCCGGGCCCGCGCCCACCCCCCCGAAAGGGCGGCAGGTCCCCTCCAGGGCCACCCCGGGGACCCCAGCCCGGGGTTTTGTGCCCGGCAGGACGAGGCGAGAGTGGGGGCTGGGGGTAAGAGAGGCTGATGGAACAGCGCGGGCCGCGTGATTTATGGTTTGCATTATGGCTCGGCTCATTTGAATATATGCTAATCAGGCCTCTTTTTTTTTCTCCTTTTTTTTTTCTCCTTTTTTTTTTTTTCCCTCCCTCCCCTGGTTTTGTTTGTAAGATTTAGATTCGCTATGGCAACCCGCTGGCATGGAAGGAGCGCCAGGAAATGTCAGGGCGAGGTGAGCCCCGGGGAGGGGCTGGGGGCTGCCCGGGCGGCGGCGGCGGTGTCGCGGGAGCGGGGGGGTGACAACGTCGCATCCCGGCCCCGGGGACACCGGGCAGGGCCGGCGGGAGCCCGAGGGCAGCGGCGGGAGCCGCGCACGGCACCGCTGCCACCAGGTCCGGAGCGACACGTCCCGAACCGGGCTCAGGAGGTGGCCTGGGCTGTGCCCAGCCCCGCTCTGCTCCCGCCGAGAGGCGTCTCTGTCCCTGTCCCCAGCATTTCTGTCCCTCTGTCCCTCTGTCCCTCTGTCCCTCTGTCCCTCTGTCCCCCTGTCCCTCTGTCCCTCTGTCCCTCTGTCCCCGGCATTTCTGTCCCTCTGTCCCCAACATTTCTGTCCCTCTGTCCCTCTGTCCCTCTGTCCCCGGCATTTCTGTCCCTCTGTCCCCAACATTTCTGTCCCTCTGTCCCTCTGTCCCTCTGTCCCCGGCATTTCTGTCCCTCTGTCCCCAACATTTCTGTCCCTCTGTCCCTCTGTCCCCAGCCCCTCTGTCCCTCTGTCCCCAGCATTTCTGTCCCTCTGTCCCTCTGTCCCCAACCCTTCTGTCCCTCTGTCCCTCTGTCCCCAGTCTGCCTGCAGGGTGTCCCCAGAGGGTGGGGACGCCCCAGGGCGCTGCCCCCGAGGTGACACCCAGGCACCCCGGGGGTGACACCGGGACAGCCGCGGAGCTGCCGCCGCCGCCCTGGCGCTCCGTGTCCCCCTTCCCAGCGCCTCCCAGTCCGGCCCAGTTCGCTGCAGGCCCGGCCGGGGGGGCCGCGCTGCTCCGGGGGCTCCGGGGCTTTGTCTCTGCTCGGGGCTGGGGGGGATCCGCACCCCAATTTGGGACCTTTTCCATCAGGGGGTCCCTGTCTGCGATGGGTCTGGGGTCTGGGGTCTGGGTTTGGGGTCTGGGTTTGGGGTCTGGGTTTGGGGTTTGGGTTTGGGGTCTGGGTTTGGGGTCTGGGTCTGGGGTCTGGGTTTGGGGTGTGGGTTTGGGGTTTGGGTTTGGGGTCTGGGTTTGGGGTTTGGGGTTTGGGGTTTGGGGTCTGGGGTCTGGGTCTGGGATCTGGGGTCTGGGTGATTTCCCGCCCCTGTCACCGACCCCTCGGGGCGGTGATGCCCCCGTTCCCAGGGCCCTGGGGTCCCCTCGCTGTCCCCACCCCTCAGCTCCGGGGCAGGTGCGGCCCCTCAGAGCTCCGAGACAGCGCCGGGGGCGCTCGGGGTTGTCCCGGGGGCCCCGGGGCCGCCCCCTCCCACCGGCCCCGACCCCCGGTCCCGGTGCCCGCCTCCCAACGGGGCAGCACCGGGCGATCGCCGCCGCCGCCCGGCGGTGTCCGGAGGTGTCCGGAGGTGTCCGGTGCCTGCGGGGGCCGCCCGTCCCCCGGTGCCGCCCCCCCGAACCCGCTCTGTTGTTTTGCAAAAAGCCCTGAAATATTCATGGCGCCGCGCCGAGCGCCTCCTGATGAATTTTTGATCAAAACTCCATCAGCGAGCCCCAAATACGCCCCCCGCTCCCCGAAATCCGCTCCGGCGGCGCTGGGGGGCAGCGGGCCCGCCGGTACCGGGCGCCTGGAGGAGCCGGGCCCGACCCGAGCGCCCTTTACCGGGGGAAGCCCCCGGGAAACCCCCGGGGGTCTCACGGCCACCGAGGGCGGGGGGCACCGCAGCCCCGGGCCCGGTAATCGCCGGGCTGGCAGCAAAACCGGGGCTGTCCCGCAGCCGGGCCGGGCCTGCGGCTTCTCCCGGGGCCGGCGGGACCGGCGGAGCCCCCGGGCGGCTCCGGTTGGACGGGACGGGCGGGGGGCGGCCGGGGCCGCGCGTCCCGGGGTCCCCCAGCTGGGAGGCGAGAGACGTTCGTTAATGAGGAAATGGATAAGCGGAGCTCATTAAGGGAGAGCGCCGAGCCCGAGGCCTCCCCGGCAGCACCGGGCCGGGGGCTGCTCGCCCCCGGGCTCGGGAGGGCACCGGGGCGGCACCGGCGCGGTCCCGGTTCGGCGGCGGCGGCTGCGGCCAGGCCCGGCCCCGCTCGGGGATTCAGGCTCGGGGGTCTCTGGGTGTGTCCCCCCCTCCCCGGGGCCGAATTTGGGCCTCAACCCCCTCCGGACGCTGAGCAGAGCTCCCGGGGTTTTGGGGTTTTTTGGGTTTTTTTGGGGTTTTTTTTAGCGCTCCCAAAATCCCGGCGCGCCCGGAGGAGCGGGGGAGGTGGGGATCCATCCCCGGGGGCCCGGAGGTGTTAACCCGCCGAGCAGCGAGGGACATGGGGTCAGTTCAATAATAAAAAATAAAAAGCCGCTTTCTGCTTCGTTTCCACCCCAAAAATCCCGCAGCGGCCGGGGAAGGGGAGCGGCTCCCGCAGCCCGGGGACTGGGCAGGGGAAGGACCAGGAGGAGCCCCCAACCCTCCCTGCGCACCCCAAACCCCGAGGGTCCCCAAGGAGGGCGCGGTGGGGTCCCCGGAGGCCGCATCGGCGGGGTCAGCTGGATTATTATTATTATTATTATTATTATTATTATTATTATCATCATCACCATTATTATCATTATTATTATTGTTATCATTATTATTATTATTATTATTATTATTATTGTTACAGCTCCTTTTTTTCGTCCCCCCCTCCCCAAATAATACAATCCTGGTTATTTTTAGGTTCTGCTGCTGCCAGAGCCGCCCCCCGCCCCCGCGCCCCCCCTTTCCCAGCCTGGTTTTCCCCCCTCCGCCTCCCTCCCCGCTCTCCGGGCGAACCTATCCCGCTGCCGGCGCCAGCGCGTCACTCCTTACGTAGCAAAATATGGAGAAAGCAGGAAAAAAAAAAAAGAAAAAAAAAAAAAAAAAAAAAGAAAGACGCTTTTTTTTTTTTTTTTCTCCCCCTCTCTCCCATCTCCATTTCCAAAAGGGACAAAATGGATGTTTGGGGGCGGAATCCACTCCCCCCCCCCGGTCATACCCGCCTGATGCCGAGGCCCCGGGAGCGGCGGGGCCGGGGCTGCCCGGGGCGCTCGGGGGGCTCCGGGCGCTCAGCCCCGGGCGGACGGGCCGTGTTTAACCCCGCGGCGGAGCGGCGTGACCGCGGGGAGCTCCGCTGTGCTGCCCTGCCCGCTGCCCTGCCCGCTGCCCTGCCCGCTGCCCTGCCCGGCCCGGCCCGGCCGGGGCTCTCCGGGAGCCGCAGCCTCGCACGGCCCCGGGCTGCGCTGCCGGTGCCCCCCAGCCCCAGGGCCCGCAGCTTTGCCGGTGTCCCGGCGGCTCCCGCTGCCGCTAAGTCATTAATGGATGCAGAGGTGCGGAGGGAGGTAAATAATCCCCTCCCCGCTCCCCTCCTTGTTTTCGCCGCCGTTTTTTTTGTCTTTTTTTTTTTTTTTTTTTTTTTTTCTCTCTCTCTCCTCTCCCCTGCCCCGCACCGAACTCCCCGCTCCGGTGCCGCCGGTGCCCGCCCAGCCCTGCCCCGCACCGGCAGCCCCGGCCCCGCTCCCCTCCCGCCTCTCCCAACTTGGAGCGAGTCCGCCCGCGGGGACCCCGCGCCTCCCCTGCCCTCGCCTGAGATTTTCCATTTTATTTATCTTTTTTCATTTTTTATTTTTTTCCCCCGGGAGGGCGGGTGGGGTGTGGGGGGTTCTTGGCCCTCTTTCCCCCCCTCAGCCCCCACCTCCACGCTCCCGGATCGGGGTCCCGGGGCAGCCCCGGCGCGGGTGCCGGGGTGGGGGCGCGGACGGCGGGGAGGGACGAGGCGTGGAAAGCTGCCCTCCCTCCGGCTCCCGCAGCGCCGGGAACAATGGCCACGGGCTCCGTGGGGACAATGCCCGGCGGAGCCGAGCTGCTTGGGTTGCAGGACACGTCCACCACCGCCTCGGCCACCCCGGGCCCCCCGCTCCTTCCCCCCGGGGCCCGCGCCCCCCGCTCCTTCCCCCCGGGGCTGTGGGAAAAACGCGCGGCCGGGGAGACCCCGAGCTCGGCCCCGAGTGTCCCCGGGATTTTGGGGAGGGCTGGGGGCGGGGGGTCTGCCCCGGCCCCTCCTCGCTGCTTTGGGGGTCCCCCGGCCGCCCCCCGCGTCCCCCCGCGGCTCTCCCCGCACCCCGCAGCCGCCGCCCGGGGGCTCAACAGGTCGGTCCGGGCAGCGCCCAGGTGCGCCGGGGCTCCGCTCGCCCCCCGCCCGCGCCCCCCGCCCCTGCCCGCCCCCCCGGCGGCTCCCCCCGTCCCCTCATTATTCCTGTTATCCCAAGGCAGCCTCCGTGCCCGAACGCCGGCATGTGCGAGGCAAACAGAGCGCGATTGTTCCGAGCCTGGGAACGCGCGGAGGGGGCGCGGGGGCCGCCGCCCGCCGCCCCCCGCCCGGCCCCCGCTCAGACGCGATTGTGATGGAAATCGGGCCCCGGTCCCCCCGCATGCTGTTGAACTTGATGTTGACTCCTTTTTTTTTTTTTTTTTTTTTTGGGTGGGGGGAGTTTCACATCTCCTCGCTCGCTTGTTTTGGTGGGAAAAAATTTTCTTCCCCGAGCTCCGGTGTGAAATTAATTAATCGGGGCCTCTAGATGGCAATGGGACACAAAAGGGGACAGCCCGGGGAAACTCCGGCAAACTCACAAAGCCACCCCCGGGGTTTAGAGCCCCGGGGCCGGGGAGCGCCGGGCCCTGCCCTGCCCGCTGCCCGAGGTAAGGGGCTGCCGGAGGGAACTTTCCGTGAGCGCAGCTATTTTTTTGGTTTGTTTATTTGTTTGTTTTTAAATTTTGTTTTGCGGGGAAAAGGATTTGGGATAAAAAAGAAAAAGAAAGAGAAGCGGAGCAGGGGAAAAGGAGTGTGAGGGGTGCTGTGTGGGGCCGGGGGGTTGTGCGCGCATCCCTTTCCATCCCTGCCTTGGCGCGAGGTTGTAAAAAAAAAATGGGGAAAAAAAAGGAAAACAAACAAACCAAAAAAAAAAAAAAATCCAAGGAAAAAAAATTTAATAAATCCTCATGCAAAGGGCCGGGGTTGAATTCGGCGATTCTGGGGAAAGGAAGAAAAAAAATAATGAATTCTCTTGGTTTAAAGAGATTTTTCCCCTTAAAAAAAAAGTAAGAAAAAAAAAAAAAAGAAAAAAAAAAGAAAGGAAAAGAAAAAAAAAAAAGAAAATAAAAAAAGAGTATCTGGGGCACGCTGCTGTGCCCGGCTCTGCCCGAGCGGGCACGGCGGGGAATTCCTCGCTCTCGTCCCCCGAGCTGGGAAATCTCCGCGCAGGGCCGGGGGAAACCGTTCTGCTCCCAGTTGGGACTGGGAATGGTTGTTCGATCCCCGGCCCCTTCTCCGGGCCGGCGGTTTCGGCAGCGGGGAGGGGCGGGGGGGACAAATGGAAAATCAGATTTTCCTCGGAAGCACTTGGCCGGGCAGGACGCGATGGCTTCACATCAATCTCTCGCCAACGCTCGGGGCTTGGGGGGAATATTTTAATTTTTTTTTTTTTTTTGCCAATATTTAGGCCAAAAAAACACGAGCGTCAAACGCCACCCCGCTCTTTTGTTGCCGCAACACCTTCGGGTGAGAGCGGCGGCGGGAAGAAAATTGTTTAAATCTGTTAAATCTTTAGTTTTCCCCCCACATCGATCTTTTCAGCCGGGCAGGAATTGGGGGGAACTCGCCGGGGGCTTTGGGGACCCCTTTTCCTGGGGATGGCTCCCCCGCCTCTCCCGCGCTGCTGGGACCGAGCTGCCGAGCGGCGTGGAGGGAAAGGACTCGTTGTGTTTTAAATGCAAATAATTCCCAGCGACGTTGGAGTCAAACGAGGAGGGGAGAAAAAAAAATTAGAGAAAAGAAAAAAAAAATGGGGCGGGAAAATGAAAAAAGACGGGGGGAGAGGAGAGAGAAAAAAAAAAAAATCTCGGTGGGGGAAAAAGGGGGGAGGGAAATAAACAGCAGGAAAATCCACTTTGGAGCGGAGCCGGGCCGGGAGCGGGAGCGGGAGCGGCTCCGGTGCCCGCGGAGCGCCGGGGGGTGCCCGGTGGTGCCCAGGGAGGCTCCGGTGCCCGGGGCGGGGGGCAGCCGGTGCAGACAGACAGACAGACAGACGGACAGACAGACAGATGGACCGGCAGCAGGTGCGGGGCTGCCCCAAACCCGCCCTGTCCCCGGCAGCAGAGGCCGCGTCCCGGCTCGGCCCGGGGCTCCGGGGGGGAGAGCACCGGGAGCGGGGCCCCGGGAGCGGGCCCGGCGGGGGCTCCCGCGCCGCCCGCCCCCCGCCCCCGCCGGGGAAAGTTGCTCCAAGTTGGAGCGGTGGCGGCCGCTCCTCCTGACGCTTCTTCCTCTTCTCTTTCCCTCCGCAGGTGGGCACGGCCGAGGGGCGCGGCGGGCACCGGACACCGGGCACCGGACACCGGGCACCGGGCCAGGCCGAGGTAACCGCGGCTCTCCCCACCTCCTCCTCCTCCTCCTCCTCCGCAGCGGCAGCCCCGGGACGCGGCGGTAGCACCGGAGGGATGCGGGGCAGGCAGGTGCGGGACCCTCCGCCGGTGGCGGTACCGGGGAACGGCGGCAACTTCCCGGCCCCCGGCGGCGCCGCTCGGGGCTCCGGGACGGGCCCCGCGGCCGGGCCGGGCTCCGGTGCTCCGGGGGGAAGCGGGGCCGAGCTCTCCGCGCTGCCTCCCGCCCAGGCGGCCGCCGGTTCCTGCGGCGAGCGCGGCGCTCGCACCGGAGCCCAACATGGCTGCTGCAGTGAAGGTATTCCACCCGCACCGGGCCGCCGGCCGGGGGACAACCGGGGCACCGCAGCCGCCGGGGCCCGAGCGGCGCCCGCAGCCGCCGGGGAAGCGGGGACGGGCGGGCGGCGAGGCGGTGAGCGGCGGGAGGAGCGGGCCCGGGCGGGCCCCGAGCAGCCCCCGCCGCGGACACGCGTGGAGCGGCCGCTTCCCCGGTGCCGGCGGTGCCAGGCTCCCCCCGCGCCTCTCCGGCCGCGGGCAGCGGGCAGCGGCGAGCGGCGGGGCCGGGCCGGGCCCTGCGCGGTGCCCGCGGGGCTCCGAGAGAGGCACCGGCGGGGACGCTGCCAGCGGCGCCCCCGCTGCCCCTCCCGGAGCCGGGCCCGGGCCGGAGCGGGCTCCCGGGGCGGCGGCGAAGCCCCGGTGATCCCGCTCGTGGCCTCGGCGGAGCTGCGGGGCCGCGCTCGTTGTCGGGGTTTTCCCCTTCGGGGCACGGCCGCGGGCAGCGGGAGCCGCCGGGGCCGCCGGAGCGGGGCCGGTACCGGCCGTGCCCGGGGCGGTGCGGGCGGCAGCGGGGCCGAGCCACCGGGGCCGCCGGAGGCCGGGGAGGAATTTCAGAGCCCCGGTTCGGAGGTAACGGCGGCGGCTCGGCCCGCGAGCGGCGCGGAGCGCGGGGAGGACGGCGGGCGGCGGCACCGGGGCCGTGCCAGGGACGATCCGGTGATTTTGGCACCGTCTGCCCGCGCTCCGCCGGGCCGCCGAGCACCGGAGGCGCGGGGACGGTAACGGTGATAATTAACAGCCTTGATGATGTTGGTCAATTAGCGGCAGCTCGGTGAAAGAAGGATGGGGCAGGCACGACCCGGCGCGGCCCCGGGCGCGGCGCGGCCGCCGTTCAGCACCACGGAGAGCGGCGGGGCCGGTGCCCGGTCCCCGGTGCCCGGTGGCGGCGGGAGGAGGCTCCGCTCGCTCCCCGCGGGGTCTCGGCCGCCGCGGGCGGTCTGGGGGGCTCCGGCCGAGGGCTGCGCGGCCCTGGGAATGCCCGGTGAGGGGCAGAGAGCCTCCGCCGCTCCCGGGGAGCCGCCGGTGCTGGCGGGTTGGCATTTCTGCAGGCGCCGCCGCCGTGCCTTTCCGAGCGGGTATTCCATGGATTCCATGGATTCTCTATATCCCATATATCCCATATATCCCATATATCCCATATATCCCATATATCCCATATATCCCATAGATCCCATAGATCCCATAGATCCCATAGATCCCATATACCCCATATATCCCATATATCCCATATACCCCATACACCGTCTCCGTGCAGCCGTGGCTGTACAAAAGGGCGGCTGCGGGCAGCCCGGGCCTGCTGGGATCGGTGCCTCCCTCCCGAACCCGGAGCTCCGGGAGCGGGAGCCGGGCCCCACCGCCCATCCGCAGCCGCCGCCGCTCCCGGTGCCCGCTGGAAGCGGGGCCGGCCCGGCGCTGCCCGCGGCCGGGGCGCCGGAGCCGCTGTGCCCGGGGCTGTGCCAGGCCCGCCCGTTCGGTTTCGTTTTCCGCCGTTCCACCGGAGCGAGGCGCCCCGGGAGATCGGCAGAGCCCCCGGGGCCGAGGCCAGGCCGGGGCACCGGCGATGTGAGGAGACTGGGGACACCCAGGGGGGACATTCGGGGGTCCTGCCTGGCCCTGGGTTCGTCCGCGAGGCCGTGCGGGCATCCGGGCGTTCGTGCCCGTCGGTGCGAGCGGCGCCCCGGGGCTGAGCCCAGCGCTGCCCGGGCACCCCGGAGCGCTTGGAGCCCGCAGCGGTCACTGCTGTGCGCCCCCGGTGAGGCCGGGAAAGGCCCCCGAGCCCCCCGGCCCGGCCGGGGCTGCCCCGGGAGAGCGGGACAGGCCCCGCGTGGCCGCACGGGGGGGACGTGGAGCCGGCCCTGGGCCCCGCGCCCCTCCGAGCCTTCCTCCGGCCCACGGGGGTCTCTCCGCTATCGGGGGGCACCGCCGAGGCCGAGCCGGTCGGGGGGGCCCGTTACACCGGGGAGAAGGGCCGCTCAGAGCCCCGCCTGACTCCCGAGCTTCTTCCAAATTTCCCCTTCGCGAGCGGCGCCCGCCAGCGCAGCCCCGACGGGAGGGACCGGCCCGGCCGCCCCCTCCCCACCCCCGCGGCCGCTCCTCCTCCCCGGGCACGGCGGTTTAACCCCGGGCTGGGCCGGGGGGGCGGCTCCGAGCGGGGTTACCCCCGGGGCACCGCCGCCTCCCCGACGGGGCGGGCCGGCTGCGGCGGGCGGCTGCCACCGGCGGGGCCCGGGCCGAGCAGACGGAGCGGCCCCCGGGGACAGCGGCGGCCGTGGCGAATGGCGCTGCCCCTCCCGGGGGGGTGACCCCTGCCCCGGCCCCACGGCCGGGCTGTCCCTGCCCCGTCACTCGGGCTTTGTCCCCGCCGGCCGCCCCGTCCCTCCTCCCGCCCTCCTCCCGCCCTCCACTCAGCTCCGCGCCGCCGACTCTGCCTCAACTTCAGAGGCCGGTCCCGGAGAGACGCCGGGCAGCGGGAGAGGCACCGGCAGCGGCACCGGCACCGGCAGCGGCACCGGCACCGGCAGCGGCAGCGGCAGCGGCAGCGCAGCGGGCCGGGATGTCCGGCCCCATCCCCGGGCTGAGCCTCCTCCGCTCCCCGGGAAGGATGCGGTGACCCGGAGCCGATGAGCCCGCGGAGCCCCGGCGGGATGAGCAGGTACCCCGGCCCCGGGAGCCCTTCCCGGGACTCTCCCGTCCTCTCCCCGGCTCCCGCGGGCACCGGAGCAGCCGCCCCGCCGAGTTTCGCTCCGAGCAGCCGCGGGGCCGGAGCTCCCCGGGAGCCTCCCGGTGCAGAGTCCCGGTGCGGACGGGGCCGTCCCGGGGCCCTCGGGGTGACCCCCCCGGGGGAATCCACGGCCCGGAGCCGCAGGAGGTGCGGGGTCCCTGCCGGGTCTGCGGGGCCCGGCTGCCAGGAGCAGATGCGGGAGGAAGGGGAGGAAGAGGAGCAGAGCGCGGGGGGACCCCGGGGGGGCCCTTTGGGGGGGGCCGCCCCTTGCCCGGGCACTTTCCTGACTCAGCAGCTCCGTGCCCGTCGTTCCCCGGAACCGGCACCGGCACCGGGCTCCGGGCCGGCTCTGGGGGCGAATTTGGGGCCGCAGCTCCAGGGCCTGGAGCCCGGGGGTCACCCCGTGACCCCCCCCGCCGTGACCCCCCCGGGCCGGGGGCTGTGCTGGCCCGAGCACCTTTGGGCTCCTTTCGGGGGCCGCCGCCTCCCCTCGGGGCTCTGCGGTGGGCACGGGGGGGTCGCGGGGTCGCTTTCCGAGGCACCGGAGCCCCCCCGCTGTCCCCACTTTGGGGGGGGGAGGGGTCCCATCGCTGCTGGCACCGAGGGGACAAAACTCTCGGGGGGGGGGGGGGCTCCGGTGCCCCCCGATTGCTGGAGACCTGGGCGGGTTTTTCTCTTTGGTTATCTAGCTGTATGAGTGTATGTGATATCATAAAGCTAGAGAACCGAATGTAAGAACCCGCCCGCAATCCTCCGGGGGACACGGGAGGGACAGGGACAGGGACAGGGACAGACCGAGGGGCCGCGGGCCCGCCGGGCCCCCCCGCTGCTGCCGCCGGGAGGCCAAAGGCGGCCGCGGAGCGGGAATTTTCCCTCCCATCATTTCCCACTCAGGCCCAGAGCTGGTGCCTGCCTGCCTGGGTGCTGATTTCCCTTCCAACCTCCAACCCCGGCGCTTTCATTTTATTAAATTTTTTTTTTTTTTTCTCTTTCTTTTTTCTTTCCTTTCCCCCCCCCCCTTTTTTTTTTTTTTTTTTTTTTTTTTTTTTTTTTTTTTTTTTTTTTTTGGGCCTCGGCGGTTTTAATTTCCACCCCGCACAATTAACACCCGAGATAAATGAAAACGGGGGCCAAGCTCGGAAACACCCCCCCGCCCCCCGAGAAAGGCCGCGTGTGACCGAGCGGGAGGGAAGTTGAAAGTTGTTAAACCCAGCACGGTGCGGATTTGAATTTGGCAGCGCCGGCCCCGCTGCCGAGGCCGCTGGACCCGCCGGGGAAGGGAAATCAATCCCGGCTGCTCGTGGCTCCCGCTGCGGAGAGGCGGCAGCTTCGGGGAGGGGTTTGGGGGCACCCCAGGGTGCTCAGGAGCCCCCCGGCTTTGGGATCCCACCCCTCGCCTTCCCTCCTGCTCCTCTGCAGGGGGAGAGCGTCCGGTGGGGTCCTGTGGGGTTCTGTGGGATCCTGTGGGGTCTTGTGGGGTCCTGTGGGGTCCTGTGGGATCCTGTGGGGTCTTGTGGGGTCCTGTGGGGTCCTGTGGGATCCTGTGGGGTCCTTTGGGGTTCTGTGGGGTTCTGTGGGGTCCTGTGGGATCGGCCCCAGGGGTTGTTCCGGGATAACGGGACAGCTCCGAGTGGTGACCCCGAAGGTTGGTTGATCCCAGTTGATCCCGGGGATCCCAGGGAGGCGTTTCCAGGTCGGTGTTTTGGGGGCGGCAGCTGAGGGAGGGAGGGTCGGCAGCGCCCTCCGAGCTCCACACGCCCCCACCCCGCCCGGGTCCCGTCCCGCGGCCCCGAGTGACTCCGGGCAGAGAATCCCCGAGTTCCCGAGGCTGGGGACAGCTGGGGACAGCTGGGGACAGCTGGGGACAGCTGGGGACAGCCCGAGGGGCCGCGCCACGCCGGGAGGGGCTGGGAACCGATCCCGCCCTCACCTCTCCCACTCCCAATCCCAAAAAAAACCCAAAACGCTCCCACCTCACCCCAAATCCCGGCTCGGGGAGGGGCCGGGCGGCTCCGGCTCCGCCGCGCTGCAGAAACCTTCCCCTCCCTCCCGGGTGCTTGTAAACCATTTAGCAGGAATTCCTTAAAATAGGTTCCAGTTTAAGGACTTATCTGCTGAATACCATTAATTTTCTGGGGTTCGTTAAAAGCAAACTTGGTCTCATAGCAACGGAATCTATTCCGGGGAAGCGGCCAATTGCAGGCTCTGCAACCCAAGGCGAGAGAAAAGGAGCCTGTTCGGGTTTATTCCAGGGCTCCCTGCATTTTCTTCCCCTTTTTTTATTTTTTTTCCCCAGAGAAGTTTTTTTTTAATTTTCAGTGGTTGTTGGTGTATTTTTTTTCCCCAGCTGGAATATTTCAGGATTTCTCCCCGCGGGGAAAAAAAAAAAAAAAAAAAAAAAAAAAAAAAAAAAAAAAAAAAAAAATAATCGGGGTGGAGGTTGATGGGGGAGGGAGGGAATCGCTGCGGTTTTGTGGCGTTTGTGCTCCGGGAGAGGAGGGACGGAGCCTCCGGGACAGCCTGGGGCTGGCAGTGCCACTGTCACCGCTGGAGCCGGGGTTTGGGGTGCCCAGCAGGATTTGGGAGCCGCTGGAAGAGCGAGGCCGTTAATCCCCGGCTCATTCCCCGGCCCGGCCGAAGGAATTGTCATTATTTCCCTTTTAATCCCATCGCTTTCCTCTTTCCCATTAGGCCCTGAGCTGCAATCTCCCTCCCGGGGGATGCTCCAGAGGGATAATCCCGGCGGCTCCGGGGGTGCTCCGGGGGCAGGGGCTGCTCCCCACCCTGGGGCTGCCCCTGGGGCTGGGATCAACCTCCAGGCCTGGGGATTGGGAAGGAAATGGGAATCTCCAGCCTGGTTTCCAGCCCTGGGCTGTCCATGGATTTGGGATGGGCAGGGAATCTCCAGCCCTGGGTTACTGATGGATTTGGGATGGGCTGGGAATCTCCAGCCCTGGGTTACTGATGGATTTGGGATGGGCTGGGAATCTCCAGCCCTGGGTTACTGATGGATTTGGGATGGGCTGGGAATCTCCAGCCCTGGGCTGTCCATGGATTTGGGATGGGCTGGGAATCTCCGGCCCTGGGTTACTGATGGATTTGGGATGGGCTGGGAATCTCCAGCCCTGGGTCACTGATGGATTTGGGATGGGCCGGGAATCTCCAGCCCTGGGTCACTGATGGATTTTGGATGGGCTGGGGCTCCCAGCGCCCCATGGCCGCAGAGCGAGGAGGGGGCTCCCTTCCCAGCCCCCCTGTGGGTGGCAGCGCCTCCGTTTTTGGGATGGCGCCGCTGGCTCCATCCGGGATCCGGCCCCGGGGTTGGGGTCGGGAGCAGCAGGAGCCCCGCGGTGAGCGGTGCCGGGGTTTGGGGTGGGGAGAGCAGCTCCAGCCCCTGGCGGTGGGATCAGCCCCAAACCCCAAATCCCCTTCCCTCCCACCCCCGGAGCTGCAGCCAGGTTTCCATCAGGAGCGGGAGGCAGGAACTGAGCTGGGAGCTCTCCCCACCAGCAGCGCTACCCCAGAGCCGCCGCCTCCTCCTGATCCCAACCGCAGATCCCGAATTTCCCCATCCCAGGGGAGGAGCCTGTGCCACCCTCCAGCCCCGACCTTTCCCACCCCAAACCGAGCATTTCTCCACCTGGCAGCGGCGAGGGAGGGCGGATAAAAAGTCATTTGTGATAAAAAAGTGCTGCTTGAAGAGACACAGGGGGGTGGGAAACAAAACCATTTCCCCGGGCTGAGTTTGAGTTTGAGGCCATTTAGGAATCAGCAGATTTTCCCTGGCCATGGTGAATAACAATTCCAGTCGTTAACTCCCGGTTATTCACCCCGGGCCGGCTCCTCAGCTGATTCTTATGGATGGAGATTCCAGCCTGGATAAACCAGGGGCTGGAAGAGGAGGAGGAGGAGGGAAAGTCTCTGCAGCACTGGAGGGATGGGAGCTGAGCCCACCTGGGGTGGCTGAGACCCCAAACGCAGGGACAGAGTCCCGGGATCTGCCGCCAGAAGCTCAGGATCTGTTCCCGGGGAGTCTGGGATCTGTTCCTTGGGGATCTGTTCCCAGCCTCACCTGCCTGAGCCGTGCGTCGGGTTTTATTTTATTTTATTATTTTTATTTTTTTTTTAATGGAGAAATGATTATTTACAGTTTAATCTCTTCATGTTTCTATGGAAACTCCAGGGCTGTGCTGGGCAGGGAAGCCCAAAGCAGCCGGGAAAAGCGGGAATGTGGGGAAGCAGGAGGGGCAGGGAGCGGGGCCTGGGCGGCCAGGGAGCCGCTGGGGGATCGGTGGGAATGTTGGAAAAGGAGCGGGGCAGGAGCTGGGCCCGGGCTGGGGACGGGGTCCGGGGGTCGGTGACACTCGGAACGCGCTGTGCTTGGTCCCTCCCTCCAACCCCAACCCCAACGGGACGGACGGATGGCTGCACCATCCCTGCCTTCCCCATCCCTGCGAAAAAGGATTCCCCATCCTTTCCCATCCTTTTCCCACCCTTTTCCCATCCCTTTCCCATCCCTTTCCCATCCCTTTCCCATCCTTTTCCCACCCTTTTCCCATCCCTTTCCCATCCCTTTCCCATCCCTTTCCCATCCTTTTCCCATCCTTTTCCCATCCTTTTCCCATCCTTTTCCCATCCTTTTTCCATCCTTTTCCCATCCTTTCCCACCAGTTCCCCTTCCTTTTTCCACCCTTTCCCATCCTTTTCCTGTCCTTTTTCCATCTTTTCCCATCCTTTTTTCACCCCTTCCTTTCCTTTTCCCACCCTTTTTCCACCCTTTTTCCACCCTTTTCCCACCCTTTTCCACCCTTTTCCATCCTTTTCCCATCCTTTTCCCATCCTTTTCCCATCCTTTTCCCATCATTTTCCATCGTTTTTCCATCCTTTCCCACTCTCTCCCACCCTTTCCCACCCTTCCTTTCCCATCCTTTTCCCACTCTCTCCCACCCTCTCCCACCTCCCGCTCCCCGGTGCCGGTGCCGGTGCCGCGGGAGGCGCCGCGGGCGCTCCCGGGCGCTGATCGCGGCTGACAGAGCCCGGCCCCGGCCCGGCCCCGCCGCTGTCACCCGGGATCTGATCAGAGAGGGAGGCAAGGTCACCAGGGAGGGAAAAAAAACACCCGAGAGCTCAAAAACGGGGAGCGCTTGAAGGAAAAAAAAAAATGAAATATAAATGTGAATATAAAAATAAAAATGAAAATGGTGAGGGAGGGTTGGGCTGGCGGGGCCGCCAGGAAAGGATTTGTTTGTTTTTGATGAAAAGCACCGGCCCGGCGCTGCCCCGGCAAACACGGGAAGGTTTTGGGAACGGGGCAACGGGGCCTGGCGCCGCCCCGGCTCTGCCGAGGATTTCCCATCATTTCCCATCATTTCTCCATCATTTTCCATTCTTTCCCATCCTTTCCACCCTTTCCCACCCTTTCCCATCCTTTTCCCATCCTCTTCCCATCCTTTTCCATCCTTCCCATCCTCTTCCCATCCTTTCCTTCCTTTTTCCATCCTTTTCCCTCCTTTTCCCATCCTTTTCCCATCCTCTTTCCACCCTTTCCACCCTTTTCCCTCCTTGCCCACCCTTCCCATCCCTCCCCCGCCAGCCGGGCCGGGATTTCTCTGCCCAATTCCCCGGGAATCCAGGCGAGGGCTGATCCCGGTCATTGTTTTCCAGGAATCTCTCGGCTCTCCGGGCAGCGGGAGCGGGGTCTGGGGGCCACCTGTGGGCTCCGGGGGCTCAAGGTGTGACCGCCCCGGGCCTGGGGAATTCCTGCCCTTGGGCGCCGCTGGGGATTTGGGGTGGGATGTTCGCTCCTGGAGCTCCGGAGGGAGGCGTGGGAGCGCAGCTGGGGCTGGGCTGTGGGTGACGGGGAATTTTTGGGATCCTCGTGGTTGTGGTGTGGAATGGAGTGCAGGACAGGGATTTTTGGGGCTCCCCACGGCTGCAGTGGAAGATCGGGATTTTTGGGGTCCCTGTGGCAGCGGTGTGGAGTGACGGGGATTTTTGGGGTGCCCATGGTTGTGGCGTGGAATGCAGTGAAGAATGGGGATTTTTTTGGGATCCCATGACTGTGGGATGTGGAGTGATGGGATTTTTGGGATCCTCATGGCTGGGATGTTGAATGGAGGGAAGGACAGGGGTTTTTGGGTCCCCGTGGCTGTGCGATGTGCAGTGATGGGGCGTTTTGGGATCTGCATCGCTGGGATGTTGAATGGAGGGAAGGACGGGGAATTTTGGGGTCCCCAGGGATGAAGTGTGGACTGAAGTGAAGGGGTGGGGTTTCTGGGGTCCCCATGGTTGAGGTATAAAATGGAGTGTCAGGGATTTTTGGGGTCCCCAGGCCCCGGGGGCAGCAGCCCCGGCAGCCCCGGCAGCCCCCGCTCCCCTCCCCTCCCCTCCCCTCCCCTCCCCTCCCCTCCCCTCCCCTCCCCCTCCCCTCCCCTCCCCCTCCCCTCCGTGTTTACAAACCAACCTCGGCCCCGCCGCTCCCCAAAACCAAACCCAAACGCGCCCTTTTAACCCTTCCAGGCCCGGACCGGCTCCGGCATCACCGGGCAGCGGGGAGCGCCCCCCGGCCCCGGGGGGCTCAAACCCCGGAGCAGCCGCGCTTCCCCGGCCTTGCACACGCGCGTGTGTTCATCCCCGCCTTGCACACTCGTGTTCATCCCGGCCTTGCACACTCACACGTGTGTTCATCCCGGCCTTGCACACACACGTGTGTTCATCCTGGCCTTTGCACACTCACGCGTGGATCCCCGGCCTTGCACACGCGCGTGGAGCAGCTGCTGGGGCGGGGGGCGCGGGCGGCATTTCCATGCCAACAATGGAGGGGGGGGTTAAGCCCACTTGTGAAAAGGGGAATTTGTTGTTTTCTTTTTTTTCCCCTTTCTCCTTTTTATTTTGCTGTCACCGCAGCATTTCTTTCTCCTTCCTCCCGTTTTTTTTTTTGGTTTTTGTTTTTTTTTTTTTTCCTCGTTGTACCACTATTTTTTTTTATTTTTTTTTTTTTTGGCGCTGAAAGGGCTGGAGAGGGAGGGGCCGGGGGGTGGGGGAGGGCCGAGGGGAGGGGAGGGGAGGGGAGGGGAGGGGGAGGGGAGGGAGGGGAGGGAGGGGAGGGGAGGGGGCAGCCCCTCCATCAGCTCAGTTGCAGCGGCCAGAGCAGAACAGCTGTGAAAGGAGCCGGGGCCCTCGTTCCCACGGCCGGAGGAGCCGAGAGAGGGAGCGGGGAGAGGAGGGGAGCGAGCGGCGGGGGCCGGCGCGGACACAGGGTGTGCACGGACACACAGACACACAGACACCGCGTGTGCACACAGACAGACACACAGGGCACACACAGGGTGTGCACACAGACAGACACACACACACAGATACAGGGTGTGCACGGACACAGACAGAGGGTGTGCACACAGACAGACACACAGGGTGTGCACAGACACACACACACAGACACCGCGTGTGCACAGACACAGACACACACACACACAGACACACCGGGTGTGCCCCTGCGCACACACACACACACTCACACACACCAGGTGTGCACACACACACAGGCTGTGCCCCTGTACACACAGAGGCAGGTTTGGTTAACGCACACACACACAGAGGAAGGCTGTGCACTCACACTCACTCTCACACTCTCACACTCATTTCCCCAGCTCTCTCTCTCTCTCTCTCTGCTCCCAGCGGCCCCATTGTGGTTCCCCCGCTGCACTAAAAACCCAAAAACCCAAAAAACCTCCCCGTGCGACGGCTGCGGGCACCCGGGGGGGATGGGGGTTGTTTGTTTTTTTGTTTGTTTGGTTTTTTTATTTGTTTCGTTTGGTTTTTAAAATATTTACGTATTCATTCATTTTATTTATTTATTCATTCATTCATTTTATTTATTTATTTATTTATTTAAATTTTTTTTCATTATTTTATTTTTAATTTTTTTTTGTTTGGGTTTTTTTGTGTTGGTCGGTTGGTTTGTTTGGTTTTGTAGTTTTGGGGTTGTTTTTTGTGTGGGTTTTTTTGTTTGTTTGTTTTGTTTTGGTTTTGTTTGTTTGTTTTTGATTCTTTTTTGTCGTGGTTTTGTTGGGGTTTTTGTTTGGGGGTTTTTTTTGTTTGTTTTTTGGTGTGTTTTTTTTTTTCTTTGGTTTGGTTTGGGTTTTTTTTTTTTATCCTCCCCCCTCCTCCGCCGGCACCTGACCGACAAGGTCACGACGAGCGGCGGCGATCGCGGCCGCAGCTGCCGGAATGCGGCGGGGGCCGGGCCCGCAGATGGGACCCGGCGGGGCCGCGCCCGGGACCAGCTGGGCTGGGGGGGGCGGCGGGGAAAGTTCCCTTCCCTGGGGGAAAGGGAGATTTCCCACCCCTGGGAATGCTGGATCCGGGAGAAAAAATGGAAATTCCCCTTTCTGGGGGTGTTGGGTTGGGGGAAAATGGAAATTTCCCCCCCCTGGGAATGTTGAGTTGGGGGAAAAAGGGAAATTTCCCCTTTCTGGGGGTGTTGGGTTGGGGAAGGCCCTAAATGAGGAGGTTTGGGGTGGAGTTTTTGGGGCAGAACATTTCAAAACCATCGCGGTGGGACTCACAGCCCAAATACCCGTGGGCCATGGGGTTTGTGGGGTTTTTGGGGTTTTTGGGTTCATGTCCCCAGGATCCACGGCACGGTCGGGGTTTTTGGGGTTTTTGGGGTTTTTGGGGTTCATGTCCCCAGGATCCACGGGCACGGTCAGGGGTTTTGGGGTTTTTGGGCCCCTCCTCTTTGCGGGACCCACCCCCCGTCTCCCCCTCCCCACCCCCACGAGCACCCAGCCCCTCGCTCCCCTGGGCTTTGCCCCCCTGCCAGACCACCCCGGGGAGCCTCTGCCCACCGGGACCCCCCCGAGGGCCCCTTCCCTCACCCTCCTCATCCTCGGCGGGGGCTCAGCGCTCCCGGGGCCGGGATCCTCCCCCCTCCCCTCCCCTCCTCCCTGTCCCCTCCTCTCCCCGGCCGAGCCCTGACGCTCGATGGCAGCGCATTCAAAAATGCACGGCCTTCCCCCCTCCCCTTTTTTATTTTATTTTTATATCTTATTTTTATATTTTATTTTTTATTATTATTATTATTTTTTCTTTCCGAGCGCCCCCCCCCCCCCGCTCCTTTTGAACTAAAAGGATTTTTTTTTTGATTTTTTTTTTTTTTCTCAGAGGCGAAGTTCAAATGTGGGGCCGTTATTTATTTATCAGCCCGGGCTATGTATTATTCATTTATTTAAAAATGTATGGCAGCTGGGAGCCCCCGTGTTTAATCAGCCCCCGGCCGGGGCCAGGTGGAGCCGGGGCCCCGCCGCTAACCTGGCGCGGTGGCCTCACGCCTGAGTGCCACCAAAAGTGTCCCCAGACCCTGCCCGGGAGCTGCCCGGCCCCTTCCTGCGGGGGTTGCTGTCCTTCTTCCCCCACCTCGCTGCTTTTTTTGGGTTTTTTTTGGGGGGGTTTGGGGACGGGGATGTGTCGCTGATGTCGCCAACTCAGCGCGGAGAAGGGAGGGTGGGAGGGGATGGGGTGGGAGGGGAGGAGCGGGGGGGAAAAAAGCAGGAAAAAGGAGAAAATGAGGCCGGGTTGTGCTCGTCACCGCCCCCCTGCCCTGCACTGGAACCGCCCCCCCAAAAAAACAAAAAACAAAAAAAAAAAAAAAAAACAAAAAACAACCAAGAAAAACAAAAAAACCCCAAACAACAACAACAACAACAAACCCAACACCCCCCAAAAAAACAACCAAAAAAAACCACAAACCCCCAAAAAAACCACACACAAAACCAACCAAACAAAAAACAAACAAACAAAAAACCCAACCAAACCAAAAAGAAACCCCAAACCCCCCAAAGCAGCGGCGGGAGCAGCCGCTGGGGTTCAGTCCCAGCAGAAGCTTTGGGCTGGAGCAGCACGGGGGGCGGGGGGTTCATACCCGGGGGGGGGAAATGAAAGGAAATTCCCTCCCAGGAGGGTGAACCGGTGGGGTTGGAGTCCTGGGGGGAAGATGTGGGGGGGAAATTAAACTGGAAATGGGGGAAAAGTCGATTTTTGGGGATCCCAAAGAGCCCGGTTCTCCAGCAGCTCCGGGAGGGGGTGGGATGGGAAGGTTCCCAAAGAGGAATGTCAATAAAATGGGGATAAAAACGGGGCTTTTCCCCAGAAAACAACGGGAAAAGGATCAGGATTGGCACACGGAACATTTCCATAAAATGGGGATGAAAACGGGGCTTTCCCCCAGAAAACAACGGGGAAAGGGATCAGGATTGGCACACGGAACATTCCCAAAGAGGAATGTCAATCAATTGGGGATTAAACCGGGTTTTTTCCCCACAAAACATCGGGGGAAAGGATGAGCATTGGCACACGGAACATTTCCATAAAATGGGGATAAAAACGGGGCTTTTCCCCCAGAAAACAACGGGGAAAGGGTCAGGACGGGCGCACGGAACATTCCCAAAGAGCTTTTCCTTTCCAGGGGCGCATCCAAGCCCGCCGGCCGTGCCGGGGCTCCCGAGCCCCCCGGAAGGGTCGGGGGTGCTGCAGGTTCCCCCCGGCCCCGCAGGAGCCGCTCCCCGGCGGGACAGCCGCTAATTGAGACAGCTCGGGCCGCCGCCGCCGTCCCCCGGGGCCGCGCTGCCTCGGCGCAGGGGGAGCGCATTGTCTGCCCGCCCGGCTCGGTGTTATCCCCCGGCCCGGACAATGCCGGCCCACCCCGCGCCGCTTCAAAAGGGTATTAGTTGCCCAATGAGATAATTACTCGGCGGGCCACCCCTAAATCATCATCCCCTCCTTCCCTCGCTCCCTCGCTCCCCGCAGCCGCCGCCGCCGCCGCTTCTCCCCTCCCGGAGCCGCCCCCGGGCCGGCCCCGCAGCGCCCGGGGAGCGGGGTCGGGGGGGAACCCGCCGGGAAAGCTCGTCCTGCTCGGGGGTCTGGAGCCTGAAAAGCGGCAGGGTGGGATGTGGGGTCGGGACGGAACTCACTGAGACGTTCATCCCACACGGGGATCTGGAGCCTGGAAAGCGGCAGGGTGGGATGTGGGGTGGGATCCCCCATTGAGGGGCTCGTCCTGCTCGGGGGTCTGGAGCCTGAAAGGAAGCAGGGAAATGTTCTGGAAATGAGGGATGTGGGGTCGGGGTGGAACCCATTGAGGGGCTCATCCTGTGCAATGTCCCAACCCTAAAAAGCAGCGGGGAAATGTTCTGGAAATCAGGGATGTGGGGTCGGGGTGGAACCCATTGAGGGCTCATCCTGTGCAATGTCCCAACCCTAAAAAGCAGCGGGGAGATGTTCTGGAAAAGAGGGATGTAGGGTCGGGGGGGAACCCACTGGAAAAGCTCGTCCTGCTCGGGGATCTGGACCCTAAAAAGCAGCAGGGAAATGTTCTGGAAAAGAGGGATGTGGGGTCGGGGGGGAACCCATTGAGGGGCTCATCCTGCTCGGGAACCCGGACCCTCCAAAGCAGCAGGAGGAGGTTCTGTGCTCCTGAGGTGTCACCTGCGGGCCCGTGGCCGCCGTCACCTGGCGATGTCCCTGGGTGCGATGTCCCTGGGTGCGATGCCACCTGCGATGCCACCTGCGCTGTCACCGGGCAGTCACGGGCCGTGCGGGGCCGGGGCAATCCCGGGATCCGGGGGAGCGGGGGTGGGATGGCCCCGCTCCTGGCGCGGTGGGATTTGGGATTTTCCCGACGTTCCGACCCCACCGTGACCCCTGGGGCAGGCTCTGGGCCGGGCCGTGTCCCTGGAGTGTCTGGCAGGCAGCAGCTGAGCTCATTCAAAATTTAGAATTTGGCTCAAGTTTGGATAAACAGAATTCCGTGTTTTCCCTAAATATCAGCATTTACAGAACCCCAGAACCCTGGAACCTCAGAACCCCAGAACCCCAGAATCCCAGAACCTCAGAATCCCAGAACCCCAGAACCCCAGAACCCCAGAACCCCAGAACTCCAGAAAGCCAGAACCCCAGAACCCCGGAACCCCAGAACCGCAGAATCCCAGAATCCCAAAACCCCGGAACCCCAGAATCCCAGAATCCCAGAACTCCAGAACCCCGGAACCCCAGAGTCCCAGAATCTCAGAATCCCAGAATCTCAGGGTTCTGCTGACCCCAACCCCGGGAATGGGGACCTGGGGACACCGAGGGGACAGGGACAGGGGATCAGTGAGGAGTTGGTGGGTGAGGATTTGGGGTGATCCGTGAGGATCTGGAGGAGATCCATGAGGATTTGGAGGTGACCAATGAGAGTTTGGGGTGGTCAATGAGGGTTTAGGGTGACCCACAAGGATTTGGGGTGATCCATGAGAGTTTGGGGTGACCCATGAAGATTTGGGGTCCATCCATGAGGATTTGGGGTGATCAATGAGGATTTGGAGTGATCAATGACAGTTTGGGGTGACCCACGAGGATTTGGGGTCCATCCATGATGATTTGGGGTGACCCACAAGGATTTGGGGTCCATCCACGAGGATTTGGGGTGACCCACGAGGCTCTGGAGCTGACAGAACCCCTCACTCGGTTTTTTTGCAGAGCAGCACCGCTCCCCGGCCCCACCCAGCGCCAGCCCCGGCCGGGCACGGGCACAGGGACGGAGGATCCGGAGCCTCGGGAAGCCCCCAGACCCCTCGGGACCCCCACCCCGGAGCCCCTTGGATGGAGCAGCCCCTGGGCCGGGGTCTCCTGTCCCTGGGGGCTGGGAAAGGCTCCTGGGGTTTGTAGGGCCGGCCTGGCCCCGTCCCCTCCCTGTGGGGTCGCCGGCTTTGCTTCCCCAGGACCCCCCAGGCCCCCCCCTCCTGCACGGGGTGAGTTTGGGGTTTTTCTGCTTTTCTCTCCTTCCCCAAAGGCCCAGCCGGCCCGAGCTGGGGTTTGCAGGTGGGATCTGCCCAGCAGGGAACTGGGGGGGATCGGGGATTTGGGGGGGGATCAGGGAATTGGGGGGGATCAGGGTTTGGGGGGGCATCAGGAATTTGGGGTTTTTTTGGGGTGGTTTTTTTGGGGTTTTTTTGGGTTGGGTTTTTTTTTTGGATTTTTTTGTTTTTTGTGGGTTCTTCGGGGTGTTTTTTTGGGGGGATTCCAGTGCAGGGAAGGGGGTGGGGCCGAGCAAAGCCCCGCAGCAGCCGCAGCCGCAGCTCAGCCCTTCCCCGGGAATCAGTCAAGGGAGAAAATCCCACATCCCCTGCGGTTCTCCCTCCTCCAACTTTGGGTTTTTTTTGGTTTTGTGGTTTTTTTTTTTTTCCCTCCACGTGACAGCCGAGCTGTCCAAAACATTAGGAAAAATAACTTTCACCTTTCCCCGGGGTGAGCCTGGCAGCCAGGAAGGTTTTTCCAGCTTTCCCTGCTTTTTCTTTTTTTTGGTTTGGTTTTTTTTTTTTTTTTTTCAGCAGGGATTTGCTTCATCCCAAATACACGGCGGGAGGAGGATGAGGAGGGGAATGATCCTGATTTTTTTCCTCCCCCCCCACCAAATTAAAATAAAATAAAATATAAAATAAAAAATAAAAATGGAATATAAACCACAATATAAAATAAAATAAAATAAAATAAAATAAAATAAAATAAAATAAAATAAAATAAATGAAATAAAAAATATAATAAAATAAAAAAATAAAAAGAAATAAATAAAATAAAATAAAATAAAATAAAATAAAATAAAATAAAATAAAATAAAAGCAGAGGGGGATGGGGTTGGATGTTGCCGGTGGAACTGTGGGATCTGGAATTTTCCCGTGGGTTCCTCCCCCGTTCCTGGGGACACAAACTCCCAGGATCTCCTTTGGGGTCGGGGGCAGCTCCGGCCCCGTCAGCCTGGGGCTGGGTTTGGGAGCCCAGGCCGGGCTGAGAGGCCTCGGACCCCCCAAATCTGGAACCTTCCCTGCATTTCCCCTCATTCCTCAGACCCTCCGAGGCCAGGATGGGGCTGGACTTGGGAGCCCCAGCCCGGCCCGAGAGGCCTCAAAATCCCCAAATCTGGAACCTTCTGCATTTCCCTCATTCCCAGCCTCAGACCCTCCGAGGCCACCATGGGGCCTCCTCCTCTTCCTCCTCCTCCTCCTCCTCCTCCTCCTCCTCCTCATCCTCATCCTCATCCTCATCCTCATCCTTCTCCCACTTTTCCTCCTCCTCGTCATCCTCCTCCTGCTTTTCTTCCTCCTCATCCTCCTCCTCCTCCTCCTCATCATCATCTTCCTCCTCCTCCTGCTCTTCCTCCTCCTCCTCCTCCTTTTCCTCCTCCTCTTCCTCGTCATCCTCCTCATCCTCCTCCTCCATCTCCTGCTTCCCCTCTTCCTCCTCATCATCATCTTCCTCATCCTCCTGCTCTTCCTCCTCCATCTCCCTCCTTTTCCTCCTCCTCTTCCTCCTCCTCATCATCGTCTACCTCTTCCTGCTTTTCTTCCTCCTTTTCCACCTCATCATCCTCATCCTCTTCATCCTCCTTTTCCTCCTCCTCCTCCTCCTCCTCCTCCTCCTCCTCCTCCTCCTGCCCTTCCTCCCTGCCTGTCCCTCCTCCTCCTCGCTGCCCTAAGATGTCGGCTGTTCCTGAGACGCCATCTGCGCGGGCGCTCCCACGCCCGGCCTGGCCTCTCTATGCAAAGGGAATTAATTAGATTTGAATATGCTAATTAAGCCACCAACCCCCCCTCCTTTCCCTCCCCTCCCCAGCTCAGCACCAGATTCCCTTTTGCTCTTTCTTCTCGCCCCTTCTCTCTCCTTTCCCTTTTCCCCGTTTCATTCTCTCCTTTTCCCCCATTTCCCCCCAATTTTTGCCCCAATTTCCCCCCATTTTGCCCAATTTTTCCTCCAATTTTCCACCCATTTTCCCCCCAGTTTTCCCCCCAATTTTCCCCCAATTGCCCCCCAATTTCCCCCCAAATTTTCCCCAAATTTTCACCCAATTTCCCCATTTTTCTCCATTTTTTTCCAATTTTCCACCAGACTTCCCCCGAATTTTCCCCTAATATTTCCCCAACCTTTCCCCAATTTTCCCCCCAATTTTCCCTGAATATTTCCCCAATTTCCTCCCCATTTTCCTCCCCAATTTCCCCACCAATGTTTCCCCAATTTCCCCCCAATTTTCCCCATTTTTCCTGCCATTTCCTCTCCATTCTTTGGAATTTTTTTTTTTTTTTTTTTTTTTTTTTTTTTTTTTTTCCCACCAGGAATTAAAGTTTTTTTTCCCCAAGGTGGGATTGAGAGAATCTGGAAAATCCCTGGGAAAAGGGATCTGAGCAGGGGAAAAAATGAATTTTGGGGATATTTTACATTTATCTGGATTTCTCAGGAAAATATTTCCCTTTTTTTTTTTTTTTTTTTTTTTTCCCAAAGGAAGGAAATTTGGGGATTTCCTCTGGAGGAGAGGGAAAGGCCTCGGGGTGGTTTTTTGGGATGGGATTGATTTGTGGAAAATTTGGGAATGTTTAAAAGGGAAATTGGAAAGGAATATTTAAAGAGGAAAAAAAAAATTCAGGGAAAATTTGAAAATTCAACCCGAAATAAGAAGTAGGCTGGAATTATAATTGTAAATATATATTTTATATATTTTATTTATATATTTATATACACATATAAATATCAAATATATTTTATATCAATACACAAATACACACATATAAAATAGATAAATAAATAAATAGATAAATGAAAATATATAAAATAAAAATAATTTAAATATATATATAAAATTCATAAAATATATAAAAAACCATATAAATATCTAAAAGCATATACACACATAAAATATAATTATATGGATAGAGAAATATATAAACCCCTTGAAATATAAAAATACATAAAAATATTTATATATTTATATATTTATATATTTATATATTTATATATTTATATATTTATATATTTATATATTTATATATAAATATATAAATATATAAATAATAATACCTTTAAAAAATTTATATAATATTTCTATAAATATGTAACTATACAATATAAAAATATCTATTTGTATCTATAAATATAATATATATCAATATATATTTTATTGATATATAAATATATTGTTATATTTTATATAAATATATTTTATATAATATATAAATATGTAAATATGAAACATATTTTATATAAATATACAAGTATAGAAATATACAAATATATAAAACATACAAATAATATAGAAATATATTTTTATATAAACACACAAATGTATTTATATATAAATATATATTTATATATAAATATAAAAATAAATAAATATATAAATATGCACATATACAAAATATACAAATAATATATAAATATATAAATATATAACCGAATTTATTAATACATTTTTACACATAAAGATTAAAAATGCACATTAAAAAAAAAATCTATCCAGAGAAAAATCTGCAAAACCACATCAATACAAACCCCCACAAAGCTATTTATGTGTATATATATATATATAAATGTCTATAAATGTCTATAAAACACAAATACAGAAATCAATGATCTCTCTGAGTTCCCCGTGCCCGGGCTGTGTCGGTGTCTGTGTCACGCGGATTTTCCCGCTGCCGGGGCCGGGGTTGGCCTTTTCCCATTTTTTTCCATTTTTTCCCATTTTTCTCCATTTCCCGGGGTTCGATCCCGGATTCCCGGCCCTGCCCGGCCCCGGGGGGGGAATCCAGGGAAAATGGGAATTTCAGCAGCCCGGGGGCGCTCCCGGAGATTTTGGGGCAAATTCCCGGGTTTCGGGGATCATCCAGGTTGGTTTGGGGTGGAATTCCCAGATTTCAGGGACACTCCGGGTGATTTTGGGGTGAATTCTCGGGTTTCAGGGATGCTCTGGGTGATTTTTGGGGTGAATTCCCGGGTTTCAGGGATGCTCTGGGTGATTTTTGGGGTGAATTCTCGGGTTTCAGGGATGCTCTGGGCCTCCCGGGCTGGAATTTTCAGCTCAACTTGAAAAAAAAAAAACAAAACCCCAAATCAGGAAAACCAAGGGAAATTCCCAGTGCCAGGGAGGGAAAAGGAGCAGGAAAAGGGAAAGGAGGAGGAGGAGGAGGAGGCTCCGCAGAGCAGGAGAGGAAACCAACCCCAGAGGGCGGGAAAATGGAGGAGAAATCCTAAAAAAAAAAGGAGAAAAAGGAGGGGAAAAGTCGATTATTTGGCCTCCCAAAGGGCCCGGGAATCTCCGGCAAAGCTTTTCCAGGCTGGATTTTTCCCTCTTTTTCCCACTTTTTTTTTTTTTTTTCCTTTTTTTTTCCTTTTATTTTTTCCCCGCCCTCCCGCGGCCGCCACGTGGATTCCCCGCGGCAAAAGGAAAGCAAGCAAGGATGATTTTTTAATTTAATTTAATTTAATTTAATTTAATTTTATTTTATTTTATTTTTATTTTTATTTTGTCTCGGTTCTAATCCAACCCCGGCCTCTTCTTTTCTCCATTCACAATTTTTTTCTTCCGTAGCTGAGGAAAATTAAAAAAAAAAAAAAAAAAGGAAAAAATTTTAATATTTTAATATTAAAATAGTAAAAATTTTTAATTGAAAATGAACTTTAAAATTAACATTAAAATTAACATTAAAATTAAAATAAATTAATTGAAATTAATATTAAAATTAAATAATTTTTATTTAAAATTAATTAAAAAATAAATGGGTGGTGAGAAAGGAAGGAAGGGGGAGGCACCCGAGCTGGTCCCAGGGTGATCCCCAGGGTTTCATTCCTCACCTCAAGGAGTTCTCTGGATGATTTCTATGAACTAAAAATTAATAGAATTAAAAAATAATAGAATTTTAAAAAAAAAAAAATTAAAAAAAAATTTAAAAACCCTCAAATAAGTCAAAAAGGGAGAGCTCAGGGTTGGTGGAGAGATTGGGGAAAAAACCGAGGGGGGAACGGTGGAGAAATTATGGGGAAATCGGGGAAAATTGGGGGGAAAAAATGGCGAAAACTTGGGAGAAAAATTGGGAAAAAATGGGGAAAAATGGGGGAAAAATTGGAGAAAAATTGCGGAAAACACCAGCAGGAATGAGGAGGGGGGAAAAAAAACAAAACCCAGGGAAATTCTCCTGCAGGGCCGAAATCTCCAAATTTCCAGCGGGGAGCGTTTTTCTTTGTGGTTTTATTTTTATTTTTATTTTATTTTATTTTATTTTATTTTATTTTATTTTATTTTATTTTATTTTATTTTATTTTATTTTATTTTATTTTATTTTATTTTAATTTTTCTTTGTTCGGTTCCCCGCCCCCTCCCTCCGCGAGGCCCCCGGAGGAGCAAATCAGCGGCGTTTGCGTTTTCAGAGCAGGTGGGGGCCCAGACACCGAAATTATCCACCACCACCATCATCATCATCCTCATCATCATCATCCTCATCATCATCCTCAGCATCATCAGCATCGTAATCAGGGCTCACGGGGCTGGGGGCAGCTCGACAGGGAGCGGCGCTTCTCCCCCCGCAGCGATCACTGCCCGGTCCTGCCCAGCCCGGCCCAGCCCAGCCCGGCCCAGCCCAGCCCAGCCCAGCCCAGCCCAGCCCAGCCCGGCCCAGCCCAGCCCAGCCCGGCCCAGCCCGGCCCAGCCCAGCCCGGCCCAGCCCAGCCCAGCCCAGCCCGGCCCAGCCCAGCCCGGCCCAGCCCGGCCCAGCCCAGCCCAGCCCAGCCCGGCCTGGCCCCTCCCGGAGAGCCCGGGTGTTTTTCCAGAGGGGTTTTTATTTTTATTTTTTTAAATTTTTTTTTGGGTCCCAGCCCCGTTCCAATGGCGTCTCCTGAGATGTTTTGGGTTTTTCTCCCCTCCCCAGGCTGGGTTGGTGTTTGGGGTCATTTCCCAGCACGGTTCTGGTCCCAGTGACCCCGTCCCACAGAACCTGGCCGCTTTTCCTGAGGGGTTTTTTTGGGGGTCCAAAAAACCCCATCCCCAAGGTCTTCTCCAAGTTCTTTTTGGTCCCTGCTCCCAATTCCCAATTCCCAATTCCCAATCCCCCATTCCCAATCCCCAATTCCCAACCAGCAAACCCCAATCCCCAGTTCCCAATTCCCAGTTCCCAATGGAATGGGATTGGGGATTGGGGATTGGGCACTGGGGATGGGGGATTGGGAACGGGAACGGGAACGGGAAGGCTGCCCTGGGGACTGAGCAGCTCTGGTCACAGCCTTCATCCTCATCCTCATCCTCATCCTCATCCTCATCCTCATCCTCCTCTTACTCCTCCCCCTAGGAAACTGGAAAAGTGGAAAACTTGGGAAAAGTGGGAAAAATCCTCCCATTGTTCACTTTTAAATCAGATTTTTGGGGAAAAAACAAAAAAGGAAAAGTGACAAAATCCTCCCCCCCACCTGTTCACTTCTAAATTGGACCTTTTTTTTTTTTTTTTTTTTTTTTTTAATAAAAGGGGAAAAAACAAACAAACAAACAGGATGGGGAAAAAAACTCCCCAAAAATGGAGTGGGGGGGGGAAAAACCCCAATCCTCTGCCGGGGCCCGGGGTAGGAAGCAGCTGGGGCAGCCGCCCATGGCGGGCTCGGGGCTGCGCCGGGGCGAGCGCGGCTCCACAAATATCCCGGGAGCGCCGGGGCCGGGCCGGGACAAAGCGCCCATTGAGCCCCGGCGCAGCTGCCGCGGCCGCGGGGTCAAGGGCACGGCGCCTGCCCCCGATGGGGCTTTTCCCCCTTTTTTTATATTTTTTCCCCTCCTCAAAATCCTCTTTTTTTAATTAAATTAAATTAATCGATAGTTGAACGGTTTTATGGAAGGGGAGAATTTTGTGAAGCTCGGGTGCCGGAGGAGGGAAACTGAGGCACGGGCAGGGGGGGTGGGGTTGGGGGTGGGGGGTGTTGTCGGCAAAATGCGTTTTTTGAATTTTAATTGGGGTTTTTTTGTTTGTTTAATTGATGTAAATTTGGAATTTATTTGGATTATTTAGGTTTTTATATATGTAATATGTAATATGTAATATGTAATATGTAATATGTAATATGTAATAATATATAATATATAATATATAATATATAATATATAATATATAATATATAATATATAATATATAATATATAATATATAATATATATGCTTTTGTTATATATGTTAAATATCAGGTATTACATATTATATAATATATATTAATTTATTTTTATATTTTATATTCTATATATTAATATAATATAACATCACATAATATGATATAATATGATATAATATAATATGATATAATATAATATAATATAATATAATATAATATAATATAATATAATATAATATATTTACATTATATATTTATTTTAATATATTAATTTATATGACATTCTTTCTTGATAATTCATATTAATTCATATAAATTTATAATAGGGTTTTTGTGGGTTTTTTTGAAAAAAAAAAAAAATTCATGCCAAATAAATCCAATTTCAGGCTTTTGGAATTTTTCAGGGCTCTCCATCCTGATTTCCACAGCAAAGAGAAACTCCAGGAGAATCTCCCAGGAAAATCCTTTTTTTTTGGCTCAGGCCAAGCTCCCCTCCATGGGTTTTCCATCCTGGAATTTCCCTTCGCAGATCCCAAATTTCTCTCCTGAAATGGCTTTTCTTGCTGGGAAAGTTCTGGAACTCGGGGCGGGTTTGGGTTTCTGCCCTCGGGAGCAGAGGTTGGGGACATTCCCAAACATCCCCAAGGCCGGGAAGGGAAGGGAAGGGAAGGAGCACCCCCCCCCCCCCCCTCCTCCTTTCCCCGAGGTGGAATTAATCCCTCTGGAAATTTATTTAAATGAATTCCGGGCGCTCCGGCCTTTCCCAGCCGGGCCAGGGGAGAGAGGGAGGGAGGGAGTGCAGAGCCCCGGGAACTCCCAACTTTCTGTGCACCCAAATCCTCCTGTTTGCACCCCAAATCCCCCTTTTTGTGCACCCCAAAAGTTTTGGGGTTGGTTTTGCCCCCCAAAAAAAATCCAAACCCCGAGGGTCTTGGTTATTCCATGAGGGGGAAATTGAGCATTTCCAGAAATGAGGAATCCTGGGGTTTCCTGCCCTGAATTCCTTGGTTCGTTTGTTAAAATTGCCCTGAAACGGATCCAGCTCTTCCCAAAATAAACAAATCCATCTCTTCCCAGATTAAACAGATCCAGATGAAAAGATCCAGCTCTTCCCAACTCAAGCGGATCCAGCTGTTCCAGTGGGGATGGGACAGAGAATTCCTTGGGATCACAGACAGGGTGAGCACCACAGTGACCCCCCCACACACTGTTAATGATCCCAAGCAATTAATTCCTGAGGGAATTTGGGCTCTGGCCACGCAGGGCTGGGTGAGGGAGGGGCTGGAATGATGTGGGGTGAGGGGGGAGGTGGGAATGGATTGGGGTTTGGGGATGGGGAACTGGTTTGGGATTTGAGGTTTGGGGATTGGGAGTTGGGAAATGGGAATTGGGAAGTGGGAAAAGGGAGCAGGGACATCTCTGGGGACAGCAGGTGACGCTGGGTGTGTCCACCCCTGTCCACCCCTGTCCATCTCTGTCCATCCCTGTCCACCCCTGTCCATCCCTGTCCATCCCTGCCCATCCCTGTCCATCCCTGTCCCACCCCTGTCCATCCCTGTCCATCCCTGCCCATCCCTGTCCATCCCTGTCCCATCCCTGTCCATCCCTGTCCATCCCTGCCCCACCCCTGTCCATCCCTGTCCATCCCTGTCCATCCCTGTCCACCCCTGTCCATCCCTGTCCGTCCCTGTCCATCTCTGTCCATCCCTGTCCATCCCTGTCCATCCCTGCCCACCCCTGTCCATCTCTGTCCATCCCTGTCCATCCCTGTCCATCCCTGTCCATCCCTGTCCATCCCTGTCCATTCCTGTCCATCTCTGTCCATCCCTGTCCACCCCTGCCCATCCCTGTCCCATCCCTGTCCATCCCTGTCCCATCCCTGTCCCACCCCTGTCCATCCCTGCCCATCCCTGCCCATCCCTGTCCATCCCTGTCCATCCCTGTCCATCCCTGTCCATCCCCAGGCCGCTGTCCGGGCTCTGTGCTGACCGCAGCCCCTGGCCAGCACACGGGTGCCAGCAGCAGTGACAAGGACAGGAGTGAGGAGCTGCCAGCGCCGGTCCCCGGTGTCCCCCGGTCCCCTGGTGAGGAATTCCCGGGAATTGTCACCCGCGCCTTTCCCGGTGTCCCCACCCTGGCTCGGGATGTCCCCGAGGCCGCGGGGACAGCGGGAAGGGCCCGGGGTGGGATTTGGGGTGACGGGGACACCCCTGGGGGCCCCTTGGGGACAGCTCCTGCCTCTCCCCGGGCTGGCACCGCCCTCACCCCGCCCTGTCCCACCCGCAGGGGACCAGAGGGGACACGGTGGCCTCCAGGTGACCGAGAGAGGCCGGGCAGGAGGCGAGGCTGGGCCGGGAGCCCGGGATTCCCAGCCGGGGGGAGGGGGAGGGATCCGCCCCTCCCCTGCCGGGCCAGAGGGTCCCACCCGGGCCAGGTGACAGCCAGGTGACAGCCAGGTGACAGCCAGGTGACATCCCAGCCAGGACACGGAGCCACCCAGCCCCAGGGGGCACGGCCAGGACACGAGGCCTGGAGCCACCGAGGGGAAGGGAGAAAAATTCCAGAGGGGGAAGAAAGAATTCCAGAAGGGAAAAAAAAAAAAAATCCAGAGGGGAAAAGAATTCCAGAGCATGAAAAGCGTTGGAAGCTGCCGGGCTGTCCCCGGCCGTGTTTGAGGGAATTTTGTCCCTTTTCCCCGGCAGGGCCCCCAGCCCCGCAGAGCTCCCTGTCCGGGGGGGGTTCCCAAAAACGGGATTTTCCTCTCCCAGCCCCGCAGAGGGAGGCGGTGACAGCCCGGAGGGGACAATTCCCGTCCCTTGGGGGCTGGGGGACACAGAGAGGTGGGGACAGGGACGGCCCAGCTCAGCCTGGCTCCCTTGTCCTCTCCTCATTCCCATCCCGGGCCTGGGAGCTGCTCCGAGCCCCCCCGGCCTGGGGTGACCCCGAGGGGGACAGGGGGGACAGGGGGGGTGGATTGGGGACAGGTTGGGGACAGGGGGGATGGGTTGGGGACAGGTTGGGGACAGGCTGGGGGCAGAGCCAGGTTCCTCCAGCCCCAACAAGTTCCCCGCTGAGCCTCGTCCCAGCCCCACCGCTCCCGATTTTCCCGTTTTTTAACCCAATTTGGAGGCGAAGCCGCAGCTCCGGCGGGCAGAGCTCGGTGCCACCAGCCCCGTCCCCTCTGCCGGGCTCTGAAAACGCCACCAAGAAAAAAAAGAGCTGGGACAAACCCGGGCAGGGACATCCCCGAAATTCCCTCCCACCCAAATATTGAGCTGCGCGTTAAACGGGGAGCGGGGGGGGGAAGGAAAAAAAATAAAAAAAATAAAAATAAAACCAATAAAAGGAGGGGAAAGGCTGTGCGGCCGGGGAGGGGGAAGCGTGGCAGTTTGTTATGCTAACCGAGCGGGGCTCCGCGCGGGGGGACGTGTCGGAGAGGTCTGAAGAGCAAGGAGTTCACAGGCCCTCTGCCTTTGTCATGCTAAAAGTGCAACACAGAAAATGTACCCGGGCAGCTGCTCCATGGAGCGTGAAACGGGAGAGGCTGCGCCGGCCGCGGGGAATGCGGTGCGGGCCCGGGACAATGCCCGGCCGCGCCTTTGTGCGCCGCGGGAAACTTGGGGCTTGCTTTTTCTTTTCTTTTCTTTTCTTTTCTTTTCTTTTCTTTTCTCTTTTTTTTTTCCTTTCCTTTCCTTTCCTTTCCTTTCCTTTCCTTTCCTTTCCTTTCCTTTCCTTTCCTTTCCTTTCCTTTCCTTTCCTTTTTCCTTTTTCCTTTTTCCTTTTTGTCGTTTATTTATTTATTTATATGTTTGTTTGTTTTTATTTTTTTTTCCTGGCGAGTTGCTGTTGCTTGGGCCGGGGTTGGGGGGGATCAAGGCCAGGGACAGGAGGTGGGGAGGTCCCGTCCCCTCGGTGTCCCCTCCCCTCGGTGTCCCCTCACCTCGCCGGCTGATGCCAGCACGGAGTCACCTCGGATGGAATGGAAATGTTCCCCCCCCTCCCCTTCCCTCCCCCGTTTATTTTTTGGGGGGCGGGGGCGGTTTTGGGGACGCCCCGGGCCGGGTGAGGCGGTGGATCCGCGGTGCCCCGCGGCGGGCGCTCCCTTTGCTGATGCTAATGGGCAGCGGTGGAAAATCAGCGCTCAAAGGCGCTTTTGTGTCCCCGGGGGAGGCCGGCGGGGCCGGGGGTGCTCCGAGCATCCATCTATCCATCTATCCATCTTCCACCCTTCCCGAGGGCTCCCTTTTGCTTTGGGGGGATTTTTTTTTATTTTTTTTGCGGCCCGGCCGAGCTGAAAGCGCCGCCGTGGGGGCTGAGAGGGTCCCGGGGGGCTCCGCGTTCCTTCCGACTTGGGCAGCGCCGGTGTAAAAATTGGGGGGGATTTGGAAGGGTTTGGGGGGATTTTGGGGTGCCCAGAGCATGGAGACACTGAAGGGGATGGAGCAGGCGGCGTCCCCAGAGTCTGGCAGCCAGGACTGGGTCATTTTGGGGGGAATTTGGGGGAATTTGGGGGAATTTGGGGAATTTTGGGGTGCCCAGAGCATGGAGACACTGAAGGTGATGGAGCAGGCTGCTCCCCTGGCCTCTGGCAGCCAGGACTGGGTGATTTTGGGGGGAATTTGGGGGATTCTCGCTGCAGCTCGTGGGGGGCACAGCCGGGGCTGCCCCGGGCAGGGGGTTTGGGGTGTCCCCCCCCCCCCAAACCCGGGTCCCCCCAGCCCCTCGGGGGGGCTCCGGGCGCGGGCGGAAGCGACATCTAGCGGGAAGCGCGTCCCGTCTCCAGGGAGATGGAGATCCACGGCAACCCCCGGGAACGGCGGCGCCCCCGGGACCCCGGGATGGGCCCCGGAACGAGCCCCGGGCCCGGCGGGGAGAGAGAGGGGCCGGCACCGGGATGGGGGTGATGGAACCGGGATGTGGGCCCTGGCACCGGGATGTGAGTGGTGGAACTGAGACTTTCCTTTTCCTCCTCGTTTTGCTGCTTTGCTTTTATTGTTAATAAATTAAATTAATTCCCCCCGAGTCGAGTCTGGTTTGTGTGGGTCAGTTGAGGAGAGGGAGTGCAGGAGCTGCTCTGGTGGGTCCCTGGCGTTTCTCCGGGGTGAGCGCACGGCGGGGATGGGGGGAGACGTGCGGGTGTGATTAATTATCGATATTATCGATATTATCGATATTACCGATATTATCGGCACCCCGCGCGGGGACGCGCGCTCGGCGCAGCCGGGACTCGAACCCGCGGCCCCGCCGCTCCCGAGAGGCCGCGCCCGCGGAACCGCGCGCCGCGCAGAGCCCGCCCCCCTCCCACAGCCGCCTCGTCATTGGTCGACAACCTGCCAATCAATAGGGAAACCATCGCGGATTGGGTGGCGGGAGGGGCGTGGCCACGGGGGCGTGGCCGAGGGCGGGCTTCCTGCGGGCGCCTTTGCGCTGACCCCGGCATGGTGGGCACGGGCCGGGGCCGGAGCGGGCGGGACCGGGCGGGACCGGGGCCGGAGCGGGCGGGACCGGGGCCGGAGCGGGGGCTCTGAGCGGGGAGTGCGAGGGGCCGGCCCCGGAGAGGGCTCTGAGCGGGGGGTGGGTGCATGGCCAGGCTGCCCGGGGGCTGCGGGTATAGGGGTTCCCAGCCCGGGGGTCCCAGCCCGGGGGTCCCGGTGTGCCCATGGCCAGGGGGTCCCAGCCCGGGGGTCCCAGCCCGGGGGTCCCAGGGTTCGGCACGGCCGGGGGGTCCCGGTGTGACCATGGCCAGGGAGTCACTGCCCGGGGGTCCCAGCCCGACCCTGCAGTGCCACCCGGGGTGGGGGGGGCTCCATGCCCATGGGTTTCACACCCGTGCCACCCCTCGCGCGGGGACAGGGCACAGGCTCCCTGGGCTGGCCGGGGTGTCCCCGTGTCCCCGGGTGACCCGCGCGTGTCCCCGCAGGCGGTGATGGGGGTGCAGGTGGTGGTCACCCTGCTGGCCGCCAGCCTGATGCACAGGATGGCCCCGCACTGCTCCTTCGCCCGCTGGCTGCTCTGCAACGGCAGGTACGGCCCTGGCCCTTGTCCTGTCCCTGTGCCTGTCCCTGCTCCTGTCCCTGTCCCTGCTCCTGTCCCTGTCCCTGTCCCTGTGCCTGTCCCTGTCCCTGTCCCCGTCCCTGTCCCTGTCCCTGTCCCTGTGCCTGTCCCTGTCCCTGTCCCTGCCCCTGTCCCTGTCCCTGTCCCTGTGCCTGTCCCTGTCCCTGTCCCCGTCCCTGTCCCTGTCCCTGTCCCTGTGCCTGTCCCTGTCCCTGTCCCTGCCCCTGTCCCTGTCCCTGTCCCTGTGCCTGTCCCTGTCCCTGTCCCTGTCCCTGTCCCTGTGCCTGTCCCGTCCCTGTCCCTGTCCCTGTGCCTGTCCCTGTCCCCGTCCCTGTCCCTGTCCCTGTGCCTGTCCCCGGCCCTGTCCCTGTCCCTGTCCCTGCTCCTGTCCCTGTGCCTGTCCCTGTGCCTGTCCCTGTCCCTGTCCCTGCCCCTGTCCCTGTCCCTGTCCCTGTCCCCGTCCCTGTGCCTGTCCCTGTCCCTGTCCCTGTCCCTGTCCCTGTCCCTGTCCCTGCCCCTGTCCCTGTCCCTGTCCCTGTGCCTGTCCCTGTCCCTGTCCCTGTGCCTGTCCCTGTCCCTGTCCCCGTCCCTGTCCCTGTCCCTGTCCCTGTGCCTGTCCCTGTCCCTGTCCCTGCCCCTGTCCCTGTCCCTGTCCCTGTGCCTGTCCCTGTCCCTGTCCCTGTCCCTGTGCCTGTCCCGTCCCTGTCCCTGTCCCTGTGCCTGTCCCCGTCCCTGTCCCTGTCCCCCCGGGCTGGGGACACCCCGCAGCCCTGCTGACCCCTGCGCTGTCCCCCCCAGCCTGTACCGGTACAAGCACCCCACGGACGAGGAGCTCTGCGCCCTGGCCGGGAAGCAGCGCCCCAAGAGCAGGAGGGACAGGTCAGCCTGGGTCACCCCGGGGCCGGGAGGGGCTGGGGACAGGGAATGGTTGGGGTTGGGGACAGCCCAGAGAATAGAGATGTCCATCTGTGTCCATCCCTGTCCACCCCTGTCCATCCCTGTCCTTTCCTTGTGGGGTTTTTTGCTCCTCGTGGGGTCATTTCCCCCCCGTGGGGTGACACGAGTGACAGAGCCAGCCCCGGGGTGTCCCCACAGGAGGGCGAACGGGGTGACCGAGGACAAACCGCTCTCGGTGCCCGCTGACATCGACCTGCAGCTGGACACCAGCCCCATCACCGCCGTGGACGCCCTGGGTAACACCCACAGCCCCCTGTGCCCCCCCTGTGCCCCCCCTGTGCCCCCCGGGACCCCCAGGGACCCTGCAGGGCTGTCCCCGGGGTGGTGACGTGTCCCCCTGTGTCCATCCCCCTGTCCCCGTGTCCCCCAGTGCTGCGCTATTTCCTGGAGTACCAGTGGTTCGTGGATTTTGCCGTCTACGCCGGCGCTGTCTACGCCTTCAGCGAGGGCTACTTCTGCCTGCTCAGCCCCTCCCGAGAGACCAACCTGGGCGTGCTCTGGTGCCTGCTGACGCTGCTCTTCTCCCTGTATCCTCAGCTGCTGGTTTTGGGGGGCCCAGGCAGAGGAGGGAACCCACCACGGTTATTTTGAGGGTTTTTTTTTCCTCTCCCAGAGCTCTGGTTTTTATCTGAAGTTCTGCTTCAGCCTTCTGCCGTTTGCTTTTTGAAGTCCAGATGTCACGATACGACACAAAACAAGGCCCTGAGATCTCCAAGGCAATAAAAAGGGGCAGCTCATCTCCAGACCTCCACATTTACAGAATTCCAGCAGTGGCCGTGGGTTGGAGGAAGAGAATTTTCCTCTCCAACCACACTGGGCAACCCAACAGCCCCTCAGGTTTCTCCTCCTCTAGAAAGGGATGCAAAACAATCATTATTATTTTGTAATAATAATAATAATAATAGTAATAATAATAATATAAAGAAAGGATATATATATAAAAATAATATAAGGACGTTTAATCTAATAATTATATAATGACACTTAATGTAATAAACAATAATATAAGGACATTTATACATAAACAGGTAAATTTATAATGATATAAATCATTGCATTATTGACACAAAGAGCACGTGAGAAGCTCCGTTACACAAATGTGAAAGAGCAGAAGGCCGAAGCAGACTTCAGGAAAACAGAGGGACACCAGCTGAGGGGTACAAATGGATTTTGGGGGTTATTTATGATGAGTTCAGATGTTTGAGTATCAGATGAGTTCTGCACACGGAGGAGGAGGAGGAGGAGGTGGGGATGTTTGGGGGGTTTGGGGGTCCCCTGGTGTCCCCCGTTCCCTTGACAGCCGCGCCCCCCGGCCCCAGGAGGGTTTTCTGGATGCTGCTGCGGCTTTACCTCGGCTCCGAGGAGGGCGGGGAGCGCTCGGTCTGCCTCAGCTTCGCCCTCCTCTTCCTCCTGCTGGCCATGGCCGCCCTGGTGGTGCGCGAGGAGATCCTGGAGTTCGGCCTGGAGCCCGGTGGGTGACGGGGACAGGGACAGGGGGGCACTGGGGGCGCGGCGTGGGGTCACTGCAGCCGTGGGGGTCACTGCAGCCGTGGGGGTCACTGCCCACTGCCAGGGGTCACTGCCCACTCCTGGGGGTCACAGCACTCAGGGGGGTCACTGCACTCACTGTCACTCCCCACTCCCCTGTGGTCACTCCCTGTGGTCACTCCCTGTGGTCACTCCTCCCTGGTCACTCCCCTGTGGTCACTCCCCTGTGGTCACTCCCTGTGGTCACTCCCTGTGGTCACTCCCCAGGGCTGGCCGCAGTCACCGATAACCTGGAGCCCATCCTGAAGCCCCGGGGCTGGGAGTGGACGTGAGTGTGGCAGGGAGGAGCACGGGGACAGAGCCCCTTCTTGGGGACACTTTGGGGTCCCTGCTGTGTGTCCCTGTCCCTGTCCCTGCCATGTCCCCAGCCCTGTCCCTGTCCCTGCTGTGTCCCCAGCCCTGTCCCTGTCCCTGCTGTGTCCCCAGGCTGCCCCTGGCCAAGCTGACCTTCAAGCTGGGGCTGGTGGCCCTGTGCTCCTTCCTGGGCGCCTGCCTGACCTTCCCGGGGCTGCGCCTGGCCCAGACTCACCTGGACGCCCTCAGGATGGCAGAGGACAGGCCCCTGACACAGTTGGGTGGCACCTGGGGACACCCGGGGACAGCAGGGGAGGGAGGGAGGGCTCAGAGGGGGAGGTTTGGGGTGGGAGGGGAGGGGAAGGGGGGTCTGTGGGGTCTCTGTGGGGTGGGTGAGGCACCGGGGGGCTGTGGGGTCCCTGGGGTCCCTGTGGGGTCCGTGGGGTCTCTGTGGGCTCTGTGGGCTCTGTGGGATCAGTGACACACTGTGGGGTCCGTGAGGTCTCTGTGGGGTCCATGGGGTCTCTGTGGGGTCCCTGGGGTCCCTGTGGGGTCTCTGGGGTCCCTGTGGGGTCCCTGTGGGGTCCCTGTGGGGCGGGTGACAGCCCCGGTCCCTGCCAGGCTCCTGCTGCACGCCGGGTTCGTGGCTCCTGTGCTGGTGCTGCTGCTCTGGGTCCGGCCGCTGTCCCGGGATTTGCTGCCCCAGGCCCCGCTGGGCTCGCTGCAGATGTGAGTGGGACACCTGGGGACACCTGGGGACACTTGGGGACACCTGGGGACACCTGGGGGACATCTGGGGGACAGCTGGGGACACCTGGGGGACACTTAGGCATGGGGCTGTCCCATCCCCTGGTGACCCCCTGTGACCCCTCCGGTAACCCCTGTGACAGTGTCCCCACAATGTCCCCTGTGCCCCTCTGTGTCCCCTGTGACCCCTATGACACCTGCTGTCCCCCACAATGTCCCCTGTGCCCCTCTGTGTCCCCACACACCGTGTCCCTGCGGTGTCCCCAGTGCCAGCCCCAGCCCCGCGGTGTCCCCGCTGTCCCCAGTGCCAGCCCCAGCCCCGCGGTGTCCCCGCTGTCCCCGCTGTCCCCAGTGCCAGCCCCAGCCCCGCGGTGTCCCTGCTGTCCCTGTGTCCCCAGTGCCATTCCCAGCCCCACGGTGTCCCCGTGTCCCCGCAGGCTCCCCGGGCTCTCCTTCGAGTCTCTGCGGCTCTGGGCGCTGCTGGCGCTGGCGCTGCTGCGGCTGCTGGGGACGCGCTGGCACCTGCAGGCCTACCTGGGGCTGGCGGCGCGGCCCCGGCGCAGGGAGGCGGGGAGGGTCCCGGCCAGGGACATCCAGCGCAAGGTGGGGACGGGGACGGGGACGGGGACGGGAATGGGATCGGGAAAGGGACTGGGGTGGGATTGGGTTGGGATCAGGGTCAGGGTGGGATCAGGATTGGGATCGAGGATGGGGTCAGGGTGGGATCAGGACTGGGATCGAGGACGGGGTCAGGGTGGGATCAGGATTGGGGTGGGGGTCCCCTCCCCGTGCTGGGGTTCCCGCTGAGGGCTCCCGGGGCTCCCGCAGATCTCCAGGATTTACTGCTACGTGTCCGTGGTGAGCCTGCAGTACCTGGGGCCCATCATCCTCAGCCTGCACTGCACCCTGCTGCTCAAAACACTGGGTGAGGGGCCTTGGGGTGGGTTTGGGATGGATTTGGGGTGGGTTTGGGCTTTGGGGTGGGTTTGGGATGGGTTTGGGGTGGGCAGGAAGAGCCTGGACGTTGTTGGGGTGTCACTGGTACCCAGATTGTCCCCAACTCCCATGGCCTGGCAGCTCGGGACATTCCACAGTTCTGTGCCTGCTCTGGTTTGCAGTGGGGACAAACTCAGCGCTGGGACTCTGCCACCAGCAGGGCTGGGGCACAGGGACCCCCAGAGCTGTCCCCCTGTCCCACAGGGACCCCCAGAGCTGTCCCACAGGGACCCCCAGAGCTGTCCCACAGGGACACCCCAGAGCTGTCCCCCCTGCCCCACAGGGACCCCCAGAGCTGTCCCCCTGCCCCACAGGGCCCCCCACATCTGCCCCCCTGTCCCACAGGGACCCCCAGAGCTGTCCCCCTGTCCCACAGGGACCCCCAGAGCTGTCCCCTGTGCCCCACAGATCCCCCCAGAGCTGTCCCACAGGGACACCCCAGAGCTGTCCCCCTGTCCCACAGGGACCCCCAGAGCTGTCCCCCCTGCCCCACAGGGACCCCCAGAGCTGTCCCCTGTGCCCCACAGATCCCCCCAGAGCTGTCCCCTCTGTCCCCCCAGGTCAGCTCTCCTGGGGGCTGTACCCCGAGTCCCCGGCCGTGTCCCCAGCGGCGCCGGTGTCCCCGCCCCGCCCGGGGGGTGACACGGGCCCGGGGGGGGACGTGCAGGAGGTGGTGCAGGAGATCTCGGGGCTCCTGGGCTGCATCTTCACCCCCCTCCTCTTCCGAGGACTCTTCTCCTTCCTCACCTGGTGGGTGGCCGCCTGCCAGCTGGTCACCAGCCTCTTCGGCCTCTACTTCCACCGGTACCTGGCGGCCTCCTGACCGGGAGGGACCGGGAGGGACCGGGAGGGACCGGGAGGGACTGGGAGGGACCGGGAGGGACTGGGAGGGACTGGGAGGGACTGGGAGGAGCTGCTTGTCCCGCTCTGGGGACAGCGGGTGTGTCACACGGCCGGGTGTGTCACCGCCGTGCCTGCCCCTGCTGGGGACACCCAGAGCTGCCTTTCCTGGAGGGGCAGCGGCTCCTGGGGACACAGGAGTGGCCCCTGCAGTGCCAGCAGAGGTTTTGGGGGGGGTTTGTAGGGTCTGGGTGTGACCCCGGGTGTGACCCCTGGGTGTGACCCCTGGGTGTGACCCCTGGGTGTGACCCCTGGGTGTGACCCCGGGTGTGACCCCTGGGTGTGACCCCGGGTGTGACCCCTGGGTGTGACCCCCGGGTGTGACCCCTGGGTGTGACCCCAGGTGTGACCCCTGGGTGTGACCCCGGGTGTGACCCCGGGTGTGACCCCCGGGTGTGACCCCTGGGTGTGACCCCTGGGTGTGACCCCGGGTGTGACCCCTGGGTGTGACCCCTGGGTGTGACCCCGGGTGTGACCCCGGGTGTGACCCCGGGGCCCAGCAGCCTCGGGGCTGCTCCACAATAAACGAGTGACAGCAGCGTTGCTGTCACCCCAAAGCTGCTCTTGGTGTCCCCAAAGCTGCTCTTGGTGTCCCCAGAGCCCTGGGCAGGTCGCAGGGTGCTGCTCTAACCCTGCAGGAGGGGAGCTCAGCTCACCCCAGCGGGGCTCCTGTCCCTGGGGTCACCCCGGGGTGGTGGCAGTGGCAGGGGGGACCCGGGGCAGGGTCCCTGCGAGCCGAGCTGTGCCCCGTGCTGGGTGCTGCTGCAGCTGCGTGAAACAGGATTAGCAGGGGAGAAAGGGCCGGGGGCTCTGATCCTATTTGATGTCCTTGTTTGGGTTCAAATATCCCCGTTTGATGGCCTTGTAATGGGCTTAATTCCCTCTCCAGGAGGAGGAGGAGGAGGAGGCAGCAGCCTGGGCCCGGTGTTAACTGGGCTAATCCAGCCTCCTCCTCCTCCTCCTCCTCCTGCTCCTCCTGCTGCTGCTTCCCGGGAATCCTCGGCGTGGATATTTGAGAAAAACAAACAAAAATATAAAAACTGCCAAATCCCCGCCCCCCCAAAAAACAACAACAAAACCAATCAACCCCAACAACAACAACGACAACCCCCAAAATAACAACAACAAAACCCCCCTGCCAAACACACCCCCAAAAAAACCCAAACAGAACAAGAAACAACAAACAACCAAATAAAAGCAGGAGGAATCCAAAGCCCAGCCCGGTGGGGATTGGGGAGCTGCCCCAAATTGAGGGGCAGGGTGGGAAGGCACCTTGGGGAGGCTGAGCTGGAACAGGCTGGGCAGAGCTGGAGAACAAAGCAGGGATTTATTGAAAGGCCTTTAAGGGCACAGCTTGGGCAGGATGGGAGCCTGGCCAGGGCTGCACCCAAAATGGACCCAAAATGGGCACAAAATGGACCCAAAATGGGCACAAAATGGACCCAGAATGGACCCCCGGTCACGAGGTCTCGCACTTTGATCAGCTTTGCTCCGTTTGCACCTTGGGGTTGAATTGCCCAGTTCCAGCTGCAGGCTGTGAGCTCCCACCCTTGTTGGTGCTGCTGGGCTGGAAGTTGTCCTTGGTGCTCAGCAGGAGCAGGAGTTGTTTTGTGTCCCTGCTCTGTGCGGAGCTGAGTGACCCTGAGTGTGAGCTCCGAGCTGCACCCCGGGCAGCACAGAACCTGGAAAACACCAAAGCTCCAACTCCAGGCCTCCCCCCCGGCTCATTTGTCCCTTTGTGCCGCAGGGTTTGGGCTGCGGAGGGACCGTGGCAGGCGGGGCCGGTGGCGCTGTCCCCGCTGTCATTTGTCGCTGTCCCCCGGGCCGTTGCTAAGGCCGGGGGTTGCGGCGCTCTCAGACACGCAGACGGAGCGTCCCCGGGGAGCTGCCCAGACGGGTGACCCTGCCCGGCGGCGACAGTGACAGATCGAGCAGCCGGCAGCGGCAGACACGGCCGCAGGCGGCGAGGGAGCCCAGCCCAGCCCAGCCCTGCCCAGCCCAGCCCGGCTCGGCTCAGCTCAGCTCAGCCCAGCTCAGCTCAGCTCAGCTCAGCTCTGCTCAGCCCAGCCCAGCCCAGCCCTGCCCGGCTCAGCCCGGCCCGGCTCAGTCCAGCCCGGCTCAGACCCGGCTCAGCCCAGCCCGGCTCAGACCCGGCTCAGTCCAGCCCAGCCCGGCTCAGACCCGGCTCAGTCCAGCCCGGCTCAGCCCAGCCCAGCCCAGCCCGACTCGGCTCAGCCCTGCCCGGCTTAGCCCAGCCCGGCTCAGATCCAGCCCAGCCCAGCCCAGCTCAGACCCGGCTCAGCCCAGCTCGGCTCAGCCCAGCTCGGCTCAGCCCAGCCCGGCTCAGCCCAGCCTTTCTCGGCTGCGATTGATTCCATCCCAAATGGGATCCCCGGAGCTGTTCCCGCTCGGAGCTGAGGAAGGCGGGTGGGTGATTCCCGGGCACAGGGAAGGGACGATTCCCTCACCTGGGGACAGGGACCAGCCCCAAAATCCCAGCCGGGTTCAACCCCAGCCCGGTTCAACCCCAGCCCGGTTCGGTCCCAGCCCGGTTCAGTCCCAGCCCGGTTCGGTCCCAGCCCGGTTCGGTCCCAGCCCGGTTCAACCCCAGCCCGGTTCAATCCCAGCCCGGTTCAGTCCCAGCCCGGTTCGGTCCCAGCCCGGTTCAACCCCAGCCCGGTTCAATCCCAGCCCGGTTCGGTCCCAGCCCGGTTCGGTCCCAGCCCGAGCCTGGATTTTCCCCAGGACACAAGCGGGGCAGGCGCGGAGGTGGCTCCGGGAGTGTCGCTGCTGTCGCCTCCCTGTCACCTGCAGTGTCACCCCCGGGACCCGGGGCTGCGGCACCGAGCGGGCCGTGCCTGAGCCGACAGTGCCACCTGCTGCCACCGGCCTGGGGACGGCGACAGCGACAGCGACAGCGACAGCTCAGCCTCGGGGCCGGCCCGGAGCTCCGGGGATCCTCCGGGACCCTCCGGGATCCTCCGGGATCCTCCCGACTGCCCAGCAAAGCCCCGACCCGCGGGACACGAGACTCCTGTGCTCAAGGGGGCACAACTGTCCGAAAGAAACTCAAAAAAAGCTTCAAATCCTCCCCCCCCAACAAAAAAAAAAAAACCTCAAAAATCCTCATAACCCCTCCAAAAACGCCTCACAGCCAAAATAATAAACCCTTCAAAATCCTCACAACCCCTCCCAAAATAACCCCCTTAAAAATCCTCACAACCCCTCCCAAAATCTCCACACAGCTCCTAAAAACCCCTCACAACCCCTCAGAAGCCCCTCATCATATCCCACCCAAAATCACCTTAAAAACCCTTCACGATCCCCCAAAAGCCCTCCAAAGACCCCTCACAACCCCCCAGAAAAACCCCTCAAAAATCTCCTGACAAACCCCTCAAAAAACCCCAAAAATCCCCCCAAAACCCCCCCAAATCCCCCAGGCCTCGGAAGTCCACGGTATTTTTTATTAAATATACATCCTCTCTTGGCACAAATCTCCAAATATATAAACATTATGTAACAAAGTGTCTTCACTGCAATAAAATAGAACTCCAGATCCAAGAAAAGCCCTCGAGATCCACACACGCACACACCCCCCGATGGTGAGGACACGGAAAAAAAGGCAATTAATTAACAGTGTTTGTGCTAATTAATAGATGCATAGACCACACAGGCAGTGACCGGTGCTGGGACAGCCTGGAGCTGGTGGTGGTTTTGGGGGGAAATGGGAAGAAAAGGGGGAAAAGGGGAGGAAAAAGGGTGGAAAGGGGAGGAAAGAAGGGGGGAAAAAGGGGAAAAAAGGGGAAAAAGGGGAGGGAAAAGGGAAACAAAAGGGGGGGGAAGGAGGAAAAAGGGAGGAAAAAAGAGGGGAAAAGGGAGGAAAAAAAGTCAGGAAAAAAAAGAGGGGAAAAAAGAGGAAAAAGAGAGGGAAAGGGGGGAATCAGCCCCTCCAAGGTCTAAAGTGAAGACACCAAACCAGACAAGGAGCTCAGGAAACTTCCCCAAAACCACCCCGTGGTGCCTGAAATCCCAGGCTGTGAGGGGGAAGCATGGCTGGGCTGTTGGAAAAACACCAAAAAGCTGCAATTTTGACCTTCTGGGTGCATTTTTTTTTTTTTTTTTTTTTTTTTTTTTTTTTTTTTTTTTTTTTTTTGGACCTGGTTTTCTTGAAGTGCCAGTGCAGGGCTCAAGGTGCAGGGAGAAGCAGGAGGAGGGAGAGGAAAATAAAAAAGCACAAAAATTGGTGGTGATGCTTTTAAGGGATCCGTGAGGAAGGTGAGTGGGAAACCAAATTTGAGAGGAATAAAATGATGGGAAAAGTAGGGAATTGCAGGAAAGGGAAAAAAAAAAAGGGGGGGGGAGGAGGGAAAGGGAAAACTTTGGGTTTTGTTTCTTTTCTCAGAGCTCTTCCTGGCCAGCACACCTCAGGAAAAAGATCTGGAACATGTCTGAATCCATGCAGGGAAGAAGGGAAGGGAAGGGAACTCTCTGTTTCCCTTTTTCTACCTTCAAAATACAACCAAAAGGGAAAACAAAAGCTTTTTAAACCAAGCCAAAGCAGCCACAGGCTCTGAGAAACAGAAGCACCAAAACCATCAGAGGCTGAACCCAAAGATCTGCCCCTGGACCAACAGCCAGCCTGCAAATCCTGCAGGGAAAGCGGCTGGAATTCTGCTGGGCTGCAATCAGCTGCAGTGCTGAGTAAGGAACAGCTTCCCCTGGATTCCTGCTCTTCCCAGCTCGGGGGGGGACGAGGAAGGGACAGGACAGGGGACATGAACACTGCTGGAAGTGCCACCCTCTGGATCAGGACAGGAGCAGGATAATCGGCTTCTCCATTGGAGAAAAGAAACGGGGAGCTGAGGGAAGGGGAAGCAGAGCTGAGCGTTCTCCAGCAGCCTCCCCTCCCCAAAAAATGACACAGAACTCGTGGCCATCACCTCCAGAGCCCCCCAAAACCCCAGGGATCTTTAATTCCCAGGTAAATCAGGGAATGCTGTCGCCCTGCTGGGCTGAGGGGCAGAATTCCTGGGGTTAAATCCCAGTTCCAGAATTCCTGGGGTTAAATCCTAGTTCCAGAATTCCTGGGGTTAAAAATCCCAGTCCCAGAACTCCTGGGGTTAAAAATCCCAGTCCCAGCCCCTGGGAATGACCTGCCTGCCAACACTCCAGTGCCATTCCCACATTCCCTGATTCCTAAGGAAATATTTGGCATCAGGAGCAGGTTCCTGCTCCAAAGAAGTGCAAAAGACAAAAAAAAAAAAAAAAAAGGAGAAGGCTGCTCCTGCCCCCTTGTGCAATTCCTTCCATTCCCATCTGGCTAGGACAGCTAAAATACACAACAACCAGGAAAGGACAGGTTTCAAGCTAAATCTTATTGGTTTTTTCCCTCCTTACATTCTGGACTCTCTGGAAAGGGATTTTCCCACCTTGGTTTGTGTCATCTGATCATCAGAGGAGTCTGAGGTCTGCTCTGACCTCTGGATGCATCATCCACCAACAAAATCTCCATTTCCCTGAAAACTGATTCGGAAGAGGAACACTGAGAGGTTCTTGACCATTTGCTGTCGGGTCCCAGCTGGAAGTGATTGGCACTGCAGGGTCAACAACGCCGTGGTGCCCACCAGGGTTGGATTCCAAGAGGAATTTCCGGGAGAACGCAGCTGAGGGGATGAGTTAATGAGCAGAGGTGACACCACCTACACAGCAGGTACCAAAAAGGACAACCAGGACGTCCAGGAGCTGGGCTCAGCTCCCTGGAACAGCTTTTTTTTGGGGGGGGAGGAGGGGACAGCCCAAAAAAATCCTGGGGAACAAAGCCCAGGCTGCAGCAGGATTTGTTCTCACAGGGTGCATAGAGCAGCAGTAACACTGAATAAAACCAAGGGGGGGTTGAAGGATGTGACAGCTCCTTCCTTCCTCAGGGCATCCACGCCTGGAAAGCGCTGCCTCCTCCAGGGCAGGGCAGCACAGGAGGGAAACACAGCTGCAGCTGCAGTGGATCCAGTCTGGGAAGCCAGGCACAGCCCTGGCCCACGCAGAGGGAACTCTCCTTCGTGGAAAGGGCTCCAAACTCCCCTCCTCTGCTGCCTCCAGTCTTTGGTAATCTCAGAGGGACATCGAGGCAGCTCAGCCCCAGGCCAAGGGGAGCTCACGGGGAAAGGGCAGCAGCACTCCCAGCCAGAGGAAACATTCAGCTCAGGAACCAGCGCAGCCTCCTGGGCCTGCCCTGCTCCCACAGCCCAGAGGGGTCTGCAATTCCCTACGGATATTGCACTCGGCAGGCTGCAGGGAGCTACAGAGCTGCCACTTCCCAGAGCCAGGGCTTCATCCCCAACAGCTCCGAGCCCCCTCTTCCATCGCCCAGCGCTTCCATCGCCCACGCAGAGCCAGGTGAGGAGCCAGGAGCAGCACAGCTGGGCTGGGGAGGCTCCACTCCTGGGGGCAGAGTCCAGCAGAAGGGCGAGGCAGCTGCTTTGGAGGACTCTGCTCTGCAGGATCGGGAATTTCTCACTTAGGGGACAGTTAGGCTTCCAAATTAAAAACAGGGAAAAATAATCCAGGAACAACAGGAAAAAAAACAAAACAAACATCCAAACCCCCAACAAACGGGCGAGTTCTCAGCTGCAGGAGCACGTGGGAGGCCAGGGAAGAAGAATTCCTTGCTGTCTGTACAGGCTGGAAGCCACTACCTCTGCGGGCCGGGGCCGTGCTGCAGCTTGCGGAGCAGGATCTGCGTCAGGTCGAAGGTGGTGAAGCTGATGCCCACGGCGATGGGGCCCTTGACCCAGTTCATGCTGAGCCCCTTGTAGAGCCCCCGCACCAGTCCCTCCTCGCGGACGATGTCCCGCATGGTCAGCAGGATGGAGCTGTAGGTGTGGCCCAGCACGCCGGCCGTCTGCATGCGGCGCCGCACCACGTCCAGCGGGTACGAGGCCGACTGCCCGATCAGGCCGGCGCAGGCCCCGAACAGCAGCCGCTCCGGGGGCGAGGGCTGCGCCTTCCCGCTGTGCTCTGCGGGGAAACACAGCAGGAGCTCCTTGGCACCCGCGGGGATTCGGGCTGACGGGCTGAGGGACGGAGCTTTCCTTTCCTCCCCGAGGGGCGCGCTCGCCGCCTTTCGCTACCCGGGTTTGGTTTGCCCCGGCCTGCGCTCCCGAGGTTTTGCTTTCCACCAGGTTTTGCTCCCCAGGTTGAGCTCCTAAGTTTTGTTCCCCAAGTTTTGCTCCCCAAGTTTTGCTCCCCAAGTTTCGTTCCTCAAGTTTTGCTCTCCTGAGGTTTTGTTCCCCAGGTTGAACTCCCCAGATTTTGCTCCCCAGGTTGAACTCCCAAGGTTTGTTCCCCAGGTTGCTCTCCTGAGGTTTTGTTCCCCAGGTTGAACTCCCCAAGTTTTGTTTTCCCCAAGTTTTGTTTTCCCCAAGTTTTGTTTTCCCCAAGTTTTGTTCCCCAGGTTTTGTTCCCCAGGTTGCTCTCCCAAGCAGAATCATTAGAAAAGGCCCCCAAATCACTAGAAAAGGTCCCACAGGACAAAACCCTGAGTGATGTCACATCCACTGACATGTCACAGGTACAACTCCTGAGGTTTTGATCCCAGCTTAGTGCACTCTCCACCTGGAAATCCCACTTTTTTCCCTCCCCTCCAGAGGCGAGGCACAGCCTTCCTGCAGCTTACACAACCCGGAGCTGCCCTGAGAGCCTCCACCCAAACACCTGGAGCTCCCCAAAGCCCCGGTTACCTGCGTGGACTTTCTTCAGCGTCTCGTAGGTGAAGAAGCTGAGGCCAGCGTAGGGAATGACCCCCAGGATGGTGGGGGTGAAGCCCCTGTACAAGGTTTTCAGCCCCTCCTCCCGGGATATCCGGATGAAGACGTGGACAATGCTGCTGTACCTGGCGTGGGGACACGGGGAGAGCAGACCTGCACTGGTCAGGGTGTTCCCAGCAGGGCTCTCCTGATGGATTAGCCAATTAATCTGTCTAATTAATTCGGCTCCGAGCTCATTGGGCAGCTCAGAGGGGATTTCAGCTCCCCCACAGCCTCGCTGTGCTGTCTCTGGGGTCTCCCAGCATCCATCTCCTCCCACACCCACACCTCTGGGCAGGGAATCGCTGCTCAGACCCGGGGGCTTTATTCCACCAAAGGCTCCCAGCACAAAATGACCCCAAAAAATGGCAACAAAGCCAGGTGACCTTATAAAAACCCCAAAAAAGTTGTGCAGGAGGCGCTTACATCTCCTTGGGCGTGACAGCCATGCGGGCACGGACCATGTCCAGGGGGTAGGTGACCATGGCAGCCGTGGTGCCAGCCAGGGAGCCGGCAATGAAGCGAGGGAAAGGCGTCAGTGCCCTGGAGTGAGGTGAGAGAAGAGACCAAAGGTCACCTGCAGCTGCAAATCCCACCTGGCTGCTGGGAGTGGCTCTGCTCTGGGCACTCCCAGCCATCCCACAGCAGGGTATCAGTGGGGAAAAGAGGCTCAGGGCTGGGCTGGAGCTGCTGCTGCTCCTGCTCTTTGTCTTGGTGATGCATTTTTAGTGCTGGGAATTGCTCATTCCATGTCCAGGCCACTTCTTGCTCAGGCCTGGACACGGCAGGGCCGTGTCCTCACAGAATGGGCCCTTCCCTCGGCACCTCAAACCCCATCCCAAAGGGGCTGCCACTCGGGGCTGCCCCTCTGGAGCTGCCCCTCAAAGGTTCCCTCTCACAGCTTCCATCTTGGAGCTTCCCCCTCACAGATTCCCCCTCACAGATTCCACCCTGGAGCTTCCCCTCACAGATTCCCCCTCACAGCTCCTCCCTTGGAGCTTCCCCTCAGAGCTTTCCCCTCAGAGCTTCCAGGTCAAAGCTTCCCCCTCACATCCCGGAGCGCCATCTTGGAGCTCCCACGCTCTGGCCTCTGCTCCACCCTCCAGGATCCAAGGATCCCAGCAGGATCCAAGGATCCCAGCAGGATCCAAGGATCTCAGCAGGAACCCCGGCCCTGCTGCCTCTTACTTTCCCTGGAATCCGTAGTAATTCCCCAGGATCTGCTTGTACTCCTCGTGGGCGCAGAACTGGATGGCGGCGTAGGGGATCACCCGGACCATGGTGGCGGAATTCCCTCTCCAGAGGCTCCAGAAGCCCTCGTTGAGGTAGGTGTGATAAATCAGCCTGTAGGCTTCCTGTGGGGACAAACCAGCCTGTGAGCCCCCTGAGGGGACAAACACAGTGAGGGGACAAACACAGTGAGCTCCTTGAGGGGACAAACACAGTGAGCCCCCTGAAGGAAACAGGGCAAGGCCTAGGGAGGACGGGAATGCCTGGCTAGGAGGTGAGCCCACTGATTAATTAACCCTGATGCCTGAAGTTTTGGTTTTGGTGTTTTCCAGGTTCTGTGCTGCCCGGGGTGCAGCTCTGAGCTCACACTCAGGGTCACTCAGCTCTGCACAGAGCAGGGACACAAAACAACTCCTGCTCCTGCTGAGCACCAAGGACAACTTCCAGCCCAAAGCACCAACGAGGGTGGGAGCTCCCAGCCTGCAGCTGGAACTGGGCAATTCAACCCCAAGGTGCAAATGGAGCAAAGCTGATCAAAGTCTTTCCCTCTACGTTTTCATGGAATGCTGCTCACAAATCCCAGAAAAAGTGAAATAAAGGCAAACGAAAGATTCATCAAACACTTCAGGACAACAGCAGACAGACATCACCTCACCTTGGCAGAAAATCTTTTTGAAGACACTGAAAAAAATAAAACAAAGAAAAGAAAGAAGATTAGGACTTGAAAGACGTAAAAATTAATATTTGATCAATGAATCCCTAAATAAGGGATAAATAACCAGGTGTTTTGGCTAAAGGCATAAAAATAGAAGGAAAAGAACCAATGCAAGAGGAAATAGTGATTCTTTGTCTCCTAAAAGCTCCCATAATTTAGCATAAAAATCCTTTTTTTTCCCCCACTGCCTGTTAGGAAAATTCGGTTTGCGTGGAATAAATGAATAAATAAAAACAATCAATTAAAGGAAAAACATCAAAACTGCACCATTCCCTTCTTTCCCAGAGCATTTCCATGCCCAGATCCCAGCCTAATTCCAGAATCCAGCGAGGAGAGAGCGAAGCTCCACGCAAGAGCAGCTCCATCGCAGCACAACTCGAACGGGCTCCCTGATTTTTGATTTTTCTCCCCTCCCCTCCTCCCCTGCATCCATCCAAAGTGACAGCAAACCCTCCCTACCCGTGGAATGCACGAGGCAGGATTTGGGGAGCAGGGTTTGTTTGGCAGCTCTGCCCAAGGAAAGGGCTGGAGAAGCTTTAATGAAACGTGGCTCCAATTAAGGGGCTGCTGCAGCTCCTTCCTCGCTCATCTGAGACCTTGGGAGGCTCTGGAGTGTATCCAACAATCCCATGCAAATCCATTTTTTCCCCCTCACTGCTGCTCCTCTGTGCAATTCCACGCTTTTAGTTTGATTTTTTTGTTGTTGTTGTTGTTTTAAGGAATAAAACCCCCTCGATAAGCAGCGATGGTTACCGAGGTGGTTTTGCTCCTTTGAAAAGGTTTTCTCCCTCTGCCACAGGGGAATTTATTGAATTGTGGGATGGTTTGGCCGGGGAAAGCTCAGCCAGTTCCACCCCTCTGCCTGGACACTCCCCACTATCCCAAACCTCATTCCTCAGTTTCCAACTCAAGGTATCACTCTGATGATCCAAAGATGTTTTCCTTCCTCACAGGCAGGGAATAAAATCCCCTTAGGACAGCAAGGACCTAAAAAAATCTGTCAGATCCCAAAAAGTCGTTCCCACTGGGACATTTTAATCCCATCCTTTCCAGCCACTGGCACAGGCCAAAGCAGGCAGGGATTTTTAGGAATGTGGCCTGTCCCAGTTCCAGGTGACTCCCTGGATTAGCTCTGTGCCTTCCCTCTCATCCCTGCTCCTGGTATTTCCACCCTAAAATGAACCTGGGTGTGTTTTTGGTGGGAAAACCCCCAAATTCAGGTCCCAGGGGGAATCCCAGCCTCCCTGCTCCATACCCCAGCAACCCCAGAGCTCCTCTCTCTGCCCAGAATGAAAATCATGTCAGTAAAAATCAACTCTAAATGAGATGTCAGCCAGGGATTAGACTGAGCCCAATCCAGTTAATCTGGGACGTCACCAGATTTAAAATTCTTGGCTTTCCCAAATGCCCACTGAATTAAAGGCCTGTTCCCTCTGGGGTAATTGAAGGAATTGCACTGCAACAGATCCCCAAATCCCCAAATCCTGCTAAACAGGAAATTCTCTATTCCAGCCAGAGGAATTTTGTTTTCTGTTACAATTCAGGGGTGGCAGAGGACACCAACCCAGGGATGCAGCAGCTCCAGTGCCTTCTGCCTCCCGCTCTGGGGAGAGCTGACACAATCTGGGCACCCAGCCCTCAGCAGGGAACTCCCACAGCCCCATTCCCTCTTCCCAGAGTCCCCACATCTCCTGGAAGAGGAGCTGCAGGAGCAGATCAGAAGCTCAAAGGGCTCAAAGTTCTAAAACAATCTGGGAAAAGCCCACGGGACTCACCTTGGAACATGATTTTTGTCCTGTCCAGAGGAGCCACTGCAGTTTTAGCCACAGCTCCAGCCAGTGCCCCGGACATCAGGGAGTTCAGCACTTTCTTCTTCTCCTGGTTATCCTGGGGAAAAAAAAAAGAAAAAAGAAAAAAAAAAAGCACTGGATAATGGGGAAAAAGAAATAAATCCCACAAAGAATAATATTTCACCTTTTCTGCAGCATTCACCCCAGGGCCAGGATTTGGGTCAAAATGTTTCACCAGATTTCCAGCACAGTGAAATCCTGGTTGAATAGTGAGGCAAAATTCCAAGAATTCCTCTTGCATGTGCTGTTTTCTCCCTGTTATTTCTCCTTCTTCTCCCTCCCCATGATTTAAGCACGGACAGAAGGGGAGTTTCTGGAAAAGCACCCAAACCCTATTCCCACGTCATTCCCAAGCTCCTGAGGATAAATCCCAGGGAGTTCTCCCCCCTCTGATGGGTGGAATGAAAGGGATTTTGCTCTTGGCATTCCTGCCACAGCTCAGATTTATGAAATCAGCATTTTTCTCCCACAGAGAGTAACAAAAATGCCAGGAAACCCAACCCCGTGGAGGTTCTGGAGTGAGAACCAGGCCCAGGCTTGATGTGTGAACTGCTGACACTTTGTGGAGCAGAGGAGTTAACATTTTCCTTGTTTGCAGGACCTTTCCCAACCCCAGGGTTAATGTTTATGACCCAAAAACCCCGTGATCAGCTCAATTCCCCCTCCCAAGCCCTGCCTGGGTGCGTGGGCAGCCGAGCAGAGCTGAACTTCAGCCCCTGGATTTGGGCTAAAGCAGAGCAAGGTTCAGCATCACCTCCTTCTCCCAGGGATCCCAACTGGCCCAGGAGCAGGGCTGGTGGCCCTGCTGCAGCTCTGCCCCTTCCCCCTGGACTGGGAACTGTCCCAAGCTCTTCCCAAGGGGATGGGAATGTCTGGGTCCCCTCAGAGGGGAGCCCAGAGCTCCAATCCCAGCCTGGTTTGGCCTGGAAGGATCTTGAAATTCATCCCATTCCGTGGGCAGGGGGATCTTCCACCGTGCCAGGCTGCTCCAGCCTGCCCTTGGGCACTGCCAGGGATCCAGGGGCAGCCACAGCTGCTCTGGGAATTCCAGCCCAGCCAGGAATTCCTTCCCAATGTCCCATCCATCCCTGCCCTCTGCACTGGGAAGCCATTCCCTGTGTTCTGGCACTCCATCCCTTGTCCAAAGTCTCTCTTCACATTTCTTCTGGCTCCTTCAGGCACTGGAAGATCACAATTGGGTGACCCTGGAGCTTTTCCAGACTGGACAATCCCAATTTTCCCAGCTTTTCCCCACAGCAGAGCTGCTCCATCCCTGTGATCATCCTGGTGCCTCCTCTGGACTCGCTCCAACATCTCCACATCCAGAACTCCACCTCCACGAGGCAGAATTCCAGGTGGGATCCCACCTGAGCAGGGCAGAACCCCCTCCCTGGAGCTGCTTTGGATTCCCAGCCCAGCTCCCACTCTCACCTCTGCTGGAATTCGGGCCGTGACGGGCTCCACATCCCTCTGGAATTCCACTGGACCCTCTCTCACACCATTACCCATACCAGTCACACTCCCACGGGGGCAGGAGGGCTACAGCTCCTAAACAGAACCCAAAAACCAAAGGAAAAACGTCAAAGGTGGGAAATATCCCGGTGACAAAGCACAGGGAGGGGCAGTGACCCACCCCCAGGGCCACTTTCAGTAGGAAAACCCTCCCCCAATTCCCAGAAAAAGGGCATTTCCAGGATCCCGCTGCCATTTCCTTCCTTTAAGGTGTGAATGGATTTTTAGGAGGGGGTGCTTTGGTAAAAACTGTGCCGTTCATACCCACTCCTCTCACCCAACAAAAAACTCAGCTGTGACAAAACACCAAAATATCCACAATTCCCAGGGAAAAGGAGCAGATCCTGTGAGGATTCTGGTGGCTCCTTGGGACTGCTGAGCAACGAGATACTGGAGAAGGAAGGTGGAAATTTAAAACCCTCTGGAAAAGGGGGAAAAAAACAGTCCCAGGAAGGAGTCTGCAATTCAGCCAGGAGGTTATTTTTGGGAAGAGAGGGATCCAGTGCCTCACACGTGCCACAAAGGCCATTCTGGGATTTGATCTGGTGCCTTTCAGGAGCCCCTTTCCTCCCAGGGTGGCTTGCACAGGTTTTTTCCTGCTCTGAAACGTCCCAAACCCGCCCTACAAGGGGGAAAGGTTGGCCTGACCTTGGCTGCAGAGTGTGGATGAAGAAATAATTCTATTTAAATGGAACAATTTGCTTTTTCAGCTCTGACTTTCTGATATTTCTGCCTTTTATGCTTTATGGGGAATACTCATCGCTGGAATTGTGCAAACCCTGAGGTGGCGCAGGGAGGTGGCCCTGGAGGAGCTCTGCAAGGACAAAAACCACTTTTCTAATCCACAAAGCTGCTCTACAACAGCCCCTCTCTGGAAGGTTAAACCTTCCAAGGAATGTTTTATTAGGAAATGAGAATTCCTGAATTCAGGCACTTCTTGCCCTCAGCAGTCCCCTCCCTCCGACACCTGCGAAACATTTTGCTTACTTGGGAAAAAAAACCCAAAACATTTCCAGCCTTTCCCCCCCCCCCCCTTTTTTTAAACAATCTCAGGTACTTTATGCTTGTCAGCACCTTTCAGACTTGCTGACCTGGTTTTTTTCCCCTCACAAATGAATGCCAGCCCTCATTTCCCAGGCCTGGCTGGCAGATTTTGAACACAAGAGCGGAGACGGCTCAGCCTCGGCTGAACTCGGGCGTGACCAATTTGGGATGAAGGAGCCTCATCCTCGCTCCCAAGCGGGGGGAAAAACACACCTGGAGGCCTTTAATCACCCCAAATTAAAAATAGTTTGGGTTGGGAAGGACTTTTAGGATCATCTCACCCCAGCCCACACCCCGTGCTGCTCCAGGCCGGCCTTGGGCCCTGCCGGGGATGAGGCGGCCACGGCTCCTCTGGGAATTCCATCGCCACCAAAATTCCTTCCCACAGCTGGAAATTCCTTCCCAGTGTCCCACCCACATTCCCCTTTTCCAGTCTGGAGCCGTTCCCCCTTTTCCTGGCACTCCAGGCCCTCGGAAATTGCCTCCCTCCCTCTTTTTTCTGTCGTCCCCCTCAGGCCCTCAAGGCCGCGGTTGGGTCGCCCCGAAGCTTCTCCTTCCTTCCCAAACCTCTGGGAAAACACAAATCCACAGATTCCCAATTCCTGAGGGCGCTCTGGGAACTCAGGGAGGGAGAACTCCAGATTTTAATGGGATAGAACACCTGACACGACCTGAAAAACTCCCTCACCTCAGAGCAAGCGAACAAAAACTCCCACGAGCAGAGATGATCCGTAATTATTTTGCACTTGAAGAACACAGTTAATGATTTCTAATTATTTCTAATTAATGACCTGCAGTCATTTCCTTCCCTTCTCACTCCTCCTTGTCTCACAGGCCTGGAAAAATGCATTGTAAAATTTCCTTTTCTTTCAGCCAAAGCGTGAAGGAAATCACAGGTGGAGATGTTACCCCTGCCCTGCCTGGAATAAAGGAATGTAGGTCACAATATCAGATTTCTCCCTGCCAAAAATAACCCTCCAAAAAATAGAAATGGTGCTAAAGGGCTTAGGAATGCAAAATGCCACTTTCTTTTAAAAGACAATGATTGAGAAAGAGAGGCCTGAAAGGAAATTTGCCAAATTGATGTTATAAAGGCTGGATTGGTTTTTTATTTTGCATGAAGATGAAATCCATTTACTCCACAAGATTCCCTTTTCTCCTGTTGAGACACACTCATTTCTATTTTTAGTGCCCACGGCCCTGAGCCTACAAACACCTGTTTATATGCTCAGTTTTACACATCAAACCTGCCCTCAGCATGCAGAGCCTCAAATGCAGAACAGCACTCATTTATTATTTTTATTCCCTTCTGCTGGCCCCCAAGCTGGATTTTATTTTGGACTCGGGCTGGATTCTGAGCTCAGGGGGTTATTTTGACCACTAATTCACACTGGCGCCAAAGAAAGCAAAAATTATCCTAAAACTTAGTCTGAATTTAAGGTTTTGGTGTCAGTCTGCAGGGCCTGGCTATTAAAAACCAGCCTTTATTTTGCATCTACATCAACCTGACTCACTTATTAAGTAAGCCAGCAAAAGCCACGTGGAGCAGCTGGATATTTTTGTTAAATCCCTGTATTTTGGATCTCTCCCCACACAGTCATTCCTTGTGTTTACAAAGCCAGAAAAAAACCCAACAAAAAAACCAAAAAAAAACCCAAAACAAAACAACCCAAACTGGGGATTAAATGTGTTTTTTTCCTAACCCAGTCCTGGGTTATTTTTATAGGAGTTACACAAGTCCCTGTCACACATCTGGATCCTGAACTGCTCAGGGCTGCAGAGCAAAGCATTCCCTGAGGGAAAAAAGAGAAAAAAAATCACTGGAAAAGGAGATTCGGGGAGTTAAGGGTTGGTGAGTAACTGACTCTGTTTTTACACCAAAATTCAGGAGCATTTCCTGAAAGTACAAAGCATTTACTCCACACTCAGATCCAGAATGGAACTCAGCCATGGGTTAAAGATTATTCCCCAAGTTGGGAAAATAGGGAAGCTCCCTCTTTGGAATCTCTGAAATGATCCTAAAATTATTAATTGCTCAGCAGAAGGGCCGATGAGTTGCAGGGAGCAGCATCTCAACGAAGAAATAAACACAAATTGGGGGTGGGAATAATTAAAAATGAAGCAAAATTAAAAGGATTTTAAATGGTCCTGAAGGTTCAGGGATTATCCAGCAATTCCATAAATCCAAATTGAAATTTTAGGAAAAGTCTGGCTTCACAAGCTGCCTGAAATTCCTGTTTTCTGTATTTTCCCAGGGCAGATCAACAGCAAAGAGATCTGAAATATGGGGAAAAAAGGGAGGAATTTGAGAATGTGAGGATTTTTAGGGCTTTTCCCAACCCAAACAATTCCAGGATCCCAGGCTGGGGTCGGGCTCTGAGGGAAGAGCCTCAGGTTGTGCCAGGGGAGGTCCAGGTTGGATTTGAGGGAAGATTTCTCCATGGAAAAGGCTGGCAGGGCAGTGCTGGATCCCCATCCCTGGAAGGATTTCCCAGCACTGTGGACGTGGCCTTTGGGGGCTCGGACTTGAACCTAAAGGTCTCTGCCCACTGAAAAATTCTCTGATTCCTAAAAAAAAAATAAAATAAAAAAAAGTGGATTTAGACCTGTCCCAAAGCTTTGGGAGCTCTGAAGGAATTCTCCCCCTCATGTCCCCAGCAGGGACAGAGAAGCTGCAAAGCAAACAGCCCCTGTTTGCTGAGGGATGTTTGCTGCTCCCCCTGGAAAACCCCAGCAGGAATGAGGAGAAAAAAAAAAAAAGAAAAAAAAAGAATTTGGAGGAGCAGAGGAATGGCAAAGCTGGGCCTTGGTGCCCACAACATTCGGTGCAGCCAAAAAAAAATAAACAGGAGGGATTGAGTCTGAGGAGAGAAAAGAGAGAGAGGGAAAAACTTAAAGGACTTTTTGATTCAATAATTGGGAATTGCAACAAAGCAAATCCCACAGCCAGCTCACCCACACAGGCCAGGGTGGAGGAAGCCAGGACTCCAACTTAATTTGGTTAAAATCCCTTTTACAACTCCCTTTTTTTTTTTTTTTTTTTTTAATTTGATTTGATTATGCCATTAACACCATCAATGAAAGCACACAATGAAATTAGGGAGGAACAAAACCCCGCAGGAATTTTCACACCTTTCCCTGGCAGGGGGAAGCTGCTCAATTAAATTCCCTTCGATGTTTCTCCTTCAGCTGAGGCTGACAGGGAGGGAGATTGCTGCAGCCCTGGAGCAAAACCAGCCCGGAAAATCAGGGAAAAACAGGGAAAAAATTACTCAATTACAATATCTGGAAGAGTTTAATTTTTTTTTTTAAGTTTAAATTTTTGGAGGTTTAAACTTTTCTGAGGTTTAAATTTTTTCTGAGCTTTAAATTTTTTTGAGGTTTAAACTTTTTCTGAGCTTTAAATTTTTTTTGAGATTTAAACTTTTTCTGAGGTTTAAACTTTTTCTGAGGTTTAAATTTTTTTTTGAGGTTTAAATTTTTTTTGAGGTTTAAACTTTTCTGAGGTTTAAATTTTTTCTGAGGTTTAAACTTTTTCTGAGGTTTAAATTTTTTCTGAGGTTTAAATTTTTTCTGAGGTTTCAACTTTGTAAAATTCTTTTAAGCTGGTTCAATCCTTTTAGGTGCACTTTGCTCCAAAGCACAAATAAAAGCTGCTCCTGCCTCCTTCCCCATCAAAGTGAATAAAAACTTTACTCCCTGGCCCGGTTTCAGAGGCTCTGCCCCGAGCAGGGCACTGGGCAGTGGTTGAAGCCCGGAGGCAGCGTCGTTCCGATTATTCCGATTATTCCGATTATTCCGATTATTCCCAGGCAGCTGGGAGGGAGCAGAGGGAATCTTGGCCGGGGGGAACAGAGCTCTGCTCTCCAGGCACAAACCCAGGGCAGCTCTTATCTGCAGCAGCTCCATCTCAGGGAGGGCACAATTCTCCTTTTCCAAGAAAAAACAACAACACAGCCCACTCTGCAACCCCTCCCTGAGCTCCACAAAGTTGCTTTTAGTTTGGTTGGTTGGGTTTTTTTTTCCCCCCACCCCGAGGAAATGTCCTAAAGAAACGGTGGTAAGATATTACCAAATGATATATAAATGAAATATTGAAATAAAATATTTAAAATACATAAAAAAGTTAAATATCACCAAATGAAATTCACCAAATGAATTATAATAAATGAAATACAATAAATGAAATACAATAAATGAAATATTTAAATAAAATATATAAAATATATATATAAAAAATAAATAACGCCAAATGAAATCCACCAAATGAAATATAAAAATTAAATATAAAAATGAAATATAAAAATGAAATATAATAAACAAAATATAATAAACGAAATATAATAAATTAAATAAATTAAATACAATAAATAATATGTGTAAATAAAGAAATAAATAAAATATTTTATGAAACATGATCAATGAAATAGCATCAGAATTTTCCCATCGTGCGTTGAGCTGGATGTCCCCAAAGCCACCCAGGAGGTCCCCAAAGGGACAAATGCCAGCAGCGAGGGATTTAAAAATGGGATTATTTGGGACAGGAGCAGCTCTCAGTCCCTGCAAGTTTGCCAGGAACTACTCGAGCACAGAATGAGCGATCACAGGAACAGCTCTGAGCTCCCGCAAGCAGCTCAAACCGCCTCTGAAAACAAAAGAAGGAGAAAATAAAAAAGGGAAAGGAAGAATTCAACCCTTCCGTGGTGAAGGGAAGGAGGCCCCAGTGTGCCAAGGAAATGCCATTTCCTCAGGGAAGCGTTCCCAGCTCTGCAGCCCGCCTGGAGCCCTGCCGGGACTGCTGCCCTGCACGGATCCTGCCAGGACCTGCACTGACCCTGCCAGGACCTGCACCCACCCTGCCAGGACCTGCACCCACCCTGCCAGGACCTGCACTGACCCTGCCAGGACCTGCACCCACCCTGCCAGGACCTGCACCCACCCTGCCAGGACCTGCACCCACCCTGCCAGGACCTGCACCCACCCTGCCAGGACCTGCACCCACCCTGCCGGGACCTGCACTGACCCTGCCGGGACTGCTGCTCTGCACCGACCCTGCCAGGACCTGCACCCACCCTGCCAGGACCTGCCCGGCACTGCCGGGACCTGCACCCAGCCAGGACCTGCGCCCTGCCGGCATCTGCACCCACCCTGCCAGGACCTGCGATTTCAGCTCACCTGGGTTATTTCCCGGGAGCTCAGAGCTGTGACTGCACCAACACCACCACCAACACCACCAACACCACCAACAACACCACCACCAAGCGGATTTACAGCCGAACCGAGGAGCTCCTCCGGCCCGTTCACTCGGCGGCCCCGGGAGCTGCTGGCCCTGCAGTTCGTTCACCTCTCCCCTCAAGGCTGAATCCCCGGCCAAGGATTCCCCTCGGCAGGAATCCCCCTGGATCACCTGGAACACCCAGGCAGCGCTGCAGAGCGAAGAACTGGTGCGGCTTTCACACACAAAAAAAGGGGACAAACCTGAATAAATACTCCAACTAGCAGCAAAGTGATTCAAAAAAAAAATTATTCCTGGTTTCCTGAGGGTTTTTTGTTTTTTTTCTGACAGCAAACCTGTCTGACCTGTACCAAACCCACTGCACGCTCAGGGCTGCGGTTTCAGCTTCCAAAAACCAAGCCTGACACACCAAGAACACCTGGAGCCAGGCAGGGCAGCAGCTGCAGGTCAAGCAAAGTGAAATTCCTGCAGCTCCCGGGGCTGCCAAATTCCCTGGTCTGGAGCAGCCACCGGGGCCAGAGGGCTCCAGCTGAAATCCAACACCCACGGCCCCTCTTCCCAGCATTTGTGGCCCCAAACAATCACTTGGGACACAGAAATAAATGGAATATCCAGAGCTGTGTGAGGATGCCCAGAGGGAGCTGGAATCCAGCCCTGGTGTTTTTTAAATCCCTTCACCCGCAGGTTGTTGGTGTGATTAAACCAACCCTTACTGCAGCCTCGCTTTTCCTCAGATGGTTTTGTTTTTGTTTTGTTTTCTCCTCTGCTCCAACCTGGAGTCGTTTAAAAGCCAGGAAGTTTTCAAAACGCTCCAAAAAAATCCACCTAAACAAAAACACGGCAAAAGCACGGGAGGAGCAGGCAAACCTCCCCACACCAGCTCTGCACTGAAGGGGATGCAGGAGAACCCGGAGGGAACCCAGCAGCTTCCAAACCCAGCCCGAATCCTCAGCCAGGAGGGGAAAAAACACCATCGACACACACTAAAAACGGGGGGAAATCCATCAAAATACACTCTCGGAGCGAGAGGGGGACAAGGGAGCACAGACAGCGGGGCTGGCAGGGGAAGGGACACGGGACAGGCTGGAAAGGTGGCAGGGAAAGGGACACGGGACAGGCTGGAAAGGTGGCAGGGAAAGGGACACGGGACATGGGACAGGCTGGAAAGTGGCAGGGAAAGGGACATGGGACAGGCTGGAAAGTGGCAGGGAAAGGGACACGGGACACGGGACAGGCTGGAAAGGTGGCAGGGAAAGGGACATGGGACACGGGACAGGCTGGAAAGGTGGCAGGGCACGGAGAGGGGATGGCAAGGTGGGAGCAGGGCAGGCTGGGGCCGGGAAAGGGTGGAAAAACAGGGAAAGCAGGGGCTGGAAAGGCAGGGAAAACAGGCAGGGAAAGGGAGAGCGGGTGGGTAAAGCAGGCAGGGAAGAGGAGCAGGGGAAGGAGCGGGAGCGGAGCCGGGAGCGGAGCCGGGAGCGGAGCCGGGAGCGGAGCCGGGAGCGGGGCAGGGAGCGGAGCCGGGAGCGGAGCCCTCACGCAGCCCGGGCCGGGCCTCCCGCGCGGTGCCGCAGCCCGGGGCCAACACAGCCAAGGCCGGCGCCGCTCCCCCGCAGCTCAGCCCGGCCCCGGCTCCCGCCGCTCCCCCGCACCCCGAGGCGGCCGCGACAGCCGGGGGCCGCGCCACAGCCCCGTGGGCCCGGCCGGCACCGGGTGACCCCGGCAATGTCACCCGGAGCCTCACGCCACCGCAACGCGCGCGGCCGTGCGGGCCTCGGGAGCCGGGCCGGGGCGCTGGGGCCGCGGCGGCGCCCGCGGCGGGGCCGCTCCGGGCCGGTCCCGCACTCACCGGCTCCGCTGCGCGTCCGCCCCGGCCGCGTCCGCCGCCGCCAGGCCGCCCCCGCTGCGCCGCGGGAGGCGGGGCCCGCCCAGGGGCGCGGCCAATCGGCGCGGCGGGGGCAGGGCCGTGCGTGAGGACTGGCCGCGCGACGAGGACTGGCAGGGGAGCCGACCAATGGAATGAGGGAAGGGGCGGGGCAAGACGTGAGGGCGGGGCGCCGGTAGCGGCACGGGGCGGGCGGGGAGCGCTCGGTGCGGGGCGGGGACTGCCCGGGGAGCCCGGCGGGGACACGGACTGAGCCACCGGGGACAGGGACAGAGCCACCGGGGACACGGACTGAGCCACCGGGGACACGGACAGAACCACCGGGACACGGACAGAACCACCGGGGACAGGGACTGAGCCACCGGGGACAGGGACTGACCCACCGGGGACACGGACAGAACCACCGGGACACGGACAGAGCCACCGGGGACAGGGACTGAGCCACCGGGGACAGGGACTGAGCCACCGGGACACGGACTGACCCACCGGGACACGGACTGAGCCACCGGGGACACGGACTGAGCCACCGGGACACGGACTGACCCACCGGGGACACGGACTGAGCCACCGGGGACACGGACAGAGCCCCCGGGGACAGGGACTGACCCACCGGGACACGGACAGAGCCACCGGGACAGGGACTGACCCACCGGGGACACGGACAGAGCCACCGGGGACAGGGACAGAGCCACCGGGGACACGGACAGAGCCACCGGGGACACGGACTGAGCCCCCGGGACACGGACAGCTCAGCCGGTGATCCAGAACCGCCCCACCATGAGCCCTGCCGCCTGCCCGGCTCGAGGAGCGACAATCCCGCCCCGTTCCACGCTGCAGCACCGGTGAGGGGCACGGAGATCCCGCCCGATCCCAGCCCGGAGATCCCGGCCCGGCCCCGCTGTCCCGAGGCCCGCGGCTCTGCCCGCTCCCCTCGGGGCTCCCAGCGCAGGGGCTGGAGCTGAGCGACCACCTCCAGCCCCTCTGGTTCAAGGGGAAGGGAATGCAATCCCGCGGGGCAGCCCCTGTTTGATTCTCCCCATCCCAAACCCAGCAGAAAGGCAAAGCTCGGGAGCCGCAGGCTGCACCGAGCCCCCGGCAGGCTGATTCTCCCCAAAATGCAGCTCTGCCTCTTTCCAGCAGCTCTCAGCACTTTGCCGTCAGGGAGCAGGGTCTGCCCCGGGTCAGAGCAGCGCACAAACCCCGCAGCTCTTCCCCAGCAGGCAGGGAGGGCCGGGCAGCCTCTCCTCCTGCACGGGGCAGGGAGCTCTGCAGAACACGCTGCTGACCTTTGCAATCCGCAGGGCTGCGGGAGCTTTCACCCACAAACCCAGGCACTGAAGGCATTGCCCAGCACCTGGCTTTTCCTGCCACAAAAAAAAAAAAAAAAAAAAGAAAAAATAAAATAAAAAAAAAATAAAAAAAAACGGGCTCCACGAAAGAGCCAGCCAGCCCTGGAAGGTTTGTATGTTTTATAAGGTCACCATTTCTACAGAGAATATCACATTAAAAACATCCACTCACAAAAACAGCGGCGGCGCAGGAGGAAGGCTCAGCACCAGAGCAGGGCTGGCTCAAAAGCCTTGAGCTGAGACTTCAGAGCCTTTCTGGGGCCTGCTCTGCCCACAAATCCACGGTTCTGCCTCCGTCCATGAGGTTCTTGGCCTCTCCACCACGATGAAAGCGTTGCTGGACCCAGGGAAGTGCCACGAGGTGACAGAGCCTGGGACTCCCGGGGCTTCCTGCAGCGCCAGCCCGGCCCCACCGTCAGCTCCCACCCTGCCAGCCCCTGCCCTGCTGCTCCCACTGGGGGAACACCAACTTCCCTCCTGGATGTTCCTTTGGATCCCATCATCCCAAATCCTCACTTTGCTTTTGGTCTGTTCTGTTTCAAAGGTAACGCCGGCGGGAAAATCCCGAAGGAAGCAGCGACACGAGAGTGGGGTCAGCAGTAACAGAAGAGGGGAAGGGACAGAGGGAGCACACTGACAAATGCTGGGAGACCCCTCCTCATCCAGCCCCCGAGCAGGGGGACAAACGGGAACCAGCAGGCAAACTCTGGGCAGAGAGAGCTGCTCACTGCTGCTCCCGGCGGGATCAGAGCAGGGCACGGCCCCGCGGGGGGAGCAGATCATCTTCAGCCGTGAGATGACCCAGGGAACGATCACTACATAGAGTTGATTTTGCAGCCTGTGAATGCAGAAAGCCATTTCAGCTGTAGCTCCCGAGGGGAAAAAAAAAAAGCTCCCTGCAGCCTCCCAAGCCGGGCGTTTGCTTCGGATATTCCAGCGCGGAGCGAGCGAGGGCGCCGGCCGCTCCTCCCACGGGGTTCCAGGGCGGAGACACCGCGGATCCTCCCCGGCGGGCCGAGCTCACTGGGCCAGGCCGCCCTTCTGGCCCGTCCACAGCTCCCGCAGCTCCACCTTGCAGCCCAGGTCCCGCAGCGCGGCCCTGGCCACGTCGTCGCAGTCCCTGTGCGCTGCCCGAGCCTCCGTGATCAGGTCCTCGGCCCCCATCTCCAGGATGGGCCGCGAGAAATCCCGGCTGCGCGACACCAGGTTCCGGATCAGCATGCAGGCCTGTTTCTGGGACAGGGGGGACAGGGTCACTGCAGGGAGCCACGGGGGTCAGTGGGTTTTGAGGGAAGCACAGGAATCAAGAGCATTTTCTATGGAAACCCAGGGATCAGTGGATTTTGTAGGGAAACCCAAGGATCAATGGATTTTGAGGGAAGCACAGGGTCACTGAGTTTTGTAGGGAAGCCCTGGGGTCAGGGGATTTTGAGGGAAGCCCTGGGGTCAGGGGATTTTGTATGGAAACCCAAGGGTCAGGGGATTTTGAGGGAAGCACAGGGGTCACTGGGTTTTGTAGGGAAACCCTGGGGTCAGGGGATTTTGAGGGAAGCACAGCCATGGAAGGTTTTGGCACAGACAAAGCAGGTCAGCTAAAGAGTATTTCCTAAGAAACCCAAATGTGAGATGCTACAGAGAGCAACCAACTGTGCCCTGGAAGAATAAAATCCGTGGATGTCATTCTGTGCTGAAGTTTAGACAACCAGAGCTCTGTGCCAATCTCCAACACCAACCAGGCAATACCAATTCATTTTTAAATAACACTAAAAATTCTCCAGTGCAGCAGCCCCACCTTCCCATCCTGTTCCAGGCACTTAAACCACTCCTTCAGAAAATATTTTCCATTTTTTAATGCTCTGGAAAGTACAGAGGTGGACAGAGAGCCTGCTGAAACCTGCAGGAGAAACCAGAGGCAATGCCCTTGCTGTGCAGGGGGTTTGTCTGAGCCTGGAGAATGGATGGGTTGGAAAGAGCCCAGCCCCATTCTGCTCTTCCCAGGAGCAAAGGCAATGCCTGGAAGAGGAGTGTGGCAGCCCAGAGTTTTCAGAACCTGCATTCAGGTGGATTTGAAACCTAAATCAAGCTTTGCTCTGAGCAGATCAGGATGCCAAATGTAGGGGGGGGAGTTCACTGAGCTGCTGCCTTCCCTACGTGCTCAAAACCAACCAGAACGTGATGAGTAAAAGGGAAAAAAAAAAAAAACCCACCAAAAAACCAGATAGCCAGAGGCAAAGGCTGGCCTGCCTGAGCGGGCAGTGCTGTGGGGGACGTACCTGGACAGCCACCTCTCGTGGGTGAGCCCTCATGGCCTGCAGAGCCGCCAGGGCCCCCCCGCCCTCCATGATGAGGCCGCAGTGCTCGGGCTTGCGCAGGGCCAGCATGCAGAGGGCTGCACAGCCCTGCTCGCAGATCTGCAACACACAGGGCACGCTCACTGCCTGCCTGCCCTCCAGGCACAGCAAACCGGGCTCTCTTGCCTTTCTGTGGTTCTTTTTGGGGTTTGTTTTTGCAGTTTGTGAGGGTTCCCCCACCGCGGCGGTGCCGTGAACCAACGGGAGGGTTGGAATGATGATCTTTGAGATAGTTCCAACCCTGATGATTCTGTGTTTGGCCTGCCAGAGGTGTAAAACACACTCCACACTACCCATCTGATTCAGGAATAAGAAAAATAAACCAACACCTAGTGAAAAAAAAAAAACAAAAACCCCACAAACCCTAAATTCAGACCAATTCTGTCCAGGCTGCTCAAGGCTGATCCCTCACCCAGCTGAACACACACACACACACACACACACATCCTGCAGCCCCAGCCGAGCTCCCTGCCCACCCCAGAGGGAATTCCAGGGCCCTGGAGGGTACCTGAGGGTTGCCCAGGTGCTGGCTGATGGCCAGCACGATCAGGTCGGTGGCCCCGGCCTCCACGATGGCGTCCTTGACGTCGTCGTTGCCGGCCACGGCGCGGATGGCGCTGAGCACCTGCCTCACCACGTCCTGAGCGGGGCAGAGAGAGCAGCAGAGCTCACACCCAGAGCTCAGAGAGTCCTGAGGGCTTGGCAAGCAGAGCACAACACCCCCAGCTCCCCAGGTATCAGCTACCAGAGCTCTACCCTCAGTCACTCCCTGGCCACACAAGGGGACCTCGCAAACCTCTGCCAGTGAAGCTTCAAAACAAAATCAGAGATCGGCCTCTGGGGCTGCAGGAGATTGGGACACCTGGACACACAGTCAATAGGACTGAGCAGATGTGATTTATTGTTTAATTAAGCTGTTTTTGTACATTTAAAGACCACTATTCACACATTATTTGATTGGTCTTTTTATTTTGCCTGTGCATGTTTAGCATGCGTTTTTTAGGAAACCTGATTGGTTAGAGGTTATCTTTCTGTGGGACTTTTCCTATCTAATTTTTGCATTCTTGGTATTTTGTTGGCTTTTTTTTAGGCTGGTCTTCCTTCATCTAGCACTGTTTCTGTTTTAGTAACCTTGATCAATTCTTGAGAGTTCTGATAAGAGTAACTGAAGGTGGTGAGGCTGGTGCACATTATGGCTTAAGCTGTTTAAATCCACTGCTGCCTGGCACCTGAGCATCTAAATCCTCCTGAGCCTCCTCCAGCTGCAATGCTGGGAAAACCCAAACATTCAGCTTTTCTAGGAGCAGGCAGAGCTCTGCTGCTGGAGGACACAGGGACAATTCTGAGCAAGAAGCTCTCAAATTTTTACCTGCAGAGCGTTTAATCCTGCCATCCACAGCTGGAAATAGGGATCAGAGGGGTTTCAACCCTAACTGCAGCTAAAAATGCTGCACAGGCTGAGGCTGACTCATTAAAATTCCTTAGAATGAGATGCTCCCTCCAAGCAATCCCCAAAACAATTCCCAAGCAATCCAATCCCCAGTGCTCACCGGGTGCTCCATGCAGTCAGCCAGCAGAGTCACCATGAAATTCAGGCCCCCCAGGTCCACAATTTCCTGGCAGAACTCGTTCCTGACCGAGAGGCGAGAGAGGGTGGCACAGAGCTCGCTGAGCACCCCGGAGTTATCTGTGAAGGCTGCAGAGGAGAAGGAAGGGGAGGGATGGAGCAATTAATGCAGAATGCAGGGGCTTTGCTTTGATTAATGAAAGAGGAAACTGTGTTTCTTTCTATATATAAAACAGGAGAGATGAGACCAGCTCGCTCTGTTCCTGGCCAGAGTCACAGTGTCTTCTCTGGGCAAGAAGCACCTCAGCAGAGACAAGAGGCCCCTGAAGCTGTAAAATCCTTCCTAAACAGAGTGAGGACTGCTCTGATAACCTGACTGCAGCAGCACGGGGGCACTTTCTGGCTCTCTCAGGACACATTCCATCGACAGAATTAAACCCCAGCAGAGTGACAAAATTCCCCAATCACCTCTGAGGAGCTTCAGGTTCCGAATGACAATGAGAGAAGAGATCTCAAGCCATTCCCGAGACAAGGAGAGAAGGAAACCCGGGCGATTCCCCAGCAGGACAAACATCCCCGGGGGATGTTTAACCCTACCTTTTGCAGCTTCAATGAGGACTCTCAGCCCATCGTTCTCCAGCACGATCATCTTGGCGTGGTCGTGGGCGTGCCCGAAGGGCACACGGATGTCATCGTCGAAGGTCATGACCCTGAGGGCCGAGGCCGCCGTCCTGACCACGTCGGCGCAGCGGCCGTGCTGCAGGATGGCCCCGGTGAGCAGGGGCAGGACCCCGGCCCTGACAAAGTGCTGCCGGTTGTGCTCGTGCTTGAGGCAGGCGTGGCGCAGGCAGCGCAGCGCGGCCAGCGTCAGCTCCGCGTCCTGGCGCCGCTCCCGCAGGCTCCGCAGCAGCAGCTCCCGCCCCGCGCCGTCCAGCAGGTCCGGCTGCCCGTCCAGCAGCGCCGAGAGCGTGGAGAAGGCCTGGAGCAGCAGCTGCCTGTCCCCTGCAGCCAGCTGGAGGGCGGAGAACACCACGGGGTAGGCGCCGTTCTGGCCGGCCAGGGAGCGGAAGGCGAGCTGCTCCTTGCACTGCGCCGCGAAGGCCGAGAGCTGCTGGGGCAGCGCGGCCACGTCCGCCTCTGCCACGGCCCTGCCCAGGGAGTCCAGGGTCTGTGGGACACACAGGGTTAGTCCTGCACTGAGCCAGGCACAGCAAGAGCAAACTGCTTAGCTTTGGGTGGAAAATCAGCCTGGTGTTGTGGGAGCAAGCTGCTCCTCACACCGCACCACACAGGGCAAGAGATGCCCAGGCAGCTCGGCCACGTCCCTGCCCAGGGAATCCAGGGGTGAGGGACACACCAGGGTGAGTCCTGCACCTGAGCCAGGCAGGAACAGGGGCAAAGTGTTCAGGTTTTAAACTGAAAATCAGTTTGGTGTTACAGGAAGTGAGCTGCTCCTTGCGCTGCACCGCGAAGGCCAAGAGCTGCTCAGGTGGCTCAGAAACATCTGGCTCTGCCACATCCCTGCCCAGGGAATCCAGGGGTGAGGGACACACCAGGGTGAGTCCTGCACTGAGCCAGGCAGGAACAGGAGCAAAGTGTTCAGGTTTTAAGCTGCAAATCAGTTTGGTGTTACAGAGCAATGGTCGTGCAGAAGAGCAGCGTTTGGGCTTCGTGCACAGAACCTTGGGGGGGACAGGACAGGACAGGGGCTTCCCTCTGTCACCACTGCCACACCTCCACCGGGCACCAGTCTGACCAGTGCCATGTGAACTGGGTCCAAGCAGCTCTGGAATCGTCCACAGCCATGCTGGACAGGGCTTGGAGGAACCTGGGCTAAATGGAACTGACCCCCAGCTTGTGTGGCACTGAGTGCCACACCCTGTCATTCCTTGGGACCCCAAACCTCCCTGGACAGCCCCTTCCCCCTTTTCCATCAGGAAATCCCTCCTGCTGTCCCACCTGGCACAGCTCGAGGCCGTTCTGCCCCTGGGAGCAGAGCCTGACTCACCCAGCTCCTCCCCTGGAAAGTGCAAGGGAGCTCTTGGGATTCTTTATGTTTGCAGCATAAATGGGATTAACTGCTTGAGGAGCTCCCAGAGAAACGGGGCAGAGGCAGAGCTGGCCCAGTGCTGCTGCTGTTCCTACAGAACCCTGAGCCCAGCAGCAGCCCGTGCTCCTACCAGCAGGATTTGATGCTTTTGCCTCTGGCCGTTCTCAGAGGCAGGAGGCCGCACGGCTTTCACGATGTTGCTCAGGTCCACACCTAAAAGGGGAAATAAAACCAACCTTCACATTGGTCCCAGGATAACGAGAGTCAAATAAACAGCATTAGTTCCAGTTCTGGGGAAAAGCTGCCAAGTTAACCACAGAGAACAAAGATGAACTTGTGGTGAAGATGCTGAAACCTTCAATTCTGCCTGTAAGGTCAAAATCAGCCCGGAGCAAAGCTAAATGTCAGCTGAGGAGGGGAAAAAAAGAAGGAATTTAATTTCACTGACCAAATTTCGCCCTCCAGCTTCCCTCTAAGCAGTTTTGCAGTCATAATTAATCCAGAAAACCAGGTCAGCATTAATGGTGTCTCTGTTCCACTCCACAAAGGCTCCTTTCCAAGGCTGCACCATCCACCTTTGCCCGCAGGATTCTTCCAAACCTTTGGATTTGTAAAAGCCCAGCCTGCAACACCCCGAGCTGCCACACGTACCTTGGGACTCGAACTGCTGCACGGCCTCTCTCACAGCCTCCTCGGGATCCATCTCAAACTCGGTGATGTTCTCCTGCACCGCCTCATCAAAGGTTTCCTGGGCGATCTGTTTGGAGCCCATTTTCCTGGGATGGGATGGGTCCACCTCCCTGTCCTGCTGTCCAGAGAGAGAGAGCACTGCTTATTTCAGTGCAAAACCTTCTAACGCCAATCAGAAACAAAGCAAGGGGCTCGTTCTTCCTCAAGACAAAAGCTCGGAGCTCTGGATTAAAAATACACGGTCAAATGCATGGCCGGTTTTTTATTTAGTGGTAAAAATGCGGCAATTAAAAGGGATAAGGAGACATTCCAGCAGCATTTCAGGGTTTAGACGGGGTTTCAGGACCCGTCACCGTGACAGGGCTCTCGCTGCAGCACGGAGGGCACCGTGCCCGGCCTCGGGCCCTCAGCCCGCCCTGCCCCGCTTCCCCCGGCCCCGCCGCATCCCGCACCCCCTCAGCAGGCCCCGCCAGCCTGCGGGATCCCACCCCGCAGCTCCCAGCGACGCGGAGAGGGCCCCGAAGGGAGGCGGCGGCGCTGCGGGAGCTCCGGGGCGCACCCACGGCCCCGCTCCCCCTCACGACCCACCTGGGCTCCCGCCGGCCGCCCCCGCCGGACAAAAGGAGAGGGCGGGACGGCCCCACTCGGCCACCGTACGCGGGCCCCGCCCCCTCTGCGCATGCGCCGCCGCCCAAATTCGCGCCGCTCGCCCTCACACCAAGCGAAAAAGAGCGCGGGACGCCGCAGCGCGCATGCGCAGCACTCCCGCGCCCGGCCGCTCCCACGCACGCGCAGTAAGCACAGCGTGCCCGGGCGCGCCCGCAGGGCAGCGGCTGTTCCCTCAGAGCGGGACCCCGCGGGCCGCTCCCCTCGCTCCCGTCCCGCTTACCGGCAGCGAGCCCGCACCGTTAGTACCGCCCCGCGCCCGCAGCGCCTGCAGGGGATGAGGCGGCTCCGCGCGGCGCAAGCGCGGCGGGGCCCGGGGGCGTGGTTAACGCCTAAGGGGGCGCGGTCAGTGGGAGGGCGAGGCGCGGTTTAGACCGGTTTGGGGCGTGGCCTAAAAAGGGGGCGTGACCAGCCGCGCTCTCCGTGAGGCCCGGGATCGGCGGGAGGGGCGTGTCCAATCGCGGGAGGAGGCGTGGTTACCGGCGAAGGGGGCGTGGCCGGCGGGAGGCCCCGGTGTGGCGGGAGGCGGCGGCGGCGCCGCGGCCGCCTCGGTGAGGGCGGGCCGGGCTCGGGCTGCGCTCCGGCTCCGGCTCCGCTGCGGCTCCTCCTCCCGGCGCTGCGCGGGGGGCGGCGGGGACGCGTGAGGCTCCCCTCAGGCTGCGCCTCCCCTCAGGCCGCGGCGGGACCCCGGGCCCGCGCCAGGCCGTGCCGTGCCCCGCCGTGAGGGGAAGATGGCCTCTCGGAGGATCACCCGCGACACCTTCGAGGCCGTGGTGCAGGACAAAGTTAAGCGGTACCGCATGGAGCGCGGCGATGCCGCGGGGGACCCCATCCATCATTTCAAAGGTAGGGAGCGAGGGAGGGAGGCGGTGACGGGAGCAGCCTGCCATCGCTGCCATTTATTCGCCTGCTGCCGCTGTTTTTCCACATCCGTTTTTTAATGGGAGAGGCGAACAGCTGGAGAAGGGCTGACACCGTCATGGGAAGGGGGGGAGAAAAAAAAAATGGGAATTCAGACAAAGGAATTCTGTTCGGCATCGGAGAGTGGGTCCAATTTCAGCCAGGTCTCCAGGGACGTTGCTACAGGATGGAATTCTGGTGATGGCTGGTAAGTTAAATAAATGGAGGAGCCTTTGGGTCTTTGTGGTTGGTGTTATTTTGGGGGGACAAAGCTCAAGGCAGGGCACTGACCTCAGGAGCGTGACACAGAACGTGGTCCCCAAATTATTTTGCCTCCTAAATTTGAGATACAAAACGTCCAGCAAGAGGCTTGGATTGCAGTCACAGGGGTGGACATTCACAGGTGAGCTTTAAAATGAAATCTGTTATTTTTAGAGTTCTATGACCCCTGAAGAAATAATTTATATTAAACACCCCCATTTCTTCCAAGTGTTCTTTACTTTCTGAATTGAACTCCTGGGATTGGGGAGCAAGGGTCTTGGATAATGAGAAGTACTGGAACCTCCTGCAATAATGAGATGATCGTGGCTGGGTTTGGAGAAGATGCCAGGTTCTGTCCAGCTGTGGGATTCCTGCTGGGGATCCTGGTCTGGGTGACGAGGTGGGGATTGCCCAAAGCTTGGAGCTGATGGCCTTGGAGCTCTTGGACAGTTTTAGTTCTGGGAAAGCTGGAAGCTCAGGGGGGTGTGATGGCTTTTGTGCCTCAGGAACGCCAGCAGAAGATCAAGACTTGAGAAAGGGAAGGAGCAGAGAAAAAAAATGATTTAGGGGAAAACTCAAGCTCCTGTAGAAGATCAAGACTTGAGAAAGCGAGGAGCAAAGAAAAAAATTTGATTTAGGGGAGAACTGGAGCTCCTGTAGAAGATCAGGACTTGAGAAAGCGAGGAGCAAAGGAAAAATTTGATTTAGGGGAGAACTGAAGCTCCTCAGCCTACGCAGGGGTTGGAATACGGGGACGGGAATATCCTGGCGCCAGCCACGTGGATTTCCATCAGAAATTCCCACTTTTTGGAGCCTTTTAAGCCTCTGAACGTTTCCTTTTCCTCCCCAGCCCACTCCAGGCCGCTGCCCCGGCCCCGCTACAATGAGAGCTTCCACGACGACGGGAGGTTCCCCCCGGCCAACTGCCAGGCCGAGGAGTGGGGCGAGGAGGATTATCCCGGGGAGGATTTCCCGGGGGAGAGCTACCCCGGCCCTTCCTACCGGGCCGGCAGCCCCCTGCTCCGCAAGGAGAATTATTTCCACGAACAGTTCCCCCGCCGGGAGTTCGGCCGGGATTTCGGGCGCCCCGGCGGCCAGGGCCGGGAGCTGGGCCCGGGCAGGGAGTACGGGCACCACGCCGGCCGCCAGTACGGACAGCAGGGCCGCCACTACCGCGGGGACTACGGCCACCAGCAGGGCTACGGCCCCTCCGAGGCCTGGGAGGCGCAGGAGCCGCCCGAGTTCGGCTCCTCCCCGGGGCTTTTGGGGGATTTCAGGTCGCCCGGGCTGCTGGAGGAGGAGCTGGGCGGCGCCGAGGGCCAGGAGTACCAGGGGGAGTTCGGGGAGGGTGAGTTCCGGCCGGCGCTGCGCAGGGGGGGCCTGGCCAGGGGCAGGCTGCTGAGGGGCAAGCGCCTCGCCAGGGGCGCCCTGAAACCCAAAGCCTTCAAAGGAGACCCCAAGAGCCCCCTCAAGAAGTGGAACGTGAAGAAGGCGCAGCCGGGCCTGGATCCCCCCAAAGGCCTGGAGCAGCCCCTGGACGTGGCCGACCACCCCGGGCAGAGGCCGGCGCCCCTCCAGCAGCGCCCCAAGCTGCCCCCGCAGCCCCTGGCGGCCCAGAGAGCCGTCCTCAGGCTGCCCAAGCCCACCCACCTCTTGAGAAACCTCAGCTTCGACCTGGTGGACAAGTCGGACATCTTCTCCACCTTCGGCATCGAGATCATCAAGTGGGCCGGCTTCCACGCCATCAAGAACGACGCCGAGTTCTCGCGCCTCTTCGGGGCCCTCTTCGAGCTGGAGACCGAGACCTGTGCCAAGATGCTGGCCTCCTTCAAGTGCTCCCTGCGGCCCGAGCACAGGGACTACTGCTTCTTCACCATCAAGAGCCTGCAGCACGCCGCCCTCAAGACCCCCAAGGTGGACAACGAGTTCCTGAACATGCTGCTGGACAAGGGGGCGGTCAAAACCAAGAACTGCTTCTTCGAGATCATCAAGCCCTTCGACAAGTACATCATGAGGCTGCAGGACCGGCTGCTGAAGGGGGTGACGCCGCTGCTGATGGCCTGCAACGCCTACGAGCTGAGCCTGAAAACCAACGGCTTCGGCAACCCCCGGGAGATGGCCGGCGCCTTCGAGACCACCGTGTCCCTGTGCCGCAAGTCCCTGGCCCTGCTGGGCCAGACCTTCGCCCTGGCCTCGGTTTTCAGGCAGGAGAAGATCCTGGAGGCCGTGGGGCTGCAGGAGATGGCCCCGGCGCCCACCGCCTTCCCCAACTTCGACGACTCCACGCTGTTCGGCAGGGAGTACATCGAGAACCTGAAGGCCTGGCTGGAGAAGAGCGGCTACCCCATCCAGATGAAGAGGGCCACGGAGGCAGAGGCCACGGAGCAGCTCCAGGCAGCTGCCCCCGAGCCCAAAGGTGACGGGGAGGGGGTGCTGGGAGGGGCTTTGCAGGGGGGGGTTGGGTGTTTTTGGGTTCCTTAGGGCGGGAATTCCTGACTCGGGGAGTTCCTGACTCGGGGAATTCCAGGTGGATCCAAATCAGGGCTGGACAGGGAGGGAATTCCAGATAAATCCAAATCAGAGCTGGACAGGGAGAGAATTCCAGATAAATCCAAATCAGGGTTGGACAGGGAGAGAATTCCAGATGAATCCAAATCAGGGCTGGACAAGGAGGGAATTCCAGGTGGATCCAAATCAGGGCTGGACAGGGAGGGAACTTCCCAGTGCCAGGACAAGGGGAACAAAACCCCAAGGAGCTCCACCTCCCTTTGAGGAAGATTTTTTGTTCCCATGGAAGTGGCAAAGCTCTGGGAGGGATCCTGGAGCCTCCTTTGGGGCCATCCCAACCCCTCCAGACATTCCTGCCCCAGCTGGGATTTGGGGTCTCCAAAGGTCCCTCCCCACTCCGACCACCCTGGGGTTCTGTTCCCTTTTAACACCTGGAAAAATTGCAAAAAAACCCCCCAAACTGGAAAAACTGCAAATATCAGTGGTGTGAAAATACAAAAAAAAAAAACCACCCCAAAAATTTTAAAAACTGTGTGAAAATACCAAAACAACCCCAAAATTAAAAAATGGTGTGAAAACACCAAAAAAATTTTAAGAAAAATCCCAACATCTTGCTGCTCTGCTGCTGAGAATAAAACAACCAGTGGGGGTTTTTTGTTTGTTTGTTTGTTTGGGTTTTTTTAATATTTTTTTAATTTATTTCTCCCCACAGCCCCCCAGCGAGCTGACAGGAAGGTGGTGGACACCATCGAGCAGCTGGTGAGCAGCATCGTGTCAGGAACTTTGTCTGCCAAGGACAGGAACGCTCAGAAGAACTCTCCTGAATACTGGTGGGTGTGTGTGGGGAGGGGGAGATGATCTGGAGTGGATTTAATGAAAACTTCAGCTTCTGTCTGGGTTGGGACAGACAGGTACCAGCCAGGAGTGTCCCTTGGGATGGGGAATGCAAACCCCTCACCCCCTCCAAATGATCATTGTGCAATCAAGGGCTCTCAGGCAAAGAGTTGGGAATGGGAATAACAGTTCTGTACTGGGAATATTAACAATACAAATGGAGTAGGGAACAAAACCACCCAACCAAACCAGCAAACAAACAAACAGCAATCCTGGAGAACCCTGACAGAGTCAGAGCTCCAACCTGACACCCCGTGGGTCAGGGGGGTGGGAGCAGCCCACAGTGGGTCCTGCTGGGGTGGCAGAGGTGGTTCTGCTGGGGCAGAGATGATCCTGGAGAACCAGGGCCCAGGGATGGTGAGGAGGGTCCAGGGATGGTGAGGAGGGTCCAGGGGTGGTGAGGAGGGGTCCAGGGATGGTGAGGAGGGTCCAGGGGTGGTGAGAAGGGTCCAGGGGTGGTGAGAAGGGTCCAGGGATGGTGAGAAGGGTCCAGGGGTGGTGAGGAGGGTCCAGGGATGGTGAGGAGGGTCCAGGGGTGGTGAGAAGGGTCCAGGGATGGTGAGGAGGGTCCAGGGGTGGTGAGAAGGGTCCAGGGGTGGTGAGGAGGGTCCAGGGGTGGTGAGAAGGGTCCAGGGATGGTGAGGAGGGTCCAGGGATGGTGAGAAGGGTCCAGTCTCCCTCCAGGAATCAGGTGAAGCCAGATGCCTTTCACTCAATGGGAAAGATCAAACTCGTTTGTGGATGTAATCAGCTTTGTTTGTTTGTTTGTTTGTTTGTTCGTTTGTTTGTTTGTTTTGGGGTGGTTTCCTGCAGCTCATTATCCCCGCTGTCCCCAGAAATCTGAGCCTGCTGTTGGTGTTGCTTTTGATGTGCCAATAATGGCTCTTTTGTCTGATCCGAATTCCAAGCAATTTGCATTTTTTAGGAGCAAATTCAGGTGTTAGAGACACAGGATTTAGGATTCCAGGAGGAGGCTTGGGGAAAAGGGGGAGCTGAGACATCTCCAGGTGTGTGTGCCAGCTGATTAATTACCCGAATTCCTGTCAAACCCAAATCCATTATTTATTTCCTTGGCACACTTTCCTTGCTGCTTGTTGCTCCCAGAAATTCAAGATTATCAGCCTCGTGCTAAACAAAAAAAAAAAAAACCAACACAAAAAAAACACAAAAAGCCCACAAAAAGCCCACAAAAAACTACAAAAAAACCCACAAAAAACCCCACAAAAAACGCACAAAATCCCACGAAAAAACTACAAAAAACCCCAAAAAAGCACAAAGAGACCCACAAAAACCCACAAAAAAAAAAAAAAAACAGAAAAAGGGGAAAAAAAACCCAAAAAAAAAAACCACCAAAAAAAAACCCACAAAAAACCCCTCAAAAAAAAAAAAAAAAACCCACAAAAAAACCCCACAAAAACCCAGAAAAAAACCACAAAAAACCAACCAAAAAAAACCCCAAAAAACACACACACACAAAAAAAGCTGGATTGCGGAGGTTTTGGTGTTTTGTGTTTTTTTCCCTTTAAAGCAGGAAGCTTTCCCAGCTGATCTCCTTTCCCTGTCCATTCCCCGCAGGTTCCTGTCCGAGGAGGAGAGCCTGGAGTACAAGTACTACCGGCTGCGGCTGGCCGAGGTGCAGCGGCGGAGCCCGCCCGGGGACGGCGCTGCCCCCGAGTCCCTGCGGGCCCTGCTCTACGCCCGCAGGGTGGCCAGCATCAAACGGAGACTCTTCAGGAGGAAAAAAAAAACGGCGATTCTGCCTCTGCCCCGAGCCGGCAGGGCCAGGAGGGTGAGGAGAGCCAGCACGGCCACCCAGACTCTGCTCTCGGCCGGGACGCTGCTGAGGCACCCGGAGAAAAACCTGCCCGGGCCGCCCGAGGAGCTTCCCCCGCGGGCAGAGCCCAGCCCGGCCCGGCACGGCCCTGTCCCGGGGCACGGACCGGCCCTGGAACCCAGCCCTGCCCCGGAGCCCAGCCTGGGCCGGCACAGCCCTGCCCGGCACAGCCCTGCCCTGGAACCCAGCCCTGCCCTGGAGCCCAGCCCTGCCCCGGGGCACAGCCCGGGCAGCTCCCAGAGCCCCGCAGGGAAAGCCGAGCCCGAGGGTTCAGCAGAGCTCCCCCCACCCCTGGGCTCTCGGTTTCCTGACGGTGAGTGAGGGTTTGGGCTTGAATTTGGGGGTTTTCAGTGGTGTCACAGGAAAAAGCAACAAACACGGGGTTAGGTTTGAAATTTTAAAAAATCCCTAAGTGTCTCTAAGTAATGCAATTCAAGCATCACCATCAGCAGAGCTTTCCCCACCTCTGGGCTCTCGGTTTCCTGACGGTGAGTGAGGGTTTGGGCTTGGATTTGGGGTTTTCAGTGGTGTCACAGGAAAAAGCAACGAACACGGGGTTGGGTTTGAGAATTTAAAAAATCCCTAAATGTCTCCTGCAATTCAAGCATCAGCAGAGCTTTCCTCACATTTGGGTTCTCGGTTTCCTGATGGTGAGTGAGGGTTTGGGGTTGGATTTGGGGGTTTCGGTGGTGTCAGGGGAAAAACACCAACAAACACGGGGTTGGATTTGAAAATTTAAATGGTATCCAGAAAAAAAAACCAAACCTAAATGTCTCCTGCAATTCAAGCATCACCATCAGCAGAGCTTTCCTCACATTTGGGCTCTCAGTTTCCTGATGGTGAGTGAGGGTTTGGGGTTGGATTTGGGGGTTTTGGTGGTGTCAGGGGAAAAAGCAACAAACACGGGGTTGGATTTGAAAATTTAAATGGTATCCAGAAAAAAACCAAACCCCAGCTTCTCCTGCAGTTCAAGCAGAGCTCCCCCCACCTCTGGGCTCTCGGTTTCCTGATGGTGAGTGAGGGTTTTTGGGGTTAAATTTGGGGTTTTCAGTGATATCAGGGTAAAAAAACCCAAGCCACAAACGCAGGGGTTGGTTTGAAATGTTCAGTCTCAAATTTGACAACGAATTTCAACTTTTATCGAATTTCCTGTCCTTCCTCCTCTCTCTGCCACCTGTTTGGAGCTCAAACCCGAGATTTTCAGCCCAGTTCCAGCACCTCGAGGCAGCGAGGCCAGGACCAACCTGGAACTGGCTTAATTACAGAGCAAATATTTGCATATATGCAAATCTGGAGATGTCACCATCACCACTTTAACCAGATCCAGAAAAAAAAAAAAAAAAACCAAAAAACCCAAAACCTCCTCCTGCAATCCAATTACCCACCGAAAGAATTCCTGCTGGGAAGCCCAAATATCATTTTTTTATTTTAATTTTCTGTTTCTGAAGCGAGTTCTCAGCTGCCCCGACCTTTGCAGGCTGTGGGAGCCTCCTGAGCCTGTTTGTGTTCCTTGCAGTGGATGCCAAAACCATGGAGACCGCGGAGAAGCTGGCCAGGTTCGTGGCTCAGGTAGGGCCGGAGATCGAGCAGTTCAGCATTGACAACAGCGCAGATAACCCCGACCTCTGGTGAGTCCCAAATCATTCCTTTTCCTCCCCATTTTGGGCTGAAATCTCTGGCTTTGGGGGCTTTAGGGACAGAGGGGTTTTAGGGGGGGCAGTTCTCCCTGGTTCATGGGGATTAATGAATGAACGGGGATTAATGAATGAACGGTGATTAACGATACCTGGAATATCTCAGGCAAAAAACCCAAAAAACTCCACTTAGAGATGAGTTGATCTCCTTTCCATCCTGAGCATCAGGCTGGATCCTGGGATTTTCCAGGTGCTTCCAAGGGGTTCCTTCTTCCCAGGAGAGTTTGGGAAGCGCTGCTGAGCATCAGCTGAGGGAGGGGAGATCAAAGTTTGCTGTTTGTAGGCAGAGAATCCCTCCTTTCTCCCCAAAACCAACCAGGGGTCTGTTCCTGAGGTCTTCCAAAGGAAATCTCTTTTTGACCTTGTTCTCCTTGGGTTTTTGACCTTAATTTCCCTGGACTTCTGCCCTTATTTTCCTTGGGTTTTTGGCTTCGTTTTCTGGCATTTTTGACCTTATATCCCCTGGAGTTTTGACGTAGTTTTCCTGGAAATTTGACCTTTTTTCCCTTGGATTTTGGGCCTTATTTCCCTGGACTTTTGACCTTAAATCCCCTGGATTTTGGACCTTATTTCCCCTGCATTTTTGACCCTAATTTCCCTTGGATTTTTGACTTGTATTTTCCTTAGATTTTTTGCCTTAATTTTCCTGGATTTTTGACTTTAATTTCCTTGGCTTTTTCACTTAGTTTTCCGGGATTTTTGACCTCGATTTCCCTGGACTTTTGGACCTCATTTCCCCTGAAATTCCCCACCTCATTTCCCCCGGATTTTTGACTTCACTTTCCTTGGACTTCCCGCCTGATTTCCCCTGGATTTGAACCCCGATTCTCCCTATTTATTTATTTTATTTATTTTTTCCCTTACTCCCCCACAACTCCCAACCTCCATTCCCCCTGCCTTTCTCACCCTACCCCCCTCCATTTTTATTTATTTTTTTTTCCCTCATTCCCCCAGCACTCTCATTTATAATTCACTCATTATTCATTCATGATTGATTTATTGTGGTTCCTCTCTCCCCACCCCAGGTTCCTCCAGGACCAGAGCAGCTCAGCCTTCAAATTCTACCGGATGAAGGTGCAGGAGCTCTGCCCCTCCATCACCTTCAGCCCCCGGGCTGCAGAGACCACCCCAGCCCCGGGGACTGCCCTGGACTCCGAGGAGGAGGATGAGGAGGAAGAAGAAGAGGATGAAGAAGAAGAAGAGGAAGAAGCTGAGTTTGAAACCTCCCAACCTCCAGGGGACGAGGAGGAGGAGGAGGAGGAGGAGGAGGAGGAGGAGGAGGCCGTGGCAGCAGGTAGAAGGGTGGCAAAGCTAGAGGAAGATTTGCTTCCCCGAGCAGGAGAGGAGATGTCAGGAGGTGCCGTGCAGCTCTCCAGCCCCCCTGATGGTGCTGTCCCAAATCTGTCGACACAGGCACCCGGCCCGGGCCCCGGCGCGCCCTTCCCCCGCAAAAGGGTCAGCAGCAAGTCCCTGAAAGTGGGGATGATCCCGGCCTCCAAACGGATCTGCCTCATTGAGGAGCCCAAAGGTGGGTGGGTGCTGAGAGCTGCCACTGGGGCACTCAAATCACTGAGGAGTTGGGCAAAAATCCTGATTTTGGGGGTTTTTTTGCTGGTGGTTGCTCAAAAATTGACCTGAAACCTTCATGCAAGTGCCAAAGGAGCTGAATGGAGGAGCCCAAAGGTGGGTGGGCGCCGACATCGGCCACTTGGGCACTCAAATCACGCAGCCTTTGGGCAAAAATCTCGATTTTTTAGGTGTGTTATGGGTCAAAAAATGGGGTTTTTTCCTACAAAAATGACCACAAAATTGGCCTGAAGCCTTCATCCGAGTGGCAAAGGAGCTGAATAGAGGACCCAAAGGTGGGTGGGCACTGAGATCTGCCACTTGGGCACTCAAATAACTGAGCCTTTGGGCAAAAATCCCCATTTTTGGGGGGCTTTTTGCTGGTGGTTGCTCAAAAATTGACCTGAAATCTCCATCCAAGTGGCAAAGGAGAAGCTGAATGGAGAAGGTGGGTGGGCACCAAAATCTGGCACTTTTACATTCAAATAACTGAGAATTTGGGCAAAAATCCCAATTTTTTTGGTGATTTTTGCTGGCGAGTGCTCAAAAATGGGGTTTTTTCCCTACAAAAATGGACACAAAATTGACCTGAAACCTTCATGCAAGTGGCAAAGGAGAAGCTGAATGGAGAAGGTGGGTGGGCACCCAAGTGTTTCACTTTTATACTAAAATAACAGAGAATTTGGGCAAAAATCCCAATTTTTTTGGTGATTTTTGCTGGCGAGTGCTCAAAAAATGGGGTTTTTTCCCTACAAAAATGGACACAAAATTGACTTTGTGTCTCCATGCAAGTGGCAAAGGAGAAGCTGGATAGAGGAGCCCGAAGGTGGGTGGACACTAAAATATTTCATTTTTATACTTAAATAACTGAGAATTTGGGCAAAAATCTCAGGTTTTTAGGTGTGTTATGGCTTAAAAAATTGCATTTTTTTCATACAAAAACGACCCCAAAATTCACCTGAAATCTTCATCCAAGTGGCAAAGGAGAAGCTGAGTGGAAGAACCCAAAGGTGGGTGAACAAAAAATATTCAAAATATTCAAAATATTTCACTTTTATACTGAATTAAAAGACAATTTGGGCAAAAATCCTGATTTTTTTTTTTTAGGTGTGTTGCTGCTTAAACAAATTGCGTTTTTTCCTTACAAAAATGACCCCAAAATTGACTTTAAAGGTTTAAAGTGGCAAAGGAGGAGCTGAATAAATAATTTTATTCAGCAAAGTTTGTCTCAAGCACCTTCCAATATTCTCTGAGTATACATTGATATTTAATTGAGCATATATTTAATTTTTTAATTAATTGTGATCTTTTCTTTTGGTCTCATTTTTCTTATTGCTTTTGCTTTAGGTCCAGGCATCGATTTAGGCTTAAAATGAATTTTTTTGAGGTTTTTTCTGCAATAATTTGAATTTCCAGCTGAATTTTGTCTTTGTTTGCCTTGCAGTGCATGAACCTGTCAGGATTGCTTATGACAGACCCCGGGGCTGCCCTGTCACAAAGAAGAAAAAGGTAAAAAAATTCAATTTTCTGCCATAAAATTGAAGGGAAAATGAGGAATTTTTAAGGAAAAAAAAAGAAAAAAAAAATTGGGAAAAAATCCCCCAAAAATCTGGGCTGAAGCTGCGGCTCCTCTTGGAGAATTTTCTTGATTTTTTGGTTTTCACCACCAGGGTCAAAATGAAACTTTTTTAAAGGATTTGTTTTTTAAGGATTTTTAAAAGATTTTTAAAAAAACCACCAACTCCTTCAAAAGAAGTAAATTCCTTTAAAAAAAAAATCCTTTAAAAATTCCTGTAAGAGAAGGAAAATTCTTTTAAAAATTAATTTAAAAAAAAGGAAATTCCTTTTAAAAATCCCTTCAAAAGAAGGAAATTCCTTTTAAAAAAAATCCTTTAAAAATTCCTGTAAGAGAAGGAAAATTGTTTTAAAAATTCATTGAAAAAAAAGGAAATTCTTTTTAAAAATCCCTTCAAAAGAGGGAAATTCCTCCAAAAAAATTCACTTTAGGCCCATCCACCTGCGAATTTCAACCCTTTCACCGACCCCATTCCTTTAAAAAAATTCACTTTACAAACTTGATTTTTTTTTTATTTTTTATTTTTGGTGTAGAAACCCAAAGAGCTGGAGTTTGCCCAGAAGAAGCTGAGCCCCAGGAACGTGGGGTTCCAGATGCTGCAGAGGATGGGCTGGCAGGAGGGGCACGGCCTGGGCACGCGGGGCAGGGGCATCCGAGAGCCCGTGCACCTGTAAGGGCACCTGGGGGGGAATAAAGGGGGTTTGGGGGGGAATAAAGGGATTTTAATGGGGAAATAAAGGGGGTTTGGGGGGGAAATAAAGGGGTTTTAATGGGGGAATAAAGGGGTTTTAGTGGGGGAATAAAGGGGGTTTAGTGGGGGAATAAAGGGGGTTTAGTGGGGAAATAAGGGGGTTTAAATGGGGGAAATAAGGGGTTTAGTGAGGAAAAATAAGGGGTTTTAATAGGGGGAAATAGAGGGGTTTAATGGGGGAATAAAGGTTTTTTAATGGGGGAATAAGGGGTTTTAATGGGGAAAAGAAAAGTTTTTTAATGGGGAAATAAGGGTTTTTATGGGGGAAATAAGGGGTTTTAATGGGAGAAATAAGAAGTTTTTATGGGGGAAATAAGGGGTTTTTAGTGGGGGAATAAAGGGTTTTTAATGGGGAAAATAAAGGTTTTTTAATGAGGGAAATCGAGGTTTTAATAGGGGAAATGAGGAGTTTTTAATGGGAGGAAAAAGGGGATTTAATATGGGCAAAGAGAGGTGTTAAATGAGGGAAATCCCCTAAATTCCCTAAAAATTCCCTTTTCTCCAGAATCCCTCTCAGCCCCTCTCAACTTCAATTCCTAAAACACCAAAATTAAGATTTTTTTGGCTCCATTTTCCACCAGAAAACAAAACAAAAAAAACCCCCAAACCCAATAATATTTCCAAAATTAAGAAAACCAAAAACCCTAAAATTCAAAATTTCCTCTCCCACCTCATTTTTCCCCCAAAAAAACCCCTGAAAATTCACCTTTGAACGAGCAAAATTTCAAAGAAATTTCACTCAAACGATGCAAAAATTGAAAATTTTCAATTGAAAAATTGAAAAAATAAAGAAAAGTTGGGCGGGGAAAAAAAAAAAATCTGAATTTTGAATTTTTTCTTCCCCCAGGGGTGCAACCTCTGCTGGGGAAGGCCTGGGAGTGGCAGGGGAGGAAAATCAAGAAGATGCTTTTGATATTTTCCGCCAGAGGATGATCCAAATGTACCGACAGAAAAGGGCAAACAAATAGGTAAGAGCCAGGCAATGGCTGGGGATGCCTTTGCTGGGCAGAAATCTGAATTTTCCCGGGGGTTTGGGAGTCTGGAGGTGCTGAGTGAGCCCAAAATCTGAATTTTTCCAACTTTTTCTGGGGTTTTTCTGGGTTTTTTTCCTGGTGTTTCTAATTTTTTCTCTTTTTTCTGTTTGTTTGTTTTTGTTGGTTTGTTGTTGTTTTTTTTTTTCTGATTCCCTTTCTGGTTTTTCTCTCCTTTTCCCTCTTTTCCTTCTCCTTTCCTTTCCTTTCTTCTCTTTTTCCTATTTCTCTTTCTTCTCTTTTCTTCTCTTTTCCTTCTTTTTCCCCCCCTTTGCTCCCTTTCCCTCTTTTCCCCTCTTTTCCCCTTTTTAATCCTTTTTTTATCATTTTCCCCCTTTTCCCTTTCCCCCCATTTTTCCCCCTTCCCCCCTTTTTCTTTCCCCCTTTTCCCCCTTTTCTCCTTTTCCCCATTCCCCCTTTTTTCTCCCTTTTCCCCATTTCCCCTTTTTTCCCCCATTTTATTTCCCCCCTTTTCCCTTTTCCCCCTTTCCCCATTTCCCCTTTTCCCCCCCATTTTATTTTCCCCATTTTATTTTCCCCTTTTCTCCCTTTTCCCCATTTTTCCCCATTCCCCCTTTTTTCTCCCTTTTCCCCCTTTCCCCTTTTTTCCCCCCATTTTATTTTCCCCATTTTATTTTCCCCTTTCCCCCATCCCTGCAGCTCCATCTCTTCCATGAAGATCCCTCCTCCTCCTCCCTCCCTCCCTCCCTCGGTGTCTCTCTGGTTTTTGTTCCATTTTTCCCTCCCTGCAGGAGCAGCAGCGTTTCCACCCCCGGAGAAGAAACAAACCCCAAAAATGAACATTTTCCCCCCATTTTAGTCGAGTTCAACCTTTGGTAGGAGCCTCCAATCCTCTGAGTGGCTGCAATAAAAGTAGAGCTGGACAATTCCTGCCATCTCCGGGTTTTTATTTTCCTCCTGAGGCTTTGGCCATTTGTTTCAGTTTTTAATGATTTTTTTATTATTATTTTAAAATTTTAATTATTTAATTATTTTAAAATTTTAAGTTTTATTTTATTTTATTTGTATTTCCTGCTGGAATTCAAAATTTAGAATTCCTCCAGGTGCAGAGGGCACCCAAAAACACCAAAAAAATTGGAATTAATGCCCCCGTGCTTCACCTGCTTCTGATTTGTAAAGAGATGTGCCTTTTAATTTTTAATTATTTTAAAATTTTTTTAAAATTGTAATTATTTAATAATTTTCCAATTTGTCATGGACTGTGGAGCCAGGGGTGTGTGTATTCCATTTGTGTGTATTCCATTTGTGTGTATCCCATTTGTGTGTATCCCATTCCAGCTGTTCAAAGCAGCTGGGAGATTTTTTTTCTTTCTCTCTTGTAACTCTGGGAAGAGGGGGGTGGGTGCTTTTTGATAAGGGGCCAGCTGATAACCCAGTGGGGCAGGGTTTGTTATCTCTGTCCCAAGGGGCCATGAAGACCCCAGAGCAGAACATCCCCACCCCACTGGGAGATGCTGCACAAGGTGCAGGGAGTGCAGGGAGCCAACCATTCCCACCTGGATAAACTGAGGCACAGGGACACCAGGGATCCGGCCTCACCCCACCCTGGAGGGAGACTGGACCCTCCTCACCACCCCCGGACCCTCCTCACCACCCCTGGACCCTCCTCACCACCCCATGACCCTCCTCACCACCCCTGGACCCTCCTCACCACCCCTGGACCCCTCCTCACCACCCCTGGACCCTCCTCACCATCCCTGGGCCCTTCTCACCACCCCTGGACCCTCCTCACCATCCCTGGACCCTCCTCACCATCCCTGGACCCTCCTCACCATCCCTGGGCCCTTCTCACCACCCCTGGACCCTCCTCACCATCCCTGGGCCCTTCTCACCACCCCTGGACCCTTCTCACCATCCCTGGACCCTCCTCACCATCCCTGGGCCCTTGTTCTCCAGGATCATCTCTGCCCCACCAGAACCACCTCTGCCACCCCAGCAGGACCCACTGTGGGCTGCTCCCACCCCCCTGACCCACGGGGTGTCAGGTTGGAGCTCTGACTCTGTCAGGGTTCTCCAGGATTGCTGTTTGTTTGTTTGCTGGTTTGGTTGGGTGGTTTTGTTCCCTACTCCATTTGTATTGTTAATATTCCCAGTACAGAACTGTTATTCCCATTCCCAACTCTTTGCCTGAAAGCCCTTGATTGCAAAATTGTAATTTGGAGGGGGTGAGGGGTTTGCATTCCCCATCCCAAGGGAAACTCCTGGCTGGTACCTGTCTGTCCCAACCGAGACACCCACCTAAGGCTTCAATAAAATAAAATAAAATAAAATAATAAAAAGTAAAATGAAATAATAAAAATAAGATGCAATAAAATACACAATACAATAAAATAATAAATAAAATAAAATAATAATAATAATAAAATAAAAGACAATAAAATAAAAAATAAAACATAAAATATATTAAATATGTCAAATATAAAATAATCTTTATCTTTGTTTGAGGCTTTGTGCACTCAGACCTATGAGCACCTCCAGCCCGGGCAGGGTGAATTTTTTGGCTTCCTGGGCACTGCGAGGTTCCCTTTGGAGCCCCCGGGGCTGCCGGGGGAGCGCTGGGGGCTCAGGGTCGGGCTCGGGTTCCTCCGGAGGTCTCAGATCCCCTGGAAACGCCTCAGATTCTCCTTCCCGGCGCCTTTGTCCGGAGCCAGCGAGCAAATCCGCGTCCCAGGCTGGAGCCCCTCTCCTGTTCCAGCCCCCCCGGGATCACCCACCGCTCCCCAGGGCACCCAAAACCCCAAACCCCCTCCAGCTGCTGCTCCAAACCCCAAATCCCTTCCCCAGCTGCCCCTTCCCCACAAACTCCTCTCCCTGATCCACTTTCCTGTCAGCCTGGGCTCGCCCAATTACGGCAATTAATCCTCCAGCAGCTAAAAATAGCCGAATTTGGCTCCTTCACCTTCAGCTTTGCTGTTTAAAGCAACTCATTAAAGGCTCCCGGTGCCCCCGGGGGCTGCTGCTTCCAGCGGGGGGGGAATTGTCCCTCCCTGGCCGCAGCCGGCAGATCCATTTCCCCGTTCTCTGCTCCTTTTCCCCTTTATTTAACCCCTCAAAACCGCTTTCCCCGGTCATTTTTTTAATAATTTTTTTCCCTCCAACTTTCCCCACTTGTTTTTTGAATTATTTTTTTCCTACGATTTCCCACCACTTTTTAATTTTTTTTTATTTTTTCCTAATTTGATCTTGACCACGTCTCAAAAAAAAAAAAAAGTTATAAATCAACTTAAATCAACGTAAATCCACTTCAAAGCCCTGAATTCCTTCCTGAGGTGCAGAGTTCAGAGGAGAGGAGCTGGAAGTTCAGCCCCTGCTCCTCCTTGGGGACAGTCCCTGCCCTGGCACCCCCAGCCCCATTCCCGGTATTTCCCCTCCCGGCTCCCAGCGGGGTCCTCGCCCCCCCAATTAGCCCCAATTAAACATTTAATTGTGTCAGCTCAGGCAGCGCCTGCCGGGCCGGGCCGGGCGGGAGCTCGGTGCCCCAATTTCCGCGGGGTTTGTCCTTTTGTCATTGTCACCGGCCCGGGGGGGGCGCCGGGGACCCGCGGGGAGGGAGCGGGGAATGAAACGGTGCCACAAGGGCCCGAGCTGGCAGTGCCACCCGTGTCACCTCCTGTGCCACCCGTGTCACCTCCTGTGTCACACGGGGTCACCTCCCGGCTGGGGACACACACACAGTGTCACCTCACACCTTGGGGACACACCCTGGGGTGACACACAGAGTGTCACCGCACTCCCCGGAGTCACACACACACACACGCGGTGTCACCTCTCAGCCTGGGGACACACACACACACACACACGCACAGTGTCACCTCACACCTTGGGGACACACCCTGGGGTGACACACACAGAGTGTCACCGCACTCCCCGGTGTCACACACACACACACGCGGTGTCACCTCTCAGCCTGGGGACACACACACACACACACACGCACAGTGTCACCTCACACCTTGGGGACACACCCTGGGGTGACACACACAGAGTGTCACCGCACTCCCCGGTGTCACACACACACACACGCGGTGCCACCTCCCCCCGGTGTCACACGGTGTCACCTCCCCGGTGTCACACGGTGTCACAGCCGCAGCGCAGCGTCTGAGAAACGGAAAAGCCAAAAATCCCTTGGCAGCGGCAGCCAGCGCCCACCGGAGCCACCAAGGTGCCACCGAAGGTGTCGCCGCGGTGCCACCGAGCCGCGCTGTCCCCGCCAGGTGGTGCTGCCGGCGCCGGGAATAAAGTCGGGAGAAGAAAAGCGGCCGAACGTGAGCGGGATGGGGCGGCGGGAGCGGGGAGGGACCGCGTAGGGACCGGGCGGGGACAGCGGGGACCGGGCAGGGACCGGGCAGCGGCAGCAACCGGAGCCGCCCGCGGCGCTCGGGGACGCGGCACCCGCGGGGGAAACAAAAGCGAGGAGAGGCAGCGGCTGGAGGGGAAGGAGGGACCGGGGGAGCAGCGGGGGAGAGGCGGAGCCGGGTCCCGGGGAGCTCCCGGGGCCGCTCGGGGCCACTCCCGGTACCGCTCCCGGTACCGCTCCCGGTGCCGCTCGGACCCGCTCCCGGTGCTGCTCCCGGTGCTGCTCCCGGTGCCGCTCCCGGTGCCGACGCCGCCCTGCCCCGCTCAGCAGCAGCAGCGGGAGCAGCAGCGAAGCTTCAAAGTGAAATTCCGGAGGAAATTTAAAGAGCATCCGGATCCGGAGAAAGACAGAAAGAAAGAGGAAGGGGGAGAAGGAGGAGGAGGAGGAGGCGGCGGCGGGGGAGGATTCTCCGGCCGGCGGCGATGGGGTGAGCCCGGCGCGCTCCCGGCCCGCTTTGTTCTCCGAGCCGGGCTGCTCGGCGGGCAGCGGGGACAGCAGCTAAAGGGTTAAACCGCGGGGGTTCGGTGGCTTTGGGGTTTCTTGGTTTGGGGTTTGGGGTTTGGGTTTTTTGGTGTTTTTTTTCCATCTGGAAAGTTGAGCTTTGCCTTTTATTTTTGGGGGGGTGAGGAAGCGGGGGCTCGGCGAGTCCCGCGAGTTCTCCGGGCTGGGGGGCTCGGGGGCTCGGGGGGCTCCGGGGGGCTCGGGGGGCTCCGGGCGCGCCCCAAACCCCGCCCGGGAGCGCCGCTGCTGCCCCCGAAGCGCCCCGGGAGCTCCGGGCCCGGGGGCTCCGCTCGGGCTCGGCCCGGGCTGGGTCAGAGGGACCCGGGACCCCCGGGCGGACAAAGCGCTGCGGGAAACTCCCCTGGGATTTCCACTCCTGATCCCCCGCCCGGGGTTTTTGGGGTTTTTGAGGGTTTTGGGGTTTTTCTTTCCCAGAAGCGAAATGAATTTCTGCGGGGATGTGGCGCTGGGGTTCGGGCACGGGACGGGAGCTCGGGCTGGGCTTTGGTTCGGGTCCCGGTTCCGAGTCTCGGTCACGCAACTTTTAGGACCTGAGGAGTTTTGTTGTGCAATCGGGGCTGTGGAGCTGGAGGGATCCTGTCGGATAATCCCCTCCGAACGCGGGGTTTGCAAGAAATAATTCCGAATTATTTTTATTACAATAATTCGGAATAAAAAAAAAAAAAATCGGGAGAGGGAGGGGGGCTCGTTTTCCTTTTTTTTTTTTTTCCAGATTTTCCGTTTTCCTTTTTTTTTTAAATTGTAATAATTTAATTGAATTTAAAATTGAATTTAAAATTGAATTTAAAATTGAATTTCATTTCAAATTCGATTCCATTAAAAAAAAAATCCTTTTCAAATTTTATTTCAAATTTAATTCAGTTTTCATTGAAAAAAATTTCAGCCCCTTTTTTTTTTGGGGCTACCCAGATAAAGCAGCCAGGCAGGGGCTGGATCAGAAGAGCGACGGGAATGTCAGGCTGGCAGGATCCCTTTGAAGCTGGCAGGGGATGTGCTGATCCAGGTTAAATCGCAGCCGCTCCCTCCTCTCCCCGCGAGCTGCAGAAGTCGCTGTGGAAACTTCCCCGAGAGCTGCCGGGAGCTGCTGGGCCGGGATTGACCCGGGGGGGCAGCAGAACCGGACCTTTCCACCCCCAAAAATTCCTCCTTTCCATTTGATTCCTGAAGGAGACGCTCAGCCAGACATTCCCCACCCCCACCCAAAAAAAAAAAAAAAAAATATATATATATATATTCCTCGTTCCTATTTCACTCCTGAGCAGCCTCAGCTGGACATTTCCAACCCCCCCCCCCCCAAAAAAAATTCCTCATTTCCATTTCACTCCTGAAGGAGAAGCTCAGCCAGACATTTCCAACCCCCCCCCCCAAAAAAAGGAAAATTCCTCATTTGCACTTCACTCCTGAGCAGCCTCAGCTGGACATTTCCAACCCCCCCCCAAAAAAAAGAGAAATTCCTCGTTTCCATTCCCCTGCCCGGGTTCTGCTCTGGTTTTGCTGCTCCAGCTCCCATTTCTGGCTCCCAAAGCGATTCCAGAAGCACCTGCAGGCGGCTGAATTTTATCGTGAACCCCCCTCCCCTCCCTGTGAGGGTTTCTCTGCTCTCTTCTGGTTGGGAAATTCTGCATTTTCCAGGGTGAATTCCACAAAATTCGGGTGTTGAAGGGGACAGCTGGAAACAAACCCTGACCCCGAGGGAAAGGGAATTTAATTCTCGTCCAGCTGAGCCTTAACTGGCCACGTCCTCAGGTTCCTGCTGGTGTTGCAAATTGTAAATATTGCAAATCACAATTATTGCAAATTATAATTATTGCAAATTAGAAACGCTGCGAATTAGAATTATTGCGAATTATGAACGCTGTGAATTATAAATATTGGGAATTATGGGTATTGGGAATTACAAATATTGTGAATTCTAAACACTGTGAATTAGAAATGTTTGGAATTAGAAATAATTTGGATTAGAAATGTTTTGGATTAGAAATGTTTTGAATTATAAATATTGTGAATTATAAACGTTGTGAATTATAAATCCAGGGAGGTGCTGATTGCCTGTCAAACATAAATCCAGGGAGGTGCAACTTTACTGGCAACTAATTTGTGCAATTAAGATTTTTATCCCAAATTAATTCAGCCACCCTCACCTTGGCTGCCCTCAGCCACCCGGGGCCTGTCCCTGTCACAGAGCCTGCTCCTGGCAAGGACGGGGCAAAAACAGCAGGGGGGAAAAAAAACCAAAAAAAAACCCCACAAAAACCAGCAAAAATTTCACAAAAAGCAGCAAAAATTTCACAAAATCCAGCAAAAATTTTGTATTAAAAAAAACAAAAAAGCCAAAATAGGTCTGGGGGACTTTTCCCAGGAAGGGAATCCGTGCCTGGAAGTTCTCCCGTGCGGAAATGCAGAGAGGGAGGGAGTTGAAGGTTGGCTTTGATGGGCCCCGGTTCCCAGACAGACAGACACAGACAGACAGAGAGACAGAGAGCAGCTCCTCAAGCTGCTGAGAGGAGATAAAAGGGAAAGCAAACAGACAGCCCTGGAGGAGGAGGAGTTGTTGTTGTTGTTGTTGTTGGTTTTGGGTTCTCGGCGCTCTCCCCCCTCGCTCTGTCCGAGCCCCAGCCCGGCCAAGCCCAGCCTGGCTGCTGCTCCGGGGGGTTTTCCTGCTTTTATTCCTGGGTTTCGTTTTGTTGGTTTTTGTTGGGGTTTTTTTTGGGTTTGTTGTTTTTTGGTTTTTTCTTCCCGGGTGTTTCTCAGTCAGGGAGAGGAGGCAGAGCCTGGCCCGGCCCCAGGCAGCGCTCAGCTGAGTCAGCGCGGCTGCGTGCCCGGGCCGGGCTCATCCCTGCCTGCTCACACTCACACCCATCCCTGCCTGCTCACACTCATCCCTGCCTGCTCACACTCATCCCTGCCCTGCTCACACTCATCCCTGCCTGCTCACACCCATCCCTGTGCTGCTCACACTCATCCCTGCCTGCTCACACTCATCCCTGCCTGCTCACACTCATCCCTGCCTGCTCACACTCATCCCTGCCTGCTCACACTCATCCCTGTGCTGCTCACACCCATCCCTGCCTGCTCACACTCATCCCTGCCTGCTCACACTCATCTATCCCTGCTCACACTCATCCCTGTGCTGTGCACACTCATCCCTGCCTGCTCACACTCATCCCTGCCTGCTCACACTCATCCTTCCCTGCTCACACTCATCCCTGTGCTGCTCACACTCATCCCTGTGCTGCTCACACTCATCCCTGTGCTGCTCACACCCATCCCTGCCTGCTCACACCCATCCCTGCCCTGCTCACACTCACACCCATCCCTGTGCTGCTCACACCCATCCCTGCCTGCTCACACCCATCCCTGTCCCAAGTGCCACCTCCGGGGGTTCCTGGGACACCCCAGGGGTGAGGGCTCCAGTGGGTGGCTCAGCCCTGGCCGTGCCTGCGTTATTTGTTTATTTATTTTCATTATTTATTTTTTATTCTTTCTGAGCGGCTCAGGAAGGAGCCCCTGGGCAGAGCCTGGGCCAGGAGGCTCAAGGACAGCCGGTGTGACATCGGGGACAGGCGGTGTGACATCGGGGACAGTCGGTGTGACATCGGGGACAGGCGGTGTGACATCGGGGACAGCCGGTGTGACATCGGGGACAGGCGGTGTGACATCGGGGACAGCCGGTGTGACACCGGGGACAGGCGGTGTGACACCGGGGACAGTCGGTGTGACATCGGGGACAGTCGGTGTGACACCCGGGACAGGCGGTGTGACATCGGGGACAGTCGGTGTGACATCGGGGACAGGCGGGGCCCGGCCGGGCTCTGGCACCTCCCGCGCTGCCCCGCGGGCAGAGCCGCTGCAGGCGGTGCCATCTGTCCCTGCTCTGTCCCCGCTCTGTCCCTGCTCTGTCCCCGCTCTGTCCCTGCCCTGTCCCCGCTCTGTCCCCGCTCTGTCCCCGCTCTGTCCCTGCCCTGTCCCCGCTCTGTCCCTGCCCTGTCCCTGCCCTGTCCCCGCTCTGTCCCTGCCCTGTCCCCGCTCTGTCCCCGCTCTGTCCCCGCTCTGTCCCCGCTCTGTCCCCGCTCTGTCCCCGCTCTGGCCCTGCCCGGCACGGGGCTGTCCCTGTTCCGGAGGCCGAGCAGGGGAGCTCCTGGGGCAGCCTGGCCTGGGATGGGTGCAGGGCTGTGGGCAGCCTGTGCCACGGGAGGAACAGCAGACAGCTAAAATCTAATCTGCCTGAAATATAAAATGTAGTATGTAATATGTAATATATAATATGTAATATATAACATATAATATATAACATACAATATATAATATAGGACATAGGACATAGGACATATATAATGTATAATGTATAGTATATAATATATAGCATAAAATGTATAATGTATAACATATAACATGTAATATAATATAACATATCAAATTTCATACTAGAATATGATACAATATGAAATGATAATATAGAAAATGTAATATATAATATGAAATGTGTAATGCTTCATATATATTATATTTTATATATTTCATTATGTTAGATATAACATATATAATATATTATATAACATACATATTACATATTACACATTGCTACTGTCGGCCCATTTGGGAGTTTGGGTTGGGCAGGGACTCAGGGCTGGGCTCTGGCTCTGGATCCAGCCCCAGGGATGGACAGACAGGAGCCCCAGCAAGGAGCTCCCAGCGGGGTTTCCTGGCTGGGAACGCCGGGGCCTCCCGGGCTCCTGGCCCAACAGCCACAGGGATCTGCTCCGGGTGCTGGGCAGCTCCTGCCACGGGGGGAGAAACCTTGCTCAGGGAGGAGAACCCAGGGCAGAGCAGAAACCAGAGCAGAGCAGAACCCAGAGCAGAGGAAAAACCAGAGCAGAGGAAAAACCAGAGCAGAGGAAAAACCAAATCAGAGCAGAGCAGAGAGAACCCAAACCAAACCAAAGCAGAGCAGAGCAGTGCCAAGGGGAAGCTCCAGGAGCACTCGGGGCAGACGGAGCCCCCGGCCGTGTGGGGAGGAGCTCAGCCGGGCTTTTCCATCTCCAGGGAATGAATCCCTGTGGAGGCAGCGCCGGGAAGGAGCCTCGGAGCAGCTGAGAGAGCCCCGAGGAGGAGCTGGAGCAGGAGGAGGAGGAGGAGGGGACGCCCCACTGACAGCACGGCCCGGAGCCGCCTGCCCTCCCTAACAAATGTCAACAACTCGGTAAAGTCCTGCCCTCCTTCTGCCAGCACCAGCCCAGCCCGCGGGGCTTTAGGGGCAGGAACATCCATTTCTCTGGGATGTGGCCGAGGGAAGCCGCGATCCCTGCGGGGACGGAGCCGGGGAAACCTGAATCTCACTCCAAAAAAAGTGGAGGGGACAGTGAGGAGAGCCCCGCGCTGCCAGGGGAAATCTGAGCCAGGGCTGGCACCTGGGAAGGGGCTGGGAGGTGGGAAGGAAATCAAATATTCCCTGCTGGGCTTTGGATTGATGGGACGGGCTGGTCAGGGCAGCCTGGGGTTTGGGGAGCTCCACGGAGCAGGATCCTGCCTGTGCCCTGCCAGCGGGGACAAATCCCATCAAATCTCACTGGGTTTGGGCTCTGAGTGCAGCCCGGGGTTTGATGAGAGCCAGAGGAATCCCCCTCTCCCCAGCCCCGGTGCAGCTGGGCTGTTGTGTCATGGAAAACATTCCTGCCTTCCCCCGAGGGCTCGGGTTACTCCCGGAGCCCCCGGGCAGCCTCCCGGCCCCGCTCCGACATTCCCGGCTCCCAAATCCTGCCGGGCTCCAGCAGCTGCACCCCGGGGAGCTCCCTGGGGCTCCTGGGGGGGATTGCTTTGCTCCTGGGGTGTGCAGGGGGTGCAGGGGGTGCACTTGGAGGTGTGAGGCAGGGCAGGAGCAGCTGTGCTGAGGGGAAGGAGCTTTCTGTGCTCAGTTCCTGCATCCAGCTGTCCGTCCATCATCCGTCTTTGAGTCCATGGATCCATCCACCCATGAATCCATTAATCCATCCATCCTTGTGTCCATCCCTCCCTCCCTCCCTCCCTCCATCCCTCCCCCCCTGCCCCAGTGGCTGTGCTGTGAGGAGCCCTCAGCTGTGCCCCCACAATGAGATTTTCGTGTCTGTTTTTGTGCCCATCCTTGGCTCCCAAGGCCGGTCTCCAGCCTGCAGGGCAGGACAATCCCCGAGGAAAGCACAAACCCATGCCTGGGTGCAATTCCCTCTGGGTTTGTGCCAGGGGCATTTCCCGTTTCACCTCTGGGGATGGTGGGGACCAGAGGGAGGCACAGCCACCCTCGGGCTCCAGCAAAGGATGATTCCTGCTCCTCCCCAGCTCCTGAAATCGGGATTGAGAGGAGTGGAGAGCTCTGGGGGAGGAACCCCAGGACTCCTGGAAGAAGAACAGCTCCCGGGAATGCCAGGGAGTGGTGACCAAAGGGGTGTGAGGTGACAGCAGCAGGGACAGCGGGGAGCAGAGCCCCGGGAGCCCTGCCTGGCCTTTGGGAGCAGCAGGAGAAGTGCCCAGGATCCAGGGGAGGGAGCCTGGCAGGGAATCCCTGCCTTTCCCCCCTCTCTGCCCTCACAGCCCCCTTTTCCTGCAGGGAGCAGCCAATCTTCAGCACCAGGGCCCACGTGTTCCAGATCGACCCTGCCACCAAGAGGAACTGGATCCCGGCCAGCAAACACGCCCTGACCGTCTCCTACTTCTACGATGCCACGCGCAGCGTCTACAGGATCATCAGCGTGGGGGGCACCAAGGTGGGGCCCCGCCCTGCTGCACCAGGCAGCAGCTCTGCCCGACAGAAACAGCTGCTCACCCCCCCAAAAAATAAAAAACAACCCAGCTGTTCCCCCAAAGAAACAGCTTTCCCCCCAAAAAAACCCAGCTGTTCCCCAAAGAAACAGCTTTCCCCCAAAAAAAACCCAGCTGTTCCCCCACAGAAACAGCTGTTCCCCTTAAAAACCAAATGTTCCCCAAAAAAACCAAATGTTCCCCCTAAAAAACCCCAGCTGTTCCCTCACAGAAACAGCTTTCCCCCCCAAAAAACCCAGCTTTTCCTGCCACAAAACCAGCTTTTTCTGATTCCCTGATTCCTTGATTCCTTGATTCTCTGATTGATTCCCTGATTGATTCCCTAATTGATTCCCTGACTGATTCCCTAATTCCCTGGTCAATCCCCTGATCAATCCCCTGATTCCCTGATTAATTCCCTGATTAATTCCCTGATTAATTCCCTGATCAATCCCTGATCCCCTGCTCAATGCCCCACGCCCCGTTCTGCCCTGGCACTGCTGCTCTCCCTGCCCAGGCCATCATCAACAGCACCATCACCCCCAACATGACCTTCACCAAGACCTCCCAGAAGTTCGGGCAATGGGCCGACAGCAGAGCCAACACCGTCTACGGGCTGGGCTTCGCCTCCGAGCAGCACCTGAGCCAGGTGAGCCCCCAAGCCAGGTGAGGGTCTGAGCCAGGTGAGCCCCCAAGCCAGGTGAGGCTCTGAGCCAGGTGAGCCCCGAGCCAGGTGAGGCTCTGAGCCAGGTGAGCCCCTGAGCCAGGTGAGCCCCGAGCCAGGTGAGGCTCTGAGCCAGGTGAGCCCCGAGCCAGGTGAGGCTCTGAGCCAGGTGAGCCCCTGAGCCAGGTGAGCCCCGAGCCAGGTGAGCCCCTGAGCCAGGTGAGCCCCCGAGCCAGATGAGCCCCCGAGCCAGGTGAGGGTCTGAGCCAGGTGAGCCCCCGAGCCAGGTGAGGCTGTGGGGCACCCGGGGCAGCCCCCGAGGGGGACAGAGACCTCACAGGAAAATCGCTCCAGTGCAGTCTGGGTGGGGTCTGGGAAGCCTCTGTGATGCTGATACAAAAGGAATTCCGAATTTCTAACTCTGAATTTCTCACTCCAAATTTCTCACTCCGAATTTCTCACTCTGAATTTCTCTTGATCAATTTCTCTGGTTTTTTGTTGCAAGCCCAGCCTACACAAACACACACTTGACAGGCAGTGAGTTCTTAGATCCGGGACAGTTTATCTAAAATCCCCTCTCTCTTATCCACCCTCTGAGGTGTAACTGATTTCAGCAAAGCTCAGTTTTTCCCCAGCTAAATCAGCAATATAACCTTAGGGGTTTTTTTTAGTCTCACTCTGTGTCTCACTGGCAGCACCAGCTCTGCTCACTCCCTGTCCCAGCCCCGGGGGTGACTTTTCCCTTCCCCTCCAGTTTGCAGAGAAATTCCAGGAGGTGAAGGAAGCGGCTCGTTTGGCCCGGGAGAAGTCCCAGGATAAAACCGAGCTGACCAACCCCGCCCTGAGCATCACATCCCACCAGGTAACACTGGGGAAATGGGAGAGGTGAGGGACAGGGGGAGAACCAAACCCTCCCTGTGCTGCTCTCAGCCAGCCGGGCTGGAGCCGGTTTGGGTGACACCGGTGGCCCTGAGGTGACAGAAAATGAATGAATTCATCAGCGAGTGCTCGGGTGGAGCTCCGGGGAGGGGCGGTTCGAACCCTCCAGCCGAGCCCGTTCACACCTCACAGAGCCTCGCAGGGCCTGGGGCTCCTTCTCCTCCTGCTGCTGCTTGGAAGTTTGTGTTTGGTTGGTTTTGTTTGGGGTTTTGTTTTTCTTTTTGTATGGTTCGGGGTTTTTTTTTTTGTTTGTTTGTTTTGTTTTTGTTGTTGTTGTTGCTGCCATTTGTTTGGTGGGTTTTTTGTGTGTGTTTGTTTGTTTGTTTGGGCTTTTTTTGGTTGGTTGGGGGTTTTTTATTATTTTTGTTGCTGCCCTTTGGTGGGGGTTCTTTTGGTGGGTTTTGGTGGTTTTTTCGTGGCTTTTTTTTTTGTCACTTCCAACCTTTTCGATATTTCCCCTCCCCCCCAATGCCTTTTCGGAGGCTGCGGGAGCTTCCCCTGGGCCGGAGGAGCTGGAGCCCATCCCAGCTCGTTCCCACCTCATTGCCGGGGCAGTCCCTGCTCCCCAAGCCGGGCTTTGGAGTCTTTAGAGATTCCTGCAGCCTCCCGGTGCCCCCGGCAGGACACGCCGCTGGCACTGTCACTGTCACTGTCCCCTGGCTGCGGTGGCACCGGCAGGGCAGGGCAGGGCAGGGCAGGGCGGGGATGTCACACCCGGCTCCGGGACCCGGCCCCGGCTCTGCTCATCCTAAACCCGACTGCTGCTCCCATCGGACACGGCAGGGCCAGGGCCAGGGCCAGGGACAGGGACAGGGACAGGGACAGTGACAGTGACAGTGCCAGTGACAGTGCCACAGACAGTGCCAGGGACAGGGACAGGGACAGTGCCATTGCCAGTGCCATTGCCAGTGCCAGTGACAGGGACAGTGCCAGTGCCGGTGCCAGTGCCAGTGCCAGTGCCAGTGACAGTGCCAGTGCCGGTGCCACGTGCCCTGGCACAGCTGTCCCCCCCTCCTCCCTCCCCGCCGTCCCAGCTGCCAGGCTGAGCCTCAGCAGAGCTGCAGACGCGAGTTCCACCTCTGAATGAATAATGAATAATGAACAATGACTAATGAATAATGAATAATTGAGGGCCGGGCTGCAGGAGCTGTCTCCTGGAATTAAATCAAGGCCTCCCCGCGCTCCCTGCCTCTGCGCTGCTTCCCTCACGCCTGCCTTGCCCGGCCTGGGGAATTCCCAGAACAGCCGCTCCTGCCGCTCCTCGGTGCCTTTTAGGGCCGAGCCCCGGCCCATTCAGCAGCCCCAGCCCCAGGGCGTGTCCCTGTGGAGAAGGGAAGGAGCGGAGCAGCATCGTTTCTCTGCAGTTTCTCACCAGAAGAGGAAACTCCTGCCCCTTCCTGGCTCGTTTTGGGTTTTTTTTATTTATTTTTTGAAGTGTGCAGGGGTCTGGAGCCGTGGGGAAGGAAAGGCTGTAGGGGCAGAGGGTGTTGCTTCTCCCACGCCTTTGGGAAATGGGTGCCGCCGTCCCCTGAGCTGCTCCTCCCCGAGGGTGTCACCTGAATCCCAGCTGAGCCCAGCCCAGGGGCCCTGGCAGCTCCAAAATCTTCCCAGTGCTCTGAGAAACAGCAAGAAAATCCCCTCGGGAATGCAGCAAACGCCTGCAAAGGCCACTCGGAGCAGCTGAGGTCCGGGCCCAGCCACAGGGCTGGTGTGACAGGCTGTGTGTGACAGCGGTGGCATTTCCCAGGGGAGCTGAGGCTGGAGAATTCCGTGCCCAGGCAGGAGGGAGGGAGGGAGGGAAGGAGGGATGGGAGCTGTGAGGCCACTGCCCTGGGATCTGCTGTCACCTGCCCTGGGATCTGTCCCTGGCACTGGGATCTGTCCCTGGCACTGGGATCTGTCCCCTCCTGCCCTGAGATCTGTCCCCTCCTCTGCTGGGATCACTGCCCCAGCCCAGTGTGGGACAGGGGCAGGAACAGGGGCAGGGACAGGGGCAGGGACAGGGGCAGGGACAGGGACAGGGACAGGGGCAGGGACACTGGCAGGGATGGGGCAGGGACAGGGACAGGGATGGGGCAGGGACGGGGCAGGGGCAGGGACAGGGACAGGGACAGGGGCAGGGACAGGGGCAGGGACAGGGGCAGGGACAGGGGCAGGGACAGGGACACTGGCAGGGACAGGGACAGGGACAGGGACAGGGACAGGGACACTGGCAGGGACAGGGGCAGGGACAGGGACAGGGAGGCCGTGGCACTGCTGGAAGAGCACAGCACCGAGCTCCCTGCCCAGAAGAAAACCCCCAGAGCCCCCCGTGTGCCGTGGCTTTGTCCCCTCTGTCCCCCCGAGCCGGGAGCCACCCGGGGCTGTCCCCGTGGGGCTCTGTGGCCACAGGGCCAGTCCAGGCCTGGCTGCTGCCGGTGACCACCCCCCTCCTTCCCCCCCAGGTGCTCCCCAGCCCCATCATCAGCTCCAATGGCCCGGGCGAGGATAAACTGTTCCGGAGCCAGAGCGCTGACGTGGAGATCACAACGGAGAAGGAGAGGCTGAAGAAGATGCTCTCGGAGGGGTGAGGCTGCTCCTGACTCCCAAACTCTCTCCTCTGGCAGGGTTTGTCACCCCAAAGGATTCGGAGCCGTTCTGCTCCTTTCACTCTCTTGGAGTCACTCCCCCCGTGCCGGCTGCTCAAACCCTCAGCTGGATCCTTTTCCCCCTGGATCCTTTTCCCCCTGGATCCTTTTCCCCCTCCTTTCCCCCCTGGATCCATTTCCTCCTCCTTTCCCCCCTGGATCCTTTTCCCCCTGGATCCTTTTCCCCTCCTTTTCCCAGCAGGAATTTATTCCAGCTTGGGAATCCGCTGCCGGTGGGGAGGGAGGATGCTCGGGGATGCCGCTTATCTCGGGATCAGCGCTTGTGACAGCGATGTTCACACTTTCCCAGCTGGCCCGGGGCTGCGTTTGTGTGAATTCCCCCGGTGATTCCAGCAAAGTCGCTGCTGCTTCCTCTCTTTGTCTCTTCAAAAGCCTTCGGGGCTGGATTCTGCCTCTCAAGCTCCCAGCTGAACACTTGGAGTATTTTTAAAATCAAAAGCCAAGTGTCCTTTGCTACCTTCTCCTGAGCTCCCGGGGCTTTGTTCAAAGCAAACTCTGCTCTCTGTGGGTTTTTGAAAGGGATTCACGAGCCCACACCGCAGAGCCCCCTCAGAGCACCTGGATCTCCCCCACCCCGTTAATCCCAGCGTGGTTTGTGCAGCTTCGGGTCTGAAAGCCAAATATCAGCCAGGGGTAAAGGGCAGAGGGGGAAGATCCAGCACAGGAGGAAGCAGTTGAGATTCGGGAAGTTGAGGAGAGAAGACAAATGACCCTGCCCGGCTCGATGTGAACGCAGCCAAAGCCGTTCATTGTGCTTCTCGACACTGTTTATGTTTAGTTCTTGCCTCGGTTTACAGTCACTCATTATCGGCTCGGGAGCTCCTCTCCCGATGGGCAGCTCGGCTTTGCCCACCAGGCAGAGCAGAGTTTTCTCTCCTTTTCTGAAAGTTTTGGTTGAGACTCCCAGCGGCTGAGACCCCCCCGTGCCTGTCAGCAGCTTCTCCTTCCCTCCTGCAGCATCAGCTGCTTTTTACCCACCAGGGCGACCTCGCTGCGGAGCTGCAGAAGGTTGGGCAGAAGGTCGGGCTGGTTCCTTTGCCCGCGTTCCTGGAGGTGTCAGAGCCCTGCAGGGAGCAGGAGAGGAGCCCTGCAGGGGAGCCCTCGGGACGGGCAGGGGCTGTTGCAGGGCAGCCCCACAGCCCAGCAGCTGTCCCCGCACCAGCAGAGGAGTTTGGGCCTCACCCCTGAGCTCTTAAGGAAGGAGAAGCAGAAACTTCCGTGCTCCTCTCACCATAATCAGCCCAGTGCAGGGACAAAGGCACCTCTTGGGTCCTTGAGCTGCTACTCCAGGGATGCCAAGGCAAAAACCCCTCCTGGATCACTGAATATTTAAGAGAGAGCACAGGGATTCTCAGGGATTTTCGGAGTGTCCTAGCAGGCGCAAGGGACCTCTGTCTTTTACTCTTTTGTTTCGTGCACTTCGTTATTCCCTTCTTTGGTTAAAACCTTTTTGCTTTCTCAGACCTCCTCCCATCAGCCATCTCACTAATTATCTGTAAGGCCATTTCTGAGGGGCTGCTGAGAGAGCTTGCTACACCTTTGTGGGGCTGAAACACCTCAGGCAGAGCTGTACCAGGGGAGAAGCCTCCAGCCCCCTCCTGAACCCCCTCCTGAACCCCCTCCTGAGCCTCCCCTGAGCGTCCCCTGAACCTCCCCTGAGCCTCCCCTGAGCCTCCCCTGAGCCCCCTCCTGAGCCTCCCCTGAGCCTCCCCTGAGCCTCCCCTGAGCCTCCCCTGAGCCTCCCCTGAACCTCCCCTGAGCCTCCCCTGCTCTCTCCCCCAGCTCTGTCAGTGAGGTGCAGTGGGAGGCCGAGTTCTTCAGCCTCCAGGACAACAACAACAAGCTGGTGGCCGCCCTGCACGAGGCCAATGCCAACGTGGACCAGTGGAAGAAGCAGCTGACGGCGTACCAGGAGGAGACGGAGTCGCTGCGCCAGCGGGTCAGCCGGGCAGGGGGGGCCCTGGGTTTGGGGTCTGGAGCTCAGGAGGGGAAACCCCTGGGTTTGGGGTTTGGAGCTTGGCAGGGAGAGCCCTGGGTTTGGGGTTTGGAGCTCAGGAGGGAAAACTCCTTGGGTTTGGGGTTTGGAGCTCAGGAGGGGAAACCCCTTGGGTTTGGGGTTTGGAACTCAGGAGGGGAAACTCCTTGGGTTTGGGGTCTGGAGCTCAGGAGGGAAAACTCCTTGGGTTTGGGGTTTGGAGCTCAGGAGGGGAAACTCCTTGGGTTTGGGGTCTGGAGCTCAGGAGGGGAAACCCCTGGGTTTGGGGTCTGGAGCTCAGGAGGGAGAACCCCTTGGGCCCCTTTTCCCCCACCACATGCAGGGTGCTGCACCAGCCTGGCAGGGAGAGCTGCCGGGGAAATGAGGTTGTGGGGACTGGGGAGCTCCTCTCTGCGCCGAGTCCCCGCCGGGAAAGGGAGGAAAGCCAAGTGCAAAGTCAGGGATGTCAGCTTCCCTTCCGGAGCTCCCTCTGGAAGGAGCTCCCAGCTGGTTTGCCCTGTTTGCCCCGGCCAGGCACAGCAGGGCAGGCTGTGGCTGCTGACAGGAAGGATGAAGATTGCTCTGGCTGCTATAATTAGCTGGGACCCGAGCTGACAAAGGGGCCCTTGTTCCCGGGGATAACGGGAGCCTTGGACCTCCAGAAGGGCAGGGAGGTCCCAGCCCGGCCGTGGGGATCTGGCCCGGGGGGTGACAGTCCCACGGGTGTCCCACTCTCCCTGGAGTGCTCGGGAGAGGCTTTTTAGGAGAGCTGGGAAAGGCCTGGGGAGCTCTGGAGGAGGAGGAGGAGGAGGAGGCACGGAGCCATTTCCACTTGGAGAGGCTCATTTAGGAGCCAGCAGGGGGTCCGAGCAATTAACAGCTGATTGCACCCCGTGGTGGCTGGAAACATCCATCCCTCGGGGTTCCCTGCTGCTGATTCCCAACATCCACCCCCCAGGATTCCCAAAATCCATCCCCCCAGGATTCCCAACATCCATCCCCCAGGATTCCCAACATCCACCCCCCAGGATTCCCAACATCCATCCCCCGGGATTCCCAACATCCATCCCCCCAGGATTCCCAACATCCATCCCCCAGGATTCCCAACATCCACCCCCCAGGATTCCCAACATCCATCCCCCGGGATTCCCAACATCCATCCCCCAGGATTCCCAAAATTCATCCCCCAGGATTCCCAACATCCACCCCCCCAGGATTCCCAACATCCATCCCCAGGATTCCCAACATCCACCCCCCAGGATTCCCAACATCCACCCCCCCAGGATTCCCAACATCCATCCCCCAGGATTCCCAACATCCATCCCCCAGGATTCCCAACATCCATCCCCCAGGATTCCCAACATCCACCCCCCCAGGATTCCCGACATCCATCCCCCCAGGATTCCCGACATCCATCCCTCAGGATTCCCAACATCCATCCCCCCAGGATTCCCAACATCCATCCCCCAGGATTCCCAACATCCATCCCCCGGGATTCCCAACATCCACCCCCCAGGATTCCCTGTGCACTCCCAGCTGTTCCCAGAGCTGGGAGCTGGGATTGAGGAGCCCTGGCAGGCTGACAGAAGGAACTGTAACTCAATTATTGTCCCTAAATCCAGCCCTTTGGTGGGCTCTGGCCAGCAGCCTGTGATCCTGGCAGCTCCAGAGCCAGGATCTGCTCTGGGCGAGCTCCTGGTCCCTGGAGGTGTTTGCAGAGCTGGGAGCAGCCCCAGCAGAAGCTGCTGCAGCCTTTCTTGACCAGCTTTTAAAAATGAATCCTCCTGATGAATAACCCAGGGCACCGAGCTGAATTTTTCAGGCTTTGCTTGGGCAGACCCTCCCTGCTCAGCCACTGAGCTGCAGCACCTGCAGAGATTTTGGAGATCTCTGCTCTGAAGTGTAAATGGAGCTGGATCTTTGGGCTGGAGGCTCAGGTGCTTGGTGCCAGCCAGTTCAGCTGTGCTGGAAGTGCACAGCTCCTGGAGAAAGCACAGACACTCTCCAAACTGGGTTTATTTTTAGCAACAAAGTGTTTCTGGGCACAATCCAGGCAGAGCAGAAAGATTTTTTTTTTTTTTTCTTCTCCTTCCAGCCCCAAGCTGGAGCTGCTGTGAGGCCAGGTGGCTTTCCAGGGAAGCCAAAGCCTGGCAGAGAATGGCAGTGGGTGATGAGGAGCCAGGAAAGCCCTGCAGCTCTGAGGGGAGGAATTGGCTCTGCCCTTGCAGGTGGCAGAGCTGGAGTCGCAGGGCGCTCAGGATTCCTCCAGCGAGAACAACAAGGAGGAGCTGAGCCAAACCCTGGAGGAGCTGGAGCTGCTGATCAAGGCTAAAGATGAGGTGAGGCTGTGAGACCCCCCAGGCCTGTCAGTCAGACATCAGTGTCCCAGTCTGGAAAGGCAGGAACGTGCCAGGGAAAGCCAGAGCCTCCCTTGGAATGCAGGATGTAAACCCCCTCCCTCCCTCTGAATTTCTGTAATTTTGGAATTCAGAGCCTCTCAGGCAAAGAGATGGCAACAGGGATATTTTATTTAATTTATTTATTTAATATTCCCAGCTCTTTTCTGAGGATATTAAAAATAAAGATGTAGCAGTACAAAAAAACCCAAACAAACAAAAAAAAGAAAGCACTGACAGAGTCAGAACCCAGGGGTTTGGGGGCAGCCAAGTCCTCCTGCAGTGACAAGTGTGGTTCTGCTGGAGCAGAGATGATCCTGTGGAAGGGTCCAGTGGTGCTGAGATGGGTCTGGGTTCCCCTGGGAGTGCAAACAGCCTGCCCTGGGGCTCTGGATCTCAGCTTTTCACCACCAGCAGCAGCTCAATATTTAAAAAATGGAAAAGCCAAAGTCCTGAGGCACCAGCACAATATTTAAAAAATAGAGAAGCCAAAGCCCTGAGGCACCAGCAGCAGCACAATATTTGAAGGATGAAGAGCCCAGGTGCTGAGGCCGTCCCTCCCTGTGCCACAGGAGATCCAGCTGCTGAAGAGCCAGAAGTGCGGCCGCTGGGAGGCCGAGGGGGAGCGCGAGGAGACGCTGCAGAAGCTGCAGGTGAGGGTGGCACCCCGGGGACCCCTCAGCCCCCAGGCCTGCAGCCTTGTCCCCCAGGTTGGGAGGATCCAGAGCCAATCCCACCAGGCTGGGGAGGATCCAGAGACAATCCCACCAGGTTGGGAGGATCCAGAGCCAATCCCACCAGGCTGGGAGGATCCAGAGACAATCCCACCAGGTTGGGAGGATCCAGAGCCAATCCCACCAGGTTGGGAGGATCCAGAGCCAATCCCACCAGGTTGGGAGGATCCAGAGACAATCCCACCAGGTTGGGAGGATCCAGAGACAATCCCACCAGGTTGGGGAGGATCCAGAGCAGCTCCAGGGCCAATCCCAGCAGGCTGGGAGGATCCATGTGGGGACAGCTGCAGTCCCACACCGTCCCAGCACAGGCAGGGTTGGGGACAGAGCTGGAACAGGGTGTCTCGGGGTGGGGACTGAGGGCAGGAGCCCTGGGGTGGCCCTGGGGTGGCCCTGGGGTGGCCCTGGGGTGGCCCTGGGGGACAGGGTGGCCCTGTGAGCAGCAGCGTGGCTGTCCCTGCAGGAGCTGGAGGCCCGGAACGCGGAGCTGGAGCAGCGGCTTCACCTGGCTGAGCAGAGCCTGGCAGAGAGCCTGGCCCAGAGGGAGAAGATGCACAGCGAGGTCACCAAGGTGGCCGAGATCATGGATGTGAAGATCTTCGAGCTCAGCGAGCTCAGGCAGGGCCTGGCCAAGCTGGTGGAGAGCAACTGAGCAGCAAGAGGAGCCCCTGGGAGCCAGGGCAGCCCCAGCTGGTGCTGGGCACCCAGAGCTCCTGGGGGCCTGGCCGGGCAGGATTCGCCACCCACCAGCAGCTGCCTGGACAGAGTGGACACCAGACCAGCCACTCACTGCCCAGCGAGCCCCCAGAGCAGGGCACAGAGGACTTGAGCTCCCAAACCTTCTCCAGGGAGCTCCTGAACCCCCAAATCCTCTCCAGGGAGCTCCTGAACCCCCAAATCCTCTCCTCAGGTGCTCAACACTCTCCTGGAGCACCTGAGCTCCCAAACCTTCTCCAGGGAGCACCTGAACCCCTCAATCCTCTCCAGGGAGCACCTGAACCCTCTCCAGGAGCACCTGAGCTCCCAAACCTTCTCCAGGGAGCACCTGAACCCCCAAATCCTCTCCAGGGAGCTCCTGAGCTCCTGAATCCTCTCCAGGGAGAGCACCTGAGCTCGTGTCCTTCAGGGAGCTCCTGAAACCCCTGCCAGACCTCTGTGGCCCCTGGCACTGCCCAGGGGTGCCAGCTGTGCCCGTGCTGCCCTGCCACCTCCCTGCTGCCACTGTGTCCCCGAGGTTTTTACATTTTCTAAGGGCAAGGGGCCCAGCAGCCTCGGGTCGCTCGGGGGGAGTTTTTTTCTGTAGTGTTTTTTTTTAGGAAACCACTTGAATTTTGCAAATCAGCTGCCTGTTCCCCCCCTCGCTCCCCAAACCCCCAGCCAGGGAGGGAGGAGGAGTTTGGCACAGCCAGGACAAGTTCCTCCTGTTCCTCTTTCCCCAGTCCCGGGTGTTTCCAGCAGGATCCAGCAGCTGGGAACTGTCAGGAGCGTCCCAAAGTCACCGAGGTGGGAGCTTCCCTGAGCCCACTGCCCCCTCCAGAGGGAAACAAAAAAATGCTGCGGGGGTTTTAAAGCCTGGCTGAGTTGAATGAGTGGTGGAAGCTTTGGAGCTGAGCAGAGGCTGGGCTGGGCACGGTGAATTTGGGATGGATTTGGGAAGTGGGACATCCCCTCAGGGCACGGCCGCCAAGCTGCTGGGTTGGCTCTCTCCTGGCCTCTGAGGGCTGCAGTTAATTGAAATTAAATGGAGCAAATCGCAGCTGCTCTTGGGGTTTTTTTTTTGCTCTTTTTTTTTATTTTATTATTATTATTTTACCCCCTTTTTCTAGTGGGAGGCAGCCCCCAGGGGTGTCCTGCTCCGTGTGACGGGGACAGGTCCCAGCTGGGTTCAAGGAGAGCAGGAGGAGCTGGGGACACGACGGGACCGGTGCCCTGAGGGGCCTGGGGGTGATGCCTTGGGGAGGCTGAGCTGGGCAGAGCTGGAGAATAAAGCAGAGATTCATTGAAAGGTCTTTAAGGGCACAGCTTGGGCAGGGCAGGAGCCTGGCCAGGGCTGCACCCAAGGTGGACCCAAAATGGGCACGGAATGGTCACAGAATGGACCCAAAAAGGTCACAAAACGGAGGACCAGTCACAAGGCCTCACATTTTTATAAGTTTTGTTCTGGACAGAGCTGGAGAATAAACTTTTGGGGGTTTTTGTTTCCCAGCCCATGCCAGTGTTGGATATTTTCTCCCTCCTTTCCAAACAGAGATCAGCTCCCAGCAGGGTGTGTTTGGTTTGCATCTCTGTCGCTGGGCTGGAAGCAGGAGTGGGGGGATTTGGAGGGGGAGGGAGGAAAAAAACCTCCCCAAAAAACCAGAAATTTAAAAGGGAGGAGGGAAAAAAAAAAAAAAAGAAAATAAAAAGGGAAGAAGTTCTTGGTGTTCTCCAGCAGCTGCGGTGGAGCTGGGAATGGATCCTTCAGTTCTGGCAGCAGAAGCCCGGCCTTGCCCGGCTCCGTGGGTGCCACACCTGCCTGAGTCACCCTTCCCAAGGCAGGGAGCTCCTGCTGGAAGCCCAAACCGGAGCCATCGGAACCATCTGGAGGTGGTTTTTGATCAGCATTTGGGAAAAGCGAAAAGGCCTTTCCTGCCGGGCCCTGTGAGGGATGGCCCTGCCAGGCCCTGCCTCTGCAGCCCTCCCTCCTTCCCAACTGGTGAAATCCCATTTATCACCAGCTATTCCCCCAAATCCCACCCCAGCCAGGAGAAAACTTCAGCTGGGGCTGTTCCAGCAGCACCAATTCCAGCCTTTTCCTCAGGGTTTGGGTCGCGCCCTCAGCGGGGCCTGGCACGTCCCCGCCGCCATTTCTGCGGCCCTCACACCGAGGATTTAGTCCTGATTTTTTAGTCCTGATTTTTTAGTCCTGATTTTTATTCCTGATTTTTTTTCTGGAGCTTCCAAAGGGGTGAGATCTCATGTTCCAAAGGGGGCGAAGCTGCATTTTGGTGTCTCCCAGCAGCTCCATCCCCAGCGCCCTCCCGGCTGAGGGAGACGCTCCCGGCCTGCAGAGGCCTCGCGCTTTCAGCAAACGAGGGGATTAATTATTCACAGCAAAGGCAGACAGAGCATTAATAAAAGGGGAGAATGATTCACAGGGGACAGTGGGGTGAGCGAAGAAAACGTCCTGGAGGTTTCCCCTGTGCACAGAACACCGAGCTGGGCAGAAAATGGGGGGGATCCGGCCCCAAAGAACGGCCCTGCTGCCCGGCCCGGGCCAAAAAAGTCAGAATTTTAATGGAAATGGGGGTGGGAAATGCCAAAAAACCCCAGAATTTTGGTGGAAATGGGGATGGGGAATCCCAAAGAAGTGGAGTTTTGGTGGAGATGAGGATGGGAAATGCCAAAAAAACCAGAGTTTTGGTGGAAATGGGAAAAGCAAATGCCAAAGAAACGGAGTTTTGGTGGGAATGGGGATGGGAAACGCCGAAGAGATGGAGTTTGGATGGGAATGAGGATGAGGAAATCCCAAGGAAATGGAGTTGTGTTGGGAACGGGAACGGGAAATGCCACCAGATGCAAATCCAGCCCAGCTTTGATTCCTCCTCCTCCAGCAGGACAGAATTCCCTTCCCTGGTGCTCTCAGCCTCACCTCAGAGCTGCTCCCCAGCCTGACCCCCAGACCTGAATTGTTATCAGAACAGCTCCTTGGTGGAGGCAAAGGGGGTTTTTTGTGTGTGTTTTTTTTGTTTTGGTTTGGTTTTTTGGTTTGGTTGGTTGGTTGGTTTGTTTTGGTTTTTTTGTGGGGTTTTTTATTTGTTTGTTTGTTTGATTTTTTAATGTGGTTTTTTTTTTTTTTTTTTTGCTGTTGTTGTGGGGGCTTTTTTTGGGGATTTTTTTGGGTTTTTTGGGTTTTTTTTTTGTTTTTTTTTTTTTGGTTTCCAGCTCCCCAGGATGAGGCTCGGGGGGCAACTGGTAATTAAATCATGCCGTTAATGAACAAAAGGAGGTGACCTAACCCTGCTGAGCTCCTGCATCTGGGCTGCAGGGATCAGCTGCTGCCTCCTCTCGGGTTATTTTTAGTGCAGAAATGCTCCGTTTCCACTCGGCAGCACAGGCTGGGCATGTGACACCCCCCCCAAACACACGCACGCCCATTCCCACGGAATTCCCATGGAATTCCCAGGGAATTCAGTGGGGGGGGGGGGGGGTGGAAAACAGCCCCCACCCCCCCAAAAAAAAACAAACCCAGCAGGGATCCCTCTCCCAGAGTAATTTATGAGTTTTTAATTTTTTTTTGTAATTTATGATTTTTTAGATTTTTTTTTGTATAAACGATGTAAATAATTTATAAATCAGATGTTTTGTTTGTAGTTCTAATTTATGGTTATGTCTATAAATATAATGTATAATTTATGTTTATAGGATATGAATATTTATATACGTACAATATTTAATATAAATATATTTTATATTTATATTATGTGTAATTATATTTATAATTTATAATTACTGTTATGAATTATACACATTATATTACGCATAAATATATATGTGTATATATAAACGTGTATGTATACATTTATATATATACACTTATATAGAAAATTTATATTAAAATGTGTAGAGAAATGTATTAAAATGTATATACTGCATAGAAATGTATAAATAATATGCACTATATTCTATACAATGCATACAATTTATACATTTACAATAATTATATATCATGTATAATGTCACTGCGGGGAGCAGCCTGGCAGGCTGGGGGCACCTGGGTGCCCGTGGCACCTCCCGTGTCCCCGTGGCACCAGCTCTGTCCCCATGGGATCACCTCTGTCCCCTTGGGATCACCTGTGTCCCCATGGGATCACCTCTGTCCCCTTGGGATCACCTCTGTCCCTATGGGATCACCATCCCTGTCCCCGTGGCACCTCCCGTGTCCCCGTGGCAGCAGCTCTGTCCCCATGGGATCACCTCTGTCTGCTTGGGATCACCTGTGTCCCTGTGGGATCACCTCTGTCCCCATGGGATGATCTCTGTCCCCATGGGATCACCTGTGTCCCTGTGGGATCACCTCTGTCCCTGTGGGATCACCTGTGTCCCTATGGGATCACCTCTGTCCCCATGGGATCACCTGTGTCCCCTTGGGATGATCTCTGTCTCCATGGGATCACCATCCCTGTCCCAGTGGGATCATCTCTGTCCCCATGGGATCACCATCCCTGTCCCTGTGGGGTCACCATCCCTGTCCCAGTGGGATCACCATCCCGTGTCCCCATGGCACCAGCTCTGTCCCTATGGGATCACCTCTGTCCCCTTGGGATGATCTCTGTCTCCTTGGGATCATCTCTGTCCCCATGGGATCACCATCCCTGTCCCCATGAGCACCCCGCTGTCCCCAGCCCCCCCCGAGCCCCCCGAGCCCCCGAGCCCGGCCGGGCTGCCCCGGGCGCGGTGTCCGGAGCTCCCCCGCTGCCCTCTGCCGGCAGCGCCGCCCGGCTCCGGGAGAGGCTCCTGGGGGAACCAAAAACCGGCCCCAAAATCCCCAATTTCCTCGTTTGTTCCCCATGAAGATCCAGAGCTCTCAGCCCTGCGGTGTCCCCAGCCTGCCCGCACTGTCCCTGCTCAGCTGGGACGGGGATTTGTCACCCACGGGGGTCCCGGCTGCTCCTGCCCCCTGCAAACCCCCCGGGATCGCGGCCCCGCAGGGGTTTGTTCAGTCGGGGGGCGCGGAGGTGGGGAAATGCCCCAGGAGGGACAAAGAGCGCCCGAAATGCACCCAAAAAAGGGCCGGGCTGGGCACGAGAGCAGCTGAGAACTGCCTGGAAAGGTGGGAGGAAGGGCTGAGGAGGATCCAGGATTGTGGGAGGTTTGGGAGGGTGCAGGACTGAGGGAGGATGAGGAGAGCTCAGTTCTTCCCCCAATCCCATTTTATCTCCACCCAAGGCCCTGCAATTCCCCCCAGAAAATCCCGATTTCCAGGCTTTTGTGGCAATAAATATTTATTTGGGCACAGATGCTGTTTTGGTGAAGGACAGGAATGAGTTTCAGTCAGAGAAAAGGCACTGAGGGTCACAGGGACAGAGCTGCCCAAAACCTGGGACCTGTGGCCTCCAGGGGGAAAGTGAAGTGGATTTTAGGATTGCTCAGCCCCCTCCAGCCCCAGTCAGGTTCCTCAGGATGGAACCAGGGAACGCTGGGGCTGCTCCGAGCAGGAATTCTCTGGGAACTCCGGGAGAGCAGGGCCCTGGCTGCAGCCCAGGGCTGGGAGCCTGAGGCTGAACAACCCTTCAAAGGTCCCAAGATCATTCCCAGAGCCCCAGGAGCAGACAGGCTCCCCGTGCATTCCAGGAATTCTCCCCTCTGGGAAAGCTCCGGGCTCTGGCACAGGCAGGGGCTGAGCTCAGCTTTGTCCCAGGATTTATTTTTGGACTCTGGCTCAGGGGAGAATCTGTTGATCCAAACAAGTGTGAGTGGCAGCCACAGCCCCTGGAAGGGACAGGGACAGGGATTATTGCAGCAGGAATCCAGGCCTGGCCTCTGCTCTGGAGAGGAATTCTGGATTCTCCAGGAGACTCATCCAGCCTGCCAGGATTTTTTTTTTTCCAGCTGTGCAGGGGAGGTGGAAAAACTCTTCCCTGTGAGGGTTGGGAGGGTCTGGAATGGAATTCCCAGAAATGTGGCTGTCCTGGATCCCTGGAATGTCCAAGGCTGAAGAAGGGAAGCTCCAGAGAAACCCTGGAGCTGCTGCCAGAGCCTGGAGAGGCTCCAGGAGAGCTGGGGAGGGATTTGGGATGAGGGACGGGATCCCAGGATACAGGGAATGGCTCCACACTGGGAAAGGGGAATCCAACCCAAACCATCCCAGGACTCTGGGATCCCTCCCCTCTCCCAGGGCTGATTTCAGGTCAGGAATGTCCTGAAGGGTTCAATCCCAATTTTCCCAAAGCAGCAGCAATTCCAGGGCAATCCAGGCCAGGCCGGGGCTGTCACTGCTCCTCTTCCTCCTCCTCCTCCTCCTTCTTCTCCATCTTCCTCCTCCTCCTCTCCATCCTCTTCTGCAGTTTCCTCTTCAGCTGCAGCTGCTTCCTCCTCTGCAGGCTCTGCTGCACCTTCTCCTGGCATTCCCTCCTCTTCCTCCTGAGCTTGGCCAGCTCAGCTTTCCTCCTGGCCTCCAGCTCGGGGTCCTGCGGGAGAGCACCGGGGACAGCATGCTGGGGACACCACGCTGGGGACAGGCCTGGGACACTGGGGACACTGGGGACAGGACACTGGGGACACTGGAGACACCACACTGGGGACACTGGGGACACTGGGGACACTGGGGACAGGCCTGGGACACTGGGGACAGGCCTGGGACACTGGGGACACTGGGGACAGGCCTGGGACACTGGGGACACTGGGGACACCACGCTGGGGACACTGGGGACAGGCCTGGGACACTGGGGACAGGCCTGGGACACTGGGGACAGGACACTGGGGACAGACCCAGGACACTGGGGACAGATCTGGGACACTGGGGACATTGGGGACACTGAGGACATTGGGGACAGACCCAGGACAACCCCTCAGCCTTTCCCAGGTGCCCACCACTGAGGAGGCTCCAAAATCAGCCCCTGCTCCACTTTCCCCAGAGCATTTTTAACACCCTGAATACACTTAGTATTGTGATATTTAATCTAATGCTTAATTATTTTAACATAACAGTTAATAGTTTAACTTTTTAACACTAAATATTATATAATTATAATATTAAATAGAATACTTAATATTTTAACATGATACTATTTAATGTTTAACATAATATTTAATATTTTTAAATAATAATATTAAATATTTTTAAAATAACAATATTCAATATTTAAAAAATAACAATATTCAATATTTATTATTTAACATTTAATATTTAATATTTATTTTGGAATTATTTGAAATAAACCATCCCCCCCCAGCAGGGGAGTGAGCCCAGCAGTGAGGGAGGGATTCCCTTCCCTTCCCTTCCCTTCCCTCCCTTCCCTTTTTCCCTTTCCCACGTTTCCCCAGCTCTGAGCAGCCCCCAAAGCAGCAGCTCTCACCTTCCCTTCCAGAATCATCTGTTTCCTTTTATTGATTTCCTTCTTCTCATCAAAATCCGTCCCCTCCAGCTCCTGGCAAAGGGAAGAGCAGCAGAGCAGGGAGCTCAGAGGGGCTGCACAGCCACAGACTCAACCTCAGCAGCAAAAAAAAACCCAAAAAACCCCAAAACAAAACAAATCAAAACAAAAAAACCCTGAAAAATCGGGAAAACCCAGAAAACCATGGGGGAGAACTTGAAGAAACCTCAACCCTCAGCAGCAGAAAAACCCCAAACCCCTGAGAAGTTGGGGCAGAGCCCCAGGCAGGGCTCACTCACGATCTCACACTCCCTCCTGGTGACGTTCACTTGGGTCAGGATGTCCAGCACCTGCTGCTCCTCCACGGGGAACTCCTGCAGCTTCAGCTCTGGAGCAGGGGGACAGACAGGGGGGATTCACAAAAACCCCAAATCCACAGGGGGGAATTCACAAAAAACCCAAATCCACAGGGGAAAGTCACAAAAAAACCCCAAATCCACAGGGGGGATTCACAAAAAAACCCCAAATCCACAGGGGGAAAGGCACAAAAACCCAAATCCACAGGGGGGAAAGTCACAAAAACCCAAAATCCACAGGGGGGGAAAGTCACAAAATCCCAAATCCACAGGAGAAAGGCACAAAAACCCCAAATCCACAGGGGGGAAGTCACAAAACCCAAATCCACAGGGGGAATTCACAAAAACCCAAATCCACAGGGGAAAGTCACAAAAACCCCAAATCCACAGGGGGAAAGGCACAAAAACCCCAAATCCACAGGGGGAAAAGTCACAAACCCCAGGGTGAGACAGACAGGTGGGGAACATCACAAAAACCCCAAATCCACAGGGGAAAGTCACAAAAACCCCCAAAAAGGGGGGAAAAGGGGGAAAAAGGGGGGAAAAAGGGGGAAAAGGGGGGAAAGGGAAGGGACCCCGTGGCAGCAGAAGACACTCACTGATCTCCTCCTCGATGGCGTGCACCAGGTGGATGTCGTACTGCGTCACCAGCGTGATGGCCAAGCCCTTCCTCCCTGGAACGGGGCAAAAACAGAGCCTGGGACCTCCTGGCAGGCAGAGGGGGGTGAACCCCAACCACCCCCACCCCAGCCAGCCCCCTGAGCCGTGCTGGGCTGCTCAGGGGGGGCTTTGTCCTGAAAAATTCTCTGTGAAAAGCTCCTGCTGGGGGTGATCCATCCTCGTCCATCCTGTGACCATGTGGGGTCCATTTTGTGACCTTTTTAGGTCCATTTAATGACCTTTTTGGGACCATTTAATGACCTTTTTGGGTCCATTTTGGGACCATTCTGTGCCCATTCTGGGTGCAGCCCTGTCCAAGCTCCCATCCTGCCCAAGCTGTTCCCTTAAAGGCCTTTCAATAAATCCCTGCTTTGTTCTCCAGCTCTGCCCAGCCTGATCCAGCTCAGCCTTCCCAAGGCCCCAGGGTGGCCTGGGGACAGTTCTGGGGACAGTTTTTTGGGGACAGTCTTTTGGGGACAGTCTTTTGGGGACAGTCTTTTGGGGACAGTCTTTTGGGGACAGCGTTTTGGGGATAGTTTTTTGGGGACAGTTCTTTGGGGACAGTTCTTTGGGGACAGTTCTTTGGGGACAGTTCTTTGGGGACAGTTTTGGGGACAGTCTCTGGGCACAGTCTCTTGGGGACAGTTCTTTGGGGACAGTCTTTTGGGGACAGTTCTTTGGGACGCTGACCGGCGCGCGCCGTCCGCCCCACGCGGTGGATGTAGATCTTGGGCAGCCCCGGGGTGTTGTGGTTGATGACCAGCTGCACTGCAGGGATGTCCAAACCTCTGGAAGTCAGGGGAAAAAGGAAAATAAAATTTAAAAAAAAAAAATCAAAAAAAACCACAAACGACCCAGCTGAAATGCTCAGAGTTATAAAATGTCCGAAGGGTTTGGGGTGGGAGGGAATTTAAAATCCATTTGGTTCTCAGCCTGGCTTTGGGACACTCCCACCACAGCAGGGATCTCAGCTGGACTCCTGCTCTCTCCAAAAGCCTCCAAAAGGTGCTCAGGGATGTTCAAGTCTTTATTGGCTGATTGGGGGACAAATTCCTTCCTCTCCAAGTTCAGCAATTCCCCAATTCCTCCCTCAGAGTTCAACAATTCCCTGACTCCTCCTGCAGATTTGGGGGGGTCTGAGGGTCTGGTCCTGCCAAGCTCAGCCCACCCTGGCTCTGCTGAGCAAACCCAGGTGGGAGAGCTCTGCTCTCACCTGGCAGCCACGTCGGTGGCAATGAGGATCTTGAAGATGCTGGACTTGAACTTGGCCAAAGCTGCAAATCTCTGCTTCTGTGAGGAGGAAAACGCCAGGTGAGGGAGGCAGGGATCAACTGGGGGAAGAAAATCCCTGAAATCCATCCCAGATCCCTGAAATCCAACCCAGATCCCCTGAGCTCCATCCCAGATCCCCTGAGCTCCATCCCAGATCCCCTGAGCTCCATCCCAGATCCCCTGAAATCCATCCCAGATCCCTGAAATCCATCCCAGATCCCTGAAATCCATCCCAGATCCCCTGAAATCCATCCCAGATCCCCTGAAATCCATCCCAGATCCCTGAGCTCCATCCCAGATCCCCTGAAATCCATCCCAGATCCCTGCCCCAGCTCCAGCCCTTCCCTGCCCCCCTCACCTGCTTCATCATGGAATGCAGAGCCACGGAAGGGAAGTTGAATTTCCTCAGCATCATGTTCAGCACCTGGCAGTCCCTGGAAAGGAGGGGGAAAAATAAAAATAAAAATGAAAAAAAAATAAAAACTCAGGAGAATCCTCAGGATGCACTGAGAGGGTGGATCAGGGCAGAGCTGGGACAGGGAGGAACTCTCCCACTTTTCCAGGGTGTTCCAGCGTGGTTTGTGACAATTCCAGGGTCTGGAAAAGCTGGGAGAGGGCAGAATGGCAGGGAAAAGCAGAGGCACAGCCGGCTCACTTGCAGGTTTTGGTGAAGATGATGATGGCCCAGTCCTGGTGCAGGTCCTGGAAGTTCTGCACCAGGTGCACCAGGTGGGCGTCCTTGAGCACCTCGGGCACCAGCAGGTACCTCTGCTCCAGCTCCTCCACCGTCCTCGCCCTGGGGGGAAACGGGGAAATGCCAGGACTGGGGGGGCTGGGGAACCCCCAGGGTCACAGCAGGTGAAAGAGTTAGAAAGTTTTCAAAGAATTGTAAAGAAAATATGCAAACAACCCGAGGGTAGAGAGATTGGAGGAGTTCCCAGCTCCCTCAGGATTCCCAGAGTAATTCCCTCAGGAATCCCCCAGCCCTTTTTCCCAGCCCCCTCAGGAATTCCCAACTCCCTCAGGAATTCCCAACTCCCTTAGAAATCCCCCAGCCCTTTCCCAGCTCCGTTAAGAATTCCCAGCACCCTCAGGAATTCCCAGAGTAATTCCCTCAGGAATCCCCCAACCCTTTTTCCCAGCTCCCTCAGGAATTCTCCAGCCCCTTCCCAGCCCCCTCAGGAATCCCCCAGCCCTTTCCCAGCCCCCTCAGGAATCCCCCAGCCCCTTCCCAGCCCCCTCAGGAATCCCCCAGCCCCCTCAGGAATTCTCCAGCCCTTTCCCAGCCCCCTCAGGAATTCCCAGCCCCCTCAGGAATCCCCCAGCCCCTTCCCAGCCCCCTCAGGAATTCTCCAGCCCTTTCCCAGCCCCCTCAGGAATCCCCCAGCCCTTTCCCAGCCCCCTCAGGAATTCCCAGCCCCCTCAGGAATCCCCCAGCCCCTTCCCAGCCCCCTCAGGAATCCCCCAGCCCCTTCCCAGCCCCCTCAGGAATTCTCCAGCCCCTTCCCAGCCCCCTCAGGAATCCCCCAGCCCTTTCCCAGCCCCCTCAGCCCCTCCTGGCTCTCCAGCCCCTCATCCCCCCACACTCCCCGCGGTGCCTCAGCGGCTCCAGCACAGCAAACAGCAGGGAAAAGAGAGGAAAAAAACCCCAAAACCCCGGGGAAGGGGCGCGGGGGGCACGGACGGGGCCTCGGCCTGCCAGAAGAAGGCGCTGCGGGCAGCCAGGGCGCGCAGGCGGCCGAGCGCGGCGCTCAGGGTGGCGCTGAAGAGCAGCGTCTGGCGCCGCGCCGGCAGCGCCTCCAGGATCAGCTCCAGGTCGGCGCTGAAATCCGCGCAGCCCTGCTCCAGCAGCCGGTCCGCCTCGTCCAGCACCTGCGGAACGGCTCCCTCAGCGGCGCTGCGGCTGGGAACCCGGGAATCCACCCCTGGAAACCTGGGGATCTGCCCCTGGGAACCCGGGGATCTGCCCTTGGAAACTGCCCCTGGAAATCTGGGAATCTGCTCCTGGAAGCCCAGGAATCCACCCCTGGAAACCCGGGAATCCACCCCTGGAAACCTGGGAAATCTGCCCCAGGAAACTGCCCCTGGAAATCTGGGAATCTGCCCTTGGAAACCTGGGAATCCGCCCCTGGAAACCCAGGCTGTCCCTGGCCCGGGGCTGTCCCTGGCCCGGGGCTGTCCCGGGCCGGGCCGTACCAGGAATCTCACTTTCCGCAGGCTGAAGGTGCCGCTGCTGCGCAGGTGATCCGCCAGGCGCCCGGGGGTGGCGATCACCACGTGGGGCCGGCGGGACAGCTCCAGCGCCTGGGACACCATGTCTGAGGGGACAGGGACAGGGAGAGGGAGAGGGAGAGGGGATGGGGATGGGGCAGGGAGAGGGGATGGGGATGGGAGTGGGAATGGGGCAGGGAGTGGGGCAGGGAATGGGAATGGGGCAGAGAGAGGGAATGGGGCAGGGAGTGGGAGTGGGGCAGGGAACGGGGCAGGGAGAGGGAATGGGAATGGGGCAGGGGATGGGAATGGGGCAGGGAGTGGGGATGGGGCAGGGAATGGGAGTGGGGCAGGGAGAAGCTCAGCAGGGCCAGGGAAGGCAGCAGGAGCCCCATTCCGTGCCCGGGCAGCAGCAGCAGCCCGCGCTGCCCTCGGGACTCACCCAGGCCGCCCACCACCACGCAATCCTTCAGGCCCAGGGGTTTGCCCAGCACCCGGAACTGCTCGGCGATCTGCGAGGCCAGCTCCCTGCGGGGGGAGGCACCGGGGGCTCGGCTCGGCTCGGCTCGGCCCCGCCCGCCGCCTCCCGGGGCCTCCCGGGGCCGCTCGGTACCTGGTGGGCGTCAGCACGAGGCAGAAGATGCCGTAGGGATCCTCGGAGAGCACCTGCAGCACCGGCAGCACGAAGGCCGCCGTCTTCCCGCTGCCCGTCTGCGCACAGCCCAGGCAGTCCCGGCCTGCGGGGGCACCGGGGCGGCCTCAGCGCCGGGAGGGGACCGGGGAGACGGGAACGGGACCGGGGAGAGGGGAACGGGACCGGGGAGAGGGGAACGGGACCGGGGAGAGGGGAACGGGACCGGGGAGAAGGGAACGGGACCGGGGAGAAGGGAACGGGACAGGACAGAGGGGAACGGGACCGGGCAGAGGGGAACGGGACCGGGGAGACGGGAACGGGACAGGACAGAGGGGAACGGGACCGGGGAGAAGGGAACGGGACCGGGCAGAGAGGAACGGGACCGGGCAGAGGGGAACGGGACCGGGCAGAGGGGAACGGGACCGGGGAGAAGGGAACGGGACCGGGCAGAGGGGAACGGAGGGGAGAGCGGTCGGGCCCGAGGGAGGGATGGGGACCATGAGGGGCCGTTCCCGCTGATGGTACCGGGCAGCATAAGCGGCCCTTCCCGTTGTGCGCTCACCCTGCAGCACGGCCGGGATGCAGGCGGCCTGCACGGGCGTGGGCCGCACCAGCCCCACCTGCCGCGCCTGCTCCGCCAGCCACGGCGCCAGCCCGAGCTCCCGGAACGCCGCCATGCCGGCTCCGCTCCGCCGGCGCGCCCTGATGGCGTCACCGCCGCGCGCGCCGCTCATTGGCCAGTTCTCTCTTACCCCGCCCACACCCGGCACCGTGCGTCGCTCTTCTGACGTCACCTCCTCTTCGCGTCGCTATTGGCGGTTTCCATGGAGACGGCGGCTCCCGGCAGCCCTCGCGGCGCGGGCGCTTCCGGGGACGTGTCTGAGGGCGATGGCGGCCGGGGCGGGCGCGGCGCCGGCGGGGGAGGCGGACGAGCTCTTCGACCTCCGCAACAACTTCTACATCGGCGCCTACCAGGCCGCCATCAACGAGGCGCAGCGAGCCAAGGTCGGGCAGGGAGGGCGGCGCTGCCCGGGACCCAGCGCGGCGTTATTGGGGCTCCCTGAGGGGCGATCAGCGGCGCTGCCCGGGCGGGAGTTGGCGGCTCCGGGAGGGTTCCTGTGGTGTGGGTCCGTGTGGGGCCGGTTTGGGTCCGTGTGGGGCCGGTCTGGGTTCGTGTGGGGCCGGTTTGGGTCCGTGTGGGGCCGGTTTGGGTTCGTGTGTGGGCTCCTGCGGGGGTTTGGGTTCCCGCGGGGTTCGGGGTTCGGGGTTCGGGTTCCCGCGGGGTTCGGGGTTTGGGCTCCTGCGGGGTTTGGGGTTTGGGCTCCCGCGGGGTTCGGTGTCCGCAGCCCTCAGGGTTTGTTCCGCTCGCTCCCCGCAGCCCAGCAGCCCGCAGAAGGAGCTGGAGCGGGACGTGTTCCTGTTCCGAGCCTACATCGCCCAGGTGAGGCTGCCCGGGCCTGGGGAGCCCATTCCCTCCCTTTATTCATTTCCATCCCCAAACCCCAGCTCGTCCTTCCCTGGGGAAGGGATTGGATTCCCTCTGCAATGGGGAGTCCTGTCCCTGCAGGTCCCTGAGAGCTCTGCTCAAACTCCAACCTCTTCTTTTCCTTTTCCCCTTTTTTTCCCTGTTTCCCCCCGTTTTTCCCCATTTTTCCCCTTCCCCAGAGGAAGTTTGGCGTGGTGCTGGATGAGATCAAGGCCAATGCCAGCCCCGAGCTGCAGGCAGTCAGGATGTTTGCAGAGTTCCTGGCCAACGAGAGCCAGAGGTGAGGGATGATCCAGGCCAGCACATCTGGGAAAGGCAGAATCCCTGAAATCCCTGGGGGGCTGGAGGGGATTCTCAAGGTTCTCCTGGGACACCTCCCAGTGCTCCAGGCCTTGGACGCTTCCAGGGATGGAGCAGCCACAGCTTCCCCCATTTGCTCCTGTTTTATCTCTTTTTTTCTCCCGTTTCCTATTGTTTTCCCCCCATTTCTTCCCCATTTCTCCCCCATTTCCCCCATTCCCCTGATTTCCCCCATTTCTTCCCCATTTCCTCCCGATTTTTCCCCACTTTTCCCCATTTCTTCTTCATTCCCCTCATTTCCCCCCTTCCCCCCCATTCCCTCCCCATTTCTTCCCCCATTTTCTTCTCTTTCCTCCCATTTCTTCACCATTTCCCCCCCATTTCTTCCCCAATTTCCCCCATTTTCCCCCATTTTCCCCCCATTTCCCCCCATTTCTTCCCCCCTTTCCCCCGTCCCCTCCCCTCAGGGACTCCATCGTGGCCGAGCTGGACAAGAGGATGGCCAAGAGCGTGGACGTGTCCAACTGCACCTTCCTGCTGATGGCAGCGGCCATCTACTGCCACCAGCAGCACCCCGAGGCTGCCCTGCAGGCCCTGCACCAGGGGGACAGCCTGGAGTGGTGAGGGGGGACCCCAGGGCAGGGGGACAGGCTGGGGGGGTGAGGGGACCCCCCAGGACAGCCTGGAGTGGTGAGGGGATCCCCAGGGCAGGGGGGACAGCCTGGAGTGGTGAGAGAGGGACCCCCAGGGCAGGGGGACAGCCTGGAGTGGTGAGAGAGGGACCCCCAGGGCAGGGGGACAGCCTGGAGTGGTGAGGGAGGGACCCCCAGGGCAGGGGGGTCAGGCTCTGCCTCAGCTTTGCTGTCGCTCTCAGCAGCTTTGGAAGCATCCAGAGGCTCCTCAGAGGGTTTTTGTTGTTATTTTTTTGGGATTTGGGGGCTTTGCTGCATTTCCCGTGGGGGATGTCAGAGCTTGGATGTTGATCTGTGTGGGAGCTGAGGCAGGGAGCAGCTCCAGGGCTGGGAGTTTGGGGTGAGAGGGACCTTTAGGGCTGTCCCAGGTGGGCTTTGGGGTCAGCAGGGACCTCCAGGATCATCCCAGGTGGCCCCAAGCCCTGCCCAGCCTTTCCCTGGCTGCTCCCAGGGGTGGGGATTCTCTGGGGGTTCCCTGGGGGTTCCCTGGGGGTTCCCTGGGCTCCAGGCTCAGTCCCTGTGCTCTCCTCCCTGCAGCTTGGCCATGACCATCCAGATCCTGCTGAAGCTCGACAGGCTCGACCTGGCCAGGTGGGGCTGGGGCCTCCCCCTTCCCCTGCTTCATTTTCCTTTTTCCTTTTCCATCTTCCCTTTGTTTCCCTTTTGCTTTTCCCCTTGCCTTTCCCATCCCTTTTCCCTTTTTCTTTCCCTTTCCCCTTTTCCTTTCCTCTTTTCTCCTTTCCCAGGAATCAAACCAGGCCTCTCCTGGTGAAATAAAACATGGAAAACCCAAGGAGAAAAGACCCCCAAGTTTTTTGGGGTTGTTCTTAATGCTGAGATCCCTTTTCCTGTGTGATTCCCTTTTTGCTGCAGGAAGGAGCTGAAGAGGATGCAGGAGCAGGACGAGGACGCCACGCTGACCCAGCTGGCCACAGCCTGGGTCAACCTGGCCTTGGTGGGTGCCTCTCCTCCCAGGAGGAGCCAGACATGCCCAAAACGTACCCAAAGCATTCCCAAAGCATCCCCAAAGCATCCCCAAAACATTCCCAAAGCATTCCCAAAGCATCCCCAAAGCATCCCCAAAACATTCCCAAAACGTACCCAAAGCATCCCCAAAACATCCCCAAAGCATCCCCAAAGTATCCCAGGTGAGGGTGGGGAGGCTGCTCTGCTGACCCTGTGGATGGGAATGGGGAACTCCAGCTCAGGGAGTGACCCCAGCCTGTCCCTGTCCCTGTGCCCTGACCCTGTCCCTGTCCCTCTGTCCCTGTGTCCCTGTCCCTGTCCCTCTGTCCCTGACCCTGACCCTGTCCCTATCCCTGTCCCTGACCCTGTCCCGCTGTGCCCTGCAGGGCGGGGAGAAGCTCCAGGACGCTTTCTACACCTTCCAGGAGCTGTCCGAGCGCTGCTGCCCCTCTCTGCTGCTGCTGAACGGGCAGGCGGCCTGCGCCATGGGCCAGGCACGCTGGGAGCAGGCGCAGGCACTGCTGCAGGAGGCTCTGGACAAGGTACAGCTGCAGTTTCCTGCTGTTCCCTGCAATTCCCACTGCAACTCCCCTGCAGCTCCCTGCAATTCCCCTGGAATTCCCCTGCAATCCCATCCCCAGCTCCCCCTGTGTCTGTGACACCCTCCCCCTGTCCCTGGGGTAACTCTGATTGTTCTTCCAGGACAGCAGCCACCCTGAGACCCTGCTGAACCTGGTGGTGCTGTCCCAGCACCTGGGCAAGGCCCCCGAGGTGAGCCTGCGCGGGCTGCGGCTCTTCCTGCAGCTCTGCATTCAATCCCTGCAGCTCTGCCCTTCCTGCAGCTCTGCATTCATTCCCTGCATTCCCTGCAATGCTGCATTCCCTGCAATGCTGCATTCCCTGCAGCTCTGCATTCATTCCCTGCAGCTCTGCATTCCCCTGCATTCCCTGCAGCTCTGCATTCCCCTGCATTCCCTGCAGCTCTGCGTTCATTCCCTGCAGCTCTGCATTCCCTGCAATTCTGCCTTTCCTGCAGCTCTGGCTGTCCCCAGCAGGTTTTGGGGACAGTTGGGATCATTTTGGGATCAGGAGCTCCCATCACAGCTGCAGGGGAGTGTTGGGGGTGGTGGGAATTGTCCTTTCCCTTGGAACTGGATGATCCTTGTCCTTCCAACCCAAACCATCCCAGCACTCCACCTTATTGAGGGGAAAAAAAACCAAAAAAACCCCAAAACTTGGGCAGAAAAAAAAAAAAACATTTGGAGTTCTAAGTTTGGCTTTTCCTGATTTTATTTTTAACTTGAAGTCACCACTGCAAGTTGATTTTGGAGTGTTTAATTTTTTATTTCAAGTGTGTGCTTGGATCCTGCAGGTTTCAGTTGGGACAGTGAGAAAAATCAGGATTTTAGGTGTAAAAAAAAAAAACAAAACCCAAAAAAAAACCCAAAAAACCACATTTAAGGTGGATTTGTTCCCCTCTGAAATCTCAAAATTGACTTTTTTTATCCCCCCCAGGTCACCAACCGTTACCTGTCCCAGCTGAAGGATGCTCACAAAAACCACCCCTTCATCAAGGAGTACCAGGCCAAGGTAGGGAAGGGAAAAATGGAAATAATGACAGAAATCAATCCAATAAATTCAATCTGACCAGGTTCTGAGGGAGCACAAATCCCCAGGGGCAGCTCCACCTCGCTCAGGGGTTGGGGTTTTTTTGCAGTTTTTGGGAATTTGAAGCCAGGAGGAAAAGCTGAGATGCAGATCACCCCTGGAGCACAGAAATTCCCCTCTGGGACCCAAAAAATCCCCTCTGGGACCCAAAAACTCACCCCTGGAACAGGGAAATTCCCCTCTGGGACAGAGAAAATCCCCTCTGGGACCCAAAAAATCACCCCTGGAACAGGAAAATTCCCTGTGGGACCCAAAAAGCCCCTTTGGGACAGGGAAATTCCCCTCTGGAACCCAAGAAATCCCCCCAGGGACAGGAAAAGGTGGAAATTTGTGCTCTAAACAGGAAGAAAAAAGAAAAAAAAAAAGGGAAAAATGAACTGGGAAAGGGAATTTGGGGAGAGGGGAAGGGAAAAGCAGCAAATGACAAAAAGAAATAAAAATAAAAAAGGCTGGATGGGATTTGCTGCTGAATTCCTTTGGTGTCAGAGCTGCCTGTGCTCTGTTCAGCCAGGGAAGGGTTGGAATGGGAACTGGAGGATTGATTGATTGATAATAATTCATTAATTATTGATGAGTGATGAATTGAAGACTTTTTTGTTTTTTTTTTTTTCTTTTTTTGGCTCTGTGGTTGCAGGAGAACGACTTTGACCGCCTGGCGCTGCAGTATGCACCCAGTGCCTGAGGCTGGGCAGGGAAATCCCCTCTGGGACCCAAAAAATCACCTCTGGGACCCAAAAAACCCCTCTGGGACCCAAAAAATCACCCCTGGAACACAGAAATTCCACTCTGGAAGCCAAAAAATCCCCTCTGGGACACAGAAATTCCCTTTGGGAGAGGGAAAATCTTCTGGGAACCAGAAATTCCCTCTGGAACCCAAAAAAACCCCTTTGGGACAGGAAAATTCCCCTCTGGAACCCAAGAAATCCCCCCAGGAAAGGGAAAATCTCCTCTGGAACACAGAAATCCCCTCTGGGACACTGAAAATCGCCTCTGGAACCCCAAAACAATCCCCTCTGGAACATGGAAAATTCCTTCTGGAGGACAAGAAATCCCCTCTGGAACCCAGAAATTCCTTCCTGGAACTGAGGAAATTCCCCCTGGAAGATGGGAAATCTGCTGGAAGGAGAATCCCCAGAGCCCCTGAGCCGTTCCTGATCACTGGAATTCCCTCCTGGATCTCTGGGCCCCGGAGGTTTTGGGATTCCAGCCCTGAGGGATCCTGCTGGGGGAAGGTGAAATTCCAGCATCTCAATCCCAAATTCTGCATTTTCTCCCAGCCTGTCTGACAAGTCCTTTTGGCATTAAAATAAATAAATAAAAAAATAAAAATCCCTGGCCAGAGGGGAAACCCCAAAATAAAAACCATAAAGAAAAATTAACGATAAAAAATTTAAAAATAAAAATTAAAATAAAAATTGAAAATAAAAAGTAAAAATAATCCTTCTGTAGTAAGCTCAGGCTGAGTCTGATGTCCCTCCTGCAGTGTCCTTGTCACCAATCCCTGCTGGGTTCAATTCCTGGAATTTAGGAATTCCTGGATTTTTTAGGAATTACTGTGGCACAAATCCTCTGGAATTTCCCCCAATCCCTGCCAGGTCCAATTCCTGGATTTTTTTTAGGAATTCCTGGATTTTTTAAAGAATTCTCGTGGCACAAATCCCCCTGGAATTTCCCCCAATCCCTGCTGGTACAATTCTTGGGTCTTTTAGGAATTCCTGGATTTTTTAGGAATTCTTGTGGCACAAGCAATTCCTGGATTTTTTTAAGAATTCTGGATTTTTAAGGAATTGCCGGATTTTTAAGGAATTCCCGGATCACAAATCCCCCGGCATTTCCCCCAGTCCCTGCCGGGAACTCTCTGCTCCCACCCGGTATTTTTAGGAATTCTCGCCGCCCCCTCCCTGGAATTCCGAGCCCGAATTTGGGGATTTTCTCTGGAATTCCCGGCGGGCCGGGGGCCGCGCGGTGCCCGGGGGGTGGCGGTGCCCCCCCGGCCCCGGTGGCACTGAACGGTCCCTTTGTCCCCGGCCTTGGCCCGGCCTGAAAGGGCCCTTTGTGCGGCCTGAAAGGGCCCCGCGCGCGGGGGGAGATTCCCGGGAAACCTCAACAATCCCGGACACGGGGGACAGGGACACCGGGGGGGGACAGGGACACATTGGGGACAGGGACAGGGACACCGGGGGGACAGGGACATGGGGGGGACAGGGACACCGGGGGGGGACAGGGACACCGGGGGGGGACAGGGACATGGGGGGGGACAGGGACACCGGGGGGGGACAGGGACACCGGGGGGGGACACCCAGGGGATGGGGCCGAGGTTTTGCTGCCCCACACAAGCCCAGGGGCTCAAGATTAAATCGATTTTATTGCGGTTTTTCCTTTCCCTGGGGCTCCGGGGGTGCCTGTGATGGCGGTGATGATGATGATGATGGTGATGGTGATGATGGTGATGACGGTGGTGATGGAGCTCAGTGAGGTCTTTTCATCAGGGGTGACCTTTGGGATGGAGTTGGATTTTCACAGGAGCATTTTTTGTTCTTCCAGGCCCAACTTTAAGGTGCATTTCATTATTCCAGGCCCATCCTAAAGATGAATTTTATTACTCCAAACCCATTTTCAAAGCAAATTTTATGATTCCAAACCCATCTTCAAGGTGAATTTCACACTCCAGACCCATCTTCAAGGTGCATTTTATGATTCCAGACCCTTAAACTCCATCAGGTGCCCCAAACTGAGCTGTGGAGGAATCTGGGACACCCCTGGAAGCTGCTGAGGAGGGAAGGGCTGAGTTCCTCCCAGGCTTCTGCTGAGGGAGGGGGGAAAACAAAACAAAACAAAAACAACCCACTCCAACCAACACACCTGGAGAATGAATTTTTTTTGTGTATCAAATGAAAAAAAAACAACCAACAATAAAAAACAACGCTGGAAGGAGAAGGTTCGGGCGGGGATCCTGAACAGCAGCTCTGTGCTCCTGAACCTGCCCCGAAGTGGCACCTGAGACCCCAAAGTGGCACCTGGAGCCCAAAATTCACACTCGAATCCCCCAAAGTGGCAACCGAGCCCCCAAATTGGTACTTAAGACCCCAAATTCGCGCTCGAATCCCCTGAACTGGCACCCGAGACCCCCAAAGTGGCACCCGAGACCCCCAATCCGCACTCCAAGCCCCCAAAGCGGCAGCCGAGGCCCCGCGGCCGCAGCCCCGCTCTGTGCCGAGGATGCTGCGGCCCCTCCAGCCCCCACATCCCCCCCGGGGCGGGCGCGGGAGTTTCCCCCTCCGTCCCCTCACTCCCGGCACCCAAATCCCGGGGCGGTTTGGTTTTTTTTGGTTTTGTTTTTCCCTCTCCCGAGGCTCCTCCAGCTCCTTTTTCTCCTCCTTTCCCTTCCCCTCGCCCCCCTCCCGAGGCGCTGCCCCCTCCGGGAGCCCCGGCCGAGCCCTGCGGGGGCCGGGCCGTGCCAGGGGGCGGCTCCAGCCCGGTACCGGCGCGGGGGGAGCTCGGTGCCCGCCCCGCCGGAGCCTGCGCGGGGCCCGCGGAGCCGCGGCAGCTCCGCGATGCCTCCTCCGGAGCCCATGCCCGGTTACGGGGAGCTGCTCCGCAGAGCGTACGGCAGCCTGGCCGCGGCGGCGCGGAGCTGCGGGGATTGCGGCTGGGAGCTGGCGAGCCGCACCTGGGCCGAGAACGCGCACCTGGGCTGGGCGGAGGTGCTGCTGTGCGGGCTCTGCGCGCTGGGCTGGACCGCGCTGCGCCGCGCCTGCTCCCGCCGCCTCTTCGGGGTCAGTGCGGGCACCGGGAGGGCCGCGGGAGGGCCGCGGGGTGGGCTCGGCGGCGGGGTGGGCAGAGGGGGTTGGGTTTCCCCGCTGCGGGGTCGCGGGGGATGCGGTTGGGGGGCGATGCGGAGCATCCTTCCCCCCGGTTCTCCCCCCGGAGGCGCATCCGTGAGCGCCGAGCATCCCGAGGGAGCGGGAGAGCCCCCCCGGCCGCCCCCGGCCGCCTCCCCGGCGCTGCAGCCCCGCAGGGCTGAGCGCTTTTCTCCTTCCAGGTTATTCGCGGGTTGTTCCTCCGGCGCCGCATCCCTGAGGATGGAGCATCCCCGCCTGCTCCATTTCCCCCCTGCCGGATCCATCCCCCCCCGCATCCATCCCTGCATCCCCGCAAGCCCGAGGCGGTTTCTTCCCGGTTCTTCCCGGGTTATTCCCAGGTTTTTGTGCCTTTCCTGCAGGATTGAGCATCCCGGAGCCCCGGCAGAGCCCCCCCTGCTCCATTTCCCCCGCCGCGTTTCCATCCCTGCCCCCGCAAGGCTGAGGCGGTTTTTGTCGTTTGGTTTGTTTTTTTTCTTCCCGGTTATTCCCAGATTTTCCCCAGATTTTCCCCAGTTTTTCCGAGGTTCCACGCCTTTTCCAGGGGGCTGCATCCTGCAGCGTTGATCATCCCGGAGCCCCGGGCAGAGCGCCCCGCTGCTCCTTCCCCCCACGTTCCCATCCCCTCAGCCTTCAGGTGGTTTCTTCCCGGCCATTCCCAGATTTTCCTGCCTTTCCCGAAGGATTTGAGCATTGGAGCCCCGGCAGAGCCCCCCTTCCCCGCTCCTCTCCCCGCATCCCCACAAGGTCAGGGATTTTTTCTCCCCTCTCATTCCCAGCCCGCCCGGGCAGCGGGGGAAGAAGAGGGGACCCATTCCTGCGGGGTTTTGGGGAAATCTGAGCCCCCGGGGCTCGGCCATGGCCCCGCACGTCCCCGGCCGCTGTCACCGCCTGCCTGGGGGACAGCAGCTCCCTCCTGCCTTCAATTCCTGCCTCGCTGGTGGCCAGGACAGCGCAGCTCCCTCCCTCCCTCTGCCGCCTCCGCTTCCTCCGGAGCTGCTGCAGGCGCTGCCCCCAGAGGCTCGAAGGGCAGGGCCGGGGGGGTTTGGGGGTCAGGGCACAGCCCCCAGGCACTTCTGTCACCTCCCTGAGCCACCAGGCCCCGAGGCTGGGCCAGGCCCTGACCTTCCTTCCCCGGCTGAGCTGGATCCTGATGGATCCCCTGGGAGATCCCCTCTTGCCCTGGAGGTTTTATTTTCTTTATATTTTCTTTTCTTTATCCTGCTTGGCTTTATTGGGGCCCTGACCTTGGGCAAGGTCCAGCCCGAGCCCTCCAGGGCTGCTGCTGGGGAGGAATCTGCTGGGAATTTGTGCCAGGCTGGATTTCCCTCCTTCCCTGTCTGCCTGTGAGGGGTCAGAGGGGCTCTGGGTGAGGAATCTGCTGGGAATTTGTGCCAGGCTGGATTTCCTCCTCATCCCCTGTCTGTCCAAGATGCACTGAAGGGGCTCTGGGTGAGGATTGGGGGGGGGTTTTGTGCCAGGCTGGATTTTCCCCTCATTCCCTGTCTGCCTGTGAGGGGTCGAAGGGGCTCTGGGTGAGGAATCCCCTGGTGCTGAGCCCCAGGAGCCCACCCGGAGCTCTGGCAGGTCCTGGCAGGTCCTGGCAGCTCCTGGCAGGCCCTGGCAGCTCCGAGGTGCCGTTCCCTGGGGAAATGGGTCACTCCTGTAACTGCAGAAGGCCGAGGGGGGCTGAGTCCTTCCCGGGGCTCCATCTGCATGTGCCTGACCCTGATGAGATGCTGGGCAGGATTCTGGTGGCATCAGCTTTCCCCGGCAGCAGGGAGGGACAGCTCCGGCCCCAGGGCTGGATTTTCAAGGGATTGGAAGCTTTTCCCTGCTGGAATTGCTGTGGGGAAGGACAGCAGGGAATTGGGGCTTTTCTGTAAAAACCTGTCAGGTTTGGGTCTTGCACCCAGCAGGGCACAGCCCCAGGTTTTTGGGGAAAACCCCAAATGCTGGATTCGTTTATTCCCCAAAAACTGAGGCTGTGCCTTGCTGGCTCGGTTCATCCCCCGAGCCATTCTCCCAAGGATTCTGGGATCCTTTGGGTGCCCCATCCCTGGCGTGGCCCATCCAGGGGCAGTGTCCAGCCTGGGGACAGAGGGGACAGAGGGGACAGAGTCCCTTGGGCCACCCCCACAGCGCTGGGAAAGGGCAGGAGCCTCTGGAAGAGGCCGGGCTGGGATCGGGAGCTGCCTGTGCCCCAGGAAAAGCTGCCAATTCCCGGGATGCGCGGTGCCAGCCGCTCCTTTGTGTCCCTCGGGAACGCGCTGTCCCCGCGGGCAGCCCTGGCACCGCCCCGGCCCCGGGGATCCAATTCCTCGGCAGGAAACGCGGAGTCCGACCCCCCCTGCCCCTGCCCCTGCCCCTGCCCGGCTGCTCCCGGCCCCGGGGCCGCGGCTGCCGCTGGGTTTGGGGGTCCCTGGACCGGGATTTGGGGGTCCCTGGAGCTGGATTTGGGGGTCCCGGGACCTGGATTTGGGGGTCCCGGGAGCTGCTGGGGCTGGATTTGGGGGTCCCTGGCTGTGGATTCAGGAATCCCTGGAGCTGGATTTGGGGATCCTCAGCTGCAGATTTAAGGTTCCCTGGATCTCCCTCACCCTCCTGCTGGATCTGGGGCTGGATTCAGGGATCCCTGGTTGTGGATTCAGGGATCCCTGGTTGTGGATTCAGGGGTCCCTGGCCGCGGATTTCGGGGTCCCCGGCTGTGCTGGAGGCTGGCAAAGGCAGAGCCGCTGCCTGCGCTCCCCGCCGCGGGTGTTCCTGGCACCGCGGGCAGCCCCAGCTCCTTCCCCTCATCCTGCCGGGAACGCTGCGGGATCCGCCTCCTCCCCCGGCCCCTCCGCCGCTCCCGGGGCAGCAGGAGGTGCCCGTGAGGAGGAGGAGGAGGAGGAGGAGGAGGGGGAGGTTGCCCTTTAAGCAGAGCCCCGTGACATCACCGGCCGGCAGCCCTGGGCTCTCCCAGCCCAGCCGCATCCCGACGCAGCTCCCGTCGCCCGTAGCAACAGGCATCCTGCGCCGTCACCATGGCAACGGCAGCCGGGTGAGGGGAGGACATCCCCGCCCCCTCCCCACCCCGCGGGGCAGAGGTGGCTCCCTGGGCAGCTGCGGGGACATCCCCGGGTCACCCCCGGCCCCTGTCCCCACCGGCCCGTGTCCCACCCTCCTTCCTGGGCCTGCTGCAGCGGGGCTGGGACCCGATCCTCCCTGTGGGCTGAGCAGGGGTTTGGGGGAATAAACTGACCCAGCAAGGCACAGCCGCAGATTTTGGGGGAAAACCCAAAGTGCTCAGCATCTCAAAGGTGTCGCTGCCCCCCAGACCCCTCTGGGCTCAGCAGGGATTTGAGGCTCAGCATCCCAAATCCACCCTGGGGCAGGGCAAGGGCTGGATCTGGAGGATCCCTGTGGGGTGAGCAGGGGGTTGAGGGTCCCAAATCCCCGAGAGCTGCCCCCGTGCCCCTGCCCTGCGCAGGCTCCAACCATCGGCTCTCCCCGTGCCCGGGACTTTGTGTCTCTGCTTTCATTTGCTCCCCCTCCCAGCTTCCTCCTCTCCCCTGCCGCTGGGAAAGGCCTTGGCAGCGGCTCCAGGGCTGGGAAATCCGGAACTTTTGGGATGGGAGCCCCTGGAAAAGGGGACCCAGCCAGAAAAAAAAAAAACCAAACGGGGCGGCCACAGCGTGGGGACAGCTGGGACCTTAATTTAGGAGCAGAAAGTGCTGACCCGGGGCAGGGTCCAGTTACTCTCCAGGAGTTTTGTTTTCACCTCCAGCTCATCTGGAGCTTCTGAGGAGGGGGGGATCTGGGGGCTGCCAGGGCTTTGGCTCCCCCAAAACCCTTCCCTGGGCCCTGCCCTGCCCCGGGGGCTCCGGAGGGGCCCTGGCGCTGTCACCGCCCCGATGGGAGGCAGGAATGGGATCTGGAACGGCTCAGCTCCACGAGGGGCAGGAAAAACCCCCACCCGGAGCCCCTGGGAGCACACGGGGAAGAGCAGCAGCCCCTGCTCCCTTTGCTCCCAAAAAACCCGGGGCTGTGCTGTGCTGGGTCAGTTTATTCCCAAAAAACCCGGGGCTGTGCCGTGCTGGGTCAGTTTATTCCCAATAAATGAGGCTGATCCAAGTTCTCCTGTGATTCCCAGGCTGTCCCTGGCGGGGCTGGGGTGCTCCTGTCCCCTTTGGGAGCCGGGATGAGGAATTTTTTTGGGGGATGAACCCCAAGCAGAGCTGCCCGTCCTCCCTGCCCTGATTTTGGGGCAGCTTTGGGGAGGTTTGGGTGGGAACAGCGGGGAGGGGGGCAAATCCCAGCGGGATTGGGGCTGGCAGAGGCGCTGTGAGCGCAGGCAGGGCTGGCACAGCCCGCGGTGGCACCTGGTGGCAGTGCCAGCCTGCCCGGGGCTCTGCCCGCCCTGCCCCTGCCCACCCAGACGCTTTTCCCCGGGAGCCGGCTCCATCTGCCCGGGGTAATGTCGTTACAGCTTCTCCTCCCCGCGGGGCTTTTCCTGGGCTTGATTTTTATTTGATGAGTTCCCGGCTCCACCCTGCCGGCCTCAGCCGCGAGCAGGGACGGGGGAGGATCGGCTGCCGCAGCTCCCGGCTCCCGACTTTTCCCTTTCCCCACCTCTCCGGCCTCGCTCCTGCGGGGAAAAGCGGGGAGCCGAGCCTGGCTGGCACCACCCGGCCTCCGGGGATGCTCCTCTCCCGCTCCCTGATGAAATTCCCTTTTTTTTTTTTTTTTCTTTTTTTTTTTTTTTTTTTTTTTTTTTTTTTTTTTCCCTGGCAGCCCTTCGGGGAATGGTGCAACCTGCAGCCCAAAGATGCTGCCAAGATGCCCGAGAGTGCCTGGAAGTTGCTTTTCTACTCCTTGTCCTGGTCCTACGGCGCCTACCTGCTCTTCTGCACCGACTACCCCTTCTTCCACGACCCCCCCTCTGTCTTCTATGGTGAGGAAAACAGGAGGCAACCCCGAAATTTCCTTTTTTTAATCACGGCCCGGGTGCAGAGAGGGCACAAGGGGGTGTCTGAGCATTTCTTTCAGTCACTGGGTGGCTGCTGGAGGGGTGGGGAGGTCAGTCAGGAAACAATTAAATAATGGAGTGGGCTGGGTTGGAAAGGAGCTGGAAGATCAGCTCATGGTCACGGGCAGGGGCAGCAAATCAGAGCCTGGAAATCACCTCGTTCCAACTTCTGCCCAAACCATCACCTCATTCCCACCTCCTGCACTAGATCAGGGCTTAAACATCCCCTCATTCCGACCCCTGCCCAAACCAGAGCCTGAACATCCCCTCATTCCGACCCCTGCCCAAATCAGAGCCTGAACATCCCCTCATTCTGACCCCTGCCCAAATCAGAGCCTGAACATCCCCTCATTCCAACCCCTGCCATGGCCAGGGACACCAGCCCCAGGTTTTCCCTCAGTTCTGGGAGAAGCTTTGGATCCCCAGCCACCCCCTGCCTCCTGTGCTGAGCTGGGAGGGACCTGCATGGGTGGTGGTGGCACCTCCACATCCCCTGATGCCGATGTGACCGGTGCCCTGGTGTGACCAGTGTCCTGGTGTGACCAGTGTCCCTGAGCTGGTGTGACCGGTGTCCTGGTGTGACCGGTGCCCTGGTGTGACCAGTGTCCTGGTGTGACCAGTGTCCCCAAGCTGGTGTGACCAGTGCCCTGGTGTGACCGGTGTCCTGGTGTGACCAGTGTCCCCGAGCTGGTGTGACCGGTGTCTCCGAGCTGGTGGCACCTTCAGGTCCCCAATGCTGGTGTGACCGGTGTCCTGGTGTGACCGGTGCCCTGGTGTGACCGGTGCCCTGGTGTGACCAGTGTCCCCGAGCTGGTGTGACCGGTGTCCTGGTGTGACCGGTGTCCCCGAGCTGGTGTGACCGGTGTCCTGGTGTTACTGGTGTCCTGGTGTGACCGGTGTCCTGGTGTCCCCAATGCTGGTGTTACTGGTGTCCTGGTGTGACCGGTGTCCTGGTGTCCCCAATGCCGGTGTGACGCTGTCCCCGTGTCCCTCAGACTGGAAGCAGGGCATGGAGGTGCCCAGGGACATCGCCCTGGCCTACCTGCTGCAGGGCAGCTTCTACGGGCACTCTCTCTACGCCACCGCCTACATGGACACGTGGCGCAAGGACTCGGTGGTGATGCTGCTGCACCACGTGGTGGCCCTGACCCTCATCGCCTCCTCCTACGCCTTCAGGTGAGCCCCAGAGCCCGGCCAGGCCCTGGAATCCTGCGGGAATCCTGTGGGGATCTCCCGTGTGTCTGTGTCCCTCACCCCGAGCCCAGCCTTCCCTGCAGATCTGTGTCCCTCATCCCAATCTTGACTTTCCCTGGTGCTTCTGTGTTCCTCCACCCCAATCCCGACCTTTTTCCCTTATGGATTTGAGTTCCTGGTCCCAATCCCGACCTTCCCCAGTGTGTCTGTGTCCCTCACCCCAATCCCGACCTTTTTCCCTTCTGGATTTGAGTCCCTGGTCCCAATCTTGACTTTCCCTGGTGCTTCTGTGTTTCTCCACCCCAATCCTGACCTTTTTCCCTGCTGGATTTGTGTCCCTGATCCCAATCCCAACCTTTTCCCTGCTGGATTTGTGTCCCTGATCCCAGTCCTGCTCTCGGGGTGGGTTCTCCTGCTCCTGAGCCCCTCAGACACAGCAGCTGTGGGTGCCTGTGTCGAGCGGATTTGGGGTGCTGGGAGCCAACAACAACACTCCTTCTTTCCTCCCTGTTTTTATCCCTTTCCTCCCTGTTTTCCCCCTTTTTTCCCAATTTTCCCCCTTTTATCCTATTTCCCCCCTTTATTTGCCCTTTCTCCCCCCTTTCCTCCCTGTTTTTTTCCTCACGCTTCTTTCCCCCTCACACTTTTTTCCCGCCCTTTTTCCTCCGCCATTTTCCCGCCTTTTTTGTGCCGCCATTTTCCTGCCCTTTCCCCCTCTTTTTACCCCTTCCCCCTCTTGTTTTTTCTTCCTCCCTTTTTTTTTTAATTCACCCTTTTTTCCCCTGCCCCTTTTTTCCCCCTGCCCCTTTCCCCTCCCTTTTTTCCCCATTTCTCCCCCATTTTTCCCCTTTTCCTGATTTTCCCCCCATTTTTCCCCTTTTTTCCCCTTTTTCCCCGCAGGTACCACAACGTGGGCATCCTGGTGCTGTTCCTGCACGATGTCAATGACGTGCAGCTGGAGTTCACCAAGCTCAACGTGTACTTCAAGCACCGTGGTGGGGTCTACCACCGCCTCAACGACGTCATCTCCAACATCGGCTGCCTCACCTTCAGCGTCAGCTGGTGCGTCTGTGTCCCTCACCCCAGTCCTGACCTTACCTGTCTGTGTCTGTGTCCCTCACCCCAGAACTGACCTTGCCTGTCTGGGTTTGTGTCCCTCACCCCAGTCCTGACCTGACCTGTCTGGGTTTGTGTCCCTCACCCCCGTCCTGACCTTACCTCTCTGGGTCTGTGTCCCTCACCCCAATCCCGACCTTCTTCCCTTACGGATTTGAGTCCCTGGTCCCACCCTGACTCCTCTTCCCTGCTGCGTTTTTCTCTCTGATCCCCATCCTGACCCTCCCTGGTGGATTCAGCTCCTTGATCCCACTCTCCACCCTCTTCCCTTATGGATTTGAGTCCCTGGTCCCACTGTGACCCTCCCTGGTGGGTTTTTTCTCCCTGATCCCACTCCCCACCCTCCTCCCTGCTGGATTTGTGTCCCTCATCCCACCCCTGACCCTCCTTGGTGGATTTTTTGGTGCCCCTGATCCCACTCCTCACTCTCCTCCATCTCCCGGGGGTGTTTGGCGCTGGGAAGGAGCCATTGGAGGGAATTTGTGCCGAGCGAGCTCCCGCAGAGCCCGGCCCCATGCTGGGCTCGGAATCCCTCTGTAGTCCCGGGTGTCTGACACCGGCGGAGTGCCCGTGAAATGCCGGGACATTGTCCTGGCAGCCTGTGAAATGCTGGGACATTGTCCTGCCAGCCTGTGAAATGTTGGGACATTGTCCTGCCAGCCCCTGAAATCCTGGGACATTGTCCTGCCAGCCCCTGAAATGCCGAGACATTGTCCTGGCAGCCCCTGAAATGCCGAGACATTGTCCTGCCAGTCCCTGAAATGCCGGGACATTGAGCTGCGGGAGTGACACATGACCCCGGGCAGGGAGGAGGAGGAGGAGGAGGAGGAGGAGGAGCTGGTGCCATTTGTCCGGCTTTTCGCAAGCAAGGAGGGCTTTTCCCGGCAGGAAAAGGGAGGTGGGGCTGTCCCAGATTCCACCTCCTCCTTGGGGCGAGGAGGGAGGAAAACAAGGAGATGGAGGATGGATGGATGGATGGATGGATGGATGGATGGATGGATGGATGGATGGATGATGGATGGATCCATGGGTGATGGATGAGCCATGGCCTCAGCTTGGGGGAAGGCTTTTGGTGAGGAATTGAGGGCACACAGGGCTGGGAGAAGCTCCCAACGCTTTTCCCTGCCTCGGCACCAAACCTTTGGGATGTGCTGCTGCCCTGCCCTGTGCCAGGAGCAGGGATTGGGGTGCCAGGGGAGCAGGAGGCACTAAACCCACCCTGTCCCTGTCCCTGGCAGGTTCTGGTTCCGTCTCTACTGGTTCCCCCTCAAGGTGCTCTACGCCACCTGCCACTCCAGCCTGCAGTCTGTCCCCAACATCCCCTTCTACTTCTTCTTCAACGCCCTGCTGCTCGTGCTCACCCTGATGAACATCTACTGGTTCCTGGTGGGTGACCCCGGCCTGGTGGCCACCCCACAGCGAGCTGCCCTGCCCAAAGCGGGCAAATGTCCCCTCTCCTTGGGGTCACCCCTGTCCTCACTGCTCCTGCGGGGATTGCAGGGGTGGAGGAGGTTTGGGGGGCTCAGGGGAGGAGCTTTTGGGGGGTTCCCTTTGGAATTCAGACCTGTCTGCCATCCTGGGGATCCACAGGGAGGGAATCGTGACAGCAGCTGGAATTGGAGAGAGGTGTGAACGATCTGGGAATGCTCCCTGCATCCCCGAGCTTTGGGGAGGGGTGGGAAGGAGGGCAGAGCAGGGCTGATTCCATCACCCCGCGGGATCAGATCAGGGAATTCCCAGGAATTTGCCTCCAAGTCACAAACCCCAACCCGGGCAGGAGCTGCCCTGCCCCAGAGGAGGTGGGGACAGCAGGAAAAGGTTCCCCCCAGCCCGGGGCCGTGCCTGAGGGTCTCTGTCCCCCTGTCCCCCCCAGTACATCGTGCTGTTCGTGGCCAAGGTGCTGCTGGGGCAGATGCAGGAGGTGAACGACGTCCGTGAGTACGACGTGGAGGAGAGCAGGAGAGCCGGGAGGGGGCCTGGGATCCAGCTGCCCCCGGCTCTGAAGGAAAGGTACGTGGGGGCCACCCCTGCAGCTCCAGAGGGTTGAGCTTGGAAAACCCTGAGGCACATCCAGTTCCACCCCTGGCACATCTTCCCACCATCCCAGGGCCTGGCCTTGGGCACTTCCAGGGATCCAGGGGCAGCCCGAGATTCTCTGGGAATTCCAGCCCAGCCCCTCCCCACCCTCACAGGCAGGAATTCCTGCCCAGAATCCCACCCAGCTGCCTCTCTTCCAGTTTGGAGCCTTTCCCTGTATCCTGCAATTCCAATCCTTGTCCCAAATCCCTCTGCAGCTCTCCTGGAGCCCCTTGGGGCTCTGGAAGTGGCTCCAAGGTTCCCCTGGAGCTTTTCTTTGCAGCCTGGCCTTGAATCCTCCCAGGGAGGAATCCCTTCCCAGTGTCCCACCCATCCCTGCCCTCTGGCACTGGGAGCCATTCCCTGTCCCCAGTCCCTCTCCAGCTCTCCCTTTTAGGCTCTGGAAGGGGCTCTGAGCTCTCCCTGGAGTTTTTCCCTCTGCTGGATCAGCCAAACTGCACAAAGCTGGGGACAGGAGGGGCCCGGGCAGGGAAACCAGGGAGGGAATTCCGGGGTGGGGCAGTGGGGCTGACCAGGGGCTCTGCTCTTCCCCAGGCTGCACCTCAAGAACGGCCTCGTGAAGGACAAGAGGTTGTGAGGCTGCCAGGACCTGGCACTGCCCAGGACCCTGCTCTGGGAGCTGCAAAGGACAGGCCCAAGGAGAACTTCACCCTGACCCCTGCCAGCCCTGCCCGCGGCCGGGGAGGACACGCCACTGCCACTGCCACTGCCCCTGCCCCTGCCCCTGCCAGGACCCTGCCCCTCGGGGCTGGGCTCTGCCCCCTCGCCTGGCCCCTGGGGCTGGGGGGGCTCCCTGGTGGCCCAGGCTGGCTGTGGGGTGGCTTTGCTGGCCCAGCTGGGCTTCGGGGCTGGCTTTGTGTTGCTCCACGTGCTGTGATTCCCCCCGGAGCCTCCCTCTGACCCTTCCCAGAGCTGCTCCTGCAGGCTCCAGCTCCAAACCCGGCAGGGAAAAGCTCCTGGGAAGGGGAGCCCGAGGGCAGCTGTGCTCCAGCTGTCACCCAGGGGCTGCAGAGGTGACCCTCGGAGGTGGCACTGTCACCTGCAGCTCCCAGGGGCAGCTCTGCCTGGAAATCCACCTCGGGAGCTCCATCCCAGCCCTCTGCAGCAGGCCCAGGAGGTTTGATTTGCTTCAAAAAGCCCCGTGTGGGTCTTGGGGTGGCTTAAAAAGGGTCCTGCAGGTCCCTGCTGGGGGAGTCCCCCAGGACTGTCCCCTTGCTGAGGGAAATGCAGAGAATTCCTGTTCCCCTGGGCTGGATTTCCAGGGAGAAGAGAGAATTCCTGCTCCCTGACTTGAATTTCCAGGCAGCTCCAGCCCTGCAGGTTCCCAGGTCCCTGTCCTGGGCAGCTCTGTGGGTTTGGGTCCCTCAGACCCCGCTGTCCCCCCACTGTCCCCTCGCTGTCCCATCCCCCAGGAGCCACAGCTCCCTCCCCAGCAGCCAGAGGAGGGAGGGGGATCCAGGCCGTTCATTCCAGGGGTGGGAAGCTGGGAATTTGTGGGATTTTCCCCGTGCTCCATCTGCCACGTCATTGCCCTCCAGCCTTGTTGTGTCTGAGCCTGAGCGGGGCTGCTGGAAACGTCCCCCGGCTGTGGCAGGACCTTGTCCCCGCTCGGTGGCTCTCAGGGTGCCAGAGGAGCGCCCCAGTGCTGGAATTCCTTGGGTTTCCGCGGGATCTGCAGGGCAGGGAGGGAACTGATACCCCGGGATGGGCCGGAGCAGAGCTGGGGTGACCTCGGGGGGGGAAAACTGAATTTTCCAGAGCTGTGAGGTGGATGTGGTGGTGGCAGCTCTGCTGTGATGGCCAGGAAGGGACTGGGGGACCGGGGGGTGCCCAATGGGGCAGGGACCCGGCACTGGGTGGGACCGGTGGGTCTGGGGCTGATGGATTTTGGGGCCGATGGATTTTGGGGCCGATGGTTTTCGGGGCCGATGGTTTTGGGGCCGATGGATTTTGGGGCCGATGGTTTTGGGGCCGATGGATTTTGGGGCCGATGGTTTTCGGGGCTGTGTGAAGCAGAACTCTCCGGTGGGTTGATGTGCTGGAGGTCGATGGCTTTAAGAGGGACGCCGTGATTGAGTTTAAAAAAAGGATTTTTTGGGAGGAAGAGCCGGCTCCTGGTCTGCCCCCAGCTCCGGGCAGGGCTTTCGGGAGCAGCGCTGGAGTTTCCATCCTCGCCCCTGAGCGCACGGACCGCGCTGGAGGCCGAGCGGACGCTGCCGAAAGGGTTAAGGGGTGCCTGGAGGGATCCCGGCCTCTGCCCAATCCCGGGAATCCCGCGGCGCTCCTCCAGCTCCGAGCCCATCAGAGGCTGACCGGCCGGGGAATCGGCACCGCCCGCGCCCAGCCCCGGCCGCTCTTTGCTCTTTGTCTGGGCAGCGGGGCCGCGATGTGGCTCCTCCGCAGCCTCGCCTGGGCTCTGCTCAGCCCCGTCCTGGCCGCCGAGCTGAGCCGGCAGGAGAGCTCCCTGCTAAAATCGCTGGGCCTGAGCGCCAAGCCCAGCCCCAAAAGCGCCGTCCCGGTGCCGCCCGTGCTCTGGAGGATCTTCCAGAAGAGGAAGGCGCTGCCGCGGCCGGACAAAGAGCTGGATCCCTGTAGGGTGGAGGAGTTTAATGTCCCCGGGAACATCGTCCGTGTCTTCGCTGACCAAGGTACAGCCACGCCGCGTTCGGGGCTTTCCCTGGCATCGAGCTCCGCTCCTTCTTTCCTTCTTTCCTTCCTTCCTTCCTTCCCTGTGTCCTGAGGCCGGGGCAGCGCCCGGAGCCGGATCCCAAGAGAAATCCCTGCTGTGTGAAATCCCTCGGGATGCTGGAGGTGATGGTTTATGGGTTTGGAACCCCGGGGTGGGGAGTGGCGGGGGGCAGCTCTGTCCTGGAGCTCCCTAAATCCATCCCGGGGTGCGGGTTTGATCCCAGTCCCGATCCCAGGCTTTGGGCTGCAGGAATGGGATCGGGCAGGGATGGGATGCTCTGCTTGGGCAGTGCCCCCCCCCCCCGTCCTCATTGTCCCAACGCCTCTGGCTGACCCCGCGGCACATCTGGCTGACCCCGCGGCACATCTGGCTGCTCTGAGCCCTTCTCAGCTCCCTCGGCACCTTTTGGTCGCTGTCCCTGAGGTCTCAGGGCGCTTTTCTCTCCTGGTTCCAGCCCTGGAGCCGATCGTGCCCGGCCCCAGCGCTCAGCCACCCGCACCCCTCTCTCTCCTTTGCCAGGCCGCTTCCTCCCCGAGGGGCAGCCCCAGGGGTGGCTGTGTCTGCGGAAGCTCCTGTTCTTCAACCTCTCCGCGCTGGAGGAGGGCGAGCGCTTGACCATGGCCCAGCTGGAGCTCCAGTTCCACCACAACTCCTACCACGGCCCCAGCCCCGGGCAGGCTTTGGAGCTCCGGCTGTACCCGGTGTCCCCCCGGGGGCTGCCGCGGCCCGGCCGGAGGCCGCTGGTGGAGCGGTCATTTGTCCAGCTGCACAAATCCCTGCTCTTCAACCTGAGCGCGGCGCTGAAGGACGGCGAGGTGCCGGGCAGGAATTTGACCTTGGTGCTGGAGATCTCGGCCAGCGGCCGGCCCGGGGACAGCGGGAGCCTGCGGAGCCTCTGCGCCAGCACCGACGCCTTCGCTGCCACCTCGCTGCTGCTGGTGACGCTGGGCCGGCAGTGCCGGGCTGCCCGCGGCAGGAGGAGCGCCCCGAGCCCCTCGGCCACCCCCAGCCCCCTGTGCAAGCCCCGCCGGCTTTACATCAGCTTCAGCGACGTGGGCTGGGAGAACTGGATCATCGCCCCGCAGGGCTACCTGGCCAACTACTGCCGCGGGGATTGTCCCTTCCCGCTGGCGGCCGAGCTCAACAGCACCAACCACGCCGTGCTGCAGACCATGGTGCACTCGCTGGACCCGCAGGGCACGCCCCAGCCCTGCTGCGTCCCGGTCCGGCTCTCGCCCATCTCCATCCTCTACTACGACAACAGCGACAACGTGGTGCTGCGGCACTACGAGGACATGGTGGTGGACGAGTGCGGCTGCAGGTAGCGGGGGAAGGAGGCACCGAGGGAGGGCTGGGTGGGTGAATAAAACCCCGCCGGGTGAAATCCCCGCCCTGTCCGGGGCCTTTCGGAGCGCCGGGGGCTCCCCTCGCTGGGGGGCTGGAGTTGATTTAGGGTTAGTTGGGGTTATGGGGTTATGAGCAAGGCCGGTGCTGGGGGTGGGGGCACCGCGCTGTGAGCCCCACATTCCCTCCCTCCCTCGCTCGTGCCAGGCACCCCCAGGGCTGCAGCTTTTTGGGGTTTTTGGCTGAATTCTGCAGATTTCTCAGGGCATAAATGATTTTTTTTTTCTGGGTGAAAAGGGGCTGGGATGTGATGCAGCCGCAGGGACAGGGATGGGGCGACCAAATCCCTTCCCAGGGGAGGCAGAGCCAGGCAGGAGCCTTCTCCTGTGCTCTGGGGGCTTTTTTTCAAGGTGTGGTTGGTGATGGTGTGGTTTGGGGACAGGGCTTGAATTGGGTGGCCAGATGCACTGGAGGTTTTGCCTAAGAAGATGAAGGTTTTGCCTAAAGCAATTTGAGATTTTACCTAAAAACAATCCCCTGGGAGCCGCGTGCCAAGGGCAGGATCCTGCCGGGGATGTGGCTGAGGGAATCCCGGGGGCTGTGGTGGGTCAGTGGCGTCCCTCCCCTCCCAGCCCGCTCAGAGTCACTGTTCATTTACCTCATCTGCAAAGCGATGAGCCCCGGTGCCCCTCAGTGTCCCCCGAGTGTCCCTCAGTGTCCCCCGAGTGTCCCCCGAGTGTCCCGGGGCAGGAGCCGGGTGGCAGCCGAGCCTCAGGCAAGGGCAGAGCACCGAGCTCGGCACATTTTGGCTTTTTCGGGCTCTTTTTGGTTGCTTTGTTGGTTTCTTTGTGCAGCCCCGGGCCCTTTGTGGTGTCACTGAGCTCCCGGAGGGGCAGCAGGAGCCCAGCTGGGGCCCTTTCCCATCCCTGCGGCTTTTCCCCACTCCAGCCGGCGGGCTCGGGCTTTTCGCAGCTCCTGAGCTCTTCCCTGAGGGTGTAAAATCACCAGAGCGAGGCTTCCCTGCCACTTTGGGGATTTGGGGGGAACTGAAAAGGAATCCGAGTTAGACTTGAACTTTTTCTCTTTTATTTTTGAACTGTGAAGGCGTAGTGCAGCTTTGGGGTTGTTTTTTTGGGTTTTTTTTTTTTTTGTTCTTTTCCTACCCGTGTTGTGTCTTTGAGGTCTGGTGAAGTTTTCCCACCTCCTCCCCCAGAGGAAGCACTGAGGGTTTCACCACTGGGGGTCCCTTGTGATTTATTTTTTTTGTTTTAACACCCAAAATGTGGAGCTCAAGACCGAGCCTGGAGCAGCTTTAGTTGGATTCTCATTCCCAAACCCCGGTGTTTCCCACCCAGCCCCTGCTCTGATCCATTTCAGTGTTTTAAGGGCTTAACTCCAGCCAGCAGGAGCCATTTCATTCTGATTTTAGATGGGCAGAAAAGAAAACCTTGCAGTATTCCTGGGTTTGTGGCCACCCAGGGGGGGAGTGACAGCCAGGACAGGAGCTGGGCTGTCCCAGGACAGGAGCTGCGCTCCCCGGGCCCGGGTCTGTGCCCAGGGTGGGGCCAAGGCCAGGCCCGACCCCCGCCCAGAGCCAGCCCGGAGCCCCCAGCCCCGAGCCCGGCAGGGCAAAGCCACCCCCGTGCTTCCTGCGGGGCTGGGGGGGCTCCGGGGCTGGGGGAGCTCCGGGGCAGGGGGAGCTCCGGGGCAGGGGGAGCTTTTCCCAAATCCTGGGGCTGGAAGAGGGTGGGGGCACTTCCCAGTTTGCCCAGTTCTCCCAGTTGAGTTGCTCACCCCCCCTCTGCTATGCACACCCCCAACTTTTGTACTAGTCTCGTGTTTAAAAAACGTAATAAACTTGAAGTTTATACAATCAGACTAAAGCTTTAATGAACGTTGCATGGTTTTCCTCATTGAAACTTAGGGGCCACCTTGAATGCAAGAGCTGTTTATTCATATTTTTTTTATTGATGACAAACAGGTTTTAAAACAAAACTGAGACCAAAAAAAATTTTAATTAATTAAAAAAAAAAAACTTTTAACACCGTGCTAGCACTGATGTCTGGATTTGTAGAACTCAAAAAGAGTTTGAACTGCTACAAAAGGAAAAAAAAAGCAGCACGAAGCAGAGGCAAGCATTCCCAGCAGTGAAATCAAGGGTGAGGGGAGAGGAGGGGGCTACATTACTCATGGATAGCTTTGCACAGAGGGGTTCAGCTTAAACCTACCCGAAAATTCTACGCCACTACGCAGCCTACGAAGGAAAAAAAATTAAAAAAGCCCTTCGGCAATGTTAATAAATAAAACAAGTCCATCTCACGAGGAAGGAAGGTGGCCTGTGTCTCCATTCTTTCACTGTTTTAGAAGTCTAAACTCTGGAGGCTTTGGATGAGAAAAGAATGGGGTTTGTGAGTTTTGTTTTTTGTGGTTTCTGCAGTTTCTGCAGCTCCCCCCGGGGCTGGGGGAGCAGGTCCCTCCCGGGCTGGGGGTGTCTCCACACCTCGGCTGCTCTGGGGGCAAATCCAGCAAATCCAGGGCAGGGATCTCCAGGAAGGACAGGAATGAAAGGGTTTCCCCCCTCCCCGGGTACAAAAATGGGGTTTGAGCTGTTTGAAGTACATTCAGATGAGAGGTATTTTGAGTTTTCCCCCCCAAAAAAACAAGGACTAGAAACACTTGGAGCCCTTTGAGTGTAAAGCTTAACTCCAGCCTGAGGAACACCCAGGTTCTGGATCAATCTCTGCTGCTGCTGGCCAATTGGGAGGTAGAGGTTATTCTAATTCAGGATCTGCTTAAAAAACGGGGCTGGAGGAATCAATTCTCTCTCTGTGCTGTTCCTAAAAAAGGTTCTGACAGAAATGAAAAGCTCCCAAGTGCTCCCCTGTGGGTGTTTCAGACATGGCTACAGCTCAGGACGTGGATTGGCTTCTCCTCGTGGGCTCTCCTCAGTCCTGATCCCCAGCTGGGCTGAAAGCTTTGCATTGAACAAAGCAAAGTTCTTTTTCCAACCTTTTTTTTTTCCCCTCCCTGAAAACACCTCACTCTGTCCCTCTCCTGCCTTCACCACCCCAAGAAGCCACCCCAAAGCCTGACCCAATGAAACCCAGCTCTCTCTCTCAGAGGCCACCACCTTCCACCACCTGCCTGCTTTGTCCGTTTGTCCATCCTGCTCTTCACTTCCCGACCAAAATAATCCCCAATTTCCACTGCTCCTCCCCCAAATCCCTGGGGAGCAAAGCAGGCCTGGCTGCACCTTCCCTCCAGGGCCGAAGGGCACAGGAACCCGTCCCCTTTCAAGCATAAAGTTCATCTTACAGAAAGGCTGTTTGTTCACAGAGTAGAGTCCAGACAGTTGCCAATTAAAGCAATACAGAAAACACTTTGAAACCCTCCTGCTCGAGCACGCAGGCTCCTCTCACTCTAAACTGCTATCCCATGTAGGAAGAAGAGGCTGATTGCTGCAACTTGAAATCACACTGAAAGTTCTCAAGGATGGTGCTCTAATTTTTGTTTGAAACTTTTTTTTTTGTTTGTTTTTTAAGGTTTTTTTTTTTGTAATATAAGCTTCTCAGAACAAGGATCTAAATCTCCCAGGTCCACCACTAAGAATTCAGAGACAAAACTTCTTAAAAAATTCAGTGCTCCTTTTTGTTTTTTGTTTTTTGAAAGAATCTCTTTAAAACCACCTCGTTCAGAATGTGGGCGACACGATGACAACAAATTTCAGAGCCAGTGTTGGACAACAAAACCTGCACCTCAGAGTTGAGCAGCAGCTGGATTTCTGCTTGGCTGGCCGTCACCCAGGCAGGGACTTTCTCTCTCTTTTTTCCCCCTCCCCTCTCTCAGATACTCTGCTTCTAAAATGTAAACACAGTTCCTGCTAAAAATAGATTTTTTTTTTTTTTTGGAGTACCCCTCACAAAAACGAGCCCAACTCTGAGATGAGGGTTTTCCTCTCCCCATCTGCTCTGAAAAGTTCGAATGCCCTGCTCGCAAAGAGAAGTATGGAATGAAGTGAAACCTGCTTTTTAAGGCCCTTCTCCGGAGCTGGGGGTGACTGGGGGAGCAGGGACTCAGCTGAGCTCTCCTGTGGGTGGTTCCTCCCAGCGAGGCGCCGCCGCCCCTCGGGGCTCTCTCCTCTCGCAGTCTCCGTGTCTCAGTGAGCTCCAGCAGTGGCTCTCGCGCGCGCTCCCTTCTCTCTCTCTCTCTCTCTCTTTCTCTCTCTCCTCTCCGTTGGTTGGTTTCTTTCTCCTGTTGCTCTCACACAGTGGTGCTTCAGTTTTAGCAGTGGAAAACAGGTATCCATTTTATTTTATTTTTTTTATTACCCAGAATAAAATGCTGATGAACTAAGCTCCACACAAGCTTAGCTCTTCTTCCTCAACCTGCGGGCAGAGGGAGAGCTCGGTTAGGGGGGTCCCTGCTCACCAGGGAGGGTCAAGGCAGGGAGGGGACAGCTGAAATCAGGGGAGGGGACAGCTGAAATCAGGGGAGGGGACAATTTAAATCAGGGAGGGGACAATTTAAATCAGAGGAGGGGACAGCTAAAGTCAAGGAGGGGACAGTTAAATCAGGGAGGGGACAGTTAAATCAGGGAGGGGACAGTTAAATCAGAGAGGGGACAGCTTAAATCAGGGATGGGGACAGCTTAAATCAGGGATGGGGACAGCTTAAATCAGGGATGGGGACAGCTTAAATCAGGGATGGGGACAGCTTAAATCAGGGAGAGGACACCCTAAATCAGGGAGGGGACAGCTTAAATCAGGGAGGGGACAATTGAAATTGGGGAGGGGACAGATTGAATCAGAGAGGGGACAGTTAAATCAGGGATGGGACAATTTAAATCAGAGGAGGGGACAGTTTAAATCAGAGAGAGGACAGCTAAAGTCAAGGAGAGAACAGTTTCTATCAAAGAGGGGACAGTTTCTATCAGAGAGGGGACAGTTAAATCAGGGATGGGGCAGTTGAGGCCGGGGAGGGCTCTCAGGGGCTCCTTACACTCTAATACTGTGACAGTCCCGTCACTCCACCATGTTGATAAGCTCGTTCCCCCTGGTAAGTTGAGTCCTGTGACAGCGCCACGTCAATCTGGGATTTAAACTCATCACCAAGGTAACTGTCCTGGAGGGGGAGAGGTGAGGGGAGCCTCAAAATCAGTGTCCAGCTCAAGTGAAAAGCAGAAGCAGGTTAATGACAAAGCTGAGAGGGTTTTGGGGGTTATTTACATCTGCTTTTTTTTTTGGTGCAGAATTTCCCCAGATCAGGGAGTTTTGAGCTGCTCATCAGCTCAAACATCTCACTTTCATGCTCCCAACAGTGCAGGATGTAAATGCTGCAGCTGAATCACTGGGAGCAGTTTCGGTTTCATTTCCCTCAGGAAGGAGCAGGTGCAGGCACAGATAATCACCACCACAAATCCCAGGAAAATATCCCCAAATCCGTGCTCACCTGGGATAATTCCGGTTGGGAGAGCCCAGGCTGACTCATCTGTGAGGGCTGGCTCATGGAGATGTAGCCCTGGGTCAGGGGGCCCTGGGAGAAGGGCTGGGACACCACGTCCTGGCTGGCCTGGCTGTTGGGCAGGTTGGACTGGCTGGTGCCAGGAATCCCAAATCGGTTCTTCTGCCGCCCGCCGCGGCCCGTCTTCCCTTTGGGAGCGCCACGGCCTGCAGAAGAGTTCATCCCCCCCAGTGAGACCTTCCACAGGTACAGCCCCATTTTTCAGCACACCTGAGCCCTCCCAGATGGCTCCTTGGCCATTTTTCCCCCCCTCCAGCCTTTACCTGCGGCGGGGCCGTTGGCCTGGCCGAAGTAGCCCGGGGGCGGCATGGGGGGCATGACCAGGTTGAAGGGGATGGGAATGTTCATGGCAGTGACGTGGCTGGGGCCAGCACTGATCATCCCGATCTGGTCGTGGGTCTGGAAGTACATGTTGGATGGACGCCCTGGGGAGAGGGGGAAGCACGAGGGTTGCAGGAATCCTGGAGGTTTCCAGCTCAGCTCCCAGCCTGCTGGGGAAGGAGGAGCTGCCGGTGCCTGGTGGTGATTGCACGGCTGGGAATGGCCTCAGCTCATCCCCAGCTCCCCCTCAGCCCCATCTGAGGTTCCTGAGGTGGCTCCTCACGCCCCTTTCCCCCTCACTTTGAGCTTGCTCTGCACGTGTCAGGTTGGGATTCTGTTTGTAGAGAGTAAAACCCCAGCCCTCAAATTCATCCCAAACATTTTCAGTTGTTCAATTAAATCCAAAATATTTCAGCCTCAAATTCATCCTGAACATTTTCAGCCCTCAGCTTCATCCCAAACATTTTCAGCCCTCAGCTTCACCTCAAACATTTTCAGCCCTCAAATTCCATATTTTTCTGTAGTTTGAAGCTTAAACCTTTAACAAATTCCATTTTTTCACGAGTTTAAAAGCCTTTAAGGAGTATTCCAGTTTGAAGTGTGTAAGGTGTGACTGCTCAGGGGTTGGTTAGTTGAAAAAGAAACCCCTGCAAGTGAATTTTTGGTTTTTTTTTCCTTTACCTTGGCTGCTGCGGTCGTAGACAGAGCCGGGGATGATGGCCTCCCGTGCATCGTACATGGCAGTGGTCATGAAACGGGCACCCTGCAGAGATTGGGGCAATCAGGCACTCATCCTCAGTGCTTTTTCCCCAAGAAAACCCTGCACTGCCACCTCAGTGGAAGCTGTTTTGGGTAAAAATCCCTAAAACTCCACAGATCACACGAGTGTTGAGGAAATGGGTTCATTCTAACACATGGAAAATCTTTAATTATGATTTCAGCCACATCCTGAACACCAAAAGTTAAGATTTTTCCAACAGCCTGTCCCAAAGTGTGAAACATTTGATGAGTTCTGAGCTCGTTCTAAGGCCCTGGTAACTCCCTTGCTTCATTCACTGTCCTGTGGTGGCTGCCAAGCTCCCCCAATAATAATTTATGCTAAAAATCAAGTACAAAACTTGCAGCTTGAGAGTTAAAAAGTGAGTTTACCCTTTCTACACAAACCAATCCCTTCATTTCATTCACCTCAGGATTTACCCCTCATCAAACCCTGCAGTTAAAAAGAAATAACCAACTTTGCTCAGCCTGGGGACAGCAGCAGCTGCTTCCCCCTGAAGTCACGCTGCACCAAAAATGGAAAACTTCTGGGGGCGTGAGGCAGTGTGGGTGGCTCATTCCGCCCATTTATGATTAATTAATCCATCAGGGCCTAATTGGCTGCTGTCAGCAGCCCCAGGGGGCCAGGGCAGGGCACTCACGGGGTTGATGGTGTTGACGAGCTTGCGGGGTTTGCTGAACTGCATCAGGCTCTCGCGCAGGTTGTTCAGGGGCCCCTCCACCAGCACCTTCTGCTCCTTGTAGTAATTGAGGAGGTGATTCCAGAGGGGCTGCTTGGACAGGGCTTTGGGGTTGCCCACGATGATCACCCCGTACCTGGCAGGGCACAGGAAGCAGAATGAGCGGGGCGATGTGAGAACCACGGCGATGTCAGAACAGCCCCCGGTTCCTCCCTCTGGCAGCAACATGGGAGCTGCAGGAGGAGCCTGATGCAACTGGAACTGGTTGCAGCAATCATTCCAGATGTGGCTCAACACCTGGAAGGAGATTGCTGCAGCCAAGCTTCCTCCTTCAGGCTTGTTCTGTGCTCAGCCAAACCCCCCCACGCTGGTTGTGAAGCTTGGAAACACCAGGGAAGCCAAGCAGCACTGTGCCTGATTCCAGCTCAGCCTTTTTGGAATCAAATCCATGAAAAAAAGGCAAAATGGGCACAAAATGGTTGCTGGAAGGGATAAGGAAGCAGATGAAGGGAAGGGATCTGTGCTGAAAATGGGAAAGAAGTGGTGACTTCTCAAATTTCCTGATGCCCAATGGTGACAGGGGCTGAGGGGAGCGGGTGAAAACAGCACAGAATGGTTTGGGTTGGAAGGACCCCAAAGCTCACCCAGTGCCACCCCTGCCATGGCCAGGGACACCTTCCCAGCTGCTCCAACCTGGCCTTGGGCACCTCCAGGGTTGGAACAGCCACATTTTCTCTGGGAACTCCATCCCAGCCCCTCAGCATCCCCACAGGGAAGGATTCCTCCCACCATCCCATCCCATCCCATCCCATCCCAGCCTGCCCTGTGGGAAGCCATTCCCTGTGTCCTGCAGCTCCCTCCATGCCCAGCTTCCCTTTACCTGGCTCTTGTCAGGGCCACGTTGAGCCTCCTGGGGTCATTGAGGAAGCCAATTCCCTGGTGCTCGTTGGCCCTCACACAGGACAGGATGATGAAATCCTTCTCCCTGCCCTGGAAGGCGTCCACACTCGCAATTTCCACTTCCTGCAACACAGGAAAACACCTCAGCAGAACAGCTCTGCCACCAGCAGGCACTGCCAAAGGCCCTGGCCACGCACTGAACCTTCCAGCAGCTGAGAAAAATGTTGTTTTTGGAGTGAGGAATGATTTGGTAATTCCTCTGGGCACTGAGCAGCTTCCCCAGAGGGGAACAGAGAGTCTCAGTTTAGGAGAAATTCCTTTCATGGTCAGAGCTTTATGGTTCTCCTGTTTCCCCAAAACTGTGCAAAGCAGCTCTTTGCCAAAAAGTTCTTCTGACTGTTCCAAAATTTTGTAGGATGAAAGGTCCAAATTAGCTCTGAAAAACCTCAGTGAGAGGGACACATCATTCCTGGCACAGGGAAAAATATTTCCACCAAGTTTCCCTGCAGTGAAAACACTGCTCAAGTTCTCAATCTTGCAAAACAAGACCATATGAAACAGAGAATTGTGCTGTTTGTAACAGCTCATTTTTCTGTTTGGTGGAGGAGTTGCACTGATGGCAGGATGTGTTCCCAAGCCAGTAAATCGTGTGGCCACCGGGATTTATTTGCTTGGTTTCCTGCACGTCCCTTGGCATGGAGCACTGATGAAGGCACAAGGTTTTCCACAGTGATCTCTCCCTCCTGTGCCTCAGAGATTTGTTGGAGCCTCTTTCCACACAGATTTTAGCTCCTTTCCCTGGTTCCCATTGGTACCTCCTAACTCTCCTTGATTTTAACCAAAACCAACTTCAAAATTCAGAAACAATCCACCCACATTAACCACAACCAACTCAAAACCTCAAACATCAACACAGACCGAGCCTGAAGATGGAACAAAGACAAAAAAAACCACAGAGAATTTCACCATCTGTGCAGCCCAGTACCTGGTAGAGCTTGGTGTGCAGGGAGCCACTGAACTGCATGTACTGCACCAGGTAGGAGCGCTGCCCCTCGTAGGGGGTGATGATGCCAATCTGGTCAGGCTTGGCCCCAGCCTTGAGCAGCTTGGTGGTGATCTTCTCCACGTTGGCAGCTTCCGTCCTGCAGAGGCAGATGGGTCAGCCAAGGAGGCTCAGGGTGTCAGGGCTCAGCTTTCAGCAGTTCAATGGGATTGGGAAGCCTCCCACAGGAGGTGCCTCAATGGGGAGATCGATTCTGCTCGAGCACCGCAGCTCATTCGGCTCCAGCTCCTCACCCAGGAGGAACTGCGGCCAAACCCAACAGCTCAAAGGCCTCAGAGGGACACAGATTTTACCTCCTGCTTCTCAGAATTGCACAACAAATGGCAAAACCTCCTCAATTCCAAAAGGAATTTCTTGCTGGAGGTTAAATATACACATGGAACTTTAATAATCAACATCATTCCAAACATCCCCCAGATCCTCTTTATCTTAAAGCTTTAAATATAGAATGTTTTGAATGTCAATGCCCCCTTATCAGCCAAGCATTGTGCTGTTTGTTTGTGCACAATCTGCTTCACTGTAGCCAGTCTTGCACATGCTGTTCAGGAAACAGACTGAAATTAAAAATATCTCAGCTGATATTTTTTTCACAAGTTGGGCTGGCTTCCCTGCCAGGCACGTGAACAATCACGACCCAAGAGGAACAAATTTTAAGTTCATTTGTTGAAAAAGAAGGTGGAATGGGAAAAAAAAAAAGTTCATTTCCATCTCTTTTGGACTAAATCTGAGATTTAGGATTTTGCTTGAGGAGTTATTGGAATTCCAAATGTGACTTGGTCAGCACTTCTTGCTGGCCCAAATTCACCCACATCAGGCATTTTACCATCCCCTGCTCCCTCTACACCCAGTGAGGGAAGAACTCCTGCACACAACAATGCCAGCCCAGCTCTGAGCCGCTCCCACCTGCTGCCTTCTCCTCCTGGTTTGCTACAAAGGAGCCCAGGGAAAACCAACCCTGAAATCAGCTCAGGCTGCACCCCCCTGATGGAAGCTTTTATTCAAGCAGCAAAGTTGGATTTCTTCCCTGAGGAATCCCCAGCCCTGCCCTGCATGCTGGGGCCAGGTTTAGAGCTCACCTGTTCAGGTAAGAGGTGCCTGAGCTGGCAATCTCCTCCTGTCCCTGGGTCACGTAGAAGAACATGGGCTTGTCAGGCTGGGGCCACTGGAAATCAAAGCCTTTCTTCACCCTGTCAGCTGAGGAGCACAGCACCAGGGAGCAGAACACATCAGCAACACCACTTGGCAATTTCCATATCAAAGCGCCTCAAAATGAAGCCTGATGCAAATTTTTTTTATTAAAAAACCAAACCCAGATGAGAGGAAGCTTGCTTTGATCCCTGCTGAAGATCTGCAGCTCTCCTCACCTTTCAGCTCTCCCCAAAGGCTCAGAAACCTTCAGTGTCACTCTCTTTTCAGATGATCGTTTTAAGACAAAACCTTATTCACTCTCCAGATTGTTCCAACAGCACCAACACCTTCCAGGCCACGGAAACAGAAACTAACAGGGCTGACCCCAAAGGAACAGGGCTGAACCCCAAAGTGAACAGGGCTGAACCCCAAATGAACAGGGCTGAACCCCAAAGGAACAGGGCTGACCCCAAAGGAACAGGGCTGACCCCAAAGTGAACAGGGCTGACCCCAAAGTGAACAGGACCGACCCCAAAGGAACAGGGCTGACCCCAGAATGAACAGAGCTGAACCCCAAAAGGAACAGGGCTGACCCCAAAGGAACAGGGCTGACCCCAAAGGAACAGGGCTGACCCCAAAGGAACAGGGCTGACCCCAAAATGAACAGGGCTGACCCCAAAGTGAACAGGGCTGACCCCAAAATGAACAGGCCTGACCCCAGAATGAACAGGGCTGACCCCAAAGGAAGTCAATGCCAAGGAACAATGCTGTGCCTCCAGTGGGAATGCCAGAGCTGCAGGGCCAGCCCTTACCTGCAGTGACGCCGTTCTGCAGGGAGCCCTCGTAGAAGATGTTGGAGGGGAAGGCGCTGAGCGCGGGGTGCATGCGGTACTGCACCTGCAGCCGGATGGGCCGGATGCCCAGCACCACCAGGCGCTCGAACAGCGACTGCGACAGCCCCGCCTTGGCCGCCTTCTTGCACATCACCACGGGGCCCAGCTGGCAGTGGTCACCCACCAGGATCAGCTGTGGGGAGAGTTTGGGGAGAGCTGGGGTTGGTTTGGTGGAGCTTGTTTAGAAGAACGGAAATATCCTGCTGGAAAAGGCAGAGTCGCCTTTTGGGTTGGGGGGGATCTTAAATCACACCCAGAGCCACCCCCGGGACACCTCCCACCCAGGCCAGGGTGCTCCAGCCTGGCCTTGGCCACTTCCAGGGATCCAGGGGCTGCTCTGGGAATTCCAGCCCAGTATCCCACCCAAATTCCCCTCTGCAGTTTGGGGCCATTCCACGTCTCCTGGAATTCCAGCCCTTGTCCCAAATGCCTCTCCAGCTCTCCTGCAGCCCCTTGAGGCTCTCAGCTCTCCCTGCAGTTTCTCCTCTCCAGCCTGGCCTTGGACACTCCCAGGGATGAGGCAGCCACAGCTTCTCTGGGAATCCCATCCCAGCCCCTCCCCTCCCTCCCAGGCAATGATTTCCCCTAAATATAAAATCCAAACCCACTCTCTGTCAGTTTAAACCATTCCCTGACATATTAGGAATTAATTATTCTAACTTGTGATAAACTTCAGCTCTCCCCAAAGGCTCAGAAACCTTTAGTGTCACTCTCTTTTCAGATAATCATTTTAAGATAAAACCTTATTCACTCTCCAGATTGTTCCAACAGCACCAACACCTTCCAGGCCACGGAAACAGAAACTAACAGGGCTGACCCCAAAGGAACAGGGCTGACCCCAAAGGAACAGGGCTGACCCCAGAATGAACAGGGCTGACCCCAGAATGAACAGGGCTGACCCCAGAATGAACAGGGCTGAACCCCAAATGAACAGGGCTGACCCCAAAGTGAACAGGGCTGAACCCCAAATGAACAGGGCTGACCCCAAAGGAACAGGGCTGAACCCCAAATGAACAGAGCTGAACCCAGAATGAACAGGGCTGACCCCAAAGTGAACAGGGCTGACCCCAGAATGACGTCAGTTCAGTTTATGTTATGGAAAAGGAAAGACTGTGTGTGTCTCCAGTGGGAGTGTGGCTGCTCAGAGCCCACTCGGAAGGGAGTGCCAGGGTTTACCTGTGAAGGGTTTACCTGCTTTGCCCCCAGCACCACGGGCACCATGCACTCGGGCTCGGTGGCCTGCGTGCTCTCGTCGATGAGGATGGAGCGGAACTGCATCTTGGCCAGGCGGGGATCTCCAGCTCCCACACACGTGCAGCAGATCACATCAGCGTTCTGGGACAGGCAGGAGCAGCGTCAGAGCTGGGAGCAGCGCTGGGACCTGGGGGGGCTGCACTGGGATCTGGGGGGGCTGCGCTGGGATCTGGGGGGGCTGCGCTGGGATGGCTGCACTGGGATCTGGGGGGGCTGCACTGGGATCTGGGGTGGTTGCACTGGGATCTGGGGGGGCTGCACTGGGCTGGCTGCACTGGGATGGCAGCAGGGATTTGGGATGGCCGCACCGGGATCTGGGGGGGCTGCACTGGGATCTGGGGGGGCTGCACTGGGATCTGGGGGGGCTGCACTGGGATCTGGGGGGGCTGCACTGGGATCTGGGGGGGCTGCACTGGGATCTGGGGGGGCTGCACTGGGATCTGGGGGGCAGCCCCAGGGCCTCACCATCAGCAGCTCCCGCTCCGCCGTGCGCTTCAGCGCCCGGTAACGCTTCTCATCAGCAGAGGAAAGCTCTCCAGTCTCGTCCTTGAGCTGCTGCAGCTTCTGAAGCTCTGGCATGCTGGAAAAAAAAACCAAACAACCCAGGAATTTTGCTTTACAGCCCCAACCAACTCTGTATGATTGAGGTGAAAGCCATTTTTAACTAAAGCAAAATAATCCCACCGAGCGAGCAACGGTGCTGCAGTGACAACAGCCCTCAGCTGTGCCACCATCACCACTGCACACCGAGGTATTCCCTCATCCCTCACCTGTCCATGTTCCTGATCTGGTTGTGCAGTGCCAGGAAGGACACCGGGGAGTCGATGGCCTCGCGGCTCTTGGCACACAGGCGAACCACCTTGAGGCCAGTCTGGTGGATCTTCTCCGTCAGCTGATCCACAGCGATGTTGCTGGGGGCACACACCAGCACAGGCCTGGAAACATCAGCCCAAAGTCAGCCAAAAAGCAGCCCAAAGTCAGCCAAAAAACAGCCCAAAGTCAGCCAAGAGTCTCAGTTAAACTGGATTTTTTTTTCCACTAGACTTGCAATAAAATCTAAGTAATAACACATCCCCTAAAGATCTGCTGGGGAAGGGTATTTTGTGCAACAAGCCCAAGTCTCCCCAGGAAATTCAGTTCAATGACACAAATGATTTTTGCTTTTAAAATCCAGGTGGTTCTTTGCATTCATCAAGCTCAGAGAGAGCAGCTCTCACCCATTGCCCTGCCTGGCCAGGTGATACACGATGGTGGCTGATGTCACTGTCTTCCCAGTGCCAGGGGGACCCTGGATAAGGCTCAGAGGACGCTGCAGGACGGTCTTGACAGCATAAACCTAAAAAAATAAAAATAAATTAAAGTTTATTGCTATTTAACATCCCAAGCACAAGATTTCAGTTGTTCCAGCTCTATTTGTGAATGTTTCCTGCCACGCTGTGCAGTGAGAGGAGGTGAGGTTACCTGAGAGTGGTTGAGATCAGGGAGCCCCTGGGCTGTGAAGCGTTTTGGCAGCTGGCATTTGATGATGACATCTTCCACCTCGTGGCCCAGCAGTTTGTGGTAAATGTAGCCAGACACCGAGGTCTCGTCCACTGCAAATGTTTTCAGAGCACTCTGCATCCTGAAATGAGGGAACAGCAGGGAAATCAACCCCAAAGATCAGCCTGGCCTCAAGTGAAGCCCCCACAGGTGTCCTACCCCGGGTATCAGACACAAATGGGAAAGGGAACCACGGCCAGCACTCATTAACAGAGCTCAAATCACAGACAGCACACTCTGAGAACACAGAGTTTGCTTTCTGCCCATGTGAACAGTGCAAGGGACTCCCAGAGAGACGTGGAGAGAACGCCAGCCTTTGGTGACAGAATCTGTGACAGGAATCTAGGGGCAAGGTTTGAAGAAAATTTGCAGCCACAAGGAATAAAATAATAGGATAAGTGGAGATAATAATAATAGGATATCCTACTAATAATTTTAGGAAATTATTAGGAAATAAATTTAGGAAATTTTAGGAAATTTGAGGAATAGGATAAGCCAGCTCCTGTCTTACCAAACACAGATTTGGCTGAAGCCTGTGGGCCCCACAGGCCAAATTTTGATATTTTAACTGTTTAAAGCAACTTCAGGAAGCTGAACCATAAAATTGTTTCCCTTCTGGGAAAGTTTCAGGTATTATTAAACATAAGGTAAATTTCTCCCTTTGATGTCATTGCAACAAACCCTTCAAAATGAGAAAAACTGGCCATTTTATGCCATTAATTCCATTTCCAGCCTCTCTGAACCAGTTGTTCACCACACACTGAGTTTCTGATGGGTTCCAAAGCAAGACAATTTTTTTTTGTGTGTTCAAAAACCCTCAGTGAAGGCAAAGAACAAGAAGTGACACCGAGTGCCTGCCCAGGTGTGAGGTGCTGCCCCAGTACCTGTCAAAGGAGGTGGATTTCCACACAAAATCCACCTGGAAGTTGTGAGTGACCTCCACAGGAGCTCCCACGCTGCTCCTCAGCTCGATGGCGATCTCATCACCATAATCTGTAGAACCTCGTTAAGTAGTAATTTCGAGCAAAAATTTGAATTTTATTCTCCCCAATTTTTTTTGTGATTTTCTTCAGCAGAGCCCCCCCCCGCACCCCCCGATGGATTTTTAAATTAGCAGAGAATTACTTCTGGAGGTAATTAATGACTTCTTAACGACTCCAGCTGCGGCCTGGCCTTGCTGAGGGCTCTCAAGTAAAGGATACTATCAGGAACTTTGATCACGTGCCCAATTCCCTTCCAGAGCGGGGCCAGGTCTCCCTTGTACCTCAGGCAGATCTCGTCTCCTTGCATGAGGCGCATGTCTGCAAAGGAAGGGGGAGAAAAAAAAAAAAGCTCTGGACAAGCACAGAAACCTTCCAGAGCCACCCCAGGCCAAGGCTCACAATGCTCTGAAGGCTGATTTTGTTCAGAAGGCAGGAAAAAAACTCCTGAGGAAGAGACAATCCAGGTGTCCTCACCTGAATCGGTCTTTGGCAAAGTGAAATAAGCAATTCTCTTCTTGTTCAAGCCCAGGTCCCACCTGACTGTGATGTTATCTTGGGTCTGAGGGTAAAAAAAAATAGCATCTATTATTTTCTTGAAGAACTGTTTGTCCTGAGCTTCAAAACAGTGGAGAAACTACAAAACTTGCTGTTCCAATGTCACAAAAACCTGTGTTTATTCCTGGGGCTGAGCTCACAGCACCTGCAGAAGGTGAATTCTGTTCTAAGAGTTAATGATGAGAAACAAAGTCCTGCTCCCCAGCTGTGTAATTCTCCCCCCCTTCAAACACCCAGTCAATGCTTCCAGGAGCTCCCAGGATTCCCATTTCCCTGCCTGGGGAGCTGCAGCTTCTCAGGGTAACAAAGAGCAGCAGCTTTGGGAGAGAAGGTGGTTCTTGGAAAGACAAACTCCAACACAGAAAAGGTGAGACCTTCCCAAGTGTTTCAAGCTCTTGAAACCCCTCCCTGTGAGGATTTCCCTCTGCCCTCCCTACCCCACAGCACCACCACTGCTGATACCCCAGTGCTGCCACACCACAGCAATTCAAACTTTGATTTATGTCACCCAAGGCTTCCGTTTGTGCTGTGATTCCATCTTTGACCCCAGGACTGGCCAGGAGTCCCTCAAAAGGCAAATCTCACACATTTTACCTGAGATTCCTTGAGTTTTTTGTCATAATCTGCCTCAAGCTTGACCAGAGGACCAAATATATTTTGGTATTGATAAGCATCTTCATATCTAAGCAGGACATGCTGGGGTTCCTCATCAACACCAGGTTTTTCCAAGTCCTCGAGGGTTGCAGATGGATTTTCCTGGAAATTAAAGCAAAGATGTTTTGTTTCAAAGTTTCAAGTATAAAAATTGCCAGCAGGACTGATAAAACTGTGCTTTACTGATACAGGGAGTGGTATCAAGGTGGAGCCACCCTTAAAACTACACCAGGGCATTACAAATCAATCATATTAAGTTTAAATTTTAAAGGACGCACAAAAAACCTCTCAAAAACCCCATAACTGAATGAAGCAACAATTCCCTGCTCTGCTGGGCATCACTTAAAGCAGAAATATTTGGAAGTCTTGATATAGCAAGGAAAGTTGTTTTTCAGCTTGGTGAAGCTTTCAACAGTTTCCTGCATCCTCTGACCAACTCCCTGTGGCCCTGCAGGGTTTAAACCTTGTGTGATTTCTGCCTTACAGGGCTCCTAAAAGTCTTGTCCCTCCTTTCAAAATAAACCCTCAGAACTGCTAAAATAAAGCCCCCCCAGAAAAACTCAGGCTGTACCTTCCAGAGCTCCTCCAGCTTGTTGATCTGCTGGGCAGTGATCTGCCTGGCCCGGAGCTGCTCCTGCTCCGAGGGAATCTTCACCAGCCAGGAGAGGAAGCAGCGGTCCTGGATCAGGGGCTGCCACTGGGAACTGTCCCAGTTGATGTCCTTCAGGCTGCTCTGGCTGGCACAGGGCTGCCTGCACAACCACAACACAGCCAGGGATTGGGAGGTTTGACAGAGTGAGGGAATAGTCTGGTGTGAGGGGGTGAAAACAGGGCTGGTGTGCTCCTGAAAGGGCTCAAAAACCGGGGGAAATCCCAGTGAAACGGCCCCAGTCTGCTGGGGAAATTCAGTTTTCAGTTCTTATTTCGGTATTGAAGTGTGGCTTGGGTGTTTTGAGGAGTGAAAATGCATTTTGAATATTAAATATAACCCTTTGGAGGTGGTTATAATCCATAAAGATTGTGCACACACAGATCAGAAAAAGAGGTTATTTCCCAAACAGATCTTCCTGCACAGAAATACAATTTCTAGTGGCAAACACACAGTGACAGCACTGAATTACAGCACACAAAATTATAAATTTTTAGTTCTGACTGAGCCTGTCAGAACAATTTTTGATTTATTATTGTGGCCTCAAATGATTCTGTGAGCTGAGAGAAAAACCCCCTGAGTGAGAGTGGCTGTTCCACGGCTCCAGAGTCACCTCCTGAGCTGTGACTCTTCCAAAGCTCAAAAAAAGAGAGAAAAACCCCTTTTCTTCCACAAAGGAATGCAGAATTCAGGAAAAATGCTTTTCTACAGAACTAAGATGTTTGCCCAACATAACAGAACTCCCCTTGCTGCATCCCTGAACTCTGCATGACCACCTGAAGGAAAAGGGGGGGCAGAACCAGAACACAAAACGTATTTTGGGCCAAACTGAAAGCAAGGGCTGCTTTTTAAAACCAAACCAGCTGGGCAGCAAAGGCCTCTCACCTGCAGAGCAGAACCACCACGGAGTCAGCCTTGGCTGGGATGAAGCCCAGCAGGAACACGTTCCTGCAGCCACAGTTGTAACACTCCAGGACAGTCTCTCCCAGGGGCCCGTCCTTGTGCAGAGTCACCTCCTTGCACTTGGCTCTCACCAGGTGATTGACGATGTGGCTGCAAGCAAACAGCCCAGGTTGACAGCAATCCCCCACCAGAATCACATCCAGCAGCAATTAGCAAAGCACCAATCACTCTGTTGATTGTGGCAGGCATTGGTTGGATCTGGCTCCTTCCACCCATGTTGGGAACAGTTCCAGGAGTTTTCATGGGTGCTTTGGGTGTGAAAGAAGAGGAAATGGGTAGCAAATTGTCTTTTTTTACCCCATTGTTTCCCCATTTACCTGCCAGAGGTGTTCCCACGCCCGTTGCAGAACCATTTCTTGCTGGTGTTGCAGTAAACCACACAGGCAGGGTCGTGGATCCCACAGTAACTGCAATTCCAAAGGGAAAACCAGCAAGTGCTTGGTTATTGCTGAGAGAAAAATCCAAATACAAACCCTAACTCAATCTACAGGGCACAAAAATAAGGGAGAGTGGAAACTGGGGAACATCAGTGCTGGGAGAAGCATCAAACAGGAGCCAAACTTCTCTCGTGAGTCACAAATATTTCACAACTCCCCATCACTGGGGTGGCTGAGGAGCTCCAAGATGGATGTGGCAGCTCCAAATCTGTCCAAGAACTGTGAGAGCAGCTCAGGGAGCTGTTCCCCAAACCCCCTTCTCCCTCCTGCCCTCAGCAGCTCCCACCTGCAGGCGTGCACAGGGAGATCCTTGGTGTAGTAGGTGTCCTCCTCATCCTCCTCGAAGTTGAGCTCTGCCAGGAGCTGGCTGGTCTTGGCCACGTTCTCATCCACAGCCCCATTCTGCAGGATCCCATCTGGGCCGTTCACCTGCAATGGGGTGCACACCCAAAATGAGCCCCAAAATCTCCTGTGGCATTGAAAAACCTGCACAGAAGAACGTTGCCAAGAGCTGGGAAACACCCCTTACATAACCAGGACTTGCTTCACCAGCTCCTGTTTTCCAGGATTATTTCAAGTCCAGCTGATAAGTTGGGATAAAGTTACCAGGAGGAGATTGCTTTCCTGCAGATTGTATTTTTCCATACAATCCCACAATCAATACTTGCTCCATCACCTCCTGTTGCACAGGATTATTTAAACTCCAACTGATAAGCAGGAAAACAAGGAGATTGCTTTTCTGCAGTTACATTTTCCCACAGCCTTACATAACAAAATTCCATTTCAACAATTCCAGCAGCTGTTTTCTCAGCCTTCTTTTTTATCCCAGGGATCCACCTGCAAACAGGAATTTTACTGCACAGGATTTTCCCCAGCTACTCAGAACCATGGGATTCTGCAACATTTGGTGCTGTCTCAGCAACTTTCCCACCCCCAGCCTCTCTCCTGATAAAAATAATTCCATTTTTGGGGCACTTTTACCCAAAAGCAGGAGGTGTGGATGTCACGCTGGGATTTTGGCATGGCCACTGCAGGTGCTGCCCCTTGGGCTTTCCACGTGTCCTGGTTTGATTTCTCCAGCCCTGAGGGGCTTCAGCACCTCAATACTGAGCTGGGAAAGACCCCAAAACTTGGTTTATTCTCTGCCTTCTTTAGCCAAGATCCCACCAAAAGCTGAAGAGGGATAAGTTTACCCTAATCCATCTTAATTTTGAGTGGAAAATGTGGGAAAGGGGCCACCAAAGTGACTGGAATATTCCCAACACATCTGAGGGAAGTGCTAGGGTCATTTCCCTATCACAGGGATAATTAACAGCCCCCCAATGTTTGTAAAATTAAGATTTATTTATAAATTTTAACCAGCCAAATAGGACAAAAATCACTCAAGGCCTTTGTCTATGAATGCAATATTTTAACAACTTAGATTTAATGCAATTTATCTGGGAGATGCAACTTAACTCTGACAGAAAGCTGCTCCCAGGGAGAACACAAAACCATCAAAAAATAAATTAAAAAGTTGCCCTCTTCAAGCTGTAATGAAGCAAACTCAGCTTATTTCTCATTTAGAGAGAGTCCACATTAAAAATTTAACAGCCAATTGCCAGAGTCAAACTCCAAACCAAAGTTGCCCTGAGCCATCAGGACCTGCCCTCAAAGCCACCAGCTCTGCAAATGAAATGAGGAGCATTGAAAGAAAAGAAATGAATGGGTTGAGTTTTTATTGCTGTTCTCTCCAGGCTCAGCCTTTTAATGGAAACCATCAGGCCAAGGAAGCCAACGTGCAAAAGGGAAGGTGGGAAAGGGAACCCAGCCCCACTGCAGGAGCAGCAGCAGCACAAACCCCATCAGTGGGATGAGGGCAAACCCCCGCAGCTCTCTGCAGAGATGGCAGCAGAGAAACTTGAAATATCCACTTCCAGTTGACAGAGCCATTTTATAAAAGATAAACAAGACCTGATCATGGCACAGGTGGAATCCCAAAGCCTGGAGCTTATCTGAATTCCTTACAAGCATTCCCAGGCCTTTCTAGCCCCCAATGCATTATTTCAACATTGGTTGATCTTAATACATTGTTTGGGTGCTCCTAAAAGAACCCTGGGCTCCTGTTTTAAACAAAAAGCAGCAAAGTTTGGGCCTGGTTTGGGGTTTTTAAGGCAGAAGAGGCAGCAGTGTCAGGTGCAGGAGCGCTGTGCTGTCCCAGCCCTCGGGGAGGCAGCAGTGATGTCACCTGGGCTGTGAAACGCAGCCCCAGCCCTTGGCAGGCTGTGCATGAGGAAGTGATTGTTCCACAGCCTCCTGTGATGTCAGCCCGTGTGCGCTGCAGCAGAAACCTGGCACGGGCAGCTCTGGTGGCAGCGGGGCCACTGCTCTCTTTGAAAACTCTTGGCTGCAGCTCCTGGCACGGCGGGTTTGGCAGCTCCGGCCTGAGCGCTGAGGTGCCACAGAACTGCTCCCAAAAACTCCCGGGGCCTTCCTGGCTGCTCTGCTGCCTCTGGAACATCCACTGGGAGACACAACAAGGGCCAGGGACTGAGGCAAAGGGCAGGAGCCAGAGGGGGACGGGGGAGCTGTGGCTGCTCCATCCCTGCAAGTGCCCAAGGACAGCCCGGGACAGAGGGAGGTCCCTGCCCCTGGCAGGGGGGGTGCGATGGGTTTTAGGGTCTCCTTCCAACCCAGACCACTCTGGGATTCCCTGATTCCCTGCCAGGATGGGGTTTACCAGGCTTCCAGCCCCTGAAGGCGCTCCAAGGGAGCTGGAGAGGGACTGGGGACAGGGAATGGAGGGCCAGCACACAGGGAATGGCTCCCACTGCCAGAGGGCAGGGATGGGTGGGACACTGGGAAGGGATTCCTCCCTGGGAGGATTCAAGGCCAGGCTGCAAAGAAAAGCTCCAGGGGAACCTTGGAGCCACTTCCAGAGCCCCAAGGGGCTCCAGGAGAGCTGCAGAGGGATTTGGGACAAGGATTGGAATTGCAGGATACAGGGAAAGGCTCCAAACTGGAAAAGAGGCAGCTGGGTGGGATTCTGGGCAGGAATTCCTGCCTGTGAGAGTGGGGAGGGGCTGGGCTGGAATTCCCAGAGAATCTCGGGCTGCCCCTGGATCCCTGGAAGTGCCCAAGGCCAGGCTGGACAGGGTCTGAAGCACCCTGGGACAGTGGAAGGTGCCCCTGCCTCTGGGATTCCAAGGATTTAAGGTTTTCCAACCCGAATCATCCCAGACTCTGGGATATTCCCATCTGCAGTGCTGCTCCCAGGAGCAGAGCCCCAGGTGAGCACACCTGCAGCCACCTCACCCAGCTCTGCTCTCAAGCTGCAACAAGAACTTTAATTGCACTCCAGCAATCCCAGGTATAAAATACACAGAGCAGATATTCTGCTAGCAAAGTCCTGCACTGAGGCTTCAGCCCCACCCCAAGGCCCCCAGCTGAGGGAATTCCCCCAAACCCCACATTTCTGGGGTTGGATGGCAAAGGCAGCTGTTGGTGTTGGTAGTTTCCCCTGGGAGCTGTGAGGCAGGGCCTGAGCTCTGCTCTGATCCCCGAGTGAGGGTGATTTGCTTTCCCTTTCCCGAGGAGGAAGTCGGGGAAAGCCTCGCCCCTGGGAGGGAGCGGCGCTTCCAGATGGGACCTGAGCAACCAGGGCTCGTCTGGCCCGGACAAAACAACCTTTGTTAGGGCTGGGAATGAAACCCAGCCTCCCCAGGCGAGAGCTAAGAGCTGCCCCAGCCCCGCCGAGCCGCTCCAGGAGCTGAGTTAACGCACACCGAGGGTCCCAGCAGCAACAGCCCACCCGCAGCAGTGACAGGAATGAGAATTCCAGAGAATCCCGGGATGGCTGGGGATGGAAGGGACCTTAAAGTCCATCCAGGGGCACCTTCCATGATCCCACCGAGCTCCCTGGACACTTCCAGGGATCCAGGGGCAGCCACAGCTGCTCTGAGTGTTTTAAATTCCTCTTAAAATACTTGAGAAAATCAATTCTTATGTTTATTTCATTCTAGGAAAGAATGGAAATAGGATTTTCCGTAGAAAAACCAGCAGGGAATGTTTGTGCTCTATTCCTCCTTTTGTCAATTGACCACTAATCGATTGTAACACTATTAAACTATTAATTAAATATATTGGGAAAGGAAGTTGTTTCAGACTAAAAAAACTAGCTGCCCTGCACTGCTCAACTCATCTTTTTAAAAAGACCCCAGCAGAGCAGAAGTTTCCACCTCCTATATTCCTCAGCTCCAAATAAAGTTATTTATTTAATTAGCTTTAGTTATAATCGCAGGGCTGGTATTTTGCTAATCAACCTGAGAAGTTATTATTTGAGATGCCCCCTGCCAAAAAGAAAAACAAACTTCAATTACCTGGTGAGGGCAGCAAAAAAAAATTTGCCCAGAACCTTTTCAAAAAGCAGCTTATTTCTGATTTTATCAGCCCTAAGCCCGTCGAGAGGGGCAGGTCTGAGCAGATCCTGGGGTTTGTTTTACCTCACTCAGGAGGAAACGGGGCCCGTTCCACCTCGGAGAGTCCCTCCCCAAAAATGACATTTCTAACGTCAAAACGAGCACCAGGATGACCACAAAAGTTTGCAGAAACCTAAAACCACCTTGATTTAAAAAAAAATCTCAACATAAAATCCCTTCCTTTGAGCCAGGAGACAAAACCTGTTCAGTACCTGAACGTGCTTTCCAGAGCTTTTATTTTTTCTTTTTTTACTTTGACTTCAAAGGTTTTTCAAACACGTTTAGACAAAAAAAAAAAAAAAAAGGGCCAATTAATAATCCTCTTATCTGGACTTTCAGCTTATGAGGCTGATTTTGGGGTGGTTTTTCTCCTCCTTGGCCACAAATTCTCTACTGGGAGCTCTGGAGTGATCACAATCCATTAAAGGTTTAAAATTAAATGTGATTAAAATTCCCTTTGTAATGTGTAGTCTGAGTGTACACAGAGATTTTACTACTGGTAGGAGATAATTCTGACCTCTCAATGCCCAAATTGGATAAATTCTACCAAATCCAAAACCTGCAAATAAACAGAAAATAACCCAACAGCTCTGAGCTCTCTGCCTTACAAACACAGTGAGCTGAGCTGTCACTGAGCACTTTCAGGCATAAAAAACCTTATTTAATTTGTGCTGGGATAAACCCTCCCTGCACACCTGTGGAGCTGGATGTGCTCCCTGTTCCACTCTGCTGCTCTCACAGACCCAGCTGGGGCAGGTTTTGCAAATAAAAGGACAAAAAAACCAGGCCCAGGATGTTTGGTCTGGGGATAAAAACTCACCTAAAGCTCCCAGCTCCTCTTTAAACTTCTCCCTGAACACGTGGGGGATGCACAAGCATTTAAGGGTTAATAATGGCATTTCAGGAGCCTGGGAGGAAACTGAGTATTCCACGATCTTTAAACTGGAGAAAAGCGTGGCTTTTTAAAAAAATACGGGAGAGATCCTCGGTGTTTTTGTTGTTTACTACAGGCACACTGAGATTGTTATCTTCATTTGCAGCACTTCTTGGGAGCTGTAATCCTAATTCCTCCCCTGCCTACGAGTTGTGAATTGCTAAATAAATACAATTTCACTGTCTTTTAGGTACCAATCATCAACTGTAACAATAATAAAACAAACCCCAGAACTAAAACCTGTTTTTAAAGCCACCTGAGCCCAGAACTTGTCTCAGGCCTGTCCCTGCCACACAGCCCCCAAACAAACCAGCCCAACAATCGTGCAGAAAAAAAAACAAAAAAAAAAAAAGTGGAAATGAAAAAAAAAAATTAGTATTCATAGTATTAAAAAGAAGAAATTCAAGCGTTTTTTAGCAACAGGAAGTAAAAAGAAAAAAAAAAAGCCGAATTTCCTCAGCACCCAACTTTCGAAAAGCAAACACCACCCAAACCCTGGGTCTGTTTTAAGGAGAAAGAACCTCCAGTGACACCCAGCCCTGGCTTTTTTCCCACCTCCCTATCGCAACGACACAACTATCGCGACTCGGCCAGCCTGCCGCAAGTTTCCTGGCTGGAACAACTGGCTCCGATTGCGGCTCCCGGGGCTCCCCCACACGCGGCTCCCGCTCCCCGCCCGCCCCGGGGGGGGCCCGAGCGCCCGGCCCCGCCCGCCCCTTCCGGACCCCCCGCTCCCCCTCACGACCCCCTCACCTGCGCTTCCAGCGGGCCCGGAGCTCCCTGCCCCGCGCCGGGGGGCCCCTGGCCCTGTGCCGGCCCCGCCTGGCCGGGCCCGGGCGGGGTCTGGGTCTGGCTGGGGAGGGTGAAGTCGGTGAACTCGAACTCGGAGCCCTGCGTGTCCGCGCCGAGCAGCTCGGCCTCCTCGGTGTCCAGGAAGGTGAGGGTCTGCGAGCTGGGGCCGTACGCCTCCACGCTCATGGCGGCGGCGCTTCCTCTCAGCCGGGAGCTTTCGCTCCCGCCCCCCCCCACCCAGCCCGGGCCTCCCCCTCAGCGAGCCCGGGCGGCCGCGCTACGCGAGCGGCGGGATCCGCCGCGCGCACCAGGCCGCGCGCCCCCCCCACACACAAAAACGAACCCGCCGCCGCCGCCGCCGCGCTCGGGCCGGCTCGCCGGGCGGCCCCGGAGCCAACGGGCGGGAGAAGGGAGAGGAGCGGCGCCGCGTCCGAGTGTCCGGCCGGGTCCGAGTGTCCGTCCGGCCGCGGCCGCCGCGCGCCAGGCCCGTGAGCGGTGACGCGGAGCGCGCGCGGGGGACGCGCCGACGGCAGCGCGCGCGCGCGGGAGGGGACGGCGAGGCGGGGGGGGGGGGGGAAGGGGGCGGGGCGGGGGTGACGCACACGCAGCACGTACGAGGGACTGGCAAGGGCCGCCAGGGGGCGCGGTGCCCGCCCCACAGCCCTCATGGGGGAGGGGCGGGGCTTGGCTCTGAGTGACGGGTGCGGCAGCCAATGGGTTCTTGAGGTGAGGGGGCGCGCGCCTCGCCCGCATGCTGCACGCGGTGGGAAGGGGCGGGGTTTGGCCCTGAGTGATGGGTGCGACGGCCAATGGACCATCGAGATAAGCGTTAGGAGAGGGTGGGGGGTGTCCGGAGCCGCCTGAGGAGGGGGGAAGCGCTCACACACACGGGGAGGGGCGGCTTTGATTCTGAGTGACAGATGTAGCAGCCAATGAGGCCGAGAGGGCTGGGGGGGGTTGCACGGCCCACCCACCATCACACACGTTGTGGGCGGAGTTTAGTTTTGATTGACGCCTCTGGCAGCCAGTGGGTTCTTGATATTAAGTGATGGGGTGGGTCTGGATCTGAGTGACGGCTGTGGCAGCCAATGGGACATCGAGGTGAGGGGCGGGGGCTGGGGTGGTGGAGAGGTCACTCTGAGGGGGATGTGGTGGCCCTGGACACTCGTGAGGGGCTGAGGTGGTGGACAGGTCACTCTGAGGGGGATGTGGTGACTCTGGACGTTTGTGAGGGGGTGGAGGGGCTGTGGTGGTGGGCAGGTCACTCTGAGGGGGATGTGGTGACTCTGGACGTTTGTGAGGGTGTGGAGGGGCTGTGGTGGTGGGCAGGTCACTCTGAGGGGGATGTGGTGGCCCTGGACACTCGTGAGGGGCTGAGGTGGTGGACAGGTCACTCTGAGGGGGATGTGGTGGCCCTGGACACTCGTGAGGGGCTGTGATGGTGGACAGGTCACTCTGAGGGGGATGTGGTGGCCCTGGACACTCGTGAGGGGATGGGGACCCTGTGGGGACAGTGGGGTCACTTCATGCCCGGCGCCCACCATGAGCTGCCAGCTCTGCCTGTTCCTGTTGGAACTGACGGGAGGGACACGGGGGGTTAAGTGGGAATTAAGGATGGGGAATTAGAGTAATAGCTGCTCCAGCTATAACTCCTGTCACTCCTGTAATACCCTACGGCCCTGAGTGAAAGCTGAGCTGCTCTGTGTGCTGCACTGGGGATTCTCCCAGGTCAGAGTTGCGTAGAGAAGGGAGCACCACATTTCTACCTTTAAATAAACAGAAAACTTTGGATTTACCCTCATTCCATTTGATCAGTGCACAATAATTCCCTTTTAGGAGAACTTCTGTGTGTTGGGAAAGGCTGGATATTCGGCCCCTCTTCCCTACCGCGTTAAGATTCAAATATGCATCTTTTCTTATAAATAACTTTGATTTTATATTCTTGCTTTTGGTGTAGGATCAAGCCTGGCCTGAAACAACGTGTACCAGATCTGCAGCTGGTGGGCTGAAAAGATGGAAACTGGAAAACATCCTTGTCCTGGAAATATTGTGCAGCAAAAGGAGGGGGAAAAACAAGTCCAGAGAACACAGGAGGCACCACTTCTGCAGAGAGACTGAATTCATCTCGTTTTTGAGCTTTTGAGTAGAATAAACTGTTCAGAGCAGAGCAGAACGGGGAGAAAGCGTGAAATAACATTTGAGGATGAAAGTGGAACCGGAGGGAGGAGGAATTAAAAAAAAAAGAAAAAAAAAAAAGTCCAAAGCCAGGTGGCTGCTTGCTGCGAACACTTTTATTTATTAATAAACACAACACACTCCAAACATTTGGCTGCTTGACAGAATCCTCAAAAGCCTTGGAAAGGGATCAAAGTTTCTGCTGCTCTGCCGGGTTCCTCTCCCCGCGCCTGCCACAGCTCAGGGAACAGCGGTGCCTGTGAGGACAAGCCTGGAAAAGTCCCTCCCGTGCCAGCAGGAGGTGGCTTTGTCCCCTGAGGGTGGCGTTGGGGACACGTCGCTGCTGCTGTCTGAGGTGCTGAAGCTGCAGATAGCTGCAGATCCCCCACCACGGCCTGGAGGAGCTGGGAAAGCAGCTGGAAAACCCAACTGGTTTGTTACTGGTGCTGTGTTTAAACTGGAGGCTGAGGGTCTCTTGAGACCAGCAGAGAGCAGAAAGCGTCTGGATTTCGTGATAATTTTGCTTCATTGCAAGGCTGGAAGCTCCAAGGGAGGCACTTTGGAGCTTTTTAGGGATAAAATGGATCCATACCCAGGCCACAGAGCTCCCAGGCTGTATTTTTTTTGGTGATTTCTGCAAGTTTTCTCCCTCAAATCCGGGCTGCTGCCGTGACTCACTGGGTTTGGCTGCTGGGCAGCCGGTATGGAATTTAAAAAGGCAAAAGCTGGCACAATCCCCTGAAAAGGGTGCTGGCTGTCCCACTCCCCTGCAGATCAGGAGCTGGCATTCACAGGACAGAAGCCCAAGAAGAGAAGAAACGTGAGTGAATTCCTATTTCAGGAGATGTTTTCTGCTTCCAGGGGGGTGGAAACGTGCAGGTGATGATGCCGAGGTGCTGCTGAGCAGTGACAAACCCGAGCAGCTCAGGAGAAATCCCAGCCCTGGCAGTGAGGAGAGGCCTTTCCTTGAACCTGATTTGAATTCCAAAGGCCAGCAGCTCTGGGATTTGCTGGCATCCTCCTCCAGCCGGGGCTGGCAGGGGAAGGCAGGGCTTGGATTGGTCTCCAGGAATTCCCAGCCATGGAGATAAGGCTGGAATGGTGACGTGGAGGGGGGCACAGCCAATGGAGCCCAGCCTGGCCAGAACCAGGGGGGGAAATGGGATATTTTTATCCTGGGATGGAACAATTCGGGTGTTGGGGGAGTGAGGCTGGAGCAGGGATCAGGTGGGGAGGGAGGAGCTCAAGTGAAGCTCCCACCCAGAGCAATAAATGCACCCAGGATGTTCATTAAGCAAATTAATCACTTTATTTCCCCCCCCACCCATCTCCCTGCTCCGTTCACTTTTTTTTTTTTTATTTTTATTTAATGCTCAGGGAGCTCAAAGTGTTTAAAAATCACAGAATTCCAGGATGCTTTGGGTTGGAAGGCCCTTAAATCCCATCCATTCCCATGGGCAGGGGCACCTCCCACTACCCCAGGTTGTTCCAACCCCATCCGAGCTGTCCTTGGACACTTCCAGGGATGGGGAATCCACACCCAGTCTGTTCCAGTGCCCTTTATAATAAAGAATTTCGTCCAATTTCTCCATCTTTTTCGTTTTCTCTCTCTCTCTGTTTGCCTTTTTTCTTCCCTTTTTCCTTAAAACAAATCCTAAATGAAAATCCCTTAAAATTTTCCTTATTTTACCACGCCTGAATAGCAATAAATGAAAGAACAGCAACAAAAAAAAAGAAAAAATCTGCGTTTTTTTTTTAAATAAAAAATTCTCTGTGCTGACAAAATTCCAATAATTTTTTTTAAGGGTTTAAATCCATAGGGGGAAAAAAAAATGAGGAATGAGTTTTTGCAGTGCAGCTGGGCCATTTCTCCTGAGTTACCACGAGAGGGACACAGAAGGAAAGCTAAAGGAGCTGGGAAAGAAAGAACCCGAGGAACAGCTCGAGGTGGGATCATAGCAACACATTTCCCTTTTGTTTGGGAATTTCTGGCATCACAGCATTCCCAGAGCTCCCTTCATCCCATAAAATCCTAAAAAAAACCCCTTCACGGATAATGGGCTAAGAAATGTGATTTGTTCATTTATTTTTTCCCCCTCCCCCCCAGAATTTCCTCATTTTCCCTCAGCTTTTTCCCTTTGGAACGTCAGGGCAGGCAGAGGTTGGGCTGGCTGGGATTTTGTTCCATCCCGAGCTCCTGGAGCAACAAATCCCACAGGATTCTGTGGGTTTGGGGAGCTATTTCTGTTTATTCCCACTGAGTTTAGGTTTATAGAGCTTGGGGAGGTATTTCTGTTTATCCCCAGGGAAATCTTAACTAATTAACAGCTGATGATGCAAATGCCAGGAAGTCCCAGATCCCATAAAATTCCTGCATGGAACAAAGGCCCCATAAAAGCCCCTGGAGTAAATATTGAATATTTTGTGGAATTAAAACTCCCAGTCCTGCAATGCCCTGGGTTGGAGTTAATGCAGAGTGGATTTTTAGGGATCTGCAGTGGATTCATCCTTAATGTCAGCAAAGCTTCCCTTCCAGCCCTGGCTGGCCAGGCTGGGCTTGGGATAAAAAGGCTGAAGAAAAGGAAAATGAGAGGAAAAAAACCTCATTTTTTAAAAAAATTATAACTTTATAGACTTCAGTCGTACATTTCTGTGACAGCATTTTAACATCACATTGAAAAGTCCATTGAGTGCTGGGACACTGAGTGGTCATCTTAATATTTGTATTTTTAGTATTTATAAAATATTTGTATTTTTAATATTTATAAAATATTTTAATTTTTTACTTCTATATTTGTATGTTTACATTTTTTATATTTGCATGTTTTATAGATAATTATTTGTATTCTATATTTATATTTTATATTTTATACTATTGTATGTTTATAGTTTATCTATTTTATATTTATTTGTTATATTATTGTATTTTCCTGGGTCTATATTGTTTGTATTTTTATAATTTTATATTTTTTTATATTTACTATTGTATTTTTACCCAGCCCTTTAATGCCCAGAATGTTTTCACAAGCTAAAAACATCTCCAAAAAATTGTTATTAAACACATGTAAGGATTTCTTTAATTTGCCAGAAATTTTAGTGCAACAGGAAATGCAAATCCACCTTTGATTTCTGTGGAGAAAATTCACAAAAAAGGGGTTTTAATAATGATTTTTTAAAATTATTTTATCCTTCAGCAAATTGTGATAAATCTGATTAATTCTGATTTACCTGCAGGTAAATTTATTGGGGATAAATATTCCCTGAACAAGTCACAGGGATGTAACTCCGTGAAGGAAAAGGAGAAGATTTTGGCCAAAATCCAGGGATTTTGAATGAAGAAAGTTCTTAGAAGTTAAGGATGGTGAGTGACATTAAAAGCTAACAGATAATAAAAGATAACAGCAGGAGATGAAAAGCAGGAAATGGAACTTGGTTCTAAAAATAAGTAAATAAAAATAAAATAAAATAAAATAAAAATAAAATAAAAATAATAAAATAAAAATAGAATAATAAAAAAATTCCAATAAATTGGAATTCCATATTAAAATAAGAATTTAAAGTCCTGTGTTTCCGTGGGGAAACTTGAAATCCTTCCCTGCAAAAATGTGTTAAAACTGCCTTTCCTTGAAAAGAGCTGAAACAACAGGACAGGACTTGGATTCAAGGAATTAATGTAGAAAAAAAAAAAGCTTTTCATGGACAGAACTTGTGACTTTTGTAGGTTTTTAGCTGCAGAATCACCATGAGAAGTTAAAAGTCACTAGGAAAAAGACAAGAGTTCCTAAAATCCAAGGGAAAAAAAAAAAAAAGCTGGAATTCCTGAATTTATTCAAGGAGATCTTTGGGATCTGTTCCCTATTAAAGCTGCCTCTGCAAGGAGCAGAGTTGTTAAAAATCCTCAATTTCCAAAGGGGCATTGGCAGCTCTTGGGAAAAAAAAAAAAAACCAAAAAAACACAAATTAAAAAATGGGATTTCTCCAAAGCAGATGTTGTTGGAGCTGAGCTCAAAAACAAAATTTGGAGCTGTTGATGGGCTCCAAAGTGTCCCTGTTTGTTGGGCTTGCTGGCAGCTTTCCTGGGCAGATGGAGGTGATTGTGGAGTAATGGAAACTGCAGGCTTCCCACGGGGCTGGGATGTGTGTGTGGAGCTGGTGATCCTCCACAAAGGGAGAGGGAAACGGGGAATTTTCAGGTTATCCCGTGGAAATCTGGGAATGTCTGCAGTTGGGGCAGGTTTGGTTTGTTGTTTTTGGTTTTTTTTTGATGTGGTGACAGCTGATTTCACCTCAGTTTGTCGCTGCTGCAGGTTTTTAATTTTGGGGCAGGCAGAACAGTCAGGGTGAAACCTGAGGTTGGGTTTGTGTCTTCAAAGGAAAAAAAAACACCTCTTAAAAATCAGGGATTTGGGAGTCCCACCCTGGCTTTTTCTGTGCTTTTGGGGCAAGGGAATAACAAATCTCCATTCTCTGCGTGGAAAAGAAATCCTCCCAAGGAAATCCTCCTTTCCTGCTAGGGGAGCAATCTTAATTTGGCTCTTAGTGATGAGATAATGTCAGGAGTCAATAACTGGGGTTTGGCTGGGTGTCCCAACGTGTGCAAGGTGTGCTTGGCCACACCAGGACTTCCAGGAGGGCTGCAGGACCAGACACTCTCACCCAAAAAAAGCCCTGAAACAGGAAAATCTCATTTCCTGGCCTCCACCCCTGCAGAATTTTCCCTTTTCAGTCCTTTTTGGTGTTAAATTTGCCAGCTTGGCCTTTTCTTTTCCTTGCAAATACTCCCAAGTTTGGAAAAAAAGGAGCCTCAAGTCATTTTTGCTTCCCCAGCCATAGGAAAAGCTGGTGATATTTCATCAAGCTGAAGTTTCTTTTTCATTATTTTTTTTTTGTGTGTGAATAAAAATCAAACAGAATGGAGATGTTGCAGTTGTTTTGCCATCATGGAAGGCCTTGCAAGGAGCTGTGTTTGTCACGTCTGGGGGCCAGGGTTTTAGGAAGGGGAAGGAATGTTTTCCTTGCAGAACTTGGTGGAGGAATCCAGCCAGGGCTGCCCTCAGGCCCTGAATGGCCCCAGTGTAGTTTTGTGAGGCCTTCCCAGAAGTCAGGAGTTCCTTGGAAAAGAACCCAGGAATGTCATCAAGCAGCTCTGGGACAAGATCAAGGGGGCTGTGGGCTCCCAGATTTTCCCACATTCCCAGTGAGGAACATTCCCATTCCATGGTGGCACCAACCCCTAAAACAGAGGGAGCCTTAGACTCTGGGCCTGCCCCTACGTGCTGGGAGGGTTCCCCCTCATCCCACCGATGTTCAGGAGCCTTCCAGGCGCTTCCTCTGCCAAGGGTTTTCAGTTTTCCCTGCTTCCAGCTGGCTCCAGAGCCTGGGCAGGATCCTCCCACCCCGAGCTGCCGCCTCGGGCCGTGATGGAAACACCTCAGCACCTCCCTGGCCCCGAGCCAGCTGCTCCTGCAGAGCCACCGGAGCCTCCTGGCTTCTCCCTGAGCTGTGTGAGGAGGCAGAGCTCCCACTGGCAGAGGCAGCCAGCTGGACAGGGAGCCAGCACTGGAAAGGGCCTGGGAGAGCCGTGCCAGTCCAGAGATAAGGAGTTTTTCCCTGCTGTTCCCTCCAGGAGAGTCAGGACTGACATTCCAGGGGCTGCCACAGGTGCTCCGATGGAAGTGGAGCCTGGTGGGGTTCTGAGCAAGGCTGTGGCAGCCCAGCAAACCCCTGGAGGAGTCTGGAAACTCTGAACTGGGGCTGTTTTCACTAAAAATGGCACCACTAAAAATGGCCTTGATTTATGAGCAAACAGAAGTCTGCAAACAGCTTGGGGAGCCTGGTCCAGAAATCCATGAGCCTGATGTCATGTGGAGAGGGCCCAGAACACGGAATTATTTTTATGGAGTTGTTAGCAAGGGTTATTAAAAAATCAAAATGTTCAGTTGGATTTTTTTTTTTTTTAGTTTTTTGGCTATAGGATGAGGGCAGAGCAAAAAGTCCTGGAATGGATGTGGACAAGACATTCCAGCTTTAGGCCACCCTTCCTGGCTCCAGATGAGAGCAGGGCTTTGCTGGAAGAGGGGATTGCAAAAGGGGATGTGAGGGAGGTCTGGAGAGCAATAATTTTCAACAGCACTTCAGCCATGATGTCATTTCAGCTGAAAAATAATGTTCAAGTTTGGGCAAGAGGAGCCTGGGGCCAGCAGCCAGGGTGGGGAGGAACTGCAGCAAAATGGAAAGTCCAAAGCGTGGAAGGTCATGGTGGAAAACCAAACCAGAATAACCCTGAGGAAAGGTGAATAAAACCCCTGGAATTGTCTGGGAGAGTGAGGATTCCAAGGAAATCGAGGGGAGGAAGATGGTAAAACCCTGGGCAGGGTTTTCACTCTTCTGTCTGGAGGTCTGGAGGCAAATTTTGGGGGAGCTAGAGCACAGGAAGAGCTTGAAGGATTGTTGTGATCCCGAGGGGATGCCGAGCTCTTCTCCTGGGGTTTAACCCAAACCCAGCCCAAATCTGCACCCACCTCCTTGCCTGAGGAGGCCAAAGGGCTGGAACACCCACGGGACCTTGTTCCAGTGGATTTGGGCATCAGAAATGTCATCTAAAAACTGCTCTCAAGGCCTGAAATGGAGGATCACCCCAGGCCGAGCTACAGCATCAGCCCTTTCCATGGGGTTGTAAATAAATTCCCACTGATTCAGCCATAAAAAAGCTGAGGCTTGGTCAGCCTCGGATAAAGCCTCGCACATTTTGTCCTTTTTTTGTTCCCTGTTCCACCACAAACCTCAGCTGGGGAAAAAAAACCAGCAAAGCAAGCAAAGGAAGGGGCACCTGCAGCTGGAAAAGACCAAAAGCTCCTGTTCTAGGAGGAGATTTAGGACTTGGATCTCCCCAGGAACAACTTCTCTTCCCGCTGCGTTGGGAGCCAGGAATGAGCTCAGGCTGTGAGATCAGATTTTGCTGAGTCTACAGGCTTGAGCTTGTTCATTCCTCTTTTCCAGAAGCTCCCCTCTCCAAGCCATGCCTGGAGATTTGATTTCCTTGGGAAATCTCGGCCCTCTCAGCAGCTTTTGCTGCCTTTTGTGTCCGGGACGCTCGACTCTGCCAGCAGAAAAGTTGCTTTTGTCATTCCCATTTCTCCACCTGAGGCGTGGGGTTCCTGGAATTGTGGGAGCTTTTCCTGGAAGAAGTGCTGGAGGCCGGAATGGCTTGTGCAGAAAGCACTCCAGGGCTGGAAAGATGTCCAGGAGGCAGCTGGAATTTAGGGAGAGCTCTTGGAGTTCTCTCTCCTGGTGGGTATTTCTCCGGCTGTTGATGTCACACCCAACGTGCTCTGGCTCGAGGGGAACTGCAGGGAAGAACCTGACCCTGTGCTGGCCAAAAGGAGTTGGGATTTTATGGAGGGAACGCTGCAAAAATGCAGGGGATTGATCTGGTTTCCATCTGGAGTTAAAATCAGAGGAATTTGGGACCACTGCTATCAGGCCAAACCCGTGCCCTTCCAATTTTTGGGTGGGAAGAGCAGTTCAGATGAAGCAAGGACTGACTCTGGATCTCTCCACAGCCCAGGATCCTGGAAATTATTATGGCAAACGAGCAGGTTTGCCCTTGAGGCTGTTTTTCAGCTCTGGGTGGGGCCAGCACTCTCCAGAGCCAGTTCATTCCTGGGAGATTTCTGGGGCTGAGATTTTCTGGAAAACTCCAGAGGTTTGGATCAGTCTCCATCCTCCTTCTTTCTGGAGAGCTTCCCGCCCCTTGTGAGCCTGCACACGCCGTTTTTCCATTTCTCTGGATCTGACAAAAAACCCCAAAACAACCCCAGAGCCGGGATGATGCTGAATTTTCCTCTGAGCTCATCGAGGATGTCCAAAGCAGCACCATTTGCAGATGGGGCCAAGAATCTGTAATGTCTCAAAGCTGAGCAAAATAAAACGTGTGTGAGAGAAGAGATGGGTGATAAGGGGAGCTGAGGGGGTGGGAGCCAGGAAAAAAGATGGATTTGGGAGCCAGTGGTTGTCCCAAAAGCCATGAGGGGGTGAAATGAGCATTTCCACCGGTGCAGCTGTTTGGTCGAGCCTCTTTAATGAATTATTTTGATCTGCATTTGTTAATTGCCTTCAGGAAGGAGCTGCAGCTCCCGACTGAGAAGATTCTCCTGCATGGAAGTGTTTCCCACTGTTCCCCAACTGCTCCAGGTTTTCAGTTCTGGGATATTCCTCTCTTTCTTACTTGGAAATTCACCTTTTTATGGGAGGAAGTCTTTCTTTGGAGAGAGACAAAGTTCTCCTGCTCCTGAGGGTGGCCCTGTCCTTCCCCACGCCCAGAGCATCTCTGTGGATCCATCCTGGTCACAGCCAGGAATATCCTTGCTGGAAAAGAAAACCTCTGGAATGCCTCAGGAAATCCCTGGGGAGGGGACACAGGGTAAGGAAGGGTCTGTCCTGGGATTGTCCCTCTCTGCTGGAATCCTTCTGTGCTCAGGATTTTGGGAGCAGTTCCCAAAGGAATTAAAAGCAGTTTTGGGGAAGAAAATTTGCTTCTGGTTTGCTGGGGGATGAAATATCAGCTGAAAGGGGGGACAGGCAAAAAGGATCGAGACAAAGCTCTGCTCCACCACCCCCAGAAGAGGAAGAATTTTATAATAAATCCATTTTCTTATTCAAGATTCTCATTTTGCCCAAGGATAACGAGCCCACTTCGAAGAACAATATGGAAAATGTGCTGGTGCTTCCTCTGCCCCTCTTTTCTTTGTATTCCACAGCAAAAAGCCCCACCTATCCTGTAGAATTCTCATTGTCATTCAGAAAGGTTTTCTCCCCCATTTTCCTACCTAAGAAAAAGCCCTTTTTCCTCACACAAGTGTTAAATGACTCCTATTAAAACCGAATTTAAGTGAATTTAATCTCTTCTTGAGACGAGACTGAGAACATTACATTCAATAATCAATTGATTTCCCCCCTTTTCTCTGTCTCACTCAGTATTTCCAGTTGGGAGAGAGGGAATTAACACACAGTGATCGATCCTTTCTTCCTCTCCTTACAACTTAAATCTCATTTCCAGCAGGGAAAAGGTTTCTGTCTCCTGCCAAGAGCTGGCTGCAAAATCATTTGTACAGAGCACCTCTTTGATCACTGGTGTCCTGAAAAGACCTGATTTGCTGGGTTTGCTTCTTTCCAGCTGCTAAATTATCCCAGATACCTTCCTGCTGGATTTGGTGAGGGCTTTTTAATGGAAAAAGGGAAAATTGGGAGGGGGAAACCCAGCCCCTGCTGCAGTCAGTGAGAGGAAGAGGCAAGACAACTGGCATTAATTTGGAATGAATTAATTAAAAGTTGCTTTTTGCTGTGTATTCAGGAGATTTGGGCAGGTCTCCTTAAGAAAAAAACCGCGGGCGTGGAAAATCTCCTGGAGTTCCCTTGGGATGCCCAGGGAAAGGGCAGCTCTGGGGGCAGCAATTCCTGGGAAAGGCGACTCCCGGCTCTGTACTTCTCACCCCTCTGGGGCAGGACGGGCTGAGAAATCCCGATTTTCCCTGGGGGATGTGCCCAGCTCTGTCTGCAGGGGGATCCATTCCTCGGCTCCCTGGGAAAAACAAGGTTTTCTCTGGACATCCAGCTCGAATATTTCCCTTTTCCCCCTGGATTTGGCCGTGCTCCCTGTCCCTGCCATCAGGGGTGAATGTTGTCAGGCCCCTCGGGATCCTCCCTGCGGAAAGGAGCGAGGGAAGCTCCCTCCTGGATGTCCCAGCTGTGCCAGGAGGCACCAAATCCTCGTCTGGGCCCTCCTTGGCATCACACAAACGCCCTTTTCCCCCCAGAAAATGGGAATTTTTGTGCAGCTCCAGAGCCCACCGTGAGCAGGCAGCTCCAGGAGATTCCCAGGATCCCTCAGCTCCAGGGTTCTGCCTGGCCAGGGGTCAGTGCCAGATGTTCCTTTGGAGTTAAGAATTCTTGGGAGGCGTTCAAAGCCAGCTCAATGCTCCCTAAGAGAGGTCCCAAAGCTATTAAAGCGTGGACGTGCTGTCTGCCCACCTCCACCGTGATCTCAGAGCCCTGAGCACTTCCAGTCCTGCCTGTGAGGAGCCAATTCCTGTTTACTCCCTGCCTGGAGACCCCTGCCTTCCAAAATTTAGGAGCTTTGACCACAGAGATCAATGGGATGCATCATTTAGGGGAAAAGGAAAAGCCAGGCTGCTTCGAAGAGCTTTTTGGTTTTTTTTTTTTGTTTTTAAGCTCTGCCATCCCGGAGAGTTTTTGGGACCAGGGAGCAGTAAATCTGTGTTATTGTCATTATAGCTCTGGGAGGTGTTCTTCAGGAGAAAATCCCAAAAAAAAAAAAAAAAAAAAAAAAAAAAAAAAAAAAAAAGAGATCACAGCCAAAGGAGTTTCAGTGAGAAAACCTGAGTACTCGGAGCGTCCCAACAATTCCCAGCAAGCCGTGGTGGCTTCACCCTCTCACCGCTTTGCATCTCTCACAGACAAAACATCCCTCGGCCTCCCCCGATTTTCCAGCACAATTCCCGTTAATTATTCCCGGTTTCCTCGGCGTGTCTGAGCTCCCGCTGGCCGCTGGAGGAAGAGGAGCTCATTGTTACAAATGAGCCTCATCCAGAGCTCGCAATCTTTATTGTCCCCGCTGGAAAAGGCCGTGAGTAGCGAAGGAAAAAATGCGGCCGTTTCCTGTGGGGCTTTCACCAGCCTGCCCGGCTGCGATTGCGCCACGGATGGTGCCGGGGAATGGCCTGGGGCAGGGTGGCTCTGGCAGCGGCCCCACCGCATCTGGACAGGCTGGGAGCCCTGCCCGGCCCCAGCCTCCCCTGGGATTCGTCCCCCTCTGTCCCTGCCAGGGGACCGGGAGGAGTTCGTGGGACCTTCCTTGGCCTCCTGGCTTGGCGTTGGTCAAGTCCAGCCGAATCCCAGGTGTTCTGCTGGGACAGGATCCTGCTGGCACCGGGGCTCAGCTGTTGGGGAAGGGTTGGGATCACTGCTGGGGGATCAGGAATGTCCAACAGTGCTGGGAGGCACAGAGGGGATTCCCGATCCAGCAGAGCTCCTGGATCCCGGTGTGTGCAGGGTGACCCCTGGGGCTGGATAGACCTTGGACCTGTGGCTTGTCCCTGGTGTCACCTCCTGCTGTTCCCGGGCACATTCCCAGGATGTGCTGCAGGTGAGCCAATGGCCCAGCCCACCTGGAGGGTCTGCATGAGCCTCCCCATTCCTCCTGCTGCTCCCTCAGCTCTGGAAGCTCAGGATCAGCCCAGTTCTCCTGCTGCTCCCTGAGCTCTGGAAGCTCAGGATCAGCCCAGTTCTCCCTGTGCTCTCCCATTTTATCCCATAAAATCCCAGACTGTACGGGGTGGAATGGCCCTAAATCCCCTCTCATCCCACCCCATGCCCATTCCTTGCTGGCTCTCAGGAGATCCCCAGCAGGCCAGGACTGGCTTTTCCTTGCCCCATTCCCATCCTGAGGAAGGAAGAATTCTCTCTCCAGCCCTGGGACTGAGTCACTCCAAGGCTCAGCAGCTCCAGAGGAGTCTGGAAGGACCAAAGCTCCAGCAGCTCTGGAATTGTGGATCCATCTCTTCCTGGAGGAGGGGAAGCTTCCCTCACAACCTCTGGCAGGGAAAGACACTAAAAAAAGCAGAGGATGTTTGCACATTCATCCCAAAAATCAGTGGTAGCCCTGGAAATGGCACCGTTGGGAAGGACACGGGATAAAGTTGGAATTCCGAGGAGCGTCAGGAGGGAAACTGAACTTCAACAAGAGGAGAAAATACCAAATAATTATTGCCCTGCAGCAAATGGGCTTTAAATGTATAGAGGGTGGGGTTTAATGGGATATTGGGAAGGAATTCTTCCCTGGGAGGGGCTGGGATGGAATTCCCAGAGGAGCTGTGGCTGCCCCTGGATCCCTGGAAGTGCCCAAGGCCAAGGATAGTGGGAGATGTCCCAGGGGTGGAACTGGATGGGATTTAAAGTCCTTCCAAGCCAAACCAGCCTGGAATTCTGTGATCTGAGGTGGAACCAGCCTGAGCCACTTCATCGGGAGCAGATCCATCAGAAACCCCGGAAAGAAATCCAAACATCCCACTTTGAATGCTCCAGCCTGACATCTGCAAAGTCCCAAAATCCTCCATGGAAACACCAGCCCTGCAGCTGGAGGCGGGATCCTCCTCCTGTCCCACCTTTCTGCCCCTGCTCCCAGACAGAACAAACATCCTGCTCTGAAAAACCTGCACAAACTCAAAGCCGGATTCCCTCCGTTGCTAAAACACAATCCCAACAAACAGATTCCGAAAGGATCCACTTGGAGCTGCTGGCAGCGCCGAGGTAACGACCTCGAGGCGTTAATTAATAATGGGGAGCAGTAGCAGCAGCGATTATTGGAGATAAACACCCAGGGTTGATGCAAATATTAAAAATAAAGCCATTAATCCATGGGAAGAGCAGCCCATCCATGGAATAATCCATTCGAGGCTGTGCCTCCTCACAGCTTTGAGGAGTCCCAGCCTGCTGCAGTCTGGTTTGTGTCTCAAACTCTGAATTCCTCAGGAAGTCAAGGCATTAAAGACCTTTTAAAAATCACTTTAATGCCTTTTTTTTTAATTTTTTCCATTTCATCAATGGCAAAGGGAATTAAACCTGGAGGCAGCTCCATTGTGCAATTTGTCCTTAATTTTTTTAACTTTATCATTCTTTTTTTCTTTTTACTTTATCCTTAATTTTTTTTCACTTCATCCTTACTTTTTTTTAACTTCACCCTTAATTTTTTCCCCTCTACCCTGTATTTCTCCAGCTGTTTTCTCCCCTATTTATGGAATTTGGGCCAAGGCAAGGCTGGGCCACCAGCAGAGGAGGACAGGGACTGGCACCTTGGGACCAGGATGGTTCTTTCAAGTAAGGTTGGGCTTCCAAGCATCATTTTTATTAGGATTTATTAGGATTTATTGGGATTTATTAGGATTTATTGGGATTTATTTGGGTTCCAGGATCCTAGGAAAGCACGGAATTGCAATGCAGGTTTTCCAAACTGTGGTGAAAGGAGAAATCTGCTCCCTGAGTCCGTGGGGAATGAAAAGAAAGGAGGAATGGCCTGAAACTGCATCTCTGAAAAGAGTGGGAATTTCACCTTGGACACTGCCTGGATCCCCCTGACTGGAAGCATTTAAAACCAGGGAAGATAAACCTTTGGAAGCCCAAATTGTGAGGAGAAGGAGAAGCTTTCTGAAGTCTTTCCTTAGATCTCCTCTATAATTTGGTTTCTTACACCATGAATGCATCAGAGCCCCTGTGAAACCCTTCTCACCCCATCTCCAGCCTGGAGATGTTTTCCACTTATTTTTAGAACCTGACCTTCCAAGGCTGAAAAATAACATTTTCCTTCTTCTGACTTTTGTCCTTCACTTGGCAGAGGCCAGTTCAAAACAGAGAAATGGAAAATATTTCCACTTTCAGGCAGCAGGAGCTTCAATTTTTGTTGTTTGTTTGTGAGCTCCTCTCGTTTGTGATGTCAACTCCAGGCAGGAAAAAAAGGTGTAACGAACCTGGCAGTGCCCAGACTCCAAAAAAACCCAAATAAACACTTGCTGCTCCATGTTTTGATTTTTTTTTTAATTCAATCAAAGCTTCAATAACAATCCTGCTCCAAGCTTGGAGATGTTTCCCCATCCAGCTCCTTCTGAATTTGGGTTTTTTTCAACAGGAACAAGCAAAGTTTTCTGCTCTGCTCCTGTGCCGAGCTTGGGTTGGAGATGATTTACAGGGAATTCACTGGATTTGGAAAGGAATCAGATGAATCCAAGGGAAGGAAAGGTAGGACTGAGCTCAGCCCGTGCAGCCACCAATGGCTCAACTCAAACCAGGAGGAACCAGCTCTGCTGGACTTTGCTGCTCTCAGTGGGCAGAGCTGATCCCAAAAATCTGCTGCAGCCTGAAGAAAAATTCCTTTGGCTTTCTAAAAGGCTGAAAATGGGGGGGAAAAATTAAAAAAAAAAATTTGCTTTGACGTTCAGGGGCCTTAATTCCTTTTAATGTCAATTATTGGGGTTTCTTTCAGCCTGGAGCAAAAAAACCCAAAGGAAATGACCTGACTGGTCAAAAATGTGGTTTTGATGAGTTAATTTGGTTGTAAAATAATAGAAATCATAGAAAATGTGGTTATTTTTTACATATAATGTGATCACCGTTATATGTAATAATATATATTATTATTACCAGTGTACAGGGTTATAAAATGGGATTTTGGAAGTGCTGAACTCTGCCCAGAGGCAGCAGGTGACTCTTAATGGGCTTTAAATTAAAAAAAAAAGTATTTTAGTATTTTTTTAATTTTTTTTTTTGGCTGGAGATCACAAACCAGTCCCAGTGCTCTCCAAACTGCTTTCTCCTCTCCAAAACTGGTGGGATTTGGGCCACTGAAAGTTTAGAAACACAGAATTCGCTGGAGGCTGTTCTTTCAAGGGTTTGGTTTGGGTGTTCTGGGGGCTTTTTTAACGGGGATTTATTGGATAAATAAACAAAAATAAATTAAAAACACATTAAAATATATATAAATAACATTTGATATCTACAGATGGCAATTTTAATGCCCTTCCAGCCCAAACCATTCCATGATCCCAGAGTTCTTTTCCCTGCAGAATGAGGATCTGGGGCTCTTTGCTCCCCACACAAAGCAGATTTTTGGTCACTTGTCCCCGAGGTGACCTCACGAGTGACCCCTGGCCACTCTTCATTCCATGGGAATTACATCTCTTTCTTTCTGCACTTTTATGACTTTTCCACAGTTAAAAACAAAACAAAACAAAACAAAACAAAACACAACAACAACAAACCCTCCTTTTTTTCATGAATACTTGGCAAGAAAACTCCTTTTTAATTCGTGTCCTATCAGGCCTCTGGTGAAGTAATGTGCTTTTCCTTCACTCTGCACTGCCATAACAGGGCCTGCTGCCTTTCCTGGGAGTGGGAATGTGAGAATTCCGGATTTTTCTGCCTGCTCCTGCCCTCCCCAGCTGGATCAACCCGAATTTTCACAGCTCTGGGTGAAAGATTTGATCCCTGAGGGATGTGGGACAGGGAATTTCTCCATCACTCGCTCCCCATTTGTTGCTGGAAAATCCTGATGAGAAATCAGATTTCCCAGGACATCAGGGGCAATAAATCCTATCTCTTATCTTTAATAATAATAATGACAGGGGGTTTATTTCTCCAAAAATGCTAAAAACTGTGAAATTCCAAACTTTTAATCCCACAAGGATCAAATCCTTCAGTCCCTGGCTGGATGTGGCCAGCAGAGCCACCCAAATGTCACTGAGTACAAACTCCTTTATTTCCAGTGGGAATTTGCTGAGGGAAAAAAAAAATAAAAGTAAAAAGGTGTAAAAATCCATGAATCCCAGCATTCCTGGGACACCAAAGCGGGAATATTCCCTTGATCTTTATTTCCAGGCCTGTGTGGGCCCAGCAGCGCCCTCAGGGCTGGGCCCGGTCACCACAGCCACCCGGAGCATGGGAGGTCTGAGGTAAAAGCAGGAAAAAAAATAAAAATAAATCCCATCTTTCTGTAAATATCCCAAATTCCTGCTCCTGCCACATTTTAAAGACTGAGCTTCTGTTTCCAGGGGCTTTCCTGAGCCTCTCTCGGGGGTGGGGGGGGTTTGTGCTGAATTTCCAGGCAGGGATTTGTCTCCAGGCCTTTCCTGACAGGTAAAAAACTCCCACCTGGAATTTTTCTTGGAATTGGGAGATTCTTGGGAAGTTTTCCAGCTTTTCCCGGGGCTGCTCCGGGGTGGATTTCTCAATCCTGTCTGTGTTTCCTGATGGGAAATGCCGGATGGAGATAAAAACCTGCAAATTTCCCCATTTTTCCCTCACTTTTGCACTTCATCCTCCCTTCAGGAATAACCACCCCCCCCTTCCAAGGATGTGCTCATTCCCTCTGGAATGGGATTTGGGAATAAAATCATGATCCGATGGAAATGGATCCAATTTTGTGGTGGTGAAATTTGCCTTTGGGGGAGTTGAAAAGAGATTTTTTTCTGGAATTCTGGAGCACTCCAGCTGTCTCAGAGCAGTTTCAGAAGGAAAACCCGCCCGTGAATCATCGTCTGCCCCGTGTCCGTGAGAAAGAAATGAACCCCCTCAAAAATAAAAATAAAATTTAAAAAAAAAAAAAAAAAACCTGGAGAATTCTGGAATTTTCTGCCCCTATTTTAGCACCAAAAAAAAAAAAAAAAAAAAAAAAGAAATTTCAGTTCCTCCGCTGATGAGTTTCTCATATTGTTTACTTTTGCAACGTTCTCCGTGGAGGAGCAGCCAGGAATGACGTCCAGCCCTGTCCCAGCATCCGAGGAGAACTCCAGGGGAAGGAATTTGGTTCATAAATAGCAAACCACGCATGGGGAGCAGAGGCAAAGCTGCAGGTCCACAACTCCCTGCAGGAGCAGCTGCTGCTCCCACCCTGCCCCGAAATTCCGAGATGATTCCAGCTCTGGTTGTGTTTTTCCTCCTCTCCTGTCCCCTCTCCTTGTGTCAGCAGAGAAGGATAGGTAAGGAGTTTTAATTCTGATTTAATGCTGATTTAATTCTGATTTAACTCTGATTCAATTCTGATTTAATGCTGATTTAACTCTGATTTAACTCTGATTTAACTCTGATGACATTCTGATTTGGTGCTGCTTTAACTCTGATTTAATTCAGATTTCATTCTGATTTTATTCTAATTACATTCTGATTCAGTTCTGATTTTTTTTTGAGGGTTTCTTTAGGCTGCTCTGAAAATGCTGAGGGGTGGAAGGGGATAAAGAGGGAGGATGTTTCAGCTGGAGCCCCAAAAGGTTGAGGGGGGTTTTGTAGGAAAACTGCAAACACTCCATGGGATTTGTTTCTTCCCCCAGTTTTCCTCCTGAGGGGTGAAGCTCTTTTAAAGGAAAATATTTATTGCTGGGTTTTGTAAAGATCTTCCAGAGACACTTTGCATTCATCTGAATTCTCCATCTGATTTAAGTGAAAAATAAATAAAAAATCAAAAATCCCACAGAATGTCCCAGCACATCCTTGGATTTTTTTTTAGCACATGGAGCTCAGGGAAGCCCTGACCTCTAGGAATGGACAAATTCCACTCCTCCAAACCCTGTTTTTTGGGAAGTCTCAGCTCCAGCAGGAGGATTTGTGGGAATCCAAGTTATTCCCAATCCAAAATTTACTGGAGAGGTTACAAATATTCACCAAATCTTTTTTTTTTATTTTGGGGGGGAAGATCCCCGAGATTCCTGGACTCGTTTGTCAGGTGGAAATGAGGAATATTTTATGAAATCAAATCTGGGGAATTCTTCCTGTTCAGGGATGCAGAGCCCAAATTCCAGCTGATTTTCCCCCTGGGACACAGAGGCTTTTGTGGGATTTATTCCTGGTTTTCTCTTTGCTGTTGGTGAGGGGTGGTTTCTGTTAGGGGATTGGCAAATCTGGGGCAAAAGAGAGAAATTATGGGGAAGAAAATGGAGAAATTAGAGGGGAAAATGGAGAGATTAGAGGGAAAAATGGAAATTATGGGTGAGAAATTATAGGAAAAATGGAGGCATTATAGGGGAAATAAAGGAATTATAGAAAAAATGGAGAAATTTTAGGGAAATTTGAGAAATTATAGAAAAATGGAGAAATTGTGGGGGGAAATGAGAAATTATAGAAAAAAATAGATAAATTAGAGAGGGAAACAGAGAAATTAGAGGAATAAAATGAGAAATTACAGGGGAAATGGAGAAATTCTAGAGAAGTGAGGTGGTACATCCTCATGGCCAACGAGGAAATCAACGCTGGCATTTTGGGAGAATCCCTGAATTAAACTCCATGTCCAGTCACCTTTTCACAACCAAATTATCCCTGAAAATCCCCAAATTATCCTGAAAACCACCAGCTCCATCCCTCCCTGCCTCCCTTGGGGAGATCCCAGATTTCTCCCCCATCCCAAAGGGACCCTGCAAACCCCAAATCCCGACAGGAGGGGAAAAACTGGGATCCCCTTCCCTGGCTGAGCTCGGGAGCTGCTCCTGGCGCTCCAGAATTCCTGATTTCCCCCTGGCCCTCCAGAATTCCTGATTTCTACCCTGGAGCTGCTCCTGACCCTCCAGAATTCCTGGGGTTTTTTTTCCCTGGCCCTCCAGAATTCCTGATTTCCCCCTGGCCCTCCAGAATTCCTGGGTTTTTTTTCCCTGGAGTTGCTCCTGACCCTCCAGAATTCCTGATTTCTCCCCTGGCCCTCCAGAATTCCTGGGGTTTTTTTTCCCTGGCCCTCCAGAATTCCTGATTTCCCCCTGGCCCTCCAGAATTCCTGGGGTTTTTTTTCCCTGGAGCTGCTCCTAACCCTCCAGAATTCCTGATTTTTCCCCTGGAGCTGCTCCTGACCCTCCAGAATTCCTGATTTTTCCCTGGAGCTGCTCCTAACCCTCCAGAATTCCTGGGTTTTTTTTTCCCTGGAGCTGCTCCTGACCCTCCAGAATTCCTGATTTTTCCCCCTGGAGCTGCTCCCGACCCTCCAGCATTGCTGATTTCCCCCGGATGAGCCCACCCGTGTCCTTTGTGTCCCCAAGATCCCAGCCGGCCCCTCCAAAGTGCCACCCGCAAAGAGCCCGCCTTCAGCAGGAATCCCGGGAATGCCTTGGGAACAGGTGAGAGGAGGCAGCAGCTGCCGGGCCCCTTGTCCGCACTTGGGAGAGCCTCGGGCAGCGGGCACGGAGCTTTTTCCCAGCCCAGGATCCGGGATTTGCTGCTTCTGGCACCAAATCCCTCCCCAAGTGTGAAGTTCAGGGCTTGTGCCAGCCCCGGAGCTGCTCCCTGCACAGCAAATCCCCGCTGCAGCCCCAGCTCCAGCCAGAAAAACTCCCCGGGGTGGAGGCTGAATGCTGGATCTTCACTTGTTCAGTCAGTTGGGACAGAAACCTGGGGCCCTCTGGGCTTTTCCCAGCAGTTTTAGCTATTTTTTGTTATTTTTTTTAGGAGGAGGAGGAGAAGTGGGGCCAGAAATGCTGCAAGAAATGAGGGAAACCAACCGGGTGCTGCTGGAAGTTCGGGATTTGTTGAAGCAGCAGGTGGGTGAAAAAATTCCCAATTCCTGATTTCCTGGACTTGGGGAGCTGCCTCCTGGGCCTGATTCCTGATTTCTGGGAATTCCCTGCTTCCTGTGTGGAGATGATTGCTAAAAACAGAATCCAGAGGTGGTTTGTAATTGGGAGATAAAGTTGGGAAAAACCCCTCAGGTTGGGAAAAACTTCAAGGTGAGAAAACTCCTTCAAGTTGGGAAAAAAATTCCAGTTGAAAAGAAACCCTTCAAGGTGGGAAAAACATCAAGGGGAAAAAACAATCCCTTCAAACTGGAAAAAAAAAAAAAAAAGAAAGAAAGAAAAAAGAGGTGGAAAAAAGCCCTTCAAGCTGGGAAAAAAACTCATCTTGAGGGACTCAAGTTGAAAAATTAGAGTTGGAATCACTGGAAGATCCTTTGAATTCTCAATTCTCCAGCAAACATGGAGGGTGAGCCACGAAAACAGGGATGTGGCAGGCTGGGTTTAACTGGGAAAACAAAATCACTTTTTCCTTGGTTTTGTGGGCTCAGGAGATCAGAGGAGAGGCCAAATTTGGGAGCTGGAGGAGCCCTTGCAGCCCTTTTTTTGTGGTCCTGGGAAGGGAGGTCCCCAGGAGCTCTGCATTCCCTCTTCCCTGATGCTGTTTGAGTCCTAAAAGCCCTCCTGGCTCCAGCAGTTTTTTGGGGAATTTGGAATTCCTTGGCTGCTCTTTCCTTCTTTTAAGCAGGATTTGAAGCAGAGCTCTGCCCTCCTCTCCTGGAGGGGACAGGAAGGTTCCAGGTGGGAGCTGAGGGATTCCAGAGGCAGGGAGCTGGAGCCCTGCTCCTCTCACATTCCAGGCCCTGCATAAAACCCCAGTGTGTTTTGGGAATCAGGGCAGCCAGGGCTGCTGGCAGCTCCAGCAGTCATTCCAGTGCTCCCTTCCAGCAGATTTTCCTGTTTGTTCTTTCTCCTCTTGTCAATTTTCATTTATTTCATTTTATTCCATTCCATTCCATTCCATTCCATTCCATTCCATTCCATTCCATTCCATTCTTTCATTTAATTTGATGTTTTATTTTTCTAATCCATGTTTTTCTCAACAACACCACCCCAAAACCTTTCTCTCCTCAAGAGCCAAATTCACATTCCCAGAAGTGAAACCTGACTTCCCCTCATTCAGCATTTCATTATTTCCTTATTCCTTTGGGATGTTGGCAGCGAGGGTTCAACAAAAGCAAAGGAAGGTCAGGTTGAGTGTCCAGAGCCAGAGGCTGGAGAATCCTTGGATATCCATGAGCAGTGCCCTGGATCCTCTGCTCTGCCTCCCATTCCCAGTGGGAAATCTGGGATTTGTGATCAATCCATCTCTGCAGATTCCAAAATTCCAAATACACCCCAAACACACCCCCACAATCCCACCCTGGTTCCAAATATTCCCGGAGCTCTGGCAGCCTTGGGAATGTGACAATTCCCAGCTCAGTGCCCAGCACCCTCTGGGGAAGAACCTTTCCCTGACCCCCATCCCAAATCCCTGACACAGCTCAAGGTGGAATATTTTCAACGGGAGGCTAGAGGAGATTTTTCAGGAACAGATTCCAAATATCTGCAAATGAAAGCACCAGCAGTGCCCGAGGTTATTCCCAAGGGAACCTCCTGCTGCCTTCCCTCTCCAGGACTGCTGGATCAGCATCCCCTGGGGCAGAAAAGTGATTTTTCCCTCGATTTTCCATGCACTCAAGTCGAGTTTCCTCCTCTGTGGGAACTGCCTAGGGAATGAATCCCAAAGGGATGAACCCCCCCAGCTCCCAGGGAATGAATCCCAAAGGGATGAACCCCCCCAGCTCCCAGGGAATGAATCCCAAGGGATGAACCCCCCCAGCTTCCAGGGAATGAATCCCAAAGGGATGAACCCCCCCAGCTCCCAGGGAATGAATCCCAAGGGATGAACCCCCCCAGCTCCCAGGGAATGAATCCCAAGGGATGAACCCCCCCAGCTTCCAGGGAATGAATCCCAAGGGATGAACCCCCCCAGCTCCCAGGGAATGAATCCCAAAGGGATGAACCCCCCCAGCTCCCAGGGAATGAATCCCAAGGGATGAACCCCCCCAGCTCCCAGGGAATGAATCCCAAGGGATGAACCCCCCCAGCTCCCAGGGAATGAATCCCAAGGGATGAACCCCCCCAGCTCCCAGGGAATGAATCCCAAAGGGATGAACCCCCCCAGCTCCCAGGGAATGAATCCCAAAGGGATGAACCCCCCCAGCTCCCAGGGAATGAATCCCAAGGGATGAACCCCCCCAGCTCCCAGGGAATCCCCAGATTCTGGGGCAGGAGCTGCTGGGTGGGAGCTGAGCCGGCCCAGGCGCGGTGCTCTGGGGGCACCGGGAATCCTCCGATCCCGATCCCGATCCCGCCCCCGGCTCAGCCCGGCTGCTGCTGTTCCCTTGCAGATCAAGGAGATCACATTCCTGAAGAACACGGTCATGGAGTGCGATGCCTGCGGTGAGTGCCGGGGCTGCCCCCTCTGCTCCTCTGCCCTTCTGGGTGCCAGCAAGGAGGGGAAATTCAGCTCTGCAGAGCCGGTGGCTCTGGGACTCCCCAGGGCTGAGCCGGTGACTCTGGGACACAAAAAAAAAATGAGTTGAGGTTGTTCTGGTGGCCCTGGGATACCCGCGGTGGCCCTGGGGCACTGTCCTCACGCCGCCCTTGTCCCGCAGGGATGCGGCCGGAGGTGACCGGCCCTGTCATCACCATGACCCAGTTCAACCGCTGCGTGCCCAACCCCTGCTTCCCGGGCGTGCCCTGCACCGAGAGCGGCGGCACCTTCCGCTGCGGGCCCTGCCCCGCCGGCTACTCCGGGAACGGCACCCACTGCACCGACATCAACGAGGTACCGGCACCCGCAGCTGCCGCCTGCCCCTCGGGGCTGGCAGGGAAAGCCTCGCATTCCCCGCAGGAGCTGAAATTCCCTGCCCGGCAGCCGCTGGAATTCCTGCAGACGCTGGAATTCTGTGCCTGGCCCTCCTCCCCGGGGAGGGTTTAGGGCCGGTCCAGTCGGGATTTCTCCCAACAAAATAAATCCTGAGGTTTGTGCCACACAGCGAGAGGAGTTTGGAACGCCAGGGCGGCCTCCTTTGCTGAGGAGTTGTTAGAGATAAGATTTATTAGGTGTGGAATGGGATCAAACACTTCCCAGATAATCCTTGAAACAGCAAATCTGAACCACGGGGCTTTGTTTCTGCCCCTAAATCAAACCTTGCTGGGCAGATACCGTGTATTTCTTTTAGGAAAGTTAATTTTTTTTTTTTAGGAAATGTGGCATTCCACCAATTTTAAGCTCTGTGTGTGTGCAAAGCTCTGCTCATCCGTGGATTTTTTTGTAAGGCTCCTGAGTTCTGTGCCTCCCAAACCATGTTCCTAAGCTTGATTATCCCACTCTTGCAGAGCCTCAAATTGCATTTCAATTTAAAAACCTGCTGGAGGCTTCCATGGGAGATTTTGGGATTGTCAGTCCAAAGTGTGGGACCCACTGTGTTCCTGTGATGCATCTGCCAGCACAGAGCATAAAAATCCTGGGAAAATAATGAAGGGTTGGAGGAAGCAAAGCATTTGGAGCAGTTTTGGAAAGAGAGCAGTGAACGAACAACTGGTGTTGTGTTTCAAGGCCAGGGTGGGGAATTGCCCAGCTCCCTGGACTCTGAGGATTCCAGGAAGGAAAAGCTGAACCGGAGCAGCTCCCTGCCCAGGCTCTGGTGCCACCTGAGGAGGATCAGAGCTGAGCTCACTGCCTTTGTGAGGGACACCCACAAAGGGTGGACAGCCGAGCTGGGCAAGCCCTGGAGGAACTCCTGTGCCATTTTATCTTCCTTAAAAACTAAAAAAAAAATAAATCCAAGAGCTGGGCGTGCCCCGGGGCTGGAGCTGCCCCCGGCACAGCCCTGGGCACCCACCCTCTCTCTTGTTGCAGTGCAATGCCAACCCCTGCTTCCCGAAAGTCCAGTGCATTAACACCAACCCCGGCTTCCGCTGCGAGCCCTGCCCGCCCGGCTTCACCGGGCAGCTGCTGGAAGGGGTGGGACTGGCCTTTGCCAGGGCCAACAAACAGGTGAGGGCCTGGAATGTTCTGTGTCCCTCAGGAGCTGGGGCTTCCCTCCCCTCTGCAGCTGGGACTCAAAGCTCTGCCAAGGAACGGGAGGGAAAGGAGAGGTGATGGTTCCTAAAGGTGGAAGGGATTCCTGAATTCCCGTCCCTGGAAGTGTCCCAGGCCAGCTTGGAGCACCTTGGGACAGGGGAAGGTGTCCTTGGAAGTGGGAAGGGGATGATGGAAGGTCCCTCCCAACCCCAAACCATTCTGGGATTCCGTGGTTGCATCTGTTTGGTGGGAATGCAGGGAGAGGAGAGGAGAGTGCCCAGGGTGTCCTGGCACCTGAGCCCCAGAGCCACCTCCCCTGTGGGGCTGGACAGAACATCCCAGCACCTCTGGGGCTGTGGAGCCATCCCAGGGGTGGGAATGGGGATGGGGATGGGGATGGGGATGGGGATGGGAATCCTCCCTGCTGGGACACAGAAGAGTTCACGCAGCTGCTGCCACCCCCTCCTGGCTTCTCTGACAGCTCCAGACAGATTAAAAACCCCAACAGCCTGGGCTGATTGGGGTTTTTAGGGGTAATTGTCCCACACGTGGCTCTGGGCATTTGGGGCTGCTCTGCCTCTGCACCTGGCCCCGCCCAAATCCCGGGATTTGGGGTGGAGGTGAGGGCGTGTCCTGTTCTCCCCGGGCAGGTGTGCACCGACATCAACGAGTGTGAGACTGGAGCTGCCAGGAATTGTGTCCCCAACTCCATCTGCATCAACACCCGGGTAAATCCACAGGGATGTGCAGAGCATCCAAGGGCTGGAGCCCCTCTGGAGCCAGGCTGGGAGAGCTGGGGGTGCTCACCTGGGGAGGGGAAGGCTCCAGGGAGAGCTCAGAGCCCCTGGCAGGGCCTGAAGGGGCTCCAGGAGAGCTGCAGAGGGACTGGGGACAAGGGCTGGAGGGACAGGACACAGGGAATGGCTTCCAGACAAGGATGGATGGGATCTTGGGAAGGGATTCCTCCCTGTGAGGAGGGGCTGGGATGGAACTCCCAGAGAATCTGTGGCTGCCCCTGGAGCCCTGGCAGTGTCCCAGGCCAGACCCTGGGGTGGTGGGGGGTGTCCCAGGGAAGGGCTGCAGCAGAGGATTTGCCTTCGAGTTCCTCCCCGTGTTTGATCCCCGCAGGGATCCTACAAATGCGGGCCCTGCAAGCCGGGCTTTGTGGGCGATCAGATCAGCGGCTGCAGGAGCCAGGCGGCGCCAGGGACGCGGCGCTGCCCCAACGGCGAGATCAGCCCGTGCCACGAGAAAGCCGAATGCATCGTGGAGAGGGACGGCTCGCTGTCCTGCCAGGTACCGCGGGCGGCGGGGGGCACGCTCACCCTGCCGGGATCGGGCTCGGCTCCCAGCCCCGGTGAGGTTCGGCTCTGCTCTGACCCTCCTGTCATTGGGGGCAGTTCCCCGAGGCTGGCTGGGGTCTGGGCTCGCCCTCCTGCGGTTTGGACTCGATCCCAATTTCCCCGAGACTGGGGTCGGCTCCCACGCTCCTTTGGCTGGGCTCCGACCCCCGGCCCGGGATTTGGGTCTGGTCCGACCCCCCAGCAGCTGAGCTCTGCTCTGATTCCCCCCGATCGGGGGCTGCGCCTGGGCTCGGTGCGATCCCAAACTCCCGGGGGTTGGGGTTGGGGTCGGGCTGCTCGCTCCTCGTTCCTCACCCCGCGCTCCTCTCCCGCGTCTGCCACTGCCCTCTCCTGGAGAGCGCCCTTCCCAGAGCATCCCTGCTCGTCCCTGTCCCTCAGCTCCTCCCTGCGCTGCTCCCGCTTTTGGGGGGTTTTGGTTTTCCCTGAAGCGCCGCGAATCCGTCGGGCACGGAATTCCCGGAGCTGCGCAGGGAGACCCCGCTCAGCAGCCTCCGAGCCGCTCCCGCTGCTGCCTCTGCGGCCACAGCAGCGAGCGGAGACCGGCCCCGAGCTGCTGAAATTCCAGCGAAACCTTCCTGGCAGCGGGGCCCCCCTGCCGGCTTCCAGCCCCTGCCTTTGCAGCCTTTCTCTTGTAAATCCCGGGATTCCGGGGGCTGATTCTGTGCCCGTGCCCGGTTGCAGTGCCTGGTGGGCTGGGCGGGGAACGGCTACGTGTGCGGGAAGGACACGGACATCGACGGCGTCCCCGACGAGAAGCAGCGCTGCTCCGACAAGAAATGCCGCAAGGTGAGCGGGGCACGGCCGGCTCCCGCTCCCGGGAAACCCGGGAATCTCATCCCGGGAATTTCATCCCGGGAATTTCATCCCGGGAATTTCATCCCTGCGGAGCCCCGGCTGAGCGCCGTGCCCACCCCGCCGTGCCTCTCTCCGACAGGACAACTGCATGACCGTCCCCAACTCGGGCCAGGAGGACGCGGACAGGGACGGCATCGGGGACGCCTGCGACGACGACGCCGACGGGGACGGGATCCCAAACGCTGAGGTTCGGGGGCTCCTGCAAGGCAGCAGCACCCTCGGGGGGAATCCCGAGGGCACAGTGGGGATTCGGAGATCCCGGTGGGAATTCAGAGATCCCAGTGGGAATTCCAAGGTCCCAGTGGGAATTCCAAGGTCCCAGTGGGAATTCCGAGATCCCAGTGGAAATTCCGAGATCCCAGTGGGAATTCCGAGGTCCCAGTGGGAATTCTGAGGTCCCAGTGGGAATTCTGAGGTCCCAGTGGGAATTCCGAGGTCCCAGTGGGAATTCAGGGGTCCCAGTGTGAGTTCAGAGATCCCAGCTTGGCCTCTCTGGTGCTCTGGGATCTCAAACCCGGCAGAGAAAGCTCCGGACCCCACGAGGGTCCCCCCCGAGTGCTGGGCCTGGGCAGCCCTGCCGGGGGCACCCCCGAGGAGGTGCTGCTGTCCCCAGCCCCTGGCCCTGTCCCTGCAGGACAACTGTGTGTACACCAGGAACGCCGACCAGCGCAACGCCGACAAGGACAACTTTGGGGACGCCTGTGACAACTGCCGGCAGGTGAAGAACAACGACCAGAGGGACATCGACGGCGACGGCCGCGGCGACGAGTGCGACGACGACATGGACGGGGACGGTGAGGCCAGGGCTGCTTCCTGCTGGGCCCTGGGGGACAATCTGGGCCCTCCCCGTGTCCCCGAGCCCTGCAGGGGCTGAGCCTCTGGCAGGGAGCTGCTCACAGCCTTGGGTTTGTCCATTTTGTCATCCACAATCACACCCTGCCTGCCTTGGGCTGCCTTGGAAGGGAGAAATTTGGGGATGTCCAAGCTGCCAGCAGCTCCTGGCTGGGGGAGTCAGGGCTGTCCCCTGGCTGGCTTTGGAAACTGAGCTGATTGCACAGGAGCTGCTCCCAGCAGCCAGGAATCCCCACAAACACCACCCCCAAACCCTGAAATCGTTGCTTTGTCCATTAATTCCCCCCTGGATTTTTGTGGATCCACTCTCCCCTTTTCCAGGGATCAAAAACGTCCTGGACAACTGCAGGAGAGTGCCCAACCCTGACCAGAGGGACGGGGACGGGGACGGCGTGGGGGACGCCTGTGACAGCTGCCCCACCCTCAGCAACCCTGACCAGGTACAGAACCCCCAGGGGACAGTGCCAGCTGCCACCCTCCTCTGCACTAAAGGAAATTCCCTCCACAGCAACTATCAGCCAGGGAGGAATTGGGCACTCTGGGCTCTCCCTTCTTGCCCTGTCCCACTGCTGGAATTCCTCAGAATCCCCCCCAAAAAATCCCACCCAAACTCTGCTGCTGCTGGCAGCTCTCTGTTCTCTTTCTTGCCTTTTCCTCTGGAAAATGTAAATTGTTCTTCCTTTGTTTTTCTAGAGAGACACTGACCACGATCTGGTGGGAGATGTCTGTGACACCAACCAGGACAGGTGAGCAGCAAAAATTCTATTTATGAGCAACTCAAAATTCTATTTATTTGCAACTCAAAATTCTATTTATTTGCATGAAATTCTGGGGATGAAGGGACCGAAGGGCTGTGACAACCTGGCTTGGCCTCATCCTATAAAAAAATGGAGCTTTAGAGGTGGAATTTTCTTCAGACTTCACAAAAAGTGACCCCTGGAACTGAGGACCAACCCCAGAGTTGTCCACACATTCCAGCAGGAACATTCCTGACCCAGCCTTGGTGTGACAAGAACACCTTTAAGGCTAAAATCCCCAATCCTGCTGCTCCAGCTGAGCATCCCAGCCCCAGGGGAAGCTTTCTGGGGGTAACTGTGGGTTTGTTGTTTTCTTTTCTTCTGGTAGAGGCAGGATTGATTCTTGAGAGATGCAGTGTTCGTGTTGGGACTCAGATCTTTAATAATCCTTATCTGTAGCACAGTCTGACGAGCTGGGAGTTCCAGCTTTCAAGGCAGAAAACAGCTCCAACTCTTGCCAAGGTCTTTTAGGCATTAATTATCCAATTATGAGATGACACCTAGATTATTTTCACTTTTAATCCAATAACCAACCACCCATGGCCCACAATGAGGATTTTTTCACCCGATTACAAAACCACCCAGAGCCATGAAGAAGGAGAAAGGAGGAGGACTCAGCCAACCCCCTAAATCCTCCACCTTGCTTTATTTATATCCATCACTGCACTCTGAACCCTGAAACTCTGAGTTCTGCCCCCTGGGAGATCACACAATTCCCTCCCAACCCCACACCCACACCCCAGCGCTGTCACTCCATTCTGGGAGCTGTTCCACGGCCGCAGGGGGAGTGCAGGGTTTGCTTGGGGGTCAGTGCCTGGCAGCACAGAGAGCCTGGAACCCTCAGTGCCCAGGGCTCCAAAGGTAACGTGTCCCTGTCCTTGTCCCTGTCCTTGTCCCTGTCCCTGTGTCCCTGTGTCCCTGTGTCCCTGTGTCCCTGTGTCCCTGTGTCCCTGTGTCCCTGTCCCTGTGTCCCTGTCCCTGTCCCTGTCCCTGTGTCCCTGTGTCCCTGTGTCCCTGTCCCTGTCCCTGTGTCCCTGTCCCTGTGTCCCTGTGTCCCTGTCCCTGTCCCTGTGTCCCTGTGTCCCTGTCCCTGTGTCCCTGTGTCCCTGTCCCTGTCCCTGTGTCCCTGTGTCCCTGTCCCTGTGTCCCTGTGTCCCTGTCCCTGTCCCTGTGTCCCTGTGTCCCTGTCCCTGTCCCTGTCCCTGTGTCCCTGTCCCTGTGTCCCTGTGTCCCTGTCCCTGTGTCCCTGTGTCCCTGTCCCTGTCCCTGTGTCCCTGTGTCCGTGTGTCCCTGTGTCCCTGTGTCCCTGTCCCTGTCCCTGTGTCCCTGTCCCTTTTTCCCAGTGACGGGGACGGGCACCAGGACTCTCGGGACAACTGCCCCTCAGTGCCCAACAGCTCCCAGGTGGACACGGACAACGACGGGCTGGGGGACGAGTGTGACGAGGACGACGACGACGACGGCATCCCCGACTTCAGACCCCCCGGCCCCGACAACTGCAGGCTGGTGCCCAACCCCGGCCAGGAGGACTCGGATGGTGAGGGGGGGATCTCTGGGGGCTCCCTGGGGGTTCCTGGGGTGGTTCCCAGCTCTGGAGTCTGCAGGGATTTGGGTTTTCTCGGGACTGACTCGAGCCAGGCCTGTGGTGCTTGCAGATACCCACAGTGCCAACGTTGGGGTTGGGTTTGGGGTCAGGTTTGGGATCAGGTTTGGATCATTTTTGGGATCAGGTTCTCTCTCCCAGAAGTGCTTGGGGTTGGAGGGGTTCCCCTGCAGCTCCTTGGGGTGTCCCAGTCCCTTGGTGGCCTCAGGTGCCCCTGGTGCTGCCCGAGGCTGAGCAAGCCCAGGGCAGGAGCTCCAGGCTCGTTCCTCCTCCTCCTCCTCGTGCCCAGGGGACGGCGTGGGGAACCTGTGCGAGGACGACTTCGACAGGGACATGGTGATCGACAGGATCGACGTCTGCCCCGAGAACGCCCAGGTGACCCTCACCGACTTCAGGGCCTTCCAGACCGTGGTGCTGGACCCCGAGGGGGACGCTCAGATTGACCCCAACTGGATCGTCCTCAACCAGGTGGGGAGAGCTGCAGCTGGGCTCAGCCCTGGGGGGTTTCCCTGAAAGGCTCTGTGGTTCTGCAGTGCCCAAATCCTGGAGTGGCAGCCCTGGAGCAGCACAGGAGGGGATTTGGTGTGTCTGCAATTGCACTAAAGAGTCACAATTCCTCTTTCTCAGGGCATGGAGATTGTCCAGACCATGAACAGCGACCCTGGCCTGGCTGTAGGTAAGGAATTTCCCTTTGGGAAATCATCACTCTGCAGCTTCCATCAGCCACTGTTTCCTGTAGTGCACAGAGTCCCAATTCCCCTTGCCAAAACCCTCCTTCCCAGCTGAACCCTGGCTCTGTTCTGTCCTGGAGTGCAGAGGCTCTGTTCTGCTGCCCCTGACAGGGTACACGGCCTTCAACGGGGTGGACTTTGAGGGCACCTTCCACGTCAACACGGCCACGGACGACGACTACGCCGGCTTCATCTTCGGCTACCAGGACAGCTCCAGCTTCTACGTGGTGATGTGGAAGCAGATGGAGCAGACCTACTGGCAGGCAAACCCCTTCCGGGCAGTGGCAGAGCCTGGGATTCAGCTGAAGGTAACGGGACCCTGCAGAAGGAATTCCTTGGTGGATTTTTGCCGTGGGATGAGCAGCTGCGTTGAATCCTTTCTGCACTCACTGACCCAGGCTCTCCTCTGTCCCAGGCAGTGAAATCCAAAACGGGCCCCGGGGAGTACCTCAGGAACTCCCTGTGGCACACGGGAGACACCACAGACCAGGTGAAGCTGCTCTGGAAAGATCCCCGGAATTCCGGCTGGAAGGACAAGACCTCCTACCGCTGGTTCCTGCAGCACCGGCCCCAGGTCGGCTACATCAGGTGAGCCTCAGGGCAGGACCATTCCCAGCAGGAAAAGCAGCCCCAGGGATCCCCAGCATGGTTTTGGAAGGGAATTCTGCCAGGGGCAGGGACAATCCCACCGTCCCGGCTGCTCCAGCCTCCCTTGGATGAGCATCCCTGGAGCTCCTGTCACTCCTGCCTTGTCCCCTCCAGGGCTCGGTTCTATGAAGGCCCCGAGGTCGTGGCAGACACTGGAGTTGTCCTGGACACCACCATGAGAGGGGGACGCCTCGGGGTCTTCTGCTTCTCCCAGGAGAACATCATCTGGTCCAACCTCCGCTACCGCTGCAACGGTGAGTCTGGCGGGGCAGATGTGGAATTCTCCTCCACTTTCCAGCCCTGCACAGCCACGGGAACGGGGCAGCAAACAGCACCCGAGTTTCTCCCTGCTGTTCCTGCCCCTGAGCTCCCTTTGCTGTAACCCTCAGACACCATCCCAGAGGACTACGAGACGTTCCGGGTCCAGCAGGACTAACCCCGGTGGAACGTCCCTTCAGCCCGTCCTGCTCCCCACACTGCCCCTGCTGCTGCTCTGGAATCCTGCCCCGAGCGCTGTCAGCACCTCCCAGCGCCCCCACAGCCTCCAGCTCCCCTTCCCCAACAGCAACCCCTGAAAACCTCACACGGATCCTCTGGGAAGGGCAGAGGTGGAGTCAGGGAGTGTGACCAGAAGCCTGAGCTGCTGCGAGCCCCAGCTCTCGGCCGTGCTGGGAGCTCCCCGCAGCAGCTGGGATGGTTGGAGGAAGTTTGGCGTGGATGATTCCCCAGAATCTTCTCCCTGCTCCAAGGCTCCTGAGTGTGAATGTTGTTTTCCTTTTCAAGAGCTGCTGCAAAGCAAACCCAGCAGAGCCTGAGAAGGAGGCGCGGAGCAGCCTCGGTACGAGTTGCTCATTTTCATAAATGAAAAAGCACTTTAAGGAGAGAATCCTTGTTCTGGAATGTTGGATAATAAACACTTGGAATGCTGGATAATAAACTCTGGATTTCTCCTTGGTGGTGTGCGTGTCCTCGCCACTCTTCTGAAGCTTTTCCCTTGCAGATGAGGAAGGGAGGAGCCCTCCAGGGCTGAGCTCAGTGGGGCTGAGACCGGGAATTTTCCTGGAAATGCCAAAGTGTGGAGGCGCCTTCTCCTCCTTAGCCCTGCCCTGCCTGCTCCCTGCTGGAGCAGCAAACCTCTCTCGCTTTCCCAAGGGTTTCTCTCCCTTTCCACGCCTTTCCCATCCCACCCCTGCACCCCCTGAAGAAAAGAGCCAGCGGATTTTACCCCTTCAGGCCTTTATTTGATAAAATTGGTCAAGCCCACATAAGGCAACGCACACACGGCTCCGCCCGCCCCCCGCCCGCCCCAACCGCCTCGGAAAATAAATAACACAAACCAAGAGAGGACTCCATGTAGTGTTTGGCTTTGCAGTATAGAAATTCCACACAATGATTCTGTTGTGTTGTTGTTGGGTTTTTTTTGTTTGTTTTGTTGGTTTCTTTTTTTTTTTTTTTCCCTGTTTAAAAAGGTAAAAATGATTTATAATACACAGTCAGAATGTCGTGGTGCCCGCATAGAAAACCGACATGCAATCCATGCCTACACTGCGCCGTATAAATAAGATGCAACTCAAAATACAAAGAACAGGAACACTACAAAGTTTAATTCTATGAGGGAGGGAGTTTTTTTGGGTTTTTTTTTTTCTTTTTTCCTGGTTGTTTTTTAAAAAGGACAGACACACGTAACAAAGGCTACCTGCGCTTTCACATTGCCATCACAGTGACGGGGGGGCCGTTGCTCCGAGGAATAAACGCGCTGGTTTTGGGGTTTCTCCCGAAAAAAACCAGCCAAGGTCGGGATCTGCAGGGGGAGGAGGGGCCTTCCTGCTTCCTTCCTGTCCAGAGGGGCTTTCCAGGGTCTTTCCTTAAGGGAACAGCTCAAGCCTGAAATGTTGTTTCAACAGGAATCCAAGTTTTTAGGACCGAGGGTTTGTTTTTGAGGGAAATTTAGGTGAAACTGCTTTTAGATAAACTTTTGCTCTTGGAATCATGGAATCGAGGTTGGAAAGAGCCACTGAATCAGGGTTGGAAAAGAATCACTGAATTAAAGCTGGAAAAGAACCTGAATCAAGTTTGGAAAAGAATCACCAAATCAGGGTTGGAAAAGAACGGCCGAATCAAGGCGGGAGAAGAAAAAAATCAAATTAAGGTTGGAAAGGAATTCTGGAATCGAGGCTGGAAAGCAACAACCAAATCAAGGTTGGAAAAGACCTCCAGGACCAGCAAAGCCAACCTCCCTCTGAGCTGAAGGTTCACCCATTTTGAGCTCTCTCAAAAACGAATTCACCAAATAACCCATGGAACGCGCGCGGAACCGACGATTCCCGCAGCGACCCCGCAGCCCTTCCTGGAAAGGTTTTCCCCTCTTGAAAATGAAAAACCAGCCCGGGGTGGGGGCAAAGCCCAGGCCAGGCTGGGTGGGGGGCACAGGGGGGGCTGGCAAGCGCTCCCTGCCATGCAGAAGCCGTGGGAGCCGGGCCGGGTCTCGCATGCCCAGAGGGGGATCTATGTACAGGGAAAGGAGCCCCCCACGCCCCCACAGCGCCAGGGCTGGGCTGGCTGCTGGAAAAAAAAAATCACAGTTTTGGATGCACCGAGGGTTTATTCCTGTTCTTCCCCATTGTATTGGCAAATGCAACAGTCTAGCTCGGGAATTGGGGGGTTAATTCGTTATGGAGATAGAAAAACACGGAGGGAGGGTGGGACAGTCACCCCTGGAGACACCAGACAGCTTCACCACCACTGAAATCAAACTTAGCAATAAGAGCAATTAACACCATTTTCTCCTTCATTTGTTTTGGGGGTTTTTTTTGGCTAAGTGATGGTTTTCCCTTTCTGCTCCCACCCGTGGGGAGGGAGCCCCACACACTGAAATGAGCACAGGGTTGTCACATTTGAAATAAAAGCAGATTATTTGTTCTGGGAACATTTGGGATCCGCTCCACGCTTTTCTCTGGGTTTGCTTCCACATCAGCCTGATGCCACAAAAACTGGAATTTTAAGGAGTGAGAAGGGGTGGGGGGGAATCCTCTGGGGCAGCTCCCAGGTGAAAGGTTCCCCTGGGGGAAGGGAAAGGCAGGAGCTGCTGGAATCCCTGGATCTCAAAGGGTGGGGATGAGGAGCAGCTTTTCCCTGCCCACAGCTGGAGCCCATCCTGTCACCCACAGCATTCCCACGGGGACATCCTGGCTCCTTCCCTCTCCCCAGGGATCCAACCTGGATTCCTCTCAGCTGGAGGGTCCCTAACTGTGACAGTTGCATCCAAGGTGTGTTAGTTTGAAATTAAGGCCATTTGCAAGGTCTACTTACAAGTCTAAGAAACAAAGAGCTCTTATTTACACACGGAGTTAAAAAACCGGGCAGGAGCCGGAGCCACGGCTCCCGGTCCGAGCCTCCCGGGGGGAATCTCAGCTCCTGCTCGGGTGCTTCACTCTGGAGTGACTCTGGTGTTCCAAACCACATCACAGACAAGGATTGCCACATGCACGGGAGTCATTCCAGCAGCAGGGAATTCCCACACGGAGCGACGGGAGCTGCGGAAGCGTTCTGGGCTCCAGCAAAGGGCTCCGAGTCACCCGGGCCCAAACCCCTTCTGGCTTTTTCCAGGTTTCCTCCTGTCTGAGCTGCCTTTTATCTCCTCCTTACACTGAGAAAGCACGAGGGATCTGAAAGGAGCAGCCACCAGGAGTGAACGTGTCCTACCGGGCTCAAACCCTGCCAAAAAAATCCCAAAACATTCCCAAGAGATGCGGGGAAACCTCTGGAGGGCGTGGAGAAGGATAAAATATAAAACAAAACAACAACAACAACAAAAAGAACAACAACAAAACAAACCCAAAAGACACAGGGAAGCCAAGGGAAAATTCCACATTTTTAGTGCAAATGGTCAACAAATGGCACGGAGGGTGAGGGGACTGGGGGGATCCCGGCCCCGCTCCCGCTCAGCAGAGCAGGCAGCAATCTCTGCACGGCAGCCTGGGGATCTCTGGAAGCACACAGAAACTCGGTATAACTCATTATAACTCATTAGGAGAACTCAGCAGAGCAGGCAGCAGTCGTTAATTGCAGGGGAATCGTTCGGAGCAGCCCAGGCTGGGAGTGCTGGGGCTGGAGGCCAAAAGCAGATCCAGGGGTGCAGGAGGGCTGGGGAGGGTGAACAGAGCCCAGCGCTGGGAACGGGGACCTGGAATGGGCTTGGAGGGAATGGAACCCAGGTGGTGCTCCCTTCCCTCTCCAGGACCAGCTCACCCTGGGGTGACATGGTTAATTGGTTAATAACTGCAAATCCTGCTAATTGCTGAGGAATCCCTGCCCCGCATCCCAAGGGATGAGGCTGCCCCAGCAGGGCCCTTCCAGCCCCAGGGCTCCGGGAGGCTCCAGCCACAGTGAAACCCCCAATGCCCAGCCTGAGGCATCTGCATGGGATTTATTTTTATTTTTTTTTAAATTTGCAGCACGGAATATTCACAAGGACCACCAGAAACAATCAATTTTCTATTTAATTAAACAGAATTTTGGAGGTTTCAATCCTGGTCATTGTGGAGCAAGAGATTTTTTTTTTTTTCCCCCAGGTGAATGAAGGAATTTTTAAGTTCCAACCACCCTATTTTGCCTGTTCCAAAGGAAAACATCTAAACTTGCCTTAGGCTTCCTTATTCCTGCTTAACATCTGTTTAAAATTCCAGTTAGTTTAAAAATACCTACATATATAATATATAGAATATATTTCTGGAATAAAACCACAAAAAAAAAAAAAAGTACTGTACAAATATTATGTAGAGTGCTTCCATTGGCTGTATGTAGTTGAGCTACTTTCCTAATATCCAAATATTTAAATTAAAAAAAAAAAGAAATGACAACAACAATGACCAAAAAAAATATCATAAATAAGTAACAGAATAAGTAATGAATAAGAATAAAAAAATTAAAAAATCATGATTCTACGAGCCTGGCATTGCTATGGAAATGCCCTTCCTGTTGCCCAGGAATCTCTCACAAAGTAAAAATTAGGATTATGCAGGTTAGTCTCTATTTTTTTTTAGCTGCTTTAAGATGTTCTGATCCTCTGTCTAATCAAGTAATGAATTATAGAACTTCCATGTGTGCTCAGAAATGCTCTCTATATATGTAGCCATATATAGAAATAGATATATATTACATATATATTTAAAAAAACAAAACAAAACAAAACAAAAAAAAACCAACATAAAAAGCTTGAAAAAAATAGTGTTGAAAGTGGATTTTTTGGGGATTGGAAAGTGGATTTTTGGGATTGGAAAGTGGATTTTTGGGATTGGAAAGTGGATTTTTGGGCCTGGTGGCCGGCGGCAGCTCCGCTTTGCCGGGATTGCTGGGGCAGGAGGGAGGGACAAGAGGCTGGGGACACACCTGGGGACAAGCACGGCACCTGGAGGGCTGACGGTGTCACAAAGCAGAGTCACAGTTCCAGGGAAAGGTGGCAATGCAGGGATTGGTTCCCCACCCCGGCCCGGCTGCGGGGCTTTGCAGCACCCCCGGCCCTGCCCGCTGCCCCAGCCCTTCTCTGGCACAGAGACACGGCCACGGCCCCTCGGGAGCTCTGCGGGGGGAACGGGGGGGCTCTGCAGAGGACAAGGCCGATGGCAAACCGGGAACAACCGGACAGCTCCTCACTGCTGGACGGGAACAACCGGACAGCTCCTCACTGCTGGACGGGAACAACCGGGAACAACCGGACAGCTCCTCACTGCTGGAACAACGAGCGGCTCGGGGTGACATCGCCACGGGGACGGGGGCTCGGCAGCGCGGCAAGCTCAGAACAACAAGCTGTGGTTACTCATTGTACAGGGGGCACGGGGCAGCTGCTCCCTCCGGGATGGGACAGACCCTCCGGGATGGACCCTCCAGGACGGACGCTCCAGTCTGGGATGGACCCTCCAGGATGGACCCTCCAGGCCGGGATGGACCCTCCAGGATGGACCCTCCAGGATGGACCCTCCAGGCTGGGATGGACCCTCCAGGATGGACATTCCGGGCTGGACACTGGGCCGGAGGGCGCGGCGGCGCCGGCGGGTCACAGCCGGTCCATGCGGAACGTGTCCTCTGTGGCGGGGTCGGTGAGGACCATGTCGGGGTCGTTGAGCATGTGCAGTCCATCCAAGGTCAAAGGGTCAATTTTGAGTTCATCCAGAGGGAACTGGGAATCCGTGTCGAAGCTGACGTCCCCCACGCCTGCCAAGGAGCTGGTCAGTTCTTTTGATAAGCTGGGGGGGGATTCTCCTGTCACTGCGGGGAACGGAACACACAGGGGGGTCAAACGCCAGCGTGGGAGTCAGGAAACAGCTCCCAAAAACCCTGGAAACATTTATGGAGCTCTCAGGTGAGGCACATCCACCCTCCTGCAGATTTCAGATTCCTCACGGCATCTCCAAGCCACCAAACACAACCCAAACCTCAGCTCTGGTGTAACTCGAGCCTTTTCCCTCCCTCAGGCTCAGGAGCAATAACCTCAATTTCCACCATTGCCATCAGCAATCCCTGCCTGCAGCCACAGCATCCCTGGGCAGGGACTGTTTCCAAAATCCCACTGTGACCAGATTGGTCACCATATGTGACACTCCAACCCTTTGCTGGCCAGCTTGGGCTGAGCACAGGGAGGAGTTTGGCCCCCACAGCTTCTCCTCACTGCAGCAGAGGATGCAGGGAATTCAGAGGCAGGACAAATCCACAGCAGAACTGCTGCTCTACCTGAGTGCTGCAAGCACAGGTGAGCACTGGGACACACACCTGGGCTGGCCAATGAAACAAACCCCTCAACAATCCCCAAAGCCAGGATCCTGAGCTGGGAGGGACTCAGCAGCACCAGGGACCCAGATCCTGCACAGACACCCCAAGAGCTCACCCCGTCCCAGAGCGCTGTTCCAACGCTCCCGGAGCTCTGGCAGGGTTGGGGCCGGGCCCGTTCCCTGAGGAGCCTGGGCAGAGCCCTCTGAGGGGCAGAACCTTTCCCTGAGCTCCATCCCAAATCCCTGGCACAGCTCCAGCCACTCCTTGGCTCCTGTCCCTGCTCGCAGAGATCAGAGCTGCAGAACCCATGGAGTCCCCTCAGCCTCCTCTGCAGTGCCCTCAACTGCTCCTCAGCCCTTTTCCCACCCATGTCCCAACTCCAGACACCCCAACAGCTTCAGCTGCAGAACCCAGAGCCCCTCAGCCTCCTCAGCCCTTTCTCCACCCCTGTTATCCCAATTCTGGACACCTGAACAGCTTCAGCTGCAGAACCCATGGAGTCCCCTCAGCCTCCTCAGCCTTTTTCCCACCCATTATCCCAACTTTGGACACCCCAACAGCTTCAGCTGCAGAGCCCCCTGAGCCCCTCAGGCCCCCCAGCCCTTTCCCCAGCGTGGGGCAGCCCCTCCCCGGCCCCGAGGCCAGGAGCAACAGCCCAGCCCCTGGGCTGTGGCAGCCCTGACCTGTCAGGATGATGTTGGGGATGTTGCCGTGGCTGGAGTAGTTGAGCTGCTGCGAGTCCTGCAGGCTGCCGTGGCTGCCCGTCAGTCCCATCATGGCAGCCTGGGAGTAGTTGAGGGTGGAGCAGGGGCTGTAGAGGCTGTTGGAGCTGATGGCGTTCTCGATCATGTTGAACTGCTCCAGCTGCAGGAGGGAGGAGGGAGGGAGGGCAGCGTCAGCCCCGGGCCGGGCAGCCGCGGGGACCAGGACACGGCTCCAGGACAGGACAGGACAGGCAAACAAATTCATCTTTGCTGGCTCAAAAACAGGGCTGGGCTGCCCCGGGGACGCTCCCTGCCCAAGGCGGGAGAGGGAGGCACGGATCAGACCGGGCACAGGGAGGGGAACCAAAGGAAAGGGAAAGGAGGGAATTGTGGCTGGCCCGGGGGCTCTGCCCAGCAGAATCCCCTCCAGGACAGCCCACGCTGCAGGGTCCCAGGGTTTGATGGATCCAGGCTCGGCTTGGCCAAACCAAGGGAGGCGCCAATTATTCCCAAATAAAACAGCCCCTGGGGGATTGAGAACTGAGGAATTATTGAGGAATAATTGATACTGAGGAATAATTGAGAAATTATTGAGGAATAATTGACATTGAGGAATAATTGATATTGAGGAATTATTGATACTGATATTGAGGAATAATTGATATTGAGGAATTGATATTGAGGAATTATTGATATTGAGGAATAATTGATATTGAGGAATAATTTATATTGAGGAATAATTGATACTGATATTGAGGAATAATTGATATTGAGGAATAACTGATATGGAGGAATTATTGATATTGAGGAATAATTGATATGGAGGAATAATTGATATTGATATTGAGAATTGATATTAAGGAGTAATTGATACTGAGGAATTATTGAGGAATAACTGAAGAATTATTGAGGAATAATTGATATTGAGGAATAATTGATATTGATATTGAGGAATAATTGAGGAATTACTCCCCAATTCCTGAGTCAATCCTGTCATCACCTGCAAGGGAATCCTTCCCAATTGCAACTCTAGCCAAATATGTAGGGCTTGAAATATTTTAATTATTTTAATTTGTCAATGGATTCCTATGATGTTTAATTTTTAAAAATTATCTTAAATTTTTGTCAGAAGTATTTTCATTACTTTAAAAATTTTGGCTTGTCATTTGAAAAATTAATTTCATAATTTTCCTTGATAATGTTTTCATTTAAAAAATCATTATTTAAAAGGGTTGGTTTTTTTTTGTTTGTTTGTTTTGTTTTGTTTTTTAAAGTTGATTCTCATTATTTTAAAATATATTTTCATTATTTTCCCTTTAAAAATGCATTTTCATTCCTTAAAGATTTTCAGTATTTTTCCTCTTTCAAAGGTCATCATTTTTCCTTTTAAAGTTTTCATTACTTTAAGAGTTTCTTCTCATTTTTCCTTCTTAAAACAAATTTTCATTATTTTAAAATCTCAGCATTTTTTTTTCTTTCTAATTTCATTATTTTTCCTTTACAAAAATTCCATCATTTAAAAAATTTCTTCTCTTTCTTTTTCCTTCTTAAAACGGCTTTTCATTTAAAATTTTTCACTTTTTCCTCTTTCATTATTTTTCCTTTTCCTAGTTTTCCCTTATTTTTAAAAAATTATTTTCCTTATTTTTCCCTTTTAATGTCTTCCATTATTTTAAAAACTTCACTATTTTCCCCTTCTAAAACTGATTTCCATTTTAAAAAAACCCCACACCGCTTTTCCTCTCCAAAACTTGTTTATTTTTTCCTTTTTTCAAGCTGATTTTCACTGCTTTAACATTTTCTTTTCCCCATTTCCACCTTTTTCAAAGCTGCCTGGCACTACTCGAATTTTTAAAAGCTTCCTTATTCATTAAATATTTTTTTTAATATTCATTAAATATTTTTTTAATATTCATTAAATTTTTTTTATATTCATTAAAACATTTTTTAAATCAATCTCCCATTTTTTCAGCAGAACACCTTGCGTGGGACGGAGGGGACAGAGGGTGAGAGGGGAGGTGGGAACCAAACAAAAACAGGAAACTGCTGAGCAACACAAACAAAAAGAAGGAAAACTCTACATGGACAGAACGGGGACGGGACAGAAAATTAATCAGGAATTAATTGGAATTAATTTGAGGCGGGAAGGGGCCGAGGCAGGCCCGAGATGAATTTGCTCACCTGGTGGGAGAGGGCATTAGCCTGCCTAGCTGTCATCTGCTGCTCATAATAGGAGTCCCCAAAAACACTGCCCAGCATGGAAGAATGCTGAAAACAAAACAGAGGCTTTATGGTGCAAATCCCCCGCTCCTCCCCCGGCAGCACCGGGAATTCCAGACAGAGAGATCGGGAATTCCAGAGATCCAGGAATTCCAGAGAGATCGGGAATTCCAGAGAGATTGGGAATTCCAGAGAGATCGGGAATTCCAGAGAGATTGGGAATTCCAGGGAGATCTGGGAATTCCAGAGAGATCCGGGAATTCCAGAGAGATCTGGGAATTCCAGAGATCCGGGAATTCCAGAGAGATCCGGGAATTCTGGAGAGATCGGCACGGAGAGGGCGGGAAGCGCCCGCGGCCCTCACGGGGCCCTCACGAGTCCTCCGGGGATCCCACAGGATCCCAGAGGATCCCCAGATCCCACAGAGCCCAAGGGATCCCACAGGATCCCAGAGGATCCCCAGATCCCACAGAGCCCAAGGGATCCCACAGGATCCCCAGGGAGCAGCAGGGAATCCCTCTGGGCCAGGAGGATCCCATAAAATCCCCAGGAGCAGCAGGGAACCCCTCTGGAGCAGGAGGATCCCACAGGATCCCCAGGGGAACGGCCCCAGACCCCGCAGCTGCCACGGGGACCCCACAGAGCCCCCCAGGCCTCTCCCGGAGCACGGACAACACAAGAACTGGGATTTACGGACACGGACACAGCGCTGGGAGCAGGGGCAGGGACAACACGGCCTCAATCTCTGCTTCATTTCGGAATTTGGGGTGCAAGGAACCCCACACTGAGGCGGGAGGGGCTGTCCTGGCTCAGAAGGAAAAATTCCTGGGTTTAAGTCATCCCAGGGGAGCAGGAAAGGTCAGGGGGAAGCCCAGGGAAGAATTCCAGGGGGGATTCCTCAGCCTTGCTCAATCACTGCCCAGCCCCTCAGTTATTCTCCATCATTTATCAATTATTCTAAAGGTGACCAAGAATTTGAGGTCTGTGTTTTAATCCTGATAAAAATCAGTAACATCACTCCTGATTTAAAAATCCCAAATCCTGATATTCCAGCTGAAAATAATAAAAAAAGAAAATTAACTGACAAAGAGAATATAAAACACAATTTCCATGGTGTGGTTGTCTCAGTCTTGGAAAACAAAATTCAATTGTTGGTTTAGCCACATGGCAAAAGCAGAAGGCTACAAATTTCCTCCTTAAAAACCTAAGCATGGGAAATGCAGGAAAAGCTTAGGAAGAATCAGAACAGGCACGGATTTTATGCCCTCAAAAAACACCTTGTATTAAAAAATAGTTCAAAAAACACCTAAATTGCCCCTTCCATGAGGGGAACAAAGCACTGAAATATTCTTTAAAAACCTCCCCAATTCCAGCCAAACCCCCTGGGCTGTCACATTATAGGGATGGTTTGGGAAAAATGTGGATCAAGGGGGGAATTCCCAACCCCAGACTCCATGGCTCAAACTCCTCCAAAATCCCGCCTGAGCAGACCCTGGGTTTGGGATAAAATCCTGCCTGAGCAGATCCTGGGTCTGGGATAAAATCCTGCCTGAGCAAACCCTGGGTCTGGGATAAAATCCTGCCTGAGCAGACCCTGGGTTTGGGATAAAATCCTGCCTGAGCAGATCCTGGGTTTGGGATAAAATCCTGCCTGAGCAGATCCTGGGTTTGGGATAAAATCCTGCCTGGGCAGATCCCGGGTTTGGGATAAAATCCTGCCTGAGCAGACCCTGGGTTTGGGATAAAATCCTGCCTGAGCAGATCCTGGGTTTGGGATAAAATCCTGCCTGAGCAGATCCTGGTTGATCCCAGTGCTGCTCCAAGCTGGGATGGTTTGGATGCACTTGGAGAAGAGATTTGGGATTCACTTCCCTGAGCATTCCTGGTCTGTCACAGCCAGACCACCCAACAATCCCTGCCAGCCCTGCCCCAGGTGCAGCCAAAACTGGGAAAGGGCTGGAATTGGAGCCACTTTTCCAATTTATCACCTGGTTATCAACACTCCAGGGGCTGCTGGATCCCGGGAAAAAGGGATCAAACACCACAAGGGATCAAACACCACAAGAGCCACTGATAAGATACTGGTAAGAGACAAGCAAAGTACCACTTAAAGCAACTTAAATAAAACTTGGGGTTTTTTAACCAACCTAAATCCAGTCCAACCTATGGTTTATAACCATTTCCAAGGCAAATCTGAATTCTGGGATGGCACAGACTTGACAGGAAGCAAAACCAGCACGAAAATCCAATGGCTATTTGAGAGCTCCAGAGAGGATCGAGGTATTTTGTCCCTTTACCTCCTGTGGTTCCATTCCACAGAATGGAAACGAAAGGACAATTCCCAAAATGAGGACAATCCCTAAAATCTTTGTGCTGCACCAAGCACTGTTCCCATCCCAGAAAACTTTGGGGAAATAATCAACAGGAGAGCAGAAGGTGCTTGTGCAAGCCCAGGTCAGAGCCTTCTGCCCAAACCCAGCCTGGCTTTGCCCCTCCTGTGAAGTGTGCTGCTTCCTACAGCTGCAAGCTTGGAAATTCCCGAAGGAAACCCAAAATTCCCACTGGAAATGCCATTCCTTCAACACTTCAGAGCCTCAGAATAATTTATCAACAACTCCAGCAGGAACATTGTGCAAACACCATCTCCAGAAGGACTGGAGAGCCACCAGAGCCTCTTCTGGGGTTCACCGTGAGGAAGGACCAAGCCCAAAGCACAAACCCCTGCCTGGGCTGATCCATCTGAAAATACCTACCAGGTTCTCCAGGTCAGAGCCACCTGAGCAGCAATGTCTGTGTCTGACTGGGAGGGGAAGGAGGGTGAGAGCAGGGAGCAGAGCTGAGGCACTGGGGTGGAAGCCATGCAAACACAGAGCTGGGGGGGCAGGCAGAGCTCTCCCACCCCCGCGGGGACTGGGAGCACTGGGAGCACTGGTGGGACACACACACACGGCTGGGACACGGGAGCAGAGGGCTTGGGAGAGCTGGGAGCATGGAGAGGAACCTGGGGTGGGTGTGGGACACAAATCAAAGCCTGGGTTTGTGGTTCAGGGAATGTCCTTTGGCACTGTGAGGATTCAAGCCCAAATGCACGGGAGGAAGAGGAGCACAGGGAGGCAGCTGCCCGGTCACTGCATCCCACTCACCAGTGCCAGGCTGCTCCACAGGGGAATATTCTGCCCTCACTCTGGGCACATTGAGGGATTCTGCTGCTGGAGCTGCCCCAGCTTCACCACCAACCCCAATTTCCCCTCCAAACTGGTTTTTCTTCCCTCCACCTCTCATGTTTGTGACCACCACCAGCTTTTGGGACATTCCTGGAGGCACTGAATCCACCTCAGTTTTAATTTAGCAAAACTAAAGAATTCTGTGGGTATTTATGAGAGAGCAGAATTGATAAATCCTCTGCCTTCCACTCAGAGTTGTGGTGTCCCTGTCAAAACAGAGCAAAACCTAAGGAAGTTTCTACAGCATGAAATCAGCAGGAAGAATCACAGCCCAGCGTGTGCTCTGGTCCTTGGGACTCACCAGTGGGGACAAAACCAAGCCAGAGTGACTGAGAAATCAAAGGGGGAAAAAATCAACACAAAACCCAAATTTGGACGTGCTGTCCAGTGAGAACTGAGAGTTTGCAGCATGCTCTGCTCTAGGGGACAGTGCTGCTTTTGGAGGCACAGCAGAACTCACAGAAGCAGGCAGAAGAGAGAGAGGTTAAGAAGCAATTAAGCCAGGGTTAAGGAAATGCAGACAACTCCTGCCACTGGGACCCAGGGCTGAGCTTACCACGACCTGGCTAATGAAGGAGACCTGGAGCTTCTGCCAGGGAACCATGAAGGGGCAGCACTTATTTAGAAAGGATCCTCCTTACAGCCTTCAACGTTCAGTGATGAAACAGAAAATGGATTTTCAGACTCTTGTGATGCTCTGGAAGAATTCCCTGCATTTCTTTTCTCCAGGTGGGATTCTCCAGAGCAGCCACCTGGGGCTCTTCCAGCAGCATCAGGGACTGAAAAATGCACTTTCTTACACTGGGGCATCATCAAATTTTGCCTGTTTTTAATTCCTTGCTGCTGGCAGGTAAAAATCCCCCTTCAGAGGATCACACTCTCTCCCAAGTTGTGATTTCCATCCAGGACATGTGGATGTGTGAGGAGATACAGGCAGAGCAAGGAGAAGCAGCTGGCATGCAAGGGAGTGTGCTGGGAACCCATTCCCTGCCAGCCACAAGCTGCTCATTTTAAGAGCATCTTCTCCAGTGTTTTCTCTCACTGGCTGTGTTCTCACATAAAAAAGGTCCTGATTTAAATCAGTTTGGGGCATTCAGTGTAAATATTTCAGTATTTAGTGCCCCAGGAGTTTTCCTGCTGCAGGAGGCACTGAAATCCCCCCTTTCCTGCCCTCCCAACCTCACCCCCATCAGCTCCCCTGGGATCCTGGGAACTGAAAGGCTTCTACCTGGAGGTTCTGCCCCCCAAACAAACAGCACCCCAGTGCTCAACCAGCAGCCTGATCCTGTGATTCTCTGCTCTCTCCAAAGGGCAACTCAGCAGCTCCTGCAACCCTGTGGGAGTGGGGATGGAGGGGGGTCGGTGATGCATGAGGCACACACGAGTCACAGTGAGACAGCTATGGGGCAGTGATGGAGAGATCCAGCTCAAAACACACACGAGAAGCAAGGCCTGTGGAAGCACAGAGTCCCTTACTTGAGGGGAGCTGCCAGGAGAGAAGCCTTGATTGGAGACAGGAGAGGTGGGAGACTGGTTGGCTGGGGAGCCAGCATTACTGCGGTACTGCTGGAGTGAGGCCTACAGAACAACACACAATTAAACACCGTGCCAGGGAGGGAGCCCTGCAAAACACAAACTCCTGGAGTGGTGGAGCTGGGAGAAACCATCCTCTTCAGTCTCTGTGTGGGAAGACAGGATTATGTGAATGAGGTCCCAAAAGTGTGGGGGGAGAGCTGTGGGATAGCCCCAGGGCAGGGACAGGCACAGCTGGGAGCATTTCCTGCCTGCTCTCACTTATGCTTGGTTCAAAATATATTAAAAAAAAAAAAATCAGGTCAGGCAAGGATTTAGGGCAGAGAAGTCTTGGAAGCTGGGAATAATTCAAAAAGAATGTCATTCATGCTTCAGTTCCAGTGCCAGCCCCACATCTGTGCTCCGTGGGCTCCTGCTCTGCCTCCAGCTGTGTTATCAGCACAGTGCAGGTGACAACACCTGAAGGATAAACCTGGGGGCCAAACCTGTCCCCACACAGCCCCAAACTCCACTGCAGCCCAGCTCCCTCAGGGAATTCACACTGTGCTCGGCAGGCTTGTATCTGGGATTTTTATGTGCTTCTCAGGTGTCTTGAGAAGTTATTTTCAAAGATTTAATTTTTTTTTTTTTCCATCATAAAGAACCCTGGTTTGGAACAAATTAATGGTATTAATGGTATTTAAATAATGCTGCACTAATTAACATAAAGAGTAGCCCAGCTCTTCTTATTTTGCTTCCGTTAGAAATTAAGGGATGGTTGAGGAGAACCTGCAATCCAGGGAATTTAATCAGATTTGCAGTGTGGGAGGGAACTCTGCACTACCAATTTTTGACCCCAAATTCTGTAAATCGCAAGAAAATTTCCCTTTTTGCCCTGCATTGCCACTTACAACCTGTCAGCAGCCACCCAAACTAGGAATAAATTTCAATTCTGCTTTACAAAACCTGTGTAGAAGTTGCCAGCGAGGCTGTGACAGCTCCAAAGGCTTTTTGATAAAGTGGCTTTAAATCTGTTTATTTAGGAATTACTTGAGTTGCTTTAGAAGATAAGCACAGCAGCCTAAAAGTTCAGGTCATAAAGAGGTTTAGGATGAGGAAAGCAACACAGAAAGCAAAGGATGAGATCAGAATTGTCTGTACTGGTGCTACATGAGGATTAGAATCAAAACAGGGACACATTTTGAGTGGGGTGGGATCCTTTCCACTGCTGGATTGTCCTTCCCTCCTCCCTTTCCCACCCTGGAAGGGCAGCAGCTGCTCTCAAGGAGCCCCAACTGTTAAGAATTTCATCCACAATCGAGTGCAGATCACTGGAATTGATTTGTTCTCGTTCCCAAAGCCCCTCCTGTCACTGCAGCACTGCCAGGACACCACGGCTGGGACACCCAGGACCCTCCAGGGCCAGGAGGGGCTGGGGGAGCTGGGGCTTCCCTTCTGTCCTGATTCCTGATTGGGGATTTTCAGCTGCTGAGACAGAACATTTCCTATCAGGCCACGTTAAGACAAGCAGGAAAAGAGATCTGTCCATAAATCCTTGCTCCAACTCTTCTGGGCACTGGAGGCAGCCACAAACCCCATTTTGGGATACAGGTTCTAAAACTCCTTGAAATAAAAGGGTTCTCTGAGTAGTGAAACAGCAGAAAATACCTGGTTCTCAACAACTTTTGGAAAGTGAATTTTCCAGCTGGTATTTTATTGGAAAATGTTGTTGTAGTTGGACTCTCCCTCAAGGTGCTGGGAGTTCCCCCAGTCTGTATCAAGCTGTCTTGAGGGGACACTGAACACCCTGACACATCTCACAGGAAATGCTGATAGATCTGAGCTGGGTCTAATCAAACCTGGGACAAAACTTAATAAAAATTCTCCTCTAGAAAACATTCAAAGGTTCACTCAACCAAAACCATTTTAAGTTTACTTCAGCCTCCCACCAAATTCTCCTGCTGACGGGGTTGTCCCAGCTGATCTCCCAGCCCACCCTGCACATTCCCAGCTCTCCCCAAGGCAAGCCCTTCCCAAACTCACCGAGTTGATGTCTATGCCCATGGAGGGCTGGCTCTGGCTCCCTGGAGGTGACTGGGGGATGGTGGAAGGTACCGTGACAGACAGAGGGGGCAGCTGGGGGCCCCTCTGCAGCCCCGAGCTCTGCAGCAGAGGGGGGGTCTGGGGCAGGGAACTGGCCACTGCTGGCTGCTGCTGCTGCTGGGAGCTGGTCTGGGTGAAAAAGGGGTACGGGGGGAGCTGCTGCTCCAGGGACAATGCATCCATAGCCACGGCCTGCAAAAGAAGGAGCAGGGTCAGCCACGCTGCCAGGGAATTCTTCTTCGCACCAAGAAAATCGAGCCAGGCTTGGTTGGTGGTGTCAAAACGGCACCTAAAGGTTCAGAGAGTCAAGGAGGTGCTCTGAGATGTTCCTGCCCCTGGCAGGGGTGGATTGGATGAGGTTTGAGGTTCCCTTCAATCCAAACCATCCTGGATAAAATAAGGCTTTAAAAGCCCAGTTGAACCTTAAGGTCAGGAATCACCAACCTGGGCAGTCACAGAGCCACAATGAAATCAATTTAAAAAGTTAATTGGCCTTCTCTCACGAATTAGAGAAATGGCTTTCCAATTCAACAGCTCACTTTTGGACAACACAAAAAAAATGTGCTCTAAGAGATGGTTTTTAATCACAGTTCTAAAAAGCAGGAAGTCAAGTCTGTCCCCTCTACAAGCCTCTCCTGTTTTAAGGCTCTGAATTAAGGAACACCTTTAAAGGGGGAAATCACAGAGTAAGAGATGAAGTTCATGGAGTCATGGAATGGTCTGGGTTGGAAAAAACCTTAAAGCTCACCTTGTCCCATGGGCAGGGACATTATTCACCATCCCAGGCTGCTCCAAGCCCAGTCCAACCTGGCCTTGGACACTGCCAGGTACGGGGCAGCCACAGCTGCTCTGGGAATTCCATCCCATTCCCTCCCAGCCAGGAATTCCTTCCCAATGTCCCTGTGGGCTCTTTGAGCCAAGCTCCCAGCCCAAGCAGATGAAAACAAGGAAGCTGTGAGCAGAAAAGCTGACCTGGCCCCTGGGCTCGTACCTGAGTGATGGGTGAGAGCGGGGACAGCGTGGGGGACATCTGCTGGGACTGGGGCCGCCGCGAGTCCGCGCCCAGGGACAGGGGGCTGACGCTGGGCTGGCGGTGCTGGGACGGGGCCGGCGTCGTCGTCATTCCTGCTGGGAACAACAAAGCACCCTCAGCAGGGACACAGCAAAGCCCTGCTGACAGCTGTACCCAAAATCCTTCCCTAAAACGGGAAAGAAGAGTGGCCTGAGCAGGTAACACTGAAGGCGCATCGGCCGATCGGGCGGGAGCTCATTAGGTGATTTGTAATTAATTTTGTCGGGTTGAAGAGCATCAGGATGAGAGGAAGAGCCCTGTGGGTTGTCCTGGCTCAAGCCCAGGCCCGGTTGGTCAGGTTGGTGGCCAGGATGAGGAATTGGAAGAGGCAGAGCAGGCTCAGCAGTTCCAGACACCACAGGCACCGCGCTCGCACACCTGCACTCGCCGAGCCCGGGTTCTGCTCTCTTTGCCTGGGCTCAGACTCTGGCAATGAGAGAACAGATCCTGGCAGCAGGCTTATCAGAGGGCACCTGAGGTATTGTAAAAGCAAACACCTCTTTAATGGAAAGAGCAGAAGCCAAACTGGTTATGCAGGAAAAGCCCCATTTTTAATGGCACGCCAGGGCAGGAAATGTCCACCAGACTCCCAAGAGCCACGACCCAGCAGGAAGTGAGGACAAACCACCCAAATATTATCATTTTGTTCAGATCAAGCCAAAAATCTGGGGGTTAAGAAACCTCTCCTCTTTTCTGCTTCACCCCAGAGGAAGGCAGCGACCCTGGGAAGGGATCTGAGGCCGGGCGAGCGCGAGCTGTTCCCCGGAGCTGCCAGAGAGCAGCAGCCACAGGAGCCTGGAGCTCCCGGGCACCTGGCAAAGGCTCAGGGCTGCCAGGCAGGCTGCCAGCGAGCCAGGAAGGCCAGGCTGCCAAGGAGGCAGCAGGAGAAGGGGCTCAGGCCAGGCAGGTGCCCAGGCAGGTGCCCAGCCCAGCACTGATGGCTCCCTGGCAGGAGCTGCCCTGCCTGCTGCCCCTCGGGGCTCTGGGGCACAGCCCGGGGGCTCTGGGCACAGCCAGGGGGGCTCTGGGGGCTCTGGGGCACAGCCAGGGGGCTCTGGGCACAGCCAGGGGGCTCTGGGGGCTCTGGGGCACAGCCTGGGGGGCTCTGGGGCACAGCCAGGGGGGCTCTGGGGGCTCTGGGGCACAGCCCGGGGGCTCTGGGGCACAGCCAGGGGGGCTCTGGGGGCTCTGGGGCACAGCCCGGGGGCTCTGGGCACAGCCAGGGGGGCTCTGGGGGCTCTGGGGCACAGCCCAGGGGGGCTCTGGGGCACAGCCTGGGGCTCTGGGGCACAGCCAGGGGGGCTCTGGGGGCTCTGGGGCACAGCCCGGGGGCTCTGGGGCACAGCCCAGGGGAGCTCTGGGGCACAGCCTGGGGGGCTCTGGGGCACAGCCCAGGGGGGCTCTGGGGCACAGCCTGGGGGGGCTCTGGGGCACAGCCTGGGGGGGCTCTGGGGCACAGCCCAGGGCTCTGGGCACAGCCTGGGGGGCTCTGGGCACAGCCTGGGGGGGCTCTGGGCACAGCCTGGGGGGCTCTGGGGGCTCTGGGGCACAGCCTGGGGGCTCTGGGCACAGCCTGGGGGCTCTGGGGGCTCTGGGGCACAGCCCAGGGGGGCTCTGGGCACAGCCTGGGGGCTCTGGGGGCTCTGGGGCACAGCCCGGGGCTCTGGGCACTCCTGAGCAGGGCACAGGGCTCAGGAGCCCTCACTGGGCTTTGTGCAGCAAGGAAAATCAGCTTGAGAAGCAGCAAACGCTGAGCAGGGCAATAGATAAAGTGTGGGGTGGTGTCCAGAGAGAAGCTGGAATAAAATCAGGGGTACATCTTTAATTTCTTCTGTCTTTGACAGCTCAGGGAATGTTTTCAAAGCAGTTTCAGCCTCACCAGTTTGGGTTTGTATCATTTACTTTGCTAATTATGGGGAAAAAAAAATGTGGAGCTCCACTGTGGCTTAAATCCCAATTTCTAAACCCATCCCTGAAACTTTGGAGAGCAAAAAACTCACTCCCAAACTCACCTGCTCAGCCACAACCTGCTCACAGCCATTCCCTTCTCCCAACCAGGAGAAGTGGGAAAGGGAATCCTGCCCAGCACAGGAAATACATTTGTATTTTTGGATACAACTCCTCATTTCTATTCTAGGAATCAACAGACTTGCAACTGTCACTGATAATAATAATAATAAAAAAATAAAAAAAACCCCAACCCTCTTCATAATTATTTGAGTATGAGTGAAATTACTTTAAAAATAGCAATTAATAATTAAAATATTAATCAGTAATAGACTCCAAAAGGATCTTCATATGAAAAAAAAATGCTGTTCTAAAGGAAAGGAAAGGAAATAAAAGGGCTGCTGGAGATATTCCCATGACACAAGGGATGCCGGGGTTCAGCACAAGGAACTCCAAGAGAAGAAAACATTAAAAAACTAAATAATGCTAATATTTATATATATATATAAATAAATAGACACCAAAAAGACCCCAAAAATAAATCCCCCCAAAAATAAATCCCCCCCAAAAAAGCAGATTTGGGCATCAAGAACATGAAATAAAAGCCCTGTAACTAAACATAACTTCCCCATTTTTCTGCACACAGAATCCAAAGAAAGAGTGAAGGGAATTCCATGGATGCCCAGCTTTGGGAAGAAAACATTAAAAAAATAAATAACACACACACACACACATATATATATAAAAGACACCAAAAACCCCAAAAATAAATCCCTCCCAAAAAAGCAGATTTGGGCATCAAGAACATGAACTAAAATTCCTGTAACTGAAGATAACTTCCCCATTCTCCTGCACACAGAAGGCCAAGGAGGAGTGCAGGGGATTCCATGGATGCCCAGCTTTGGGAAGAAAAAACATTAAAAAAAATAAGTAACACTTATACATATACATATATATATACATATATATATATATATATACATATATACATACATACATATGTATATATATACACACACATATATATTATATATATATATATATAAATATATAAAAATAAGACACCAAAAAGACCCCAAAAATAAATCCCCCCAAAAAATACATATACATATATACATATGCATATATACATATACATACATATATATATACACACACACGCATATATATATATATATAAAAAAGACACCAAAAAACCCCAAAAGTAAATCCCCCCCAAAACAGCAGGTTTGGGCCCCAAGAACATGAACTAAAATTCCTGTAATTAAAGATAACTCCCCCCTTTCCCTGCCCACAGAAGCCAAAGAGGGCATTGATGGCAGGGCTGCCGTACCCTGGCTGGCGGTGCCGATGCCCAGGTGGGTCAGGTTGGCCGCCAGGTTCCCGGTGCTGCTGGAGCTGCTCAGGGCTGGGAATGTGGATTCCTCGGGGTCCAGGGGCGTGGGCAGCGGGGACGGGAAGTGGATGTTGGTCAGGTCGGGCAGGGAGCCGCCCGTGTTGTGCGTGGCTGGGATCAGGGCTGTAGTGCTCTCCTGCTCAGCCGATGGGAAGATGCTACATTTAGGAGAGAAAAAAAAACAAAACAAAACACAAAATTAATGAGTAGTTCAGCCTGGATGGAGCTTTTTAAAATTTAGTTAACAAGGGATTCCATAAAGATGGTTTTTAGCTTTTTAAAATGTTTTTAATAAGAAAATTTCATAAAGGTTTTTTTGAAAATATTTAAAATTTAGTTAACAAGGAATTCCATAAAGATGTTTTTTGGCTTTTTAAATTTTATTTAACAAGGAATTCCATAAAGATGGTTTTTAGCTTTTTAAAATGTATTTAACAAAAAAATTTTATAAAGATTTTTTTGAAAATATTTAAAATTTATTTAACAAGGAATTCCATAAAGATGGTTTTTGGCTTTTTAAAATTTAGTTAACAAGGGATTCCATAAAGATGTTTTTTAGCTTTTAAAAATGTATTTAATAAGAAAAGTTCATAAGGATTTTTTTGAAAATATTTAAAATTTATTTAACAAGGAATTCCATAAAGATGGTTTTTAGCTTTTTAAAATTTATTGAGCAAGGAATTCCATAAAGAAGACATTTTCAGCCTTTTAAAATGCTTTGAACAAGAATACTCCATGAAGAAGATACTTTGATCTTTTAAAAATGTATTTAACAAGGAATTCCATAAAGAAGATATTTTTGAGCTTTTAAAATGTATTTAACAGGAAAATTTAGAAAAAAGAAATTTTTTTGAGCTTTTTAGAATTTATCTAACAACGAATTCCATACAAAAGGTATTTCTGAGCTTTTAAAAATGCTTTTAACAAGAAAATTTCATTAAGAAAATACTGCTGAGCTTTTCAAAATGTGTTTAACAAGCAACTCCACAAAGAAGATGCTTTTTGTATTTCTGACTCTCCGAGGGTCTTGCTTTGTACCCAGAACCTGCCCAGGAAATTCCAAAGCAGCAGGAGATTCACGGATTTTACCACAATTTCACTTAAAGATCTCAGTGCTCTCAAAATAAAAAATGAAAATTGCTGGGAACTCACTTGATTCCTGGAACTTCACAGGATTTAGGTCTCGATGACCCAGTCTGGAACAGAAGGGAGAGAGATTTAAAGGCAAAGATGCTGCTGGAGGGTGTTGCCTGGGAGGGAATTTCAGTTATTGAGTTTAATTTAATCATTGCTGTGTAAGATCTAGGAGCTCTTAGATATTTATCATTTTTTTTCCCTTTGTTTGGCCCAACGAATCTTCAATCTCAGGAGTTTCTCCTCACCTAACCAAGCCTGTGCATGCACACACAAATAAAATCCTTTCTGATCTAACAGTTATGATTTGTTTTTAAACACAGCATTTAATCCCCAATCTCCTCAAGTGATTTACTGACAGTAACTAAAGCTTTCATTTATCTAAATATGTTCAGAAAATAACATTTCTATGCTTTGGAAGGTGCAATTCCCACCTTTTTAGTGTCCCAGCCTTGCTTAGAGAGGGTTTTGTCTGCATCAGAGGTGGTTTCTTCCATTCCAGGGACAGTCAGCAATAAAACTGAAAAAAAGAAAAAAGGAATCATTAATGATCAATAATATTCAGCTTCTCACTGAGACATTCTCAGGTTGGAGGTTTCACCTTTGGGAAAATCTTATGGAGTTTAAATTATCAAGGAAAATGAAACAGTTGCATTCAGTTGTTTAAAAACCCCAAAGATTCCTGAAACCAGACTGAAATTGTATTTAATTCATTACTAAATCAGTGAGACTTAAAAAACACCCACCCAAATAATACTTAAACCAATCTGGCTTCCAACTGATTCTGCCCTATCCATGGAAGGGTTTATTTCACATTCGTTTTCCCTTCTTTTGCAATTAGCACAAGTGATGAAGAGCCTGAACATCCACAGGGCTTCCAGGAGGACAATTCCAGTGGGGAAAATCCAATCTCTCCTCCCTGGGCTGGGGAAACACCACAAAGCTGCAATTCCACCCTGCACACCCCAAGGACATTCCTTTGTTGTTTAAGGTGGCAAAGAAACAAACAACAAAACAACAAAAAACAGCCCAGCCAGGGAGAGACAAATCAATAAAAACACCTCACAGTGATGAGTGTAAAGGCAGATTTCTGGAATTCTGGTCTGGATGAACACTTCCCAAGGATTTCCAGCTCCAGCAGCACATGGCAGAGCTGCAGGACAGCACAGGCGTGTCCAAGGCTGCTGCAGTGTGCTCACAATCCCTGGGTGTTTGTTGGAGGAGTCAATTCAGGAGTTTTCCTCAGGAGCAGGGAATTTGAAGGCTGGAGAAGACCTTTAGGATGAGGAATTCCCAATTTTCCCGAGCTGGAGCAGGCCCAGGGCCCAGCAGAGGGCACCAGAACTGAGGGTGCCGCAGCTGCTCCAGCCCGGAATTGTTCTGGGATTGTCTGGACTCTGCTGCTTCCAGGGGATGATCCCAGTGGGGCTGGCCCAGCTGGAATTGTTCTGGGATTGTCTGGAATCTGCTGCTCCCAGGGATGATCCCAGTGGGGCTGGCCCAGCTGGAATTGTTCGGGGATTGTCTGGAATCTGCTGCTCCCAGGGGATGATCCCCGGGCCAGCAGTGAACAGGGGGTGAAGCCTCTGCTCCTTCCCTGTGTTCCTGACTGGGATTCTGGGAACCCCACGCTGCTCCAGGAGTTCCTCCAGAGCTCTGGGAGAGCTGAGAACTCAACACCAGAATCCCACCAGGCCTCAGGATCCTCCCCCAGGGCAAGAATGACAAAATCCGGAGGCTCAGGAAAACATTCTCCCTTCCTTTGGTGTCATTTCCCTGGATTTCAGCACCAGAAAGGGGAACGTGATCCAACTGTTGTGTCAGCACTCCTGACCTTTACAAACACAGGGAGCCCAGCCCGTGGGGATTCCATTCTTACAAAGCTTTTTATCTTCTTTCCTTCCCTGCTCACCTCTTTTCTGCTGCATGTCCTGTGACCCTCCTGAGAAGGATTCCTGCTGAGCTGGAGTCATGGTGCTCTGGTGCAAGGCAGAATCAGAATTTGTCCTGAGAGAAAGCAAAACCCACAATATTTTTCTTGTCAGCTTCACTAAATAAAAAGAATTTTCCTCTCAGATACGCTCAATAACTCAGTAAAACCTCAGGATTGTGCACTAAAACCCAAAAATCTCTGTATGGCAGAAACCAGGCAGAATTTCCTCGTGAAACAATCAATTTGCAGAACAAATTAGTTCAAGTTTGAAGAGCAATTGTTTCAATAATGGGATTGAGAGGAACACAGGATAAATTGGTTGCCCTTGTTAGAACAGAGTTTTATCTGCTTTGTTCAGATGAAACATGACCAAATAATGCCATTTTTAAGCTGTTTAGCCATACTTTGGTTATTGTGCTGGCTGAAAAACAAACATTCCTGGCTGGGAGGAGGCAAAGGAATGGTTGAGGATGTTGTGGAGATGGGAATTTTCGTGGCCAACACATCTCGGGGTGAACTTTGTGAGAGAGGCCACTCTCAAAAAGTGTAACTCTGTGTTCCTTCCCACTGGAACATTCCCAGCCCAGCCCAGTTCCTGCACCCAGAGGAATATCCAAGTCTTGGGCTGTGCCTGGGAACTTCTGGATTTTTAAAGATTTTTAAGGATTTTTGAAGCTTAAACTTGAAAGATTCACCTTTTAAAAGGCACCATTAAATGAAGGTACCACTTGCAGACACCTTCATTTTAAAGCTCGTTTAAAAGGAGCACTGTTGGATGAAAAACTCAGCTTCTGAATTTCCAAAGGCACAAATCCAAGCTGTTGCAGTGTCAGAGGAGACCCCAAGCCCCCCAGGATGGTGGCACCCACCTTCTCCAGCTCGTGTCCGACGGCGGTGACAGGTACACGGTGCCGTAGGGGCAGCTGTCCACGTGGGCCAGGGTTAAGGCAGCAACACTTCCCACTCCAGCAGGACATCTTTTTCTCAAGAATAATCCCAATTATTCTGTCAGAACCACTAAACCCACAGATTCTCTGTGGGGAGCTGTAAAAGGATCTCAACCCAAAGTATGATCTGGGTTTCTGTAATATCTGAGCAGTAAAAATCCTTCCTCCTTTTCCATGGATTTAAGTCCTGGTGCCTCCACCCTCGTGTCACACATCCCCTCCAGCCCCATCAATCCCAGCTGATTTCAAACCTGTCAGAAAGGATCAGCTCATTCCCATCCCCAAATGCCAAAAGGATGAATCAACCTGCACCGAAATGCAGGAGGAGCTGCAAAGGAGAATCCTGGCTTGGCTTTGCTCAGCTCTGAAGGGAAACTCCACGTGCCCCTTGATCACAACTGGCTCAGTACCAAGACAAAAACACCGAAAGACCTCTTTACCTGTCCCTCAGAAATGTAGCTATGCTCTCTTGGGCTGTTTGCCAAAAAACCCACCCAAATCATTCAATACTTAAGGGAGAGCAGGAGGCTTCTCAGTGCATTTTCAGCGAGTTGTAGCAGGAGTGCAGGACCTGCCCCTACACTCTCAACAGCTTTGTTCTTTTGGGTTTGGATTATTTTCTTCTTTTATTGAAACCTTTTTGCTTTTTCAAGACACGCTCCCTCGGTGCCACCTCACCATTATTTTAAGCCATTCTCTGTGAGGTGCTGGACACCCTCAGAGGCACCGAACCCTCGCAGAGCTAAACACATCTGCCCCTTCCAGAAACTCAGCGCAGAGGAGAAGGGAGCTGTGCCCAGTGCAGGCAGGGGCTGGCCCAGCCCTGCTGCCAAGGATATCTGCCTGCCGTGCTTGTCCACGGAGAGCGGGCGGCGGTGCGGCGAGCCCAGGCGGTTCCGGTCCCGGTACACCCTGTCCACCAGCCCGTGGTGCCGCGTGGTCCTGCTCGTGTCCAGCGCCGACGACTGGAACGGGGTCTGTGAGAGACACGGGCATTATCCACAGGGAAACCCCTCCCCAGCCTGCCCAGAGCCTCCTCCTCCTCCTGGGCCAGCCTGGGTCATTCCAAGGAATCAGACTCAAAACAAGACGTGGAACTCGTGGCGTTTTGGTTTTCCTCCGACAACTTTTTTTGGGTTTGTTTTTTTTTTTTTGGGAAAGCTGCTTCCTGCAGGAGGGGCCATGCTGGCCTGGCTCAGCAGCCCCGGGGCTGAGCGTGGCAGGAGCTGCCAGCTGCTGTCCACATGCCCTTGGTGCAGCATGCAGGGTGCATCCAGGAGGAACATGCCGCCATCCAGGGCAGGAGATGCAGGGAGGAGCTGCACGCTGAGCTCAGCATTCCCCAGGATGCGCTGCCTGCTCTCAGGGCTGCCTCTCACCCCTCCTTGCAGCAGATTGATTTTAAGGGGACACTGAGAGAATGAAAAGAGAAAGAAAAGCCGTTTCCTTCCTCCTCTGTCTGATGGCTTTGAAGTGATTTTCAGCTCCTTCAGTGACCCGAGGTGGGATGATCCCACCTGGACTCTTATCAGCACTGACATCCTGAGCGGCTCCTGAGCAGCTGATTTCAGAGCAGGAGGATGGCAGGGGAAGGACAGGGAAGATGAATTCCCAGGCTAAACTGGAAAACTTTCACATTTTCCACAGCCCTTCCCAGTCTATACCTGGGGGGGGACAAAGGAAGTACCGAGGGGTCAATCTCTGCTCGTACTCCACCAGCAATTTATGGGTCTCCAGGGAGAAAAAACCTCCCCAGCCCTGCACTCCCTGCCAATGTGAACAGCTTTGCTGAGTCCCTCAACACCATCTGTTTGGAAATCCAAAATTTCCTCCTCCATTCAGGTGCTGCACGTGGCAAATGCACTGTCCTGTCTGCCAAGCCATGAAACCATCTGGCTTCCACATTCATCCCTTTTTTTTTTTTTTTTTTTTGCCTTTTTGCTTTTCTTTTTTTTTCCAAGTGTCAGCTTTGGCTGTTGAAAAGATTATTTCTATAAAGCTTTGCATTTATTTTGAAAGGCTTTGTTTGCATGAACTTTTTAAAGAGTCTTTCTACTATTTTAAACTCTTTTCTCTTCAGCAAATATTGGGCTCCTCACCCTCTCTGCACACACAGGCTGTGTTAACAGAGCTGCAGAGGGGCTGTGGTGTTTATTTTCTCATTTCAGGGCCAACATTTTATATGCAGCAGAATATTTAAGGCAACAGGGGACTAGAAAGGAGCACAGTGACTTTTTACAGGACTCTCAGCACTTCGGATCGTGGGGTTTGTGCTTCACTTCCTCACTTGGCTGAGGAATCTCAAACAGAATCTCAATTTTAAGGGTTTTAAATTCAAACACGCTACTTTAATCTCTGCTGCAAGCCCTGAACAACAATCCCCACACAGAAGTGGGGATATTCATCATTCCAAAGTGACAAAAGGTCTCAAACTCCTCCTTTTTTTCTGTTGTCACAGCCCAAAAGGCAGCAAAATTTGCAAATACGTGCTTGGAAGGTCAACAGGAAAAGCAATTTCCTATGTCAGTGGTGTCAGTGCAGAGCTGCTAAAAAAGGAGCAGCAGCCTGGAGCACAGGGAGTGCAGAGCTCACCTGGAATTTAAAGGGAGGCCAAAGCACAAAACTATAAAGACAAAATGTTCAGTGTAAGAACAGCTATTTCTTAGGGTTTTACCTTTTTTTTAGCACAATTTCCTTATTAAAACCACAATAAAAATCTCATTTGAGTGCAGCAGTGGCCCAAATAAATGTGGAATGTGTCCCAGCTCAGGGCTACAGTTTATAGAAAGAGGGATTTTGGGGTAATGCTGTTCCCTGGCTTTCCAGGAACCAAGATCCCAGAAGAATCCTGAATTTAGGGAAACAAAAAACACCTGAGGAAATGGGTATCACCTCCAACAGGTCTGGCTTCTCTCAGCAACCTTCCCATAAAATTTATTTAGGGCCCAACACCAGGACAATGTTCCTGGATTAAAATTCCCCATCTCTGCATGGCATGAGATGTTTAACTATAGGGAAAAAAATGGATTAAAAAATCAATAGAGCATCAATTTTATTTGGGAAAATGAAGAACTGAAAGGGTTTCACTCCCCTGAAAAACATTCAAGGGTTTGAGACCAGACCCAAAATCCCCCAAACCACGAAAAAAGCAGCTCAATACAGACAGGAAGGAAAAAGCTCAGTGCTCTCCAAGTGTCCTTTTAGGATTTATCAGGAAATGAACCCAGGTGAGGTGGATGAGGGGGAAGGAGGAGTGGTACCTACTGCTGGCTGATATTTCGGTGCCTCCTGGTGCCAAGCAGGATTTGGGAATTCATTCTGCCCTTCCCCACGGATTTAAACATGCAGGCTGAGTGCACATGCTCAGAGATTGCTGGAACCACAAGGCCAAGACTGAATAATCCACTGTCTGCACCAAATAAACCCCCAAAAAACCAGAAATGACCACATGACAGCAAGTCCAGGGAGTCTGCACAGGAATTATTTGCATGTTCCAGACTGGGATGCATGGCAAAACCTGGATTTGTGTGCCAGCCCTGCAGTCCTGTGGAGCTGGGGGTGAATCAAATAAATCCTGTGCACGGCAGAGCGGGTGTGCAGAAATACGTATCCACCTGGGCAAACGGGACCAGTCCTAAATACGTATTTGCACAAACCTAAAAACTTGTTTACCAAAGAGACAGGAACTGCTCCAAAGGCTTCAGCCAGAGCTCCGTTGTGCTGCAAATCAAAGAAGCAGAAGATGCTCAGACACCAACGCTCTCAGCAGGCACAACCACCCAGGCTCTGCCTTCACACCATCCCAGAGTCGTTTTTGCAGTCGTGCTTTCTGCTGCAGATTGGAAAAACCTGGAAAGCTTTGCCCCCACTGCTACAAACACATGGGGTTGTTTTGTTGCTTGTCACCGTTTGTGATCTGGAACAACATCAATTTGGTTTTGGTTTAGTGTGTGTGTGTGAAATACAGAAACCCCCAGGGTTTAAGGATAGTTTGTTTCCGTCTCCTCCTCCAGTCATTCATAAATTTTTGAATATTCCCTTTTCAGCAGTCAGGATTAAAACAGTCCAGGTAAAAATCACCAGTGATGGCCATCAGGCATAGAAATACTGAAACATTATTGTTTAAAAGGAATTCTTAACCTCCTTAACAAAAAGCTTGAGAGGAAAGCTTGAGCAGAGCAGACAGTGTGGAATAACACTGAGGACTTCAATCCACTACAAACCTCTGCTCTGTATTCCCCAAAGAATTAAAGATTAAAATAGACTTTTGCCTCTCCTCTTGATTCAAGCTTTTAACCTGCCCAAGTTCAGCTGTCTGCACCTATTTCAAGAAGCAGTTAGACGAGGTCAGCAAGAGTTTCTCCATCTTTATTAGGCACCCTTCATCAGAAAACCACAAACTGCAAAATTTCCTTCCCACCACATCCTCATGAGCTCAACTGTAACTGTGACTGCTCAAAAAACAAAAAAAGGAAAACCAAGGTAGAAATGTTCATTATTTTGAGCACTCTAAATCAACTAAATGTGGAAATCAGGAATCTACAAAGTATCCACCAACTAATCCTGTCCTTGAACAACATCCTCTGTCCAAACACGCTTCAAAACAGCAAAATATTCACCTGAAACTCTCATTTTCTCTTCAAGGTGCATCATCCCTGGAGTCACAAGACCCAGCCAGGATATTCTTACATTTCCTCCCTAGCCAGCCCAAAGGACAGGGATTATTCTGATACCACTTTGTGTCCCACTGCTCTTCTCCTCTCCCAACATTCCTCCCACAGAACATGCACATCAATTCCTTTACCCTCCAGCTCCCACCATCACCTTTATTTCCTCTCATTTTGCCTTGAATTTGCAGCACCTTCCCAGATTTCATTAGGATTGCATCTCTCAGATTATTCCTGACCCCAAAGCCTCACAGCCAGGGACAGGAGAACTAAAATCTACCACAATCAATACCAAAAAAAATCCCCAAACATCCCAACCCCATCAGAAGTTTTCAAACCAGGGTGCTGACTTCTGGACCAGCAGCTGCCTGGGAGGACACACCAGCATCCAAGCACAGAATTCATCCCCAAAGGCAAGGAAAAGCCCCTGAGCTCACCTGGAAGGGGAGATCCATGGCACTGTTCCCAATCTGATTCACATTTGGCAATGACCCCCCGTAGTACTGGCCACGACTCTGCCCCAGTTGCAAATATTGGGTTTTCTGCAGCTGTAGCTGAAAGAAAAGGAGGAGGAAAATACAGTTTTAACTGTTTCAACCAGCACAACTTGACACACTGATCACTGAGCATGGAAATCATTAAAAGGCGTCAATCCAACTTTTACAAAGGAAGGTTGACCTTCTCCACAAGTTCCTTGCAGCACGAAAAGCCCTGGAGAAAGGGCAGGGAGAGATTTCCAAGGAAAAGGCAGAGCCAGGTTTTCAAACAAAGGACAGAGAGTGGTTTTCACAGAAAACCCCTTCAGCCAAGAAATAATCCAACCACCACCAAGAATTCCCTGTGGGACAGGTACACGTGGAAATGAAGGGGATGCTCTGCAAAGCTTCTCTGAGTTCCAGGTATCACCCTCCAGGAAAATATTCCAGGAGTTTGCCCATAGCTGGGGACATTTCTGGATGTTTACGTGGGATGCTGAGGGGTGCTCAGGCATGTTCAGGGGTGCTCAGGGATGTTCAGGCATGTTCAGGCATGTTCAGGCATGTTCAGGGATGTTCAGGGGTGCTCAGGGATGTTCAGGCATGTTCAGGCACATTCAGGAATGTTCAGGCACGTTCAGGCACGTTCAGGGATGTTCAGGCACGTTCAGGGGTGCTCAGGGATGTTCAGGGATGTTCAGGCACGCTCAGGCATGTTCAGGCATGTTCAGGCACGTTCAGGGATGTTCAGGGATGTTCAGGGATGTTCAGGGGAGCTCAGGCATGTTCAGGCATGTTCAGGCACGTTCAGGGATGTTCAGGCACGTTCAGGGATGTTCAGGGGAGCTCAGGGATGTTCAGGGATGTTCAGGGATGTTCAGGCATGTTCAGGCACGTTCAGGGATGTTCAGGCATGTTCAGGCACGTTCAGGGATGTTCAGGCACGTTCAGGGATGTTCAGGCATGTTCAGGCACGCTCAGGCACGTTCAGGGATGCTCAGACTGCCCACACCACACTGCCAGCACCCAGACAGGATGCAGAGAAAAGGCCCAGCCTGTTTATTCCATGCCAACACTCTGAGGAGTATCCGCAGAGGATCACAGAATTCCAGAATGATTTGGGTTGGAAGTGACCTTAAGGATCATCTCATCCCACCCCTGCTATGGGCAGGGACACCTCCCAGCACCCCAGGGTGCTCCAGCCTGGCCTTGGGCACTTCCAGGGATCCAGGGGCAGCCACAGCTGCTCTGGGAATTCCATTCCAGCCCTTCCCCACCCTCCCAGGCAGGAATTTTATGTTAAAACAGTCCCTGAATACAAGCTCACCCTGAGGACAGCTCACGCATTTTCCTGACATTCAAACAATTCCTAGAAAACTCAAATCCCTTCTATTCACAGAATTTCCCCCAGAAGCCACCGATTTCCAACAGCACAGACAGTCAGTATCTCCGTGCTTGAGCTGAGGGACCAAACTGATCCCTGACTTAGGAGATGACTCGTGGAGATGAAACCTCTCCACAGAGCACAGAATCTCAGGATCACTGAGGTGGGAAAACAGCGCCAAGGTCAGGTCCAGCCTTTGCCAGGGTGCTCTCAAAAGGCTCAGCTCTTAGGGCAAGACCACTCACAAAGTGGTTGAGAGTTTATTTTTTCCTTAAAAGAAGGGGTAGATAATCCCCTCAGGCCAAGCTTTCCCTATCAAATGGCTGGGAAAGATCCCACGTAAGGAGCAGGAAAGGCCCCTTTGCTTTTCTTGTGCAATATTTTGCCACGCAATTCCTGAAGCAAGACGTGAAATTAGAGAAACCCTGTGCTGGTATCACTTAATGAGTCACAGCCCCTCCAACTCAGAGCACAAAAAGCACAATATCAGAACTAGCTGTGCTTTTTCCCTGGCCCCTGCATATGTTTTTGTTGTTAAGTAAAATAAAATAAAAAATAATTTTTAAAAAAGCCTTGTTTGGGATTTGGGCCAGACATTGAAGTAACTATTTCAACAGGTGTTGGTTTCCTTTCAAGAACCTCCAAGCGGCACCCAGGGAGGAGGGGGTGGCTTTGTGTTTTTTTTAGGATTTTGGGTTTTTCCTCAGGCTATTCCCACCTCAACGCAGCACAGGACAGGGAGGTCAGGAGCATTTGTCTTTCTGCTGCACTTCCATGGCAATGAGGCGACCCCAAGAGCTGGGGAGAGCCTGGGCCGTTCAATGGCTGGGCTGCATCATTAATTTCAGCGAGGATAAACACTCCTGGAGCCCCGTGCCAAAACTAAGAGCAGTGATTGCTGCTGGCTGCTCTCATCCATCAGCACAGCGGGGAGGGAGAGCGGGGCTGCTGCTCTGCTCAGCTCCTGCCTTTCAGGAGAGAGTGGCCCCCAGACTCCGCATTTATTGGAGCCCATCAACAACTGCCACTTGCAATCTGCGCCGATCCAGCCTGAGCAGAGCAGGATTTGTGTCCTGAGCGCCTCCCAGCTCCGCCTTTTGGAGCCGGCAGGAAAATCGGGTTGAATCTCAGGACCTTGCTGTCATTCCAGCAGGAAATCAGCACTGAAATCACCTCTGGGTTTTGGTTTGTTTTTTTTTTTTTTCCTTCTCAGCAAAAACAAACACAAAAAAAGCTGCAAATTTCTCAGAGATACCTCAGTGCACAGAGGGAAGCAGCACCAAAATCCAGAATAAAAGTTTGGGAAGGGACTTTAAATATTATTTAATCCCACTTCGCAACTTCCACTACGCCAGGTTGCTCCAATCTGGCCTTGGACACTTCCAGGGATGGGAAATCCACAATTTCTCTGGGCAATCTGTGCCAGGGCCTCCCCACCCTTTAGGAAAACAGATGCTGTGACTAAAATGAAATTTCATTTTGCTCTCCATCCACCCTGCGAGGTGGAGCAGGTACATGGCACCACTGGGGATGAAGTTCTGAGAGGGGTTTGATTTTAAAAGGAAACAACAAAAAGGAAAAGCCTTTTCTTAATAGAAAAAAATCCCATTACTCTGGAAATGTTAACAAGTCTCAGGGCAGCCCCGGGGTTATCTCCTGGGGTTGGATTCAATTAGTGCAATTTGGATTCTGGATGAATTTCGACAGGGAAGGATGATAAGGAATTACTGAGTGCTCACCAGATTTATTAATTTCATGAACCACGAGAACTCGGTGACTCCACATTGCAGCTTTTCCCTTTCTCTGTGCTGTGGCCAAGAGCAGCTCCCTGACAGCTGAAAATATTGCTAAATAGTCCTGTTCCTTCCCAAGGAAGCTTTTGGTAAGGAAACAGCTTTTGCTTGTTAAACCACTTTATTTCTGCTTGGTTTTCTTGTTCTGAAGAAATGTTCCCCAAACGCCAGATCCAAATGGAATCTGTATTTTTCCTTCCACCAACCTTTCTCTTACTCCACTTAACTTTAAATCTTTATTTTTTTTCTTTAAAATCCAATTTAATCATAAAAAAACATGTCGTTTATATGAGAGACATCCATTTTTCCATTTGGGTTACCATTTGCTGGACACACAGCTGTGTTTGTAGGGAGAGATTCAAGTTCTACAGTTAAAAAAATAATAAAAAAAGACAGAAACAAAACCCTAAATACAAATCCAGTTTTCCTACAGACTTTCTGATGTGCAGATGGGAATTAAATGAAACATTTATTAAGAATTCAATACTTTAGATTATTGAAATTCTTCCCTGAAAAATTCTGAGTAAATTACAAATTTGTGGGCAGAACTTATGGGGAAGTTTGGCCATTTTGGCATTGTGAACCAACCCAAACCCACTGTAAAGGTTTTTCTTAAAAGGTCTTTTTTAACAGATGAAATCTGGACTGCCAGAACGATAATAAAAGGGTGGAGTGTCCGTTTGATAAAACCCCAGATATCTGATGACTACAGGAAGCCAAGATTTGGTGATAATGGCTTTTTCACTGCCTTGCAGTTTCCACTCCGAGCTCTCTTATAATTTCATTTTTTACCTTTAAAAAAACCCTTCCTCTTTAGCAGCTCCAGCCTAATAAGCAGCAAAAGCAGCGCAGATTAAAATTAGAAAAGTATTATTAAAGCTTAATTGGGACTTCAGTTCTGCTGGCAGGATTTAGTGGGAGTTCTCGAGGCTGCATTATTGGGAAATCCCGTTGTGGTGAGCAGAGTTTGCTTGGACAGGGATGAAATTTCCCAGGAATGTTCACCTGGAGCACCCAGGCCTGCTGCAGGGTTTGGGATCGGTGTCAGCACCGGATTTGGGATGGGAGGAACTTCCCTGAGCGCTGAGAGGAAGCAGAAGGCAAAGAGGCTCCCAAAGTCCTGCTCTGGCTTCTCTCTGCAGCTGGAATTAAACACCAAGTCAAACAAACCCTGCAGTTCCTGCTGCCATCCCAGCGGGATTGGAGCCTTCAAAGGGAGATTTCTCCCCATTCACAATCCTCCTGTTGATAAGAAAAGCAAATAAAAGCTTAAAAAGAAAGAGACCTTAACAGGGATGTAATGATTCCAGGTTAGATTTAGTGGCAGTGCTGCCACCAGCTACAAATCACCTCATTAACCCTTGAATCATTTAAAAAGTTCTTTAAGGTGCCAAAAACTCTCCAGATACCCAGACCTTGGCTCCTCAAGGGAACCCTTTTCTGGTAAAAAAATTCACATTAAAATTTGAATTTTAAAAACTCAAAACTTGCTACTCAAATAATTACTACAATTAATACACATTCAAATAACGGCTCGTTTATGAACTCGCCCTCCCTGAAAACTGCCTGGAATTTCTTTAATTCACTGAGGAAGGAACCACAAATGAAGAAGAGAAAATCCTGGGAAACCAAGGAAAAGGGAATTTCTGTGTTGGCCACGATTTTGTTCACTCCAGCAGCTGCCAGTGCTCTCCACATCCCCAACCTGAATATGGAAATTAATAATGAGCAGACACGAAGTTCTGAGCACAGAACAAGTTTCTGGGGCAGAGGATGTGGTTGTAGATCCCAAACTGTTCACATCTCAGGGATCCTCCTGGAAAACAGGAATAATCCCAGCAGAGGAATTTTGGAAAAGTTGCTCTGGAACTCCTCCTGAAGGTTTAATTATCCCATCAGCAACTCGAAGTCTGAGTGGTGCTCCAAGCCTGGAGCAATCCAGGGAAAAATGGGGATAAATGAAGATATTCCAGATATTCCAGAAGCTCCCAGTCAGCCACCACCACCTCTGGATCCCACTGGGGGAATGAGGATAAATGAATTAAAATATCCTGCTGCTCCCAGAGGAGATGAATGAAGGCTGGGAAGACTTCTGGATTTTTTCATCTCTATAATGCTTTTAGAGCTTGGGTGAATACTGATTGTTTTTATAATTTTATCACGTTTCGGATAATTCACAGCAAATAATTACAAACATTTCCATTATTTACATGTTACTGATATAAATTCACCCCATGTTGTTATCAAAGAGTTCAATAGGTGGATGAAGAGATGGATTTGCAAGTTCAGCTTTTAATTCCCCGTGTAATTAAAAATTAATATTATGAAATCTAACAACAGCAACATTTTCACCTCAGCAGGCACCTGTAATATGTAAACAATGGAGTTTATCTTCAGTGCCCTGATAAGTGAGGGAAATAAATTTCATGGTGCAAAGCCACATGTTTGAAATCGTCTTTCGGAGCACCTCAGAGAAAGACAAAGGTGTGATAACAGCAAACCACAGCTCGAATTCTGTGATAAAACACCCTGGTCCTCTAGGAAAGGACTTGAGCCAGAGGGAGATAAAAGATAATCTGAAATTCCAGCGAGGTGAGCAGGCTGCTGTCAGCTGAGAGATAAAACAAGGGGCTCTCCAATCCCAGCCAGTGCCTGTGGGAACACCCTGAGAGCGACAGCGGCGCTTTCCCTGGAATAATCAACATTTCACGGGCACGAGGAAGAGGGAAGGGGCTGCAGAGGCTGCTCCTTCACCCTCCCCAGCCTCATCTGTCAGGAGAAAGAGCAGAGGAGCTGTGCCTCTCTCTGCCTGGGCTGTCACACTCAGGAAGAGGCAGCTTTCTAAAGTCACCGATTTCCTGCAGTTTCCAGCCGCGCTCCAAGAGCAGCAGAGGCTCCAAAGGCGCAGCTGTTCCTCCCAGGAAGGAGGGGAAAGGAAATGAAGGCTGAAGTTGAGAGGAAAGGGATAATCCACAGCGAGAGCAGCTGCTCTGCCTGCCTCGCTTGGGACTTCAGAGATTCCAGCAGCAGCAGCTTGGAACAAAATGTTTTGCAACGGGTTGGGGTTTGTTTTTTTGGTGGGTTGTTTTTTTTTTTTTTTTTTTTTGCATTTTCAGGGTGTTTTTAGTGTCATAAAAGTGAAGATTTGAAGGCTGGCTCTGGACAGAGGAGTGAGGACAAGGCCAGCACAAGTTTCCCTTGCTGCCTGTGCCAATCAATCCTTGCTGGCCTCCCAAGGATCTTGGTGTCCTGGAGCGATGGATTTCGCAGGGAATGGGACAAGCAAAGAGCCAAAACAGGAAGCCAAATGTCTACCAGAAACGAAGTGAAAATTACCCCGAAAAACTGCAGACATATGGGATGAACTGGTGGTGACCCTGGGCTCGTGGAACTGCTACATCATTGTTTACTCCTCCAGCAGCACAACTGTCACTCCCGTCACTTTTAAGGATTTGTTCCATTATCCCATCACCGTGTCAGGACACAAACACAGCTCCCAGGCCAAGCAAACGCAGCCAGGAAGAACAAAAATGCAGGGAAAGGCCAAAAAAAAGGCATTTTTGGTGCTTTTATTTTATTTTTTTTTTGAAGGGAAGGAAGCTGTTGTAATATCTTGGAATTTAGCAGCCACAAAAGAGCAGCAGTTTTGTTTCTGCCACTGAGACACTTCCCAAGCAACTCCTTTCTCAGAGCTGAGAACACAAGGCCAGCCTTGATTTTCAGGGATTTTAATTTACACCCCCAATGTACGAAAACACCCACATTTTCTCAAAAGCTTCAGAAATTAAAACCCAAACGGGAGGTGACACCTCCAAGGACCAGGAGCAAAGGGCTGTGGGATTGTCCCAGCTCCCACCAGCTCAGCACAGAGCAAAGGGGAAGCAAAACCCTCCTCTTCCATCTCCTGGAATGAAACAGGAGCTCCATGAAAAAACAAACTGGGATTCAGAAAAAGGTGTTTTCATCATGAGTGTAATGAAAACTGCCAGGCACAGGGAAGGGCACAGCGAGGCAACTGCCTTGAGACTTTCTAAATCTGATTGTTTTTAGGGTTACCTGATAGCATTGCTCCAATCCTGCACTTCCAGTGGCTTCCCAGGAAAATCCTGAGGTCTCAAAGGCTGCAACACCTGCAGGAGGCCCCAGCAGCTGCTGAAAAACCTCTCCAAAATTAAGGCAGAACTGCAAATTCTGTGCTCTGACAGAGGGGAAGGAGGTGATGGAGTAAGTTCTTATCTCCAGTCTGTGATAAGCTGAGGAGGGCATTCCCCTCCTTTGGATTTGGGACTAAAACCACTCATTTTTGCAGGCTGCATGTCCAGGAAGCAGAGAATTGGGAGGCAAGGATGACTTTTTCTTTGTTATCAGCAAACTTTGGGTACTTGGGTGACTCGTGGAGAACAGGAGACAAAGCAAACCCAGAAAACAACCTCAAAAAACAGCCTGAAGAAACAACCCCAAAAAACAACCCCCAAAAAAGCAGACACACAGCCCTACCCCACACAGCTGAGGTGCAACAGAGCACTCACTACAAAACAACCTAAAATAAATTTCTCACAAACAAGTCTGAGTTACAAGGGACCCATCAGAATCAACCTAAAATAAATTCATCACAGAAGAGGCTGAGTTAAAAGTGACCCATCAGGATCAAGCCCAACTCCTGGCCATGCACAGGACACCCCAAGAATCCCAACTCAGAACTGCAATCCAAATAATCCTTTGCAAAGAGCATTACAGTCCAGTCAAATTAATTTCATTCATAAGAGCCGAGATGTTATTGATGAGCAAAGCCCAGGCAGGAATCAGCTGAGGCCTGGCCAAGCCCCAGCGCTGCACTTTTAGCACTCCAAGAGAGCCAATTATTACTCATGAGTTCATGTTTTCTTCACCTTCCTGTTGAAGAGATTATTTAAGACCTCAAATCACTTAACTGGATTGTTTTGTCCTCTTATGAGTCATCTCCAAATTCCAAGGCCCCATTAGATTCTCCTTCAGGAGCTGCAAGCAGCTCCCCAGGTTGCCTGAGCTATAAAACCGTGAGGAAACGGGGCTGTAAAAATCACCCAGGCTCGGAGCTCTCCCCCAGCTGCCTCCTCCAATTCCTGTGAAATTGGAAAGATCTCACACCCCAACACTATTTACAACCCTCAAAATCCACAGTGAACTCAAATACTTTTTTTTTTTCCAAGAAAAAAATTAATTTTTTCTTGTGAACCAAAAGAACCAGAAAGAGGAGGGGAGAAATTTAATGCTGTGATTATTTTTTATTCTTTATTGCCGTTTTATTTCTTTTCTTATCTCTGAACAGTGAAAACAGAGAAAAACTGCATTTTTCTCCCCCAAATGAATGAATATGAATCACTGGGGGGTCAAGGGCGAAGAATCATTAGGAACACACCTTGCAGGACTTAAATAAATAAACAAAACCATAATAATAAAGAATAAACCTTAATGCACAGGCTGTGACTGGGGTGTTTAAAAACACTTTGCTATTTCTGGTGAACAAAGGTTTACTGTTTAAAACTTCACAGTCACAACTGAGCAGCAAAAACAGGATACAGCAAACTGGAGCCTTAAAATAGTGACTATTCTTCCGAGTTGTGCTCTATCGCCGGGCAGGGAGCCAAGCAAAGCTACAACAGGCACCAAACCTGATTTGAGAGCTTTGAAAAACAAACCCCAGCCCGTGGCAGCTCAGCCAGTGCCACCCTCCCTCCCTGCCAGGCTTGCAGCGAGAGGCAGGAGTGGATGCTGCTGAGAATTCAATAGAGAGCAGAGCAGAGGGCTCCTGCTTGAAGCTCGTGTATTATTTGGTATCCAGAAGGCAAAGAATTCTTTCGGTTCTGTTTAGGTGGAGCTCGACGCTCTCAAGATCTTGTTTGTTTTTGGGAGGGTTATTAGCTGACAATGAGCTGTGCAGAGAATTGGGAGGCAAGGATGACTCTTTCTTTGTTATCGGCAAACTTTGGGCACTTGGGTGACTGCTGGAGGACAGGAGACAGAGCAAAGCCAGAAAAGAACCCCAAAAACAGCCCCAAAAAGCAGGGACACAGCCCTAGCCCACACAGCACTCATTACTATAAACCCACCTAAAAGAAATTTATCACAGCAAAGGCTGAGTTAAAAGAGACCTTCTTAAAGCCAATATTCCCTCTGAGCAGGGATCTGATGGAGAACGCCAGGAAACAATTGTCCAGCTTCACTAAAAAGTTCCTCAACCATCCCCATTCCTCCTATTGAAATGCCTCAGAAAAGCTGAAATAAAAGCAGAGATGCCCTCATTAAGTAAGATAAAAATAGCTTTTATGTTCCATTTTTTATTTTTAGCTAAAGAATGAAAATTCAGTTATGTAACCCTACAATTTTCGTAAATTGGGAGCCAAGCAGGGCATGTTTGCACTCTTTGGGGTTCAGGGGCACCTCACTCTGCCCTCAGAGTGGCCAAAAGCTACAGAAAATTGTTTGTGGCTTGAAAATGTGGCCTCAGCCAACCCTTCATGTATCGAAAATATCCAAAATATCATCAGAGTCCAAATTCTTCGAATGCAAAAGGCTCATTCAGCACAATCATCTCCCTGAACCAGAGGCAAATCTAATTACAAGGAGAAGGTCAATCAGACATTTGAATCTGAGCTGGCTGCTGGAAACTTGTGCAATACTTAAGATATTAAATAAATATTAAATCAGATATTCTCTATCCCTCTTGCTGCCAGGAATAAATACAATCTACACCGAGACTCCGCAAGGAATCAAAAAAAGTGAGAAGTCAGGGGATGAAACAATCCCTGCCTTCCCTTCTCCCACGGAGGTTTTTTATTCCTTTAATCCAGCTTACAGATGTTGAAATCCCACTCTGAGGCTCCAGAGCTGGAAAAATCTCCTGCACAGCTTCACAGGCTGCTCCTCCAACAGGTCTGGAGAGGCCCCATCCTGTCACCAACAACTGCTCCTCTGTCTGAGGTGGGAGCTATCACCATCTGCCTGGAAATTCATATATTTTGGGATATCAACTCCAATTCCCTCCCCTCCGAGACCTCGGCCGTCCAAGGAAAATAATATTCACATAAATAGTAATAGCTGGGTACCAAAATTAATTGAAAATTCATCTGACAAAGCTGCAGTGTGCAGTTAACACATCTTACTGCTCAGGAGTGATAAGTAACCAGAGTCAAACCACCAGCGAGCAGCTCAGCAGGGAGAGCACAGAGGAGATTTTCCCCATCATCAGGAAAAGTGATAGACCAGGCAAAGGAAGGAAAAGACACTTGGAGAAAATCTGCCTGTGAAGCAGAGACTTTCAGCCAGGGCTGTGGAATTCTTGCTGCAGCCTCAAGCTGCAGCACTTCAGCCTCCTCCACTTCATTATTTAAGAGCTGTTTTTTGTGGGTGTGCGGTGTTGTTGTTTGATTGCAAAGGATTGTTCTGGTACAAGGGGAAGAATTTTCAATTCCCGAGAAATAATTTGCAAAACAAGGCTGTTATCAACACTTGGTGACAACTTTATGATTTATACAGTCCCAAGGAGATCAGGCCAAAACGTAAAACAGAAAATGAGCAAGAGGGGCTGTTCAATGCTCCCTCGGCTCCACAAGCACTACTGGAGATCCTCACAGATCCTCATGCCTGGATATCACTTCCAACAGCACGAAATGCAAATAATTTCAAACAAATCAAAGCAACATTTGAAATATTAACTCCAGAGATGCTGATAATAAAGACTCACATCCAGCTGCCACCTCCAGCTCACGGAATTCCAGAATGGTTTGGGTTGGAAGGGACATTAAGGACCATGCAAGTGCCACCCCAGCCATGGGCAGGGACACCTCCCACCATCCCAGGCTGCTCCAGCCCTGTCCAACCCGGCCTGGACACTGCCAGGGATGGGGCACCAAAGCCTTTGGGACCACGTTTGTTTAACAAAACGTGAGGAGTTGAGAGCAGAAGGGAAAAAAAAAAAAAAAAGTGAAGCAGCAGCAAGGTCACAGCTGGTCACTGTCACCAAATGAACCCTGCACCCAAAAAATCCACCTGATTTTTAATTTACTGCTTTTCACTCCCTCACTCCAACCCCTCAGGAGCCCCTCAGCAACAGCTCCTCCAGCACAGCTACAGAAACACCGCGGAAGAATTCCAGCCAGCACAACCAGGAATGGTTTTAACCCAGAAAAGCTTATTTTCTTCAATTTTTTTTTTCTTCAAGATCCAGCCTGACATTTGCTGAAAAGTGCCTTGAAGTCTACTTGAGTTTCAGATCCTGCATTAGGCACAAAAATATCGATGCCAGTGTGCAGCAGAGCATTAGGGAGTGATCGATGCTGTCGGGGCCATGGACCAAACTGCCCTTCCACTGCTCAAGAAAATGTTCCTCTGCAATCACAGATGGATAATGGGGAACACAGATAAATATTTAGCCTTTAATACATTTTGGTTAAATCCCTATTGATCATTTTTGAGAGGATGTCTGGTTTTTTTGCCAGAGTAGTGTTTGATTACCACGACAATGAAAGTGCTCGGTAACACTCGATAATTTCACAGAATCACAGAATCCCAGACTGGTTTGGGTTGGATTTAAAATCATCAAATTCCACCCTGTGCCACGGGCAGGGACATCTTCCACTACCCCAGGCTGCTCCAAACCTAAATGTCCAAACTTTGGACATTTCCAGGGATGGAAAATCCCCAATTTATCCAAGCAACCCCTGCCAGGGCCTCCCCACCCTCCCAGGGAGGTATTCCTTACAGAAAATTCACACAGTGCAGGAAATCTGGGTTAAAATTCCCCCCAAGAGCCCCAGACTCATGGGTTTGCTTTAACCTGGTCCAGCCCTGCTGTACCCACATGGGGCCACGCTGGACTGAACACAGTGCTGGACATGGCAGTGAAAACTCTGACTGAAATGTGCCTGGGGCTGCTGCCTCAGCAGAGTCAGGGCTTTGATATTCCTGAAGTGCAGGAAGTGCCTCCGAACCAAAATCAATGGCATTGATAAATGGATCATAAAATGGAGAACAAAGTGTTAGTGAGAGGAGCAGGGGGTTGATGGACAGCGGATTTCAATAAACGTTGTTTCTGAGATAGTTAGAAAAATAAAAATGCAGTTTACTCAATAAAAAAATTTGATAAGAACTGATCTGATGGAGAAACCCAAGAACAGGTAAAAATGGTTCCCAAGCCCACGTCCTCACACAACCACAACCACACTCTGGGCTTTCCAGGCCCTGGGGTTTCCCCCTCCTTTTCCTTTGTGCAGGGAGGAACAGCTCTTTTTCCATTCCATCTCACAGATCCTGAAGATAGCTCACCCTCAGGCCACACTGCCGCTAAAATCATTTTTCAACACCAAATATTCTTGCAAACTCCTCTGAGGCACACTTCCCGTGGCGGGGCTTTGTGGGGTGATGTGAGGCAGAGATCCCCCCTCACCCCTGGCCAGCACAGAATTCTGATTTAACACATCCCCAGCCCCTCCTGTCCCCGAGGGCTCTGGCACCTCTGTCCCTTCCACAGTCACAGCTGGAACTCAATGACAGCACCACAAATTTCAATTTCTGACTGGTAAACCGAGAGAATCAGTATCCACACCTCCCCCTTCTCAGTGTAACCACAGGCTCAGCTCCCCTCGGCAGCTTGTTTGGAGGGGAAAACCCCAAACCAACCCCAAAGAACTGGAAGAACTGACTGTACCTCACCTTGAGAACAAATTCTCTTCCTAAATGAGCACCTTCTATAAATGCAAATTACCACCCAGTGCTGATGCTAAATAAAACCCAAACGCAGCAGCCGGAGCTGAGTCCCACATGTTCACCCTGAGAATTACAACCAACCACCCAAAATGCAGCAGTTGTACAATTCAGCCTCACGTGCTCCCAGAGCCTTCCCAGCTTTGCTACATCATTAACACCCAGGGATTTGGCCACTGCACACAGAAAGACTTTGTCCAGCAGCAGCTGTGCTGTGTGGGAGTGATGGGACAATCAGTAAAAAAGTCATTGTCTCCTTAAAAAAAAAAAAAAAAAATTAGAAATCCAACAAAAGCTGCCTGGGTTTGCCAGAAGAAACCTTGCCCTGCTCGCTGCAGTTTCCCAGGATGGCAGAGCAGAGCTCCGTGTTTACCTTGGACAGCTCAGGCAGGCTGAGGGAAGCCAAGGGTTGCACAAGAACAGAGATTCTTTGTGCCCTGGCAGGTCCCCTCTGCCTCTCACCCTGCTGATTTACAAACATTCTTTCAAAGAATTAAGGGCACTGCTGGCTCACCCAGCCTCTGATGCCACAGCCCCAGGTGGAGGCACCTGGAGCATCTCAGGGGCTTCCAAACTCCCTGCTTTGCTTGGACACCGAGTTCCCAGGACAAGGGGGAACGGCCTCAAGCTTTCCAGGCTGGAGAGCAGCAGGAATTTCTGCACGGAAAGGGGGCTCAGGTATTGGAGGGGCTGCCCAGGGGGGCTGGAGTCCTCAGTGGGACTTTGGTCCCAAACCAACACCAGCCTTCGGTGGCACTCGGTGGGGACAAGCTGGGGATGGGCCACAGGTTGGGCTGGGAAGGCTTCTCCAACCTCAGTGATCCTGGGATTGATCAGAGAATGGAATTCATCCCACCAGTGGATGAGCACAGATGAAACCCAAATCACTCATTTGTTGGTCTGGAAATGCGTAAACTCAGGGTCCAAACTTTGGGAACGTTAATGAAGAAAAAAATACCCTCTACAGCTTGAAAAATTCACATTTGTGTTTGGAGAGAAGCTCATCTCTACCCTGAGCTGGAAGCATCAGTCTCTAGAAGGGCTCAGTCCTGATTTTGATGCATTTCTTTAATATCTCTCAGACATTCAAAAGCACTCTTATGTCATCGGGAATTTCTTTTGTATCACATTATTTAATAAAAACCTGCTGAAGACATCAGGAGCCACTGCTGCTCTGTATCATCATCATCATCATCATCATTAGTGTTTCTCATTTTTAAAAGCAGATTAGCATTCCTGATTTAACTAAGCTTTTAAATACTGTTTTGCATATTATCTGCATCCAACGCTGAGCTGGGGATGTACAAAGAGACATTTTGATCTCTTCTACAGGAACCAGAGAGCCACTGAGTGTCTCATTTTGAAGTACAAATGTTGTGGCAGGGGGACGCGTGTGGGTTTTACACACACACTCCATCACAAACTGTGGCGTTTTACTTCATTTTTATTTCAAGTAACAATCAAACCTGTGCTATTACAACATATTCCACTTGGCAAAATTAAACCACAACAGGACTTTGTATTCAAATTAGCCAGGTTTAAAATCTCGACACCGACTTTTCACTTCATGGTGCTCAGGAACTCAACAAAAGCCACGTAGAACTTGGGGTAACACCTAAAAATACGCAAGCAAAGGCTGATGAAATTTTGCACCGCGTTTCCAAACACCACCATGAACCTGGGTTTAATTCCCTGGGTTTCCTCCAGGGCAGGTGGGGCTGGGAGGCAGCACCCACTGGCAGCTTTTTGGAGTTTGGGGGGGTCTTTATTTTCCCCAAAATAAGACTGCAAGGCCCATCAGAGGGAGCTCAAACACAGCTCTGGCTGAAAGCCCTCAAAATTAAGTGACTTTGGGTGAATATTTTTTAAAAAAAGCAATCCTGGAAACCTGAGAAAATCTCCAACAAGAACCACCCTTAAAATGCAGGTCACAAATTGTCTTTAAAAATCTTACATTTTTCAGCATTTCAAGAGTCGCACGTTGAAGGGCTCAGCACTATCTGCACGTTAATTTTTTGGTTAATTACAATTTGAAAGGGCAGCAACAGCCTTGGATGAGTAAATAGCTGCATCAAAGCATCCCTGAGCCGAGAAATTGAGACAAGTCCTGGTAAACAAGCCTAGAAATCAGTGCAGTCCTGAAATTCCAAACCTCACAGGGAAAAAAAAAAAAAAAAAAGGGAAGGAGGAGAGCCACAAACAAAACACAGGAGTCAATGTCACAGAGAAAAAAAAAATAACTCCCCCTCTCCTCTTCTCACCCACTTTGTTACTATGGGACTGGCAGAAAGCTCTGGATTATGAACACCAAGGTCCCACTCACAAGACAATTAAGCAGCTCCAGAGCTTCCATCGACCACCCACCTCCGCTCTGCGCAAGGTCTGCGCCTCCCAGCAGAGCTGAAATGCCAAAAATCCACTGTGCCAGCTGAAAAACAGGACTCTGCTGCTCCACACAACAGGGAAACCCTTCGCAAAACAAAGTTTATTCTTTCTCAAAGGATTTTTTTTTTTTTTTTGGTGAGGGTAGTGAAGGAGGGGTTGTATCAGAACTTAAAAATCCCACACGGATCCGACATCATAAATAGGTGGAAGATGACCATGGACAGAAAGGAAGTTCAGAATTTCTGCCTCTGCTCTGAGCAGTAACCAACAATAAAGCAGACAAGATGGTAAACATTGCAAAAAGACAATTACTAATAATGAAAAGGCAACAGAAATTTTGGGCTGCTTCCACCAACTGAGTAAGGCGTTTTCAAACTGACAGCAACGTGCTGCTTGCCAAATGAAAATGAGAGCAAACAGCAAAGTTGTGCTTAACCCCTTTTTGCTTTTATGCTGCATTTTAAACCCCGATGAAATCATGGAATTTGAAAGAAAAAGTCTACAAAGGAGACATTTTACTCAGCTCTCTGGTCAGTGTTTCCATCACTTCAGTACCCAGAATGCTCAGAAAAGTTATTCATCTTGGGTTCTTCCCTCAAAACCAGGTTCTTGAAAGTGTGATGGGTTTCCAAGTGCAAAACCTGGGCTGGGAGCGCTCGGATTTGAGAGGAACTGAAATGGGATCCAGGAGAAATGAATCTGGATTCTGACTTCTCTGGCAGAAGGTGAGAGCTCAACGTGTGAGTTAATTGAAGGACAACCTGTAATTGCAGATTCCAAGAACTCCCTCAGGAACACCCAGCTCTGGAGCGGCAGCAAGGATCGACCACTGAAGGCAAAATCCTGGGATGCTGAGCCACACAAGATGATTCCAGGGACTACAAACACCTCCAAATTATCCTCACTCTGGTCCCAACTAACTCCAGCAGGAACGTCCAACACCCAGGTGAGCACGAGCAGAGCTCCAGCCTCACACCTTCCCAGGCAGGTGCCTTTCCTTTACATCCAACCAGCAGCACCACCAGTTCAAAACAAATATTTACCCTCTCCCTGACACAGAGGAATAGAAGGGAACCTTTTACTGCAAATCCAGCCGTGTGTTCTGATGTTCTTGCAAAGCTTCTCCCCCGCAAACAGGCTCGTAAATTTTCTTTGAGCAGTTAAAAACAAAACACTGACACAAGCAGGTGAGACACGAACAGAACAGCCCTGACATCCCTGAATCTGGACCAGAAAAGGCATCTCGTGCCCGGAAAGCGCATTGGTTGTGCCGGGAATTTCTGCTGATGGGCTTTGCAGAGACATCACCGGCCAAGGGAGGCTTTGGAAGCGCAGCGATTTGCACCTACGACAAGCGGAGGGTAACGGGAACAAACAGCGGCCACAGCCGGTCCGGCAGCTCCCGCCCGCGGGGGCTCCGTGCCCAGCCCCGGAGCTGCGGGGGATGCCCCGGGGGGCTCTGAGGGACCCCAAGCCGAGGCTGCCCCGGGCTGAGGAGCACACCCGGGCAGACTCCAGCGAAGAAACCGCGACACCTGCCCGGAGCTGCGAGCCCACCGCAGCCGGCCTGTGCCGGGATGAGGAGCGGGGGAACGCTCCAGGCGAGGCTGAAGGGACCGGGATTCCCCTCAGAGCCGGGACTGTCCCGGCGTGAGGAACAGGGGCCCCGCTCAGAGCGGGGAGATGGAACCAGACCCCCTCAGACCCAGGAGAAGGAACTGAGATCCCTTCAGAGCCGGGGCCTGTCCTGAGGTGATGGAGCCGGGATCCCCCCTCAGAGCCGGGCCTGTCCCGGGGTGATGCAATTAGGATCTCCCCTCAGACACCGGCAATGCATCCGGGACCCCCCCCGACCTGGGGCCTGTCCCGGTGTGACGAACCGGGACCCTCCTCAGCCCCCTGGCAGGGGACACGGGGGAGCCGCCGCCGCAGCCCAGCCCAGCGCAGCCCCCTCCCCGCCGGGCCCGCTCCGGCCGTGCCGTGATGCTGCTGCCCCGACCCTCCGGCGGGCGGGCCTCCCCCCGCGGCAAGTGCCGGTCTCCGGAGGATGCTGCGGGCCCGGTGGGCGGCGCGGGCCGGAGCCGGTGCCGCGAAACCGGGGGTGGGGGGGAACGGGGGCCGTGAGGGGGGGGCTGAGGCCTCCCCCCACCGCGGGCGCCGCCCGCCCCCGCCAGGGGGCGCTGCCCGCCCCGCCCGCCGCGCGCCGCCGCTGCCCCCGGCCCGAGGGGCTCCGCGGGGGGGGCGCCGCCCCTCACACCCCCCCCCCGCCCGCCTCAGCCGGGGGCGGCGGCGCCGAGTCTCACCCGGTGCGCGCGGGTCAGGCTCAGGTCCTTCATGACCTCCTCGAAGGCCGCCGTCTCCTCCGCCTGCTTCTGGTTGTGCAGCGCGATCTTCTCGCTGAATTTCCGCGGGTTGTTCGAGGCCGCCATCTTCCCCCGTCCGCATCCCCCTCCCCGCGGCCGAGGGGGGGCGACGCGCATGCGCCGGCCCAGGGAGGGGGGGCGGCCGCAGGGCGCGTGCGCGGCGGCGGCGGCGGGGCGGGAGGGGGCGGTGAGGGGGCGGAGGTTGCGCATGCGCGGGGCCGGGCGCGCGCGGGAGGGACGGCGAGGGCGGGGGCGCGCGCGCGCGTGCGCGGGGCGGGGGCTTCCCCCGGGGCGGGGGCGCGCGCGGGGCCCGGGGCCGCTCCTGGGCCCGATCCCGGTTCCCGTCTCCATCCCGATCCCGGCCTCTGCCCCTGTCCCTGCCTCTGCCCCTGTCCCTGCCTCTGCCCCTGTCCCCGTCCCGGCCTCTGCCCCTGTCCCTGCCCCTGTCCCTGCCTCTGCCCCTGTCCCCGTCCCTGTCCCCCATCCCTGTCTCCTCCCCGGTCCCGGTCCCAGTCTCTGTTCCGGTCCCTGCCTCTATTCCTATGTCTGTCCTCATCCCGATCCTGGACTTTGTTCCTGTCCCCATCCCTGTCACGATCCCGGGTCCCCATCGCTGTCCCCGTCCCAGTCTCTGTCCCCATCCCTGCCTCTCTCCTTGTCCCTGTCGCTGTTCCCTTCTCTGTCCCCATCCCTGTCCCTCTGTCCCTGTCCCGGTCCCTCCGTGGTGGCTGCTCAGTCTCCTGCTGAAAAATCGCCTTCAGTGATGCTCCCACTTCACTGAAATGAGGGAAGCCCAGGAGGTGCCCGACTTGGTTCATCAGGATTTCATGCAAAAATCACCTGTAACTGCAAAAAACCCGCCCTGAGTTCTCCCTCAGGAGATTTGATTTATTTCTGTTTTAATACCTTCAGCCTGAAAATCGGGCTTTGGACTCGTAATTGTCCTGTCTGCTCTAAGAGACGGACAGAGCAGATTTGGATTTGCACTGGAACGGGAACCAGAGGAGGGGCAGGGGAGCGTGGATGCTGCTACATCGAGAGCCAGGGATAATTAACAATTCTCCCAGCTAATGAGCAAGGGGTTGTGAACAGAGTCCTGCCTTATCAGTGAAGCGGGAGCTTCAAAGCACAAAAGGACCAACTGGGCTTTTATCGCATCCTCGGGGGTCCTTCCTGCCGAGTTGTCACCTCCTGCTGTTGTCCCCTGGTCCCGTCCTGTCCCCTGCTGTGTCCCACGGGTCCCTGTGCCCTTTGTCACGCCAGGGGCTGGTGCCAGGGGGGATCGGGACCACGAGGAACCCGGCCGGGTGAGAAGGTTGAAGCCTGAGGACTAATTAACATGAGAAGAGAGAGGATCGATTAACCGGCGGAAGGTGGACAGCGATAAATGAAAGAATCCGGGAGCTGCTAGCCGAGGAACTGCGATTCCTTTGTTCGCTGCAATTCCCCGCAGTGTGGAGGTTTGCAGCTCCTGGGGCTCGGCTCCTGGAAAACTTCGGCGGAGGCAGCTCCTCCCTGAGCCGGTGCCCGCGGTCAGAAAGTCCCTCAAGGGTCACCGGGGCGAGCAGAGCCCAGGGCGGGCGCCTGAGCGCTCCTTTCCCAGCCTTTCCCAGCCTTTCCCAGCCTTTCCCAGCCAGGTCCCGCAGCTCTCCCGCTGCTGGGGCTGGATCCTCATCCCGGGCTCGGGATCAGCCCCAGGGTCACGTCCTGCCCCAAGCCCCGGCTGCCAGCTGGGCTGAACATTCCCGGCGTGAGCTGAGCCCCCATCCCGACAAAGCTCACCCCGACCCGGCCGGGCCGGCCCTCCCTCCCTCCCTCGCTCCCGGCAGATGTTGCTGCAGCCCCTTCCTCGCCTTTCCCACCGGGAATAAACACCATTCCCCCTCAAATCCCCTCTGGCTGCCTGCACCAACAGCACATGACCCGGGAAATTGGCCTGGCACGCTAAAAGCGCATCCATCACCCAGCTTTAGCGGGGAGATACCGATCACCCGCATTGTTCTCGCTGCAGGAGCGAGACAATGATAAACAATGATAAATAATCGCCGGGGCTGTCCTGGGTTCCATCCCGAAGGTGCTGATATCGAACATCTCCAGCTGCCGCAGCAGCGCGGGATGAAGTGCCTGAGATGGAGCGGGATCAATTCTCCCCTCTCGGATCTCCTGAGATGGGATCTCCACTCCTGGCTCTGGGGAAGTAATGCAGATGGCCAGGGAGGCAAAGGGAGGGGGGCTGCAGCTTCCTCCCTTAAAAACCTCCCTGAATTCCCATTGTTTCCCTGTGCAGCCCCATCAGATCGAATTCCAGCGCGAACCTGGAGCCCGCTGCCTGGAATCCCCGCGTTTGACCCGAGTCCGCAGCACAAACTCCTCTCAAACGCCGCCTTTGGGGCTGCCGGGACATCCCAGGCGCTCGGAGCCCCGGGCTTTGGGGGGCTCTGGGGGCTGCTGGCCCTGCGAGCCCAGGTGAGGGCCGGGAGAGGCTCCAGAGGGTGCCAGGTATCCTCCTCTCCCCAGGGAATTGTGCCATTCCTTGGGTGCTCATTTCTGCCTCACCTCGAGCACGTCTGGGGCCATCTCTGAGCTCCAGCTCACCTGAACTGCCCCATCCCACCTGAACTGCCCCAGCTCACCTGAACTGCCCCATCCCACCTGAACTGCCCCAGCTCACCTGAACGGCCCCTTCTCACCTGAACTGCCCCAGCTCACCTGAACTGCCCCAGCTCACCTGAACTGAGCTCCATCCCACCTGAACTGCCCCTTCTCACCTGAACTGCCCCAGCTCACCTGAACTGAGCTCCATCCCACCTGGACTGAGCTCCATCCCACCTGAACTGCCCCAGCTCACCTGAACTGCCCCATCCCACCTGAACTGCCCCTTCTCACCTGAACTGCCCCTTCTCACCTGAACTGCCCCATCCCACCTGAACTGCCCCAGCTCACCTGAACTGCCCCTTCTCACCTGAACTGCCCCATCCCACCTGAACTGCCCCATCCCACCTGAACTGCCCCAGCTCACCTGAACTGTCCCATCCCACCTGGACTGAGCTCCATCCCACCTGAACCGAGCCCCACTGGGATCCCCCAAGGCAGCAGCTCCGGCTCCTCCCAGACGCGTTTGGGAAGAGATTTTGGTAACTGAGGCTCCGGAGCAAACAAAGAAGCCCCGGGGGGGCCGGGGCTGCTGTGGCCACCTCTGCCAAAAGCCCTCCCCCCGAGGGGGCAGATGCTGCAGGAGGAGCTGCTGTTCGCTGCCCGCTGGGTTTTATCCCCAGAACCTCCCTGGCAGACAAAACCCAGCTCCTTCCCCCCTCAGCGCTTCCCCAGGAAGGTGTGAGGTTGAGGTTGAGGGGCTGGCACACCCCCAGGGCAGCGCTCGAGGTTGTGCTGTGATCCTCAAACGAGCTGACGGTTCCTTTTTTTTTTTTCCTTTTGCCTGCAGACACCGCGATTTTGATCTTTCACACTTCCTACTTAATGTTCCTGTTGACATTCCCATTATCCTCGGAGAAGAATATCCTCAGAGCCCCCAGTTATTTTGAACCGGGCTCCAAACCGTGCTTGGAGTAGGAAAACATTCTCTTGTTTCACTTGGAACTGGTGGGAAGTTTCTTTAATTTGAGATGTCCTTGTTTCCAGAGGGCAAATAAAAGCACCTGAACCCCTCTCCCCTCCGACAGCCCAGCAAATCCACTCACACAGAAGGTTGGCTCGGCTCCCTGCACCAATATTCCCCTGTCACCCTTCCAGCTTCGCTCCTTCACCATTCCCTGTAAATTCTAAAATTACAGAAAGCCAAGCAAACGGGGACCGCTGAGAGGAATTAATTCTCATTTCCACACCTCGGATCTTTCCGCTGCTCCGGGAGGTTTTGGCAGCCGTGCCAAGGGTTCTGTTCCCCGTCCCCTTTCCCAGAATCGGGGCTTGGCTTTGTTCCACACGGGATGCAGGGATCGTTCCTGGGGATGCAGGGATCACTCCTGGGGTGCAGGGATCGTTCCCGGGGTGCAGGGATCACTCCCGGGGATGCAGGGATCACTCCCAGGGGTGCAGGGATCACTCCTGGGGATGCAGGGATCACTCCTGGGATGCAGGGATCACTCCTGGGGATGCAGGGATCACTCCTGGGGTGCAGGGATCACTCCTGGGATGCAGGGATCACTCCCAGGGTGCAGGGATCACTCCCGGGGGTGCAGGGATCACTCCTGGGGATGCAGGGATCACTCCCGGAGTGCAGGGATCACTCCTGGGGATGCAGGGATCACTCCCGGGGTGCAGGGATCACTCCCGGGATGCAGGGATCACTCCCGGGGTGCAGGGATCACTCCTGGGGTGCAGGGATCACTCCCAGGGATGCAGGGATCACTCCTGGGGTGCAGGGATCACTCCCGGAGTGCAGGGATCACTCCCAGGGGTGCAGGGATCACTCCCGGGGTGCAGGGATCACTCCCGGTGGGATGGGATTCTGCACAAAGAATTCCGTGCGGGAATTGCCGGAGCCGGGCGAGGCACGGGCGGCGCCCCGGGAAGGGAAGGAGGCGCAGAAGGACGGGAAGACACAAATTCCAAGGGATTTTGGAGGAACGGGGCGCAGGGAATGATTTCCCACTGCCCCCGGGCAGGGCTGGATGGGATCCTGGGGAGGAATTCCCCCCTTTGAGGGCTGGAGCTGCTCCTCCAGGGCCTCCCGGAGGAAGATTTCTTCCCGAGATCCCATCTCAGGGTCCCTCCTCCCCCAGCGAGCATCCCCGACACGCTGAGGACACCTCTGCCCATCCAGGGCTTAATTCTGCTCCCTTTCCACGGGGAAAACTCGGATTTTTCTCCCTCGGGAACAGGAGCCCGGGCTTTTGGCAGCCTCCCCTCAGGTGCAAACCCCAAATCCTGCAAAGAGGAACAGCCCAGGCACCCCGGGGCAAACTTCTCCTTCCCAGCCCTGGGTGAAACCCAAACCTTCCTGCCAGTCCCAGCTGCAAAGCACCGTCCTGCAGAATTCCAGCCTCGGTCCTGCCAGAGAATCCCGCTGCATCCTCGGGAGGATCAAACACCGGGCCGCGGCTGGGGGAGGCAAAAAGAACTTTGCATTTAAAGCGAAATAATTGCCAGGTCTGTGGGCAGGCCCGGGTTTAACAGCCTGATTACAAACATCACTTTAGCACATGGAAAATACCTTTTAGCAAAGCGCTGGGACCCGGGTGACCAAAAAAAAAAAAAAAAAAAGAAAAAAAGGATGAAATAAATGAAAGGATGCATTTTGCTTTAGGTGCTCCTGATGTGGTGCAAGCTCAGGGGACATCAAAGGCCTGGCTCCAGCTGGGCTGAGGGGCAGCCAGCAGCAGGCTGGGCTGGTGGCCTGCACAAACAAACCCCCCCCCCCAAAAAAAAAAAAAAAAGAGATTTTCATTTCTTAAGAAGCCAAATAAACCAGTTCTAGCTAATTACAGGGGCCTGGGTGTGAAAGAGCAACTGCAAAGCCTCAGGGAGCCAGCCAAGGAGCTTTGATTTCTCTCCTCCAGCTTATAAAACCTTCTGAAAAGTTTTGCCCCAGCGGCTTCTCCGCTTGCAGAGGATCCCAGAGTGGTGTGGGTTGGATGAGGATCACCCAGGGGGCACCTCCCCCTACCCCAGGCTGCTCCAAGCCCCTCCAGCCTGGCCTTGGACACTGGCAGGGGTGGGAACTGCCACCCTCCTCTTCCTCCTCACCCTCCTCCTGAAGATCTGAGGCTGATTTTGGGTGGCACAGCTCGAGCAGCAGCAGCTTCCCAGCAGAAAAAAAAAACCAAAAATACCCAAACCAACGTTTTGTGTTCATTTTCTGGAATCCTCAGTGTCGGAGCAGTCGGAAAGGTACCTGGCCCTGAGATAAAAGCTGAAACTTCCCCCTGGAGCTGAGCTGTGGAACAGGGCAGTGCCAAAGGCTGCTCCTGGAGGAGCTGGGGAGGAGAAAGCAAAGCTCTGGGGGCTGTGGGACGCTGCTGTGCCCCCTCCCCGCTCACAGGCAGGGCAGAACCAGAGCACAAAACCCCTCGGGGTGGGGGGAGATGTCTGGGGGATATTTCTGTGCTCCCAGGTGGAATCCAGGAGAGCTGAGCCCTCCTGAGAAGGCCAGAGCAGCCAGCCCTGCTCCCCCTCTCTCCTAACACCCCCAGACTGCGAATTTCTCCAGCCACATCCCCTTCTCCTGCTCCTGCAGCCACGAGTGATGAAATCCCATTCATTTGTGCGAGCAACTGGAAGATTTATTGTAAATAAAGTTCTGCACATTACACAACTGGCTAAAAATCATAATTAGAGCTGCACTGGGGAACATGTTTTATTTATCCTGACAGTAGTCTGGCTCCAATAATCCTGCCGTGATAAATGTCCTGAAAGTTTGTGGAGTCTCAGCAGCTCCAGCCCTTATCACAGCCCTGGAAGGGGGAATTTCTGCCTGGGTTTGATGTGGCTCCCACAGCAGCACTCCAAACCAAGCACCAGGCTAACTGGGAGCTGCTGGGAGTGTCTTGGTTCTGTCTGAATCAAAGAAATGGCGATTTTTTTTCCCCGCTGCTGCTAAAAAAAATCCTGCAGCCACGTCTGGGTGAATTATCTCTGGGCTCTGGGCTAGGGAGAAGTGACAGTGGGATTGGGAGCAGGCAGACCCTCTGGAAAAGGGTCAGTGACACCATTAATGGGATGCAGACATTCCCAATCTCTCGCTGCTCTCCACCCTGCCAAGACTCCCAGGGCTGCCTTGATAGTTTTAAGCACAATTTCAGGCCCATAAAACATCAGAGGAGACAGGAATTATTCTCCCAGCCCTGACAGGAGCCTCTGGAGGGACACGAGGGCTCTGTGCTGAGGATGCTCCAGCTCCTCCTGCTCCCCCATCTGCTCGGGGGCATTCCCAAATTCACCCAATTCACCCCCAGGATTTTTATGGCTGCTCCGAGACCCAGAAGCGACTCAAACGTTGCTCTGGCTTTGCTCATCCCTCAGGAAAAGAGGAGCCCAATCCACCTCCTGGGAAGTGTTTCCACACAATCCCCACCCGTATCCATGGGAAGAAAACCCTCCTGGGACCATCAACTCCTGAATCCCCCAAAAGCACCAAACCCATTTTAGGGTCAGAATGCCAGAGAGGCTGTGCCCAGGCCCAGAGCCACAACTCCCCCATCCCCTGCACAGGGGGGGGGTCAAGCAAAATTTATGATCCAAAATATTTATGGTCCACAAACATTTTGAGTCTCTGCTAAATTTAGAGCAGCCAGAAAGATTTCCAGCTCTCTTGGATGAGAAAATAATTATTTACATTGCTATAAAAAGAACGTTCCGGCAACAAAGAGCCGCCGTGCTCTGATCCAGAGGCTTCCAGATTCTTTCCCAGCTCCTGCTCCTCTGGGGCAGGGAACAGGAATGGGAGTCCCAGGTTAGCTTTGCCTCAGGGCTGGCAATTGTTTAATCAATAGAATCCCAGATTTCTGCATCCTCCTGTCTGCAAAGCAGCGCTTCCAACAGGGACCAATACCTGGCTGACGTTTATTTTTGCAAGGCTGTCCTTAAAGGGAGGCCAAGCAGGGGCTTTTCCATGTTTCCCAAGGGTTTTCCTCTTTCCCCCCAACACACACACACACCTACCTGAGAAGCCTGAAGGGAAAAAGAAAGCTGGGTTTCCTCAGGAGGAGATTCCAGGGATGGTCCCACATGGACCTGCGGGCAGGTGTGGGATGGGAAGCACGGCTGCACATCCAGAAAAGCTCAGGGATTAGAGGGCACCCAAACCCAGCCACTGCTGCCACAGGAATCGGGGAAAATTTAAAATAAAACAGGGAAGCGTTATTGAAGTATTGTAGAATCATGGAATTCCAGAGTGGTTGGTGGTTGGGAGGGACCTTGAAGCCCACCCAGTGCCACCCCTGCCATGGGGACACTTTTGTGTCCTGGGTGGCTCCAGCCTGGCCTTGGGCACTGCCAGGGATCCAGGGGCAGCCCCAGCTGCTCTGGGCACCTGTGCCAGCCCTGCCCTCCCTCCCAGGGAAGGATTTATCCTGAACATCCCACCTCAGCTCCCTGTCTGTCACTCTGGGTGAAGGAACGGCGCCCTGGGAAGAGGACACTGAGCAGATCCTGCAGGTGGGAAAGGGAGGAACTCCTCTACCCCTTACCAACCTGAGGAACACTTTTTATCAAACATGTGGAAGCACTCAACAAGGAAAATCCATCCTTTTGTAACTGTGAAGCTTGAACTGAGTTCCAGTTCATCCCCTCAGCACCTCCTGTCTCTGCCAAGCCCATCCCGGGCGTTTCTGGCGACCAGGCCAGGCCAAAGGAACAGAGGGAAGGAGACAATTAAGTGCCTGAGCACCCTCCAACTGCAGCATTCCATCCAGCAACACATCCTTCTCATCCATTTATTATTGGCAGGCCAGCAAACGGAGAGGAACAGAGGAAATTCTGCATGGCTTTTATCTGAAATTCCCACCCAAAGGTGCTCTGATCCCACCAATTCCGGAAAAAAATCTCTGAGGTGTGGAGCTCATGCTTTGCACAGACCTCTGCAGGGTTCATCAGCACACCAGGCATTACCAGTTCTCACTGAAGGTTGCAGCCCAGGATTTATTTCACAGCAGAATGCAACAGCTTCTCTACAAAAGGAGACGGTGTGCATCCAAATCAAGCTGACACAGATACAAAACAAAGCCCTTGGATTCCTGATAAAACCAGAGATTTTTGCAATTCATTCATCAAATTAAATTAAATGAGGAAAATGGCTTGGAGGAGAGGAAAGTCCAGGAAGCGTTCTGTGCAGTGAAGATTTTACAAAAAATGACAGAGCCATCTTAAATCAATCTCTTAATTTAAAACACCACCACAAATAACAAAACCACATTCCACTGGGACTCCCATCACTTTGGGATGCCGAGCAGCTCGTTCACGTGGCAGGGAAGGAAACCTTCCAGCTGCTGAGGGAGTAGCACCCACCTCCTTTCCTGGAGGAAGAGTTGGGATGAAGGTGCTGGGAAAGGTGAAAATCCTGACCCAGAATCTGCAGGAGCTCTTGGCTTCACTGATGGGACGACTGCAGAGCTCTTATTGCCAGGGCAGCCAAATTTTTTGGCACTTCTAAACCCAAATAATCATGCCTGTTTATATATAATCAAGCTTTCACCATGGCTTTAGTGCTGCAAACTCTGCACGCCCCAATTAAGGGAGAATTTCTGCACTAGAGGAGCTGGAGGGGGCGAGGAACTGCAGCGTGATCCAAGCAGTGAAGACCAGAGGTGTGCAGGGATAAATATTCCCTTCTTCAGGAAGGGGGGGAAAAAAAGGAAAAGTCACCTTTGAAAAACAGGGATCTGCTTTCCCAATCCAAGCACCTGAGCTCTTGTAGCTCCCACTGTCCTTTTATTGCTTCTGGAGGTCAGTGTGTTACACAGGTTTTGGCTTTTTTTCTCTTTTTTTTTTTTCTTTTTTTTTTCTTTTTTTCTTTTCTTTTTTTTTTTTTTTTCTTAAAAAACCGACAAAGCGACGCACAATGATTGATATTTTTGGAGCTATTGATAAAAAAACACCCCCCCCCCCACACACACACACACCTGATCTCTTGGAAACAAGACCCCAGTGCCGAGTGACTCCTGAGCTGCCAACGTCGGCAGCGCCGTTAAAAATAGGGAAAGTTGGCAAAATGCACCCCCCACAAAAAAACAAAAAAAAACCAAAAAAAACCCCCCCAAAAAAACAAAAAAAACCCAAAAAACAAAAAAAAAACACCAAACCCCCCCCAAAAAAAAACCAAAAAAAAAACCCCCAAAAAACCAAAAAAACCCCCAAAAAAACAAACAAAAAAAAAAACCCAAAAAACCAAAAAAAAAAAAAAAAAAACAAAAAAAAAACCCAAAAAAACCAAAAAACCCCCCCCAAAAAACCAAAAAAAACCAAAAAAAAAGAGAGAGAGAGGAGAGACAAGCTTTTCCCAGCTGTAACATCTGTTCAGTCTGCCTGGCTGACAAGTGCTGCTGATGGAACCTTGCCTTGCCAGGAGTCCCCAGCAGCAGGAGGGACTTTCTGGAGCAGGGAGCCCGGAGCTGTTTTGTCCTCCCCGGAGTCACCTCGGGCCGGTCACCTGCGGGAGGATGACGGGGGCGCAGGCGATGCCGGCGAACGACTCCGGGAAGTGCAAGTCCCTCTCCCACTCGTCCGTCTCGGTGTTGTAGACCTGCACGATGCTGGTGACGTTGTTCAGGTGCCAGTTGTAGCCCCCCACGATGTAAATCTTTTTCTCCAGGAGGCAGCAGCCGGCCTCCGACTGCCCGGCGCGCATCGGGCTCACCGTGGTCCACTGGTCCGTCTCGGGCACGTAATACTCCACGGCCAGGACGTCGAAACACCGATCCACGTGGTCCATGCGGCCTCCCAGGGCGTAAATCCTGCCGCTGGCGCTGACCATGGCGTGCAGCACCCTGGGCTCGTTCATGGGCGCCTTGAACTCCCACTGGTCGGCGGCGGGGTCGTAGCAGTGCAGCGCCTTCTTGTCCTCCACGGAGATGCCGTAGCCCCCCGAGATGTACAGCTTGTCGCCGGCCGTGGCCCCGGCGTGGCCCCACGTCCTGCGCTTCAGGGAGCAGACGTAGCTCCACTCGTTGTCCTTGGGGCAGTACTTCTCCACCGAGGCCAGGCTGCCCGAGCGGTTGCGGCCGCCCGTGGCGTAGACCATCCCGCGCAGCACGTTGAGCTGGAACTGGATCCTGCTCTCCTGCATGGCCTGGATGCGCAGCCACTGGTTGAGGTGAGGGTCGTAGCGGTAGGAGACGTCGACGGCGCCCTCCCCGCTGCGGTACTGCAGCTGCTGCCCTCCCACCAGGTAGACGAAGTTGTCCAGCACGGCCACGCAGGAGTGGCTGCTGCCCACCTCCATCTCGGTCAGCTGGCGGAACTGGCGGCCGGCGGCGTCGGGCAGGCAGAAGACCTTGGGGCTGACGGTGCGGTCGTTGTCGGTGTAGGGCGTGCCGCCGAAGGTGACCAGGGACAGCACGTCCGAGCGCACGGCCGTGCGCGGCGACTGCATCTCGTGCTGCCGGAAGGGCAGGATCTGGTAGTTGAAGGCCTCCAGCAGGTACTGGCGGCACAGCACGTCCTCCACCATGATGTCCAGGGTCTGCACGCTGTCCACCAGCTCCGAGGATTTCATCAGCGGGAAGCGGATGTGGCGGAGCACCTGGCTGGCGCCGGCGCGGCGCGCGGGGTCGAACTGCAGCCAGCGCACGGCGGCGCGGAACAGCTCGATCTCGCTGCAGCTCTTGAGCTTGTTGCTCTGCAGGAAGAACACCAGGCGCTCCAGGGGCAGGTGGAGGAAATCCTCCTCCTCGGAGATCTGCAGGAAGTGCCTGAAGGTGAAGGCGTCCACGGATTCCTTGAGGGAGGCCAGGCTGAAGGTGGTGGCCATCTGGCCGATGTTGAGGCACGTCTCCACGCTCATGGCCGACTTGAGGAACTCCTCGCACAGCTCCACCACCGGCACCATCTGCAGGAAGACGGCGGCTCCCAGCACGTCCTGGATGCAGTCGAGGTCCAGCGTCACCTCGGCGCTGTAGGCGAAGTCGATGATGTGCTTCAGGCCCTTGGCAGAGACGCCTTTGAGCTCGATCACGTCCTGGCTGGCCTCTCTCATCCCGCCCGTGAACATCGCCCTGCAGGTCAGCAACACAAACAAAACAAAAAAAAAAATCCCCCCCTGCAGTTTAAGCAAAAAATGCAGCACCTCAGAATTGGATTTTATTTAACACTCTGGTTCTCTTAGGGTGGGGAAGGGGGGAATAAATCAGAGCTAAATCTCTACGAGCCAGGAGAAACGAGAGTGTGCGAGGACTTACATAAGGCTTGCATAAACAGTGCACTGAGGAGGAATATTCAGCAACTGGAGAAGTTTTTCAATCCCACTGGCAGCAGGAATAAGAGCAGACCACAGGACCAAGCTCCAGGAAGAGGCAGAGCTGCCACAGCAGGGAGTGAACAATTCTGGACACCAATGAAGCCGTGAGATCCAACACAAAGGGATCTGCAGCAGCAGAGGGTGGGAGCTGTACCCTGAAGGGTTTTAGGTTTAGGGTTTGGGAGCACAAGGAAGGAACACACCTGTGGTAGGAGGCCAGTGATCCCTGGCAGGATCCCTCAGGCCCTGTTCTCCTGTTACCTCACAGGGAGCTACAGAACGGCTCAAAAACCGCAGGTGCAACACATCCCATGGCCAGCTCTGGTCCTCCAGCAGAACCTCCCCTCCAAGGCTCCTTCCCAAGGCCGGGGAAAATGGGAGCTGCAGGCCCTGCAGCAGGGGGCTGACAGGCCATTAAACACAAATCGGGGGAAAAGGCTCAGTTACAGCCCAGCTGCCAGCACATCCATCCCTTGGCCAGGCCAGGCAGAGCTCAGGCCCTGGCTCACCTCCTCGGGAGGCTCCGGAATCCCACAGGAAGCACATTCCACGCCCGGCGCCGGGGGCGGGATGGGGACAGGGCTGCACTTGTGGGGTTTGGGCCCTTTGTGGCCCTTTGGGCCATTGACAGCCCCTTCCCAGAGGTTTTTGTTGCCCAGGGGTGGCTGGGGATAAAGGTTTGCAGCCCGTGGTGCTCAGGGAGCAGTGGCAGAGCAGCTGTGGGTCAGGCAAAGTCACAGCAGGTGACATGGGGTGACACGGGGTGGCGTGGAGGGTCACCACTCCCTGCCACTGCACACAAGTCCCAGCAAGTCCATGAACTGTCACACCAAAGGTCTTAAAACTGCACATTTGGGGCTGCTTTTTTCCACCTGCTCTTTTCCATGGGAAAGGTAAATCCGTGGTGTCACCAGAGCTGCCTGCACCGACTCCAAGGTGCGAGTCAGCCCCAAAAAATGCTGACCAGACCCTGCATCCACACAGGAATAAAGGAATATCTTGGGAACACTGTCAAAAGCCAGGAGTTCCAAGTTTCCTGTCCAAACCAGGCTAGAAAACCTGCTGCCGTCCAGCATAAACCCAAAAAATCCTAAATGACCTAAATAAGGAAATATCTGCATGTGAGATCAGCCTGCTGTAAGCGAGTGACCAGGAAGGCTGCTCCCAGCTCGCTGTCCGTGCAGCAGATGAGAGCATTCTGCTGAAATCCCTGCACATCCCCTGTCCCAGCCCTGATCCCTCGCCCCAGAGGACACCCGGCCACGTCTGTGCTCCTGCACCAGCTGAGAAGGGAGGGAGCAAAGCTTTTATTGTTGCCACGCTGAAGACAAATCATCAACTAGAATGCAACTCCCTTCCAAAAGTGTTATGGTTCTAAAGTGCTGATTATATAAATGCTTCCATTTCACTCTTTTCCCTCCTCCTTCCCGCAGAAAAAAAAAAAAAACCAAAAAAAAAAAAAAAAAAAAACCACATAAAAAACCCCAGCACAGAGTGTTTTCAAAAGCTGGATTATTCTGCCATTGTTCCCCAGGACAACCTTCTTTAGCACCACTGAAGTTCCAAGGAGGAACCTACTCAGCAATTAGATCTGGGCAGTGAAATCACCCTGGCAGTGGCCCTGCACCAGCAGGGAGGAATAAAACAGGGCCATTAGCATCTGGGGGGAGAGCAGCTCCAGGATTAATTGTGTGCCTGCTGGATAAGCCTGGAAGGTTTGTGCTCCCCCAGGGAGAGAGGAGGGAAGGGCCTGGAAAATGAAGGCAGCTGAAGAACGGGCAGAGGGATAGCAGAGGGATGCCAGTGAAGCCCCTCGGGCTTGTTTACCTGCTGGGAGGGAGCTGCACATCAAGGGACTGCAAATCCCATCAACAGCTCCTTTTCCACCCCTCCCAGAGTCTGGAATAACTCCCAGCTCGAGGTCTCCGTGAATCTGAGCCTTCCCTGCTCCCGGTGTCTCTGACACATCCCTCACTTTGGTGCTGCCCCAAAAAGATCCCAGACTCAAAGTCATTCCCAGTCAGAGCTGTTCCAAGAGGGTTTGACAGAGAGAGTCTGTCCTGAGGAGCAGCTGAGGGGGCTCAGGAGGAGAAAAGGAGGCTCAGGAGGGACCTTGTGGCTCTGCACAACTCCCTGACAGGAGGGGACAGCCAGGCTCTGCTCCCAGGGGACAACAGGACAAGAGGGAACAGCCTCAGGCTGGGCCAGGGAAGGGTCAGGTTGGATATTGGGAAAATTTCCTCATGGAAAGGGTGGCCAGGCTTTGGCAGGGGCTGCCCAGGGAGGTTCGGAGTCCCCATCCTTGGAGGTGTCCAAGGAATTCCTGGACATGGCACTCAGAGCTCGGGACAAGGTTGAGCTTGATGATCTTGGAGATCTTTTCCAACCACAGCCACAATTCCATGATTCTGTGACAGAGGCAAGATGGATAAAACCGCTCATTTCACTCAGGACTGAATTCCCTGCCCTGCAATTGGCCCCCTCTGCATCAAACTCCTCGTCGTGCTTCTGTTTTCTACCCACACCAGCTGGGACAAATGTCCCAGATCTTCTGGGATCACACGAGGACCTTGGTGCTCTCAGCCCAGGGGCAGGGAGCCCCACAGAGCAGTGATGGTTAAAGAGAACAGGAGGATGGGAGGCCTCGTTCTGGAGCCCTCAGTGCCACCTCCAAATCAGCTCAAGTGGCTCCACAGCAAAAGCAGCACCAACACCTGCCCAGGTGGGGTCAAAGCCTGAGCTGAGACTCCTGCCTTGGCCCAGCAGCTGTAGCTGAACAAACCTGAGTGCAGAGGGACTGATCCTGAACCTCTGCCTGCCTGCAGGACACCCGTGGAGCAAACCAAACCTCCAACAGGCTTCTGTGGGGTGGGACTTTTGGGGTGTGGTGGGGAGCTTGGGGTGGGGGAGGATGGGGAGACAGCAAACCCACGGGAGAGGTAAAAGCGCCTGCTCCCCTATGGGATTCTCACCTGAAATAGTCACTGCAGGCAGCCAAGACAACTTTATGAACCTGAAACACTTCATTATTTATAGTGAGGATGACATCAAGCAGCTGAGCCTGGGCTCGGAGCGAGGCCAGTCCCTGCAGCAGCGTGGTGCTGTGGCCAGGAGCAGAGAACGTGCATTTCAGGGTGCTGTTCTTGTCAGCCATGCTAAAAACAGAACAAGAGAGACAGCCTGGTTTGAGATGAGCACACAATGTCAGGTACCCACCCAGCCAGATGGGGACACACGGGAACTGGGGCCACTTGGAAGGCAAATTCCCACCTCAACAGCCACCTGGAGCTCCCTTCTCCCAGCACAGAACATTTTGCAGATATCCTGACAACCCTGCAGCACACCCGGCTCCAGACACCACCCAAACATCCCCTGGGGCCACGATCTCCAAGGAATGTTGGTGTCTCCAGGCTGAGCTGCCCCGGGCTCCTGAGCTCAGCTTCAACCACCACACCGAGTGGAAGCTGCTGCTTCTCCTCACCACCTGCCCTGCCTGCAGCCGCTGGATTCCCTGCTCCGCCCGAGGACAGCCCTGCCAGCCCCATTTGATCCTTTCCCTTCTGCCTGACCCCCAGGAGAGGAGCAAAAAAAAAATAAAAAATAAAATAAAAAAAGGGAAATATTGCAGGGCAGTGGCTGCCCTGCAGAACGTCAGCTGCTGGAGCTGCAGTGTCAACAGTCCCCTCCCAGCGTAAACATCTCCTCGCCTTTCCCAACCTCTCACACGTGTTCCCCAGCCCGGGATCTGCCTGGCCTCAGATGCACTTGTCAGTGGGAACAGCAGGAGCCCTGCTCCGGAAAGAAACTCCACCACCGACTGCAAGATTCCCCCAGCCCGCTCCTGGGAAATGCCAAAAAAATCGTTTGCAAATTTAATCCAGCCCTGACTTTTCAGGATCAACAAAGCTGGGTGCTCCTGCGGGGGGAAAACACAGGGATCAATATTCAGGATGGGGCTGATGTTTCCAGGAGCATCCTGCTGCTTGGTCTCTGCCTTTTTGAGGAATGTTTTATGGAAACGTGACATCAAAAAAAAAAAATTCCCAAGGAGATTATCCCGAGTCTGGGAAGCTGCAGGAGTTGCTCCCAAATCCACAGTGGGAGAGTGCACTTAGGACTGCACTTAGAGGGAATTATCATCACTATTATTATTATTATTATTATTATTTAGGTGGAAGAAAGCAAGGGAGCCAAAAAGGAGCAGGCTGGGGCTGAGTAATCGCAGGGTTTGCTCCAACCCTCCTCCCTCAGAACTCCCTGGAACAACAACAGCCACACACAATGGACCAAAGGAGCCGGCGAGGTCAGGGAAGAGTCAGCGAGATGGGATAACAAAAAAAGGGGATGTAAACAATCCCCAAACAATGCGGGACGAGGGACAGGGCTCGCTCCTATCGGGTTGCAATTTCCTGCAAGCTTTGGGGAGAGGGAGTGAGGGGAAATCTGGGATGTCCATCTGGGAGGGCGCCTCTGGAGCTGGCTGGGATGCACAAAGCGAACCCGGTTCAAGCTCCTCGGGCTTGGGAATGCGCCTCAAAAACCCACCGGGGCTCCTGCTGGGATGGCTGGTGGGGCTCAGCCGGGCCAGGGTGCTCTGGAATCCCCGCCCGGGAATCAAAGAATTCCTCTGCTCAGAGCAGAGCGCGGAGTGCTCCTCGCTGCAATAAAAGGGATTAGCAAAAAGGCAGCTGCTGACAGGACTTTTATCCGCACCCTGCAAGCCAAGGAATGTCTGTCCACTCCGGCTCTTCCCGAGGAAAAAGAGGGAAGATGTGGCTGTGGGACACGATCTATGAGACACGGACTCACGGTACAGAAGGCTGAAGCTCTGAAAAGGGGCTGGTTTATTCTCAGAACCTATTTTTATACCTTTTTACTATGTGCCCACTCTGGACTCATTGGCCACACCAAGGGTCAACAAGCAAAGTCTCTCCTCAGAAGAGGGAAAAGTGAAAAACAAGAGAGTTTACAGAGAGTTTACTGACTCGATCCCTGGAAAAGAGTTTAAGAAAAATGCAAACATGAGAAACAGTGACTACAGGAAGAGATTGGAGGGAGGGAGGTGCGGATTCCCACCAGGACAAAGCCCCTTCCCTCCCCTCTGGGGAGCTGGGATTTGCTGGGGCAGGAGGGAGGAGACACCCAGCAGCAGCAGCAGGGCAGGGCAGGGATGCTGCCTCTGGACCAGCTTCAGTCACCCAGCAAAGCCCCAGCTCCAGGCTGGACAGGTGAAATAAATCCACAGGGAGCCGCAAGTCCCCAGTTTGTTGTGACTCTGTTCTGCAGGACTCTCCTCATGGGAATTTTCCTCTGTGGTTGTTTTTGGTGTTTTGTTTTTTTTTTTTTTTTTTTTTTTTTTTTTTGGTTTGGTTTGGTTTGGTTTGGGTTTTTTTTTGTTTGTTTTTGTTGTTTTTGGTGGGGTTTTTTTGGTTTTTTTTTTTGGTTTTTTTGGGGAGGGGGTTGGTTTTTTTGGGGGGTTTTTTGGGGTTTTTTTTTGGTTTTTTGTTGTTGGTTGGTTGGTTGGTTGGTTGGTTTTTTTGGGTTTTTTTTTGTTTTGTTTTTTTCTTTGTTTGGTTTTTGGGTTTTTTGGGGGGTTTTTTTGGGTTTTTTTGTTTTTGTTTTTGTTTTTGTTTTTTTAACTGATTTCAAACATTCCTCTTCCCAGCCTTGGCGCTCATCCCTATGGGAATGCTGTCCCTGGATCCACAGCCCTGGCAGCACAGCTTCAAACACCCAGCATCACCTGCACAAATATTCCTTTTTATTTTTTTTTCCCCCTCTTCCTCAATTCAGTTTTACAGGATTAGCTCAGGGCGGGTTGGTCCATCTGCGTGGAATAAAGGTGTTTGGATGTGGGATTCATTTAAACAGGTAATGGAACAGCTACTCCAGGAAAAACTCCGTGTTCTTGTTCCTTTGTCTATTTACAGGGATAGAATAAAAGGATCCAATGATTACACAATACCCCGAGGAGGGGAAAAAAAAAAAAAAAAAGACAAAACAAAAGAAAAGCATCGCTAATGTCCAGAAAAAAAAAACAAAAAAACCCCAAACAAAACAAAACAAAACAAAACAAAAAAAAAAAAAAAAAGAAGGATTTTAAAGAGAAAAAAATAAGCTGGAAACAAAACAAAATCCATGCAAAGCATGAGAAATCAAATAAGGGATTTATGGAAAACAAAGGGGGAGGAGGAGAGGTGAGAGAGCAGCACCAAGCAGTGTTTGCTGTGCGGGGAGAAAAAAGGGATTTGTGATAAGAGCAGGCTGGGCTGGACACGGCAGCACGCCTGAACCCACGGCCTTGGCTCCCACTGCAGCACCGGGAGAGAAGGGAGAAGAGGAGCAGCAGTCGGATGCCAGAGAGTGAAAAATAAATATATCAAACCCCCGAGCACAAAAGGAAGCCTTGAACATCTGAGAGCGCCTTTGTGAGGCTGTCCCTATCTCATCCCAGATCTCCAAATGCCGTGTACTTGTTGCTTAACGATTTGTTACAGCAGGAACAGCCTGGAAGACAAAACTTGGGGAGAGTTGCAGTCTCCTCCTCCTCGCAGCTCAGAAACGTGCCCCGGAGATAAAAGCCTTTCAGCACAACAGGGAGAAAGTGTTTATTCTGCTCCTTTCCTTGCCTTGGGAGGCAGGGCTGGAGAGCTTCTGGAATTATCCTCGGGATGCTCGTCTTTGCCCTCGAAAAGCTGGAGCTTCACGGGGGTTTCTGTGGTCAGAGGGTCCTTCAACACCTCGGCTGGGAGCGGGGTCAGGTGTGGGGCTGCACCCCAATTTATTAAAAAAAAGGGATTTGGGATAAGAGCAGGACACAGCAGCACGCCTGAATCCACAGCCTTGGCTCCCACTGCAGCACCGGGAGTGAAGGAAGAAGAGGAGCAGCAGTCGGAGAGTGAAAAAAAAAATAAAAATATATATATATATGAAATATATAATAAAAAAAAATAAATAAATATGAATATATCAAACCCCCGAGCACAAAAGGAAGCCTTGAACATTGGGAAAAGGCAGGACACCAAAGTCCCAGCCCACGGCGGGGATCCCAACACCCTGCCCCACCAGCAGCTCCTCTCACGGGCAGAGATTGGCATCAAGGTGCCTGGGCAGGGAGAGGAATCCCCCTTTCCATATGGAAACAGCTGTGAAAGGGATTTTTATAGCCATGGCACGCAGGGTGGGGACATGGGTATAAAGGCTCTTATACCCATGTATATGGGTATGTATAATAAAAAAATAAAAAGGAATATTTGTGCAGGTGACGCTGGGTGTTTGAAGCTGCGCTGCCAGGGCTGTGGATCCAGGGACAGCATTCCCAGAGGGATGAAGGCCAAGGCTGGGAAGAGGAATGTTTGAAATCAGTACAAAATGGAGGCTCTGGGAACAGCCCCGGCACCCCGGTTCGGAGTGCTGGGATGGGGGATTTGCCTCGGAGGCAGCCAGATTGCTTTCAATCCTCTCTGCTGGCTGCAGGGCAGAGCTCAGCGCGGGGGAAAGCAACCCCCAGCTGAAGCCTGGCGCTCGGGCAGGGCCTGCAGATGTCCCAGGCTGGGCTAAGGGAGCGGTTCCAGGCAGGCAGCAGGCAGGGAAGGGCCAGAAATCCAGAAATCCAGAAATCCAGAAATCCTCCTGCCCAGAGAGGAGCGCTGGCCCCGAGCTCACCCAGCAAGGGCTCTGCTCACACGTTTCTGGGAGAGGAACGCTCGGGTTTTGACCAAAACCAGATGCAGAGAGGAGGCATCTGGACACCCCAGCGGCCCCTCAAGCTGAGATGTTGAGGGCCACACTTGAGGAATCAGCTCAGGCACAAAGAACATCCCAAGAACAAGCGGCCCCTGGCGCTGCCTCCTCCGTTCCCCACGGCCTCACGTGGAATCCAAGATGCGTTTCGAGCTAATGAATCATTTTTACCGAATCTGTACTGATGATTAAAAACATCAAAGCTGGAATTAAAGGCTTACCAAGCGCATGAGTTCATATTTCAGCGTGTTTGCAACCACTGCACAAGTACAAGTGGAGAGAATTAGAGCAGGACAGATTGTAACATTTTAGTGATTGAATTAAGGGAGGAAAAAAAAAATTAAAAAATCTTTGCCTGTCGTGTTCCTGCTCTGCTTTTACAAGATGGAAGGAGGGGCAGTTCTGGTGCTTTCCATCCCAGCTCAGCATCCCCACATTTCCCCGCTTTTTGGGCAGGTGGTGCTGGGTCATTTTTCATCCCGGAGAAACTCGAGGGGGTTTTGGCAGGATTCCTGAGCGGGGCAAACTTCCAACAGCCCAACTCTTCCACAAACACCAGCTCCAGAGGTGGGACCCAGCGAGGAGAGGGGAAGGAGGGGAAGCAGCAGAACGTGTGGAACAGCACCAGGTATGGAGTGGCACAGCTTTTTTTTTCCAAGGCTAAACAAAAGGGCTGGGATTGCAAAATCGCCAGCGAGGCACCTGCGAGGGATTTTTTGGTGGTGAGAGAAGCAGAACTCCCATCGAGCTGGAGAGTAACTTTATTTAGAACATAAGGTATGAATATTAAGGACCTTCTTTAGGAACCTTTGACAGGCAGCATTATAGGTATTTTAATAATGCAAATCATTTAATGCCTTTAGTTTCATGCCTAAGTTAAAAAAAAAAAAAAAGAAGAAAAAACACATTTAGATTCTGATTTTTAAACTACAATTAAGACACTTAAAATCAAAACAAAAGTCAAACTCCCTCAGATAAGTCACTGGTAGCCATGGTGACTGTAATATTTCAGATCCTGAGGCTTTATATCACATGCCCAAACGATGAAAATGAGTTTTTCAGCACTTCACACTCACAAATGCTACGTTAGGGCAGAAAGGCTGAGCCCCTCGCTGCGGATTTGCTGCTTCCCAGACTCTCATCTGGGATTTTGGGATGACGTTCCCCGTGGCCTTTGCATCCCTCTAAGGAGACACAGCGAGGAGTTCCCTTGGAAGTTTGGGGGCAAGGAAGAGGAGGCACAGAAACACTTGCCCTGTTAACCTACTTCTGTTCCCAGCAGCACTTACAGCGTTTCCCGGCCAAATTAGCAACCACAATAAGCACTTAATGATCAGCAACTAATTAAATATTAACACTCTGAATGAAGGGGATGTTTTTCCAGCGAAACATAATCATCCTCAAGGAAGATATGGGCGTAAAAAAAAAAAAAAAAAAAAAGGCGTTTAATCGATTTCTTTGTTCCCTTTTCCAACTCCTTCCCTTAATTTCTCCCATTTCCCTCCTCTGCCTCCACTCGTTTTCCACTCCTGAAACACCATCACTTTCATCAAAGCAATAAATAAAAGGAGAGAGCCTTAGACTAATATCTCTGTTTAGAAGTGACTGGCAATTTGCAGGGCTCAAATGAAGAGATTATAAATGGGGCTGAGTTTCAGCAAGGAGAGAGACTTTGTGTGAAAATCACGGACCTCTGGAAAACGCCTCCAGTGCAAGAGGAAAGTTTGAAAAGTCTCCAGCCTCAAAATTTAAGGGAATTCATTGTTTGGCAAAGGGAGAGCAAAGAGGCATTCAGCATTAAAGAAAGAAAAAGGACAAAGCCCAGCAAACAAAGCCTTTTTTGAGTTCTGTTTCAGGGCTCCAAAAGCTGGTCCCTCTTCCAGCAGCCGGACTGGTCAGCACTGGGATGGGACTGGGCACTGCTGTGCTCCCACACTGACCACTGCCGGCCAAGCCAGGCCTGATTCAGCCCTGCAACTCTGTGACAACAGCAATTAAAGATGGATTTTACAGAACTCAGGAGGCAGCTGGTTCATTTTCCACTGTTTTCTGTCTCAGGTCCTGCTGATCCCCTGATTTCCTTATCTGCATCCCATTTCCCCCAGGCTGGAACCAAGGACACCCTAGAGCCCAAAGGTAAAGCAGCAAGAAGCTTTTCAATTTTTTTTTTTTTTGTTAAATATTATTTTTTAATGCCCTTAGAAGTCTCAGACATTTCCAAAATCTCTGTTTTTCTTTTCTTCTGAGCGGGACTCGCTCGGGGCCCAGCAGACACACACACGAATTTATTCTGCTCCCAGGCATCAATCAGGAGGTTGTTTGCAAGCCAAAGGAGGTGGGATTTTGGTTTCTGCACTAATAAAACTGGATGGCTGTCAAAAAGCTGGCTGGCCTGGTAAAACAGAGCAGCAAAAAACAAACAAAAAAAAAGTGGAAGGTGAAAGATGTGAACACGTTCAACTCTGCCACCGCCCGGGGTTTCAGCGCGAGGCTCCGGGCAGGACATGCTGTACCCAGGACAAATTTGGGAGAGGGGGAGAAAAACAGCAACAAAAAAATCCCAGAATCAGATTTTTTCAATGTTTCTGTTGCAGAGCCAGAGGCATCTTTGTGCTGGTGCAGTGGGATAAGGAGTTTGGTGCTGGTTTCTCAGCAGCCAAAAGGCTCGCAGGCTCCATGAGCCCAGGTTTGGACACCGGGGCTTGGAGGGGTAAAAATGTCACAGTGAGATTAATTACAAGGATTTGCCATTTTTCCTTTTTTTTTTTTTCATATTTAGAGCTACCACAGAGGGGTATGCCCTGTCCTGGGGGCTTTCCCCAGTCCTGCCCAAAGTTGATCCCAGCAGGGAGGTGACAATCAGCAGCACCCATCACCACCACCGCCCTGCCCTGCCACCACCTCAACCTGCTCTTGTCACAGCCACTGAAAACGGGACGATGCTCCCCCACCCCACACAAACCAGACAGTGATTGTTTTATGCCAGCCCCAAACCTAATCCCTCTGAGCCAGAACAAGCAGAGCAAACACAAAAAACCACCCGGAGCGTGTCCGTGACTGTGTCAGGCACAGGCAGTGTGACAGCAGTGACAGAGCCAGGCACACAGGGACCCTCAGAGCGTGGAGTTTCCATCCCATAAAATCCATCCACAGCCCCAGCTTCAGGCTCGTTACACGCTCAATACTCCCTGACAGCTCTGCCTCCAACACTCCCCGTTTCTCCAGGTTAGGGTCAAACCCTGCAGTGCAAAAAGCGAACCTACGGCGATGCCAGGTCCCAAAGCAACCCCAAAATCAGAGCTGTGCCCTGCTGAGGGAGCAGCCCCAGGGAGCTCCTGAGCCTCTCCCAGCAGTGCAAAGGCCGGGAGGCACCTAGTGGTGTCGGGAAGCACAGCAGAGCCACCAAGGCCACCCCAAAAGCGTCACCTGGGCCACACAGGCACTGCTGGACACTGCCCTCCCACGCTGTCGCCTCTGGGAGCCGAGCAGAGCTGATCCATGGCATTATGTCCATCCAAAAACCTGTCGGGACCTGCCCGGGCTCTGCACAGGTCGGGCGACCTCTGGGTCACCTTCCCCGTGGGGACAGCTCTGCCCTGGCAGGGTCCCCACTGCAAGAAAACTTGTCCCCACTTTGTCCCCTTTATCCCACAGCACCATCCCGGGCCCTGTGCTCCACACCTGGGAAGAAGTCAGGAAAACTTCTCGGGAGGCCCCGGGAGCAGAGCTGGTGCCAGGCTGTTTGTGCAGCAGGGATTGCACAGCCTGGCCAGTGTGGCAAGAGGGCAAGAGGAGCAGTCACCTGCAGAGCAGGTAGGTGCTCCTCTCCCCTCCCTGCACCTCCACCCTCCAAATGAAGAGCCTGGCAGCAGGCAGGGAGCTCAGGCAAAACCAGCACAGAGGGGTGGAACAGCAGAGAGCAGCAGCAAACCCCCCGTTCCTTCCATGGAAATTAAGGAATTGGTGTTTCCAGCTCAGATCTGCTTGCAGCCCACTCCTCTCCTCACCTGAACCCTCTGCACTCGGGTTTGTCCCCACCTCAACCTTGTTTTCTTTCCCAGCTCCGTGGGCAGCTCTGTCTTTGTGCCACCCTGCCCTGCAGAGAGCCACCCAAGGCCACCAGAACAGCTTTTCTTAAAGATCCCACATTTCTGTGCAACTCCAGCACAGAATTATTCTCAATAAGTGAGAAAGTGGGAGAGACACTTTAGCCACGGTCCTGTTGTGCAAGGCTCCTCCTCACAAAGCCACACAACACTTGGAGGTAGGACAGGAACCTGTGAAGCATCCCCCCAAGTTTACTTTTGGTCTAAATAAAACGCCCAGCTCGGGACTCTCCCAACACAGCAAGAGCAGGCAGCAGCTATTTTTACGGTGATTCAGTTTGAGCATCAACATTTACACCACGTCTACCAGATCTAACAACTAAATCTGTCTGAAACTTGCCATGTGGCAGAGGATGGATCATGGAAACCCCACAAAAACTCCACTTCAGCTCCAAAATGGGAAAAAAAAAATAAAATACCAAGTCTGACTGCAGGGTGAAGCTGTAGGAGATGACAGGAACACCAGAGCAAGGCAGGCTCACAGCCCTCATCTTCCCCCCTTGGTGGTTTTACTCCATTCCCTTGGGTATTTCTGTCCTTCCCACTTAACTCAGAAGGAATAAATTTTGGGAAGCTCAGGTCAGCATTCCCTTGATGGGAACCCAGACATTTGTGAGAAGACCTTGCCTGCTCACCCTGGTTTTCACAGCAAACACTCCGGCGTGTCCTTCAGGGGATCATTCCCAATGAATTCCTCAGCAGCTTGTCTGGACACCTCAGTTAATTCCCAAGGAAAGGCCTGCACGGGGACATTCTCTGCAGCACCTGGGATGATGCTTTTCCCAGATTTTTGTCACCCTGCTTTGCACAACCCCACCTCACCAACGCTGCAGCGACGACGGCTCCAGCACAGAAGCTTCTCCTGCTGAGGGTCCTGAAGGGTTCCACATCTCCCCTCCCCGATCCCAAAGCACATCCCCAGTGCTGCAGAGTGAATTCTGCAGCCTGAAACTCTCCCTCTACGTGATAAAGAGGGCTGGGAGTAAAATATGAAACCCATTTGTAAGTCATGAAATTCTACCCAAGGAGGAAGAGAGGGAAAAAAAAAAACAACAACCAAACCACCCAAACCCCAAGTTTGTTTGAAAAGAGAAGACTGGGGCCGTTTGCTTTTCAATGCCCAGGAGTGGCTTTATCTCCTGCCATCAGCGTGTCCAGAGCCTTTTGTCCCCACGGTCTTGCAGAGCCTGTTCTGAGTTGAATGAAAGAGCAGGATCCCAGCAGAGAAGTGAATTTTCCTGCTCCGGGGCAGCCACGCAGCTCCCGGGCAAGCGGTAGCAATTCCAAAGATGGAAATTCTGCCCGTGGTGGTGGAGCTGCAGTGCACCATCCAAATGGCATGTGTGAAGCAGCCCCAAGCCTCTGTCCTCCTGCCTCAGAGAGCAAATAAGTGCAAAAAAAAAAAGTCACAAGTGGAAGCACCTAACAAGGAATCACTGCCGACAGGGAATGCCCTTGGAATCCTCCTCACGCTCTACTGCACATCCAAAGTCTTCCATCAGGTTTCTCCTTGTATTCCCCAATAAATCCGCCTTCAAATGAGTAAAAAAAACCTTTAAACCGCAGACCAACATGAAGCAGGATCCAAACTTGAACGAGCTTTGCTTTAAAATTAACAAAGAAAATAAACACGCAGCGATAGGGAACGTCATGGAGCTGCAGCTCAGGGGAATAAAACTGCTGCAGCTCCAGCCTGGGTGATTTATCACAGCACTGAAACAAATTACTTCCATTTCTCACTGCTGCACACCCAGGGAACTCCCAAGTGCCAGGGGAGCAGTGCTACCAACACCTGGAGTGAGAAGTGCTGGAATTCCTGCCTGAGAAAGGAGAAGGTGGCGCAGAGGGATAAAATGAGATGCCACAGGTGACACAGCACGGAGCTTCACCGTGCACAGATGGTCATCAGGGGGAAAAAACCAGGATGTATCTATAGGTGAGGATTCAGAGAGGCTTCTCCAGCCTGAACAACGCCTGGGAGAGCTTCCCCTTCACAGCGTGACACACACACGGGTGGTTATTTCAGGAGGCAGCGCAGAGCAAAGCTGAGGATGCACGATGCTCTGAAGCGAGGTGACAGCCTGGCAGCACCAGGGAAACATCCCCCAGACAGACACCACAGCTCCCTGAGACCCCCAGAGAGACACCACAGCTCCCTGAGACCCCCAGACAGACACCACAGCTCCCCGAGCCCCCCAGACTGACACCACAGCTCCCTGAGACCCCAGACAGACACCACAGCTCCCTGAGACCCTGAGACAGACACCACAGCTCCCTGAGACCCCCAGACTGACACCACAGCTCCCTGAGACCCCCAGATAGACACCACAGCTCCCTGAGACCCCCAGACTGACACCACAGCTCCCTGAGCCCCCCAGAGAGACCCCACAGCTCCCTGAGACCCCCAGAGAGACACCACAGCTCCCTGAGACCCCCAGACTGACACCACAGCTCCCTGAGACCCTGAGACAGACACCACAGCTCCCTGAGACCCCCAGACTGACACCACAGCTCCCTGAGACCCCCAGATAGACACCACAGCTCCCTGAGACCCCCAGACTGACACCACAGCTCCCTGAGCCCCCCAGAGAGACCCCACAGCTCCCTGAGACCCCCAGAGAGACACCACAGCTCCCTGAGACCCCCAGACTGACACCACAGCTCCCTGAGACCCTGAGACAGACACCACAGCTCCCTGAGACCCCCAGACTGACACCACAGCTCCCTGAGACCCCCAGATAGACACCACAGCTCCCTGAGACCCCCAGACTGACACCACAGCTCCCTGAGCCCCCCAGAGAGACCCCACAGCTCCCTGAGACCCCCAGAGAGACACCACAGCTCCCTGAGACCCCCAGACTGACACCACAGCTCCCTGAGACCCTGAGACAGACACCACAGCTCCCTGAGACCCCCAGAGAGACACCACAGCTCCCTGAGACCCCAGACAGACACCACAGCTCCCTGAGACCCCCAGACAGACACCACAGCTCTCTGAGACCCCCAGACAGACACCACAGCTCCCTGAGACCCCAGACAGACACCACAGCTCCCTGAGACCCCCAGAGAGACACCACAGCTCCCTGAGACCCCCAGACAGACACCACAGCTCCCTGAGACCCCCAGAGAGACACCACAGCTCCCCCAGCACCATCCAACAGGGACTCAGGGTGGCAGCAGACAGGAAAACCCTGGGAACAGAAACTCTTTTGTGAGCAGGTACCACCTGCAACCCCCAGAGCATCACCCCGACAGGTACCGCCTGCCCTGGGCTTCCTTCAAAGCCTTGGTGACCCCCCCCAAAATCAGGGACTGGGGGGTCTGCAGGCAGAGCAGAGGGGATGGGGGGCAGGAGAATGGGCCTGAAACACCACGAATTGGGAGTCTGGAACTGCAACACCTGGTGGCTTTAGCAACCCACAGAGCTGGTGGCTCCAGACATCCGACCCAGGGTGGGACTCGCTGGGAGCGATTCACTGATGTGGATTCGCTGCAGGATTCACTACAGGATTCCCACTATTTCCTGCTTCAGAGCCTCCCCCCAAACCCCTCAGCCTCCCTCCTCACACACCCCACACCAGCAACAGCCTCGCTGGCCCCGCTCAGGACAATCCCCGGGCCGGGGGACACCGGGCACCGGGCACCGGGCACCGAGCACCGGGCACCGGGCACCGGGCACCGAGCACCGAGCACCGAGCACCGAGCACCGGGCACCGGGCACCGGGCACCGGGCACCGAGCACCGGGCACCGGGAACCGAGCACCGGGCACCGGGCACCGAGCACCGGGCACCGGGCACCGGGCACCGAGCACCGGGCACCGGGCACCGAGCACCGGGAACCGAGCACCGGGAACCGAGCACCGGGCACCGGGCACCGAGCACCGAGCACCGAGCACCGAGCACCGGGCACCGGGCACCGGGCACCGGGAACCGGGCACCGGGCACCGAGCACCGGGCACCGAGCACCGGGCACCGAGCACCGGGCCGTTCCCGCGGCTCTGGCTGCGGCCAGGCCGGCGCTCCGTGCCCCCGGGCCCGGGGAAGGCGCGGGGCCCCGCGGGCCGATGGGGCCCGGCCCCGCTGCCCGGCCTAGGCCGCGCCGGCCCCGCTCACCTGCTCGGCCGCTCCGCGCCGAACTCGGCCCCGCCGGACTCCGCCATCGCCGCCGAGCGCCGCCGGGGCCGCGGGGGAGGCGGCGGGGCCGCCGCGTTAAAGGCGCAGCAGCGGCGGGGACGGAACGGGAGCCGCGGGCTCCGCTCCGCGCCCGCCGGGCCTGGCGCCGCCCCGCCGCCACCGCCACCGCCACCGCCACCGCCACCGCCGTGTCACCGCCCCGCGGGAGCGCCGGGCTGTCACCTCCCCACGGGCACTGTCACCTCCTCATGGGCACTGTCACCTCCCCACGGGCACCGGGGGCTGTCACCCCCTCATGGGCACCGGGGCTGTCACCTCCCCACGGGGCTTGGGGCTGTCATCTCCCTCCAGATCTGGGGGACCAGGGGCTGTCACCTCCCCACGGGCACCGGGGGCTGTCACCTCCCCATGGGCACCGGGGGTTGTCACCTCCCTCCGGGTCTGGGGACCGGGGGCTGTCACCTCCCCATGGAGATCGAGGGCTGTCACCTCCCTCCAGGTTTGAGGACTGAGGGCTGTCCCCATGGCCCAGGGGACCAGGACCCTGTCACCCCCCAGACTGTGGAGTCTGGGGGTCTGTCACTGTCTCCTGGCTGAGAGGACCTGGGGCTCTGTCCCCAGGGATGTCCCAGGAGATGTCACCACCCCACAGCTGCGGGGGCCCCAGGGGTCTGTCACCAACCCCCCAGGCCACCAGTTCCTTCCATGCGAGCATTGCCCGGCCGATGCCCTTCGCTGCAGCCTGCCCTGGAAATGCCGAGGCTTCCCTCGGGATTCCACCTGCAGATCGCTCAGGGTCACCTGCGGATCACTCACAGTGTCACCTGCAGATTGCTCAGTGTCACCTGTGGATCGCTCAGTGTCACCTGCAGATCTCTCAGTGTCACCTGCGGATCGCTCAGTGTCACCTGCAGATCACTAAATGTCACCTGCGGATCACTCAGTGTCACCTGCGGATCACTCAGTGTCACCTGTGGATCACTCAGTGTCACCTGCAGATCGCTCACAGTGTCACCTGCGGATCACTCAGTGTCACCTGCGGGTGCCCAGCCAGCCAGAACTGCGGGGACAGCCCTGGTGGGGGACAAAACCTCCTGCCAGGCCACCTGGGCCGTTCCGGGCAGGTATTTTTGGTTTTTTGGTTTTTTTTTCTTTTTCTGGCCAGAATCCCCAGGTGCAGGAGCAGCAGTACCCTCCAGAGGGTGCAGTCCTGTCGCCGGAGATCCCCGCGCCTCCCGGTGCCAAAACCTCCTCCGTCCCCAGACAGGCTCGGCCCCGCAGCCCTCCCCGCTCTCCCCGAAGCCACCGGGGCCACGCGGGGTCCGTGTAATTCCCAAAGCCGGCGCGCATCTGCTCGAGGGGGCATTCCAGGCATCAGTGGGAATCAGGAAATTATTCGGAGCGCTGGCCCTGCCAAGGGCCGGGGGTAGATTTCTTTGATTTCCCATGCTCGGTGTCCACATCTGTAGAAGGGAGAAAGGGGGGGAGGTTCGTACATGAGAATAAACGCGCTTGGAAAGCCGTGAAAAACTCCCTTTCAAGTCAGCCTGATGAAAACTTCATGTTCTGGGGCTCTCTGCTTCAAGGAGAGCAATCTGTTTCGAAGAGGAAAAGCTGTGTATTTTTCTTATTTAAACCTCCTAAATCTGCTGGAGCATTAAAAAATATTTGGCATTTCCACAGCACATTTCATTCCCGGCTCCAAATGCGTTTTACAGACGTTCATTAATTAAGCCTCGCAAAACCTTGGGGAGAAAGGGAAGCAGTGCTTATTAATTTGCTATTTGTGTTGCTGCAGCGCACGGAGACCCCGGCCAGGACCTCGGGGCCTCGTTATTTCAGACACGACCTGCACAGAGGAGGAGATGTCAGCACGGGAAGAGGCCAGGGATGGACCCTCCTGGTGTTCATCCCCTGCCCCTTCTGGAATCTGGAGCTGCAGGAGCTCCCACCCAGCTCTCCCCCCTCCCTCTCCACGGGGGTTTTTTCTGCTGTTCTGGTGTTTGGGGGGTTCCTGCCCCTCCTTCCCAACACCTCGTGCTTGTCCCACTTCCAGCTGGGCTTCATTCGACACCTTCCCCTTTCTCTGGGGGTCACTTTAGGGGATCACTGAGTTGTTTAGGTTGGAAAAAGAAATGAAAAGACCTCCGAGACCACCGAGTCCAGGCTGTGACTGATCCCTGCCTTGTCCCCAGATCTGAGTGCCACACCCACGAGTTCCTTGGACACCTCCAGGGATGGGGACTCCAAACCTCCCTGGGCACCCCCTGCCAAAGCCTGGCCACCCTTTCCATGAGGAAATTTTCCCAATACCCAACCTGACCCTCCCCTGGCCCAGCCTGAGGCTGTTCCCTCTTGTCCTGTTGTCCCCTGGGAGCAGAGCCTGGACCCCCTGGCTGTCCCCTCCTGTCAGGGAGTTGTGCAGAGCCACAAGGTCCCTCCTGAGCCTCCTTTTCTCCTCCTGAGTTCCCTTTTCTCCTTCTGAGCTCCCTTTCCTCCTTCTGAGCTCCCTTTTCTCCTTCTGAGCTCCCTTTCCTCCTTCTGAGCTCCCTTTTCTCCTTCTGAGCTCCCTTTTCTCCTTCTGAGCCCCTTCCCCAGCTCCCTCAGCCGCCCCTCACCTGATCAGCCCACCCTGATCTCTGACAGACTTCAAACAAACGCTTTCCCTCTGTTATTTTTAGGTCCACCCCGATGTTTGAAGTGCAGCTATTTCTGTCCCACCAAGGGCCCTGGCCCTCTCCATCGCAGGTGAAGGGAGCTGTGAACGTTACACCTCTGCTTCCCCTGCAGGAAAAGCAGGGCCGGGCTGGATGCTGTAAATGCCTTTCACGTGTTCCCCAGATCCCAGTTAAAGTGAACCCCAGAAGGTCTCTCAAAGCAGGAAAAAATGTATTTATAAGACCCTGGAAGGAAGATGTATTCCATAAGGACTCTGGTGACCAGGCGTGCTGACTTGTGTCATGTGGAGGAAGGAACCTGAGGGGGGGTATTTCTTGTTATTTCATATTGCTGATGGGATTTTTACCCCTGGCAGCAAATCCAGGAACTTTTTAGTTACCATTATTGTTTGATTTTATGGGCCATTTGATATTTATTTTTATTTCCCTTCATTATTTGTTGAGTGCACTTAGCCCCCTTCCCCGAGCAGCCTGCCTTATATCTAAGGTGAATTTTATGACCAGTGTTAGCGCAGCAATCTGAGCAGCTCACACAACTGTAATATATTTATCCCGTGCACTCAGTACACCCAGGCAGGCCTGGGATCCCTACTGTGGAGAGCCTGGAAAATCCCAACTCTAACTGGACTGGCTTAAAACAAACAAACAAACAAACAAAAATTAAATAAACTCCAAACTATTTACATTCTTCTTCTTTCTGATCTTGATCTCAAGCCTTTAGGATCTATTTGAGTCATATTTTCACCTTTTTGGGTTTTTTGTTTTTTTTTTTTTTCTTGTTTTTCCCCTTTGCAAAACACGAGCTCTCTCCGTGTACCTTTTGCTGCAAGCCAAGCTCTTGTGTATCCCACGGCTCCCACAGCTGGGCTTTAAAATCCACAGCCAACACTGGGAGAGTAATGACAAAATCATGAGCTGGCAATGCTGCCTCTCCCTCAGACCTCCTCATTTCATCCTGCTCAGGAGCAGGAATTCCTCACAGCTCCCAGCACCAGCATCCAGCGGTTTTTTTGGGGGTTTTTTTCCAATTTTGTTAGATTTTTCCCAGCACAGGGGGTGTTTTTTTCTCCAATTTTTGTTACATTTTTGGCTGCTTTGTTTTCCCTGGTTGTGGAGGAGGCTGTGATGACCTCCCTCTTCCTCGGTGATGTCCCAGCTCTGTCTCCCTCCCGCCCGGAGGGTGTGGTGGAGTTTCTCAATGCTTCTCCCTGGTTTGATTCCCTCTGGATTTCTGGTCGCTGCTAATCCCTGTGTAATCCTGGCCAGAGCCTGGGGAAGGTCAGGAGCAGAGCCTGGGGTGTGTCTGCTGTGCCAGACCAACCTTCCTCCCTCCCTTTCTCCCTGCCCCTTTGGCTGCCTTTCCCCGTGGAGATGTTTGACCTGCTGCAGGCTGATGGAGGTGGATCATCCTCTCCTTGCCCCTGCAGCACGCCCACTGCCAGGTCCCATGGCAGAGAATTCCATGGTGGAGAGCGGCCACCAACCCCAGGGGTGTGAGACCCTCAGGGATGTGAGACCCTCAGGGGTGTGGGACCCCCAGGGATGTGGGACCCCCAGGGATGTGAGACCCTCAGGGATGTGGGACCCCCAGGGATGTGGGACCCTCAGAGGTGTGGGACCCCCAGGGGTGTGAGACCCTCAGAGATGTGAGACCCTCAGGGATGTGAGACCCTCAGGGTGTGAGACCCTCAGGGATGTGAGACCCTCAGAGATGTGAGACCCCCAGGGATGTGGGACCCCCAGGGATGTGGGATACCCGAGTCCCTCAGGATGAGCTCTGTAGTCTCCCACCACCCTGGGGTGCAGCCAAGGTCCCAAATTCCCCAATTTCAGAGCCAGTCCAACACAACCAGCTCAGCTCTGGCACAAAGCACGGGGAGAGCAGGATCCCCTCTGTGCCAGGACGGAGCCAGCCGGGCTCTCCAGCTGCATTCCCAGCCCCAGGCAGTGCCCCCCGCCCCGTGGAGCAGCAGTGCCGCCTTACCCAGCACGGATAAAACACGGAGAGCGGGAATGCTGCGCCCTGTGCCAGCGAGGAGCAGGAATGGGAACACACAGAGCACATGGGGTCTGGCCTGGGGGAAGGACCAACACCTTCTTGCAGGAATCTTGGGCTCCTTCCACTCCCAGGTGGAGAGCTGAGTCCCTCAGGAGCTGGCTCCCGCTCAGCTGGCGGCGTTGGCCGTTCCCAGCACCGTTTGGCACCGGGGCGAGGCAGGTCCCCTCCATGTCCAGCACGTGTCCTTCCCCTGAAAGCAGCCACGGCTCCAGAGGGGAGCAGGTGCTGCAGCACCAGCCCAGCCCATCGGGGAGCTGCTCCCCCACCCACCCACCCAGCCACCCAGCCCAGCTTCCCCCCGACCAGCTTGGCCGCGCTCCTCACCTGGCAGGAGAACACAGGCGAGGCGCAGCCCCTCGCGGCGCGGCGTTCCAAGAGCTGAGGAAGGCCAGGGAGTGGGAAATGCCTGTCCCTGGCTGTGCTCCGAGGGTGCTCCCCTTCCCCACGGCAGCGCCGGGGCCCAGCAGCTGCGCCAGGCCCGGCCAGCGGCACCGTGCTCAGCTCTGACATTTGAAGACATTTGGGGAATGATTTGGCTTGGTTATCCCCCCCTCCCCGCCCCCCCGAGCGGTCCCTCGAGCCGGGCTGGAATGTGCGTGGTAGGGACAGAACCAATCCCATTAGCACCAGGAGATTGTTTTTCCTTTGGTTTTGTTGTTGTTGAATGGCCCGTGGCTCCGGCTCGGTGGGCTCGGTGGTAGGAGAGGAAAGCCGTGGATGTTTTCCTGTCCCGTCCCTGGTTCCAGCAGCACCGTGGGGTTTCCATCTCTGAGGGCCAGATGGGCTTTGTGGTGGCTCCAGGCATGGTTCGAAGGAGAATTGGGAAGGGGAAGGGCTCAGCTCCACATGTGGGGTCAGGAAGGTGCTTTGAGCCCCCGTCCAGCTCCCCATCTCACCTCCTCATCCTCGCTCCATCCCTGGGTGGGGATTTATCTCCGTTGGGGTTAAAAGTGAATTTACAGCTCTGAGTGCTGGTCAGGGATTCAGGATCGCAGCTTTGTGCTGGCAGGAGCTGGGCCAGGAGCAGGGGGAGGCAGCTGGAGCTGCTGGAAAATATCCTTTCCCAGCTGAGAGAGGAGCCCAGGCTCTGCCTCCATCACCTCCAGGAGCCCTGCAGCTCCAAACCTGCTGTTCCACCCAGGCTGGGGATTCTCATGGAAGAGTGAGAATCACACCCCCCTTCCTCCTACAAGACAGGAATAAGAAACCTCCCTCGACCTCTTGGTGTCCTGCAGCATCTCCCTGGGATGTGAGTGGGAAGGGGATAATTGATCCCAAATCATCAAAAAGGGGATTGGCACATGGACTTCTCCTTGAGGAGTTCTTCTCCTCCCTGCTGACCCAATCCTGGGATTTCTGCCCTCTGAGGCATCCCAAGGAGCCCAGTGCTCTTCCCAAGCAGAGGCAGCCTGGAGGAACAGGCCCAGGGCTCCGGGACAAGGAGCTGCAAGTGCTGCTGAGGGGAATGGGGTGAGAATTAGGGACAAAGGCAGGGTTGGGAGCAGATGGCAGCAGGGGAGGGAAATCCGTGCCTGGCCCGGCTCCTCCAGGCATTGTGTGAGCCCGGTGGAGCCAGGCCAGCTCCCAGCAGCTGAGACTTTCTGGAGGGGACAGCAGCAGCCCAATGCAGCCACCAAGAGCAGCCGGGGGGGCTGTTGACCCTGGTTACAGCTGGTGAGACCCCCACGACCCTCAGCACCCACTGCTGGCGCGGAGAGCCAGCCACAGCCGAGGGGGGAGATGCCACAGGGGTCTGGGATGGAAGAGTAGGGTGGAGCTTGCTGGATTTTCCCCACTTTTTGGGGCTACTTCTTGCCAAAGTCTGGGATTAGTTGTGGAGCTGTGGCTGGAGGTGTGGACGCACGGAGGTGAGCGTGGACACATGGACATAGAGGTGAGTGTGGACACAAGGACATCAGGATGAGAATGAGAGTGTGAGGATGGACACAAGGACACGAGGATGGACACAAGGACGTGAGGATGGACACAAGGATGTGAGGATGGACACAAGGACACGAGGATGGACACAAGGACACGAGGATGGACACAAGGACGTGAGGATGGACACAACGATTTGAGGATGGACACAAGGACGTGAGGATGGACACGATTTGAGGATGGACACAAGGACACGAGGATGGACACAAGGATGTGAGGATGGACACAAGGACACGAGGATGGACACAAGGACACGAGGATGGACACAAGGACGTGAGGATGGACACAAGGACACAAGGATGGACACAAGTATATGTGGATGGACACAAGGACACGAGGATGGACACAAGGACACGAGGATGGACACAAGGACACAAGGATGGACACAAGGATGTGTGGATGGACACAAAGACACAAGGATGGACACAAGGACGTGAGGATGGACACAAGGACACGAGGATGGACACAAGGACACGAGGATGGACACAAGGACGTGAGGATGGACACAAGGACACGAGGATGGACACAAGGACACGAGGATGGACACAAGGACACGATGACACACACATGGGTGTGAACGTGGGCCCACAAACGCTCACCCCTAGGACGTGACCTCAGGGTGCCCCCGTGCCCTCCCCACCACCACGGGCTGGAGGGTGATGCCACCACAGCCTGGCTTGCCCACACACCACGAATTCTCCTTCCCCTGTGAAAAAATGAAAGAGGGAGCGGGAAGGAAAAGGCGTCGGGTGGAGAAGCCCCCGGCTGCCTGCTGGGGCGAGTGGAACCAGCGAATTTCATGCCTCTCCTTCTTGTTAGAGTGGGGTCCCTCCTCACCTGCTCCTGGGCACGGCTTCCTGCCCCCCCCGAGCCAGCAGGGAGGAATCTGACTCCAGTTTAAAGGCGAGGAGCTTGTCCACGGTCTGCAGCCCGGCTCCCGCGGCAGGAGGGGACTGTGGTGGGCAGGGTTTGCCAGCTGTCTGCACGATCTGGGGCCTTCCCACCTCCCCCGGCACCAGCCCCCGTGAAAATCCTGCAGGAAGGCATCCCCTGAGGGGTGTCCCTGCCCTCTGAGGGACACTCGGTGGCTTGGGCCAGGCCAGGGGGTTCTTGTCCCCGCTTGTGCTCATCTCCAACTGCTCCGTGCTGGGCTCCATCTCTCAGCCCTCCCCTCTTATCCTGCCCTGCCGCCCCTCTGCCCACCCCGAGGCACTGCTGAGGACGCCGTGCAAGCCTCCAGAATCCCACTGCGGGCTGGGAAATGAGGCCATGGCACCCACCCTGCCTCCCACGCCAGCCCCACACGGCCAAGGCCGCCCGGAGCATCCTCCCCGCACAGGCAGCGAGCTGGGAGCACCATCCCTCTCCACTCCATTTAGGGGAAAACCCCCTCCGGTCCCCACCGTGCCAGCGCTGAGCCGCTCCCCTCCCCTCCGGCACCCGTGAGAAGTGACATCAGTGACACCGCACCCCCCATGGAGGGACAGGCAGGGGACGTGCTCCGGCAGCCGAGGCTGCTGGCGGGGAGCGGGCCGGGCCCTTTGGAAATCCTGCTTTGGCCGTGACTCCTGCCCGGCACCCCCGGCATCCATCCCCGGCACCTCCGCATGCCTGGCTCCGCGGCCCGGGGCACAGGGGCGGCGGCGGCAGCGCCAGGAGCGGCTCCCGGGGGGAGCAGGGACCCTGCCGAGCTCCCGGGGCTCCTCCCGTGAGCCGCCCCGCCGTGCCCGGCACCGGGAGAGCCCGGCTGCGGCAAACACGGCCCCGGGAAAGGTGGGAGAGCCGGCCCCCGGGGCACTGCCTGCGTGCTGGTGTGGGGACAGTGTGTGTGACAGTGTGTGTGTGTGTGACACTGTGTGTGTGACAGTGTGTGTGTGACACTGTGTGTGTGACAATGTGTGTGACACTGTGTGTGTGACAGTGTGTGTGTGAGAATGTGTGTGTGACACTGCCTGCGTGCTGGTGTGGGGACAGTGTGTGTGTGTGACACTGAGTGTGTGACAGTGTGTGTGACAGTGTGTGTGACAGTGTGTGTGACAGTGTGTGTGACACTGTGTGTGACAATGTGTGTGTGACAGTGTGTGTGTGACAGTGTGTGTGACACTGTGTGTGTGACACTGTGTGTGACACTATGTGTGACAATGTGTGTGTGACACTGTGTGTGACAATGTGTGTGACACTGCCTGCGTGCTGGTGTGGGGACAGTGTGTGTGACACTGTGTGTGTGACACTGTGTGACACTCCTGTGACACCGCTCGGTGACACCGGTGTGTCACGCCTGTGCATGGCCCCCCTGCCGCTGTCCCCCCCGGGGGTTTCGGGGGAGCAGCGCTGCCTCCCCAGACTCCCCAGGGCACGGAGCTGCACCCCGGCTCTCCCCTCCTGGCCGGGGGTGCTCTGGGGTCCCTGCACCCCCCCAGCAGCTCCTGGCACGCTCGATGCTGAAGCTCTCAGCCCGGCGGCAGGGAGGAGCTCTGCCCCGTGTCCCCGCCGAGCCGCCCGGCAGGGATTCCTCCCCGCTTTGCCAGAGGCTCCATCCCCGCTCGGTTTCAGGAACGGGAACAGCCCCGCGCTCTCCCACCGGCCCCATCTGGGGGATCCCACCCCGCTCCCATCCCGAGGCGAGCACCCCAGGAAGGCACCGACCGGTACAAACCTTTTATTCCATTCCATTCCATTCCCCCGGCAGCTCAGGGCTGGGTTTGCCCTCGGGAGGCGAGGCCGGGCGGGCTCCGCGCTTTCCCCGGAGCCGCTGCTGCCCGGGGCTGCCACATCCCAGACCCCGCCGAGCTTCACACGCGGCCCGAAAGCAACAACGAGAAATGGACCCCCCCCAAAAAACGGACACGAGACCCCCCCCGCTCCCCCCCACGCCTCCCCCCAACCCGGTTCCCCAAACCCCGATATGTTGGATGGGTGGAGGTGACGCGGAGCAGCACAAAACCGGGGGGGATGGGGGTGGGAGCCCCCCCAGTCCCACCGCGCAGAGAGAGCCCAAAAACCCAGGGGAGAGGGTCGGGGGTAATAAGTTAATTAATCTGTACAGACGTGTTAGGTGACACGGGGGCGGCGGCAGCGGCACCCTCCCGGCACAGGGGGGTCCCCGTGGGGCCCAGGAGCCGCACGGCAGTGCCGAGCAAACCACGGAACGATGCGGGAAAAACCCAGTGGTGGAGAATGGGGGAGAGATGAGGAGGGGCGAGACACCTCCGTGCCCGGGGGCTGTGCCAGGGTGGGCCAAGGAGAGCCGTGCTTGGTCCCACTGCCCGCTTGGAGCCCCGGGACACAAGAGAACGGGTCCTACCGTCAGCTACATCCCTGCTCCCAGCGTCGGGCAGGGATGCCGAGCCCAGGATGGAGCCATCCCTACACGATGCCGAGCCCAGGTTGGAGCCGTCCCAGCAGCTCCCACCTCCCGTCCGAGCTTGAAGTCAGGGAAACGCCGCCTCGTCCCCTGCTTGGTCCCACCAGCAAACTTGCTGGCACCGGGGCCAGCTCGCCAAGGGCATCGCGGAGCAGGGAGGGGAAGGAGCCATCCCAGGGCCCCTCCACAGCTCCGGGAAGGGGCTGGCCGGGTGCTGGCGTGGGCACGGAGGCGGCGGGATCCGCTCCCGTCTCCGGCTGCCAACGCCAAATCCATTCGCCACGTTTCGGCTCCCCGAGGCAATCGGCTCCGGCCGGCGGAAGGGAGTTCCCAGGGCCGGGGCCGGCGCCTCGGAGGCTCAGCCCAAGGTGGGAGGCCGGGGATGTGCCGAGCCAAAGCTCAGAAGGCTGCAGACACTCTCCATCCCCCACCGCAGCCGGCTCCCTCCTGCCCAGCGCTGGACCCATGCCCGGAGGGCTGCGGGGCCCCGGCGGCTCCGGGCGGGAGGAGACAGAGAGTCCCGCTCCGGGGCCGGGCTCCCTCCGGCCTCCCCGCTCTGGCAGCTCCCCTCTTGGCTCTGCAAGCCAGGATCCCAGCTCACAGCACATCCCTGGAGGAGGCAGAGCCTCTGCCCGGCTCCTGGAGCCTCCTCCACAGCGGCCGTGCCTGGGGAGGAGAGCGGGACCCGGCCGGGCCCAGAGCTGGGGACGCGGGGCAGCCCGAGGGGCAGCGGGGAGGGGTGGGGGCGATGCCGTGGGGGTGGTGAGAGGGAGGTGGGGAGGGGTGGGAGCGCTACAGGGTGGTCTTGTCCAGGTCGACTTTGAGGGGCAGCGGCCCCGCGTCCTCCCCGCCGTGCGCGGGGCACAGGGTGACGGCGATGACCGGGGGCAGGCGGAAGGTGCCGGGGCCATCCAGGTCCTCCAGGTATTCCTTGTCCCCGTTGATGCTCAGAGGCTGGAAGAGAGGCAGAGACAAGAGTGCAGCCCCAGAATGGGGTGGGGGATCTCCTCATCACCCAGCTTGGGGACACCAGGGCTGCGGCTGCACCTCACAGTGACTGGGGAGCACAAACAGGGCACAGCAACGTCCCACCCTGACACCCTGGGGGGCTGTGCCCACCCCATACCTGGGTCTTGACGTGCTGCTCGGGGGCGGTGACCAGGCTGGCACAGCTGAGCCACAGCATCACCACGATGGAGAGGAAGAGGCAGGCGGCCAGGATCCAGCGAGGGAGGCCCGAGCGCCTGTAGCACCCCACCACCCCCCGCCAAAGAGAAGGGACAGGTTTATGGCAGGGCACGGGCTGGCAGCTGGGCTCGGCGGGGAGGGGGGATCTGCTCTGCCACCTCCAGCAGGTCCCAGAGCACCTACTTGGACATGCAGCCCAGGAAATCGTGCTCCTGCTGCGGGGCTTCCGGGGGCTGCGCCTTGGCTTTGCCCCGGGGCTCCTTCACGGGGGGCTTCTCCCCCTTTGCCCGGAGGCCTGCGAGGGGAGAGGCGATGCTGAACCTGGGCACGAAGGTGGGCACACCCTCCCCACTCCCAGCCCCTTGCCAGCAGCTGATGGGGGTCCCTCTCTCCCCCTGGGAGCCTCTGCCCGCTGAGGGGGCACAGAGGATCCCAGCAGCTTTGTCCCACCCAGAGCCCCCCGGCGTGGAGTGGGGGGACGGGGTGGGAAGCTGATCAGAGCCCAGAAGTGGGAAATTTGTTCAGCTCTGGAGAAGCTGGATGGGAGCCAGGAGGGCTCGGAGGCTCCCAGCCCCCTCCCAGCAGCCTGGACCCCCCCACACCTGTGTGGGGCTGGGGGATGCCAGGGCTGGATCCCGATCCCGATCCCGGCTGTGCTGGCTGCATCTCCAGTGCCTCGGGTGCTGGGTACTCCATCTCAGGCTGGGACTGGGTCGGCAGGGAAAGAGGGAGAGAGCAGTGAGGAAGGGGGTCCCCATCCCTCTGGGCACCCACAGGGAGGGTCCTGGGGACACCCCCACCTGAAACACCACGACTTTGCCATCGTCCGCCTGCAGGTAGAAGGTCCAGGTGGAGGAGATGAAGCTCTGGGCAGAGCTGACGATGTCATTGCAGAAGGTGGAGACCAAATCCAACATGGAAAACGACGGCACTTTCAGCTCCAGGCTCTGCAAAGGAGCGGGGACATCACATCACCCCTGTCCCCTTGTCACCCACCCCGATGGGCAACGCCCCACCCCGGGGTGGTGGCTGGGTTGGGCCAGGTGCAACCCCCCAGGGGTGGAAAGGGATGTGCCAGGGCCACGATTCGGTCCCAGAAGGGTCACCAAGCAAGGGCTGTGGTCCCTGGGGTGACCACCCCACTCTGGGGCCATCACCCAGCCCCGGGACCGTCCCTGTGGGGTGGGACCTCCCTCCTCTGCCAGAGACAATGGGAGCGGAGCGGCCGCGGTGCCGAGGGCGTTCCTCTCCTGGCAGCCTCTCGGTGCCCTGGATTCTTGGCCGTCGCGGCAGTTTGTTATTTTTAAAGCATCCCTGCTGGAATCCGCTTGGCTGCTCCCTGCCACTGGCTCCGAACATTTTCCGACAGCCCCTTGCACGGTCAAACCAGCAAACAGGAAATAAATAGGTCAGATTCTGTATCTAATTATTATGCTAAATCTGCTTTGCCTGCTCGTCTGGGAACCCGAGGAAAAAATGCTTTGGGTGGGTGGAGGGGGTGAGGGCCCTCCCTGTCACCCCCGGTCACCCCCAGATGCTCATCCCTGGCCTCGGAGAGGGGCTGGGAAATGGGATCAGGCGCTGGGAAGGTCTGAAAACCAAAGGAGGGTCGTTCAAAGGAGCTTTCCGCTCTTTTTACAGCACGGATTCTTCTTTGCCTGCACATGCACGAAACCAAAAGCCTCTTCCTTGGGCCAAAGTCTAATTTAATTAATTGGGCAAAAGCTGAATTAATTAAATGTAGGAGGGGGAAGCGTTGCTGATTGCTGGGAAAGATAACAAATCGAAACAGGGGGAATCTGCCAGGATCTCCAGTCAGATCCTCTCACCCTGGGAATTCCCTGTGAGGGAATTCTCCTTGCCTGGCCCAAGCCCAGTCCAGCCCAGTCCAGCCCAGTTAATTTGCTTTTTATACTGGCAACAAAACAGCTGGTGGTAGCTTGGATCAACCTGGCACAGGTGGAGCTCCCATCCACATGGATGGGTGGATGAAGGGATGGATGGAGGGATGAAGGAATGAAGGGATGAAGGGATGGATGGATGGATGGATGGATGGATGGAGGGATGGATGGATGGATGGATGGATGGATGGATGAAGGGATCCATGGATGGATCCATGGATGGGCTGCACACGTGGGGTGTCCCCCACCTCGAGGGAGCCCCTGTGCAAGGACAGGTTTCCCCCCTCTCCCTTCACCTTCTCCTTCCTGCTCTCCTCCACCTCGGGCAGCTGCTTGCGGCACCCGGTCACGCACCCAAACTGCTCCTCGGCGTTGCCGTAGGCTTCGGCACAGGCTGGGAGAGAGCAGGGCTCGGGGTTTGGGGGTGCTCAGTCCCTGGGACCCCCGTCCCCCTCCCCACTGACACCCAGGGCGCGTCCATCTGCCCCCGCCTGCCGCGAGGCTGAGCGGGGCGGGACCCTCCGCAGGGTGTCGGGGGTCGCGCTGCTCCCGGCGGGATTTGGGGGATCCCCCCCCGCTCGGGGCACGGCGTTTGGGGCGCGGGGGCCGCTCGGCCACCGGCTCCTCTCACCTGCTTCGCACTCGGCTCTGGTGGTGTTGAGCTCGGCGCTCGCATCCACGAAGTGACAGATGGAGAACAGCCGGCAGCCCCGGTAACAGGCGTTGAGAACAGCATCCTGCGGCGAGGAGGAGGAGGAGAGCGTGGAGCTGGCACCGGCCTCAGCCCGATGGCTGCGCCGGACACCCCCCACGCGGCCCCCCGCACCCAGCTGGGGGGCACCGGGCAGCGCCGCCCCCGCCCAGCACCCTGGGGAGGGCTGGCACCCCAAACCTGGCCTTCCCAGAGGAGGGGGAGCTGCCCTGCAGCTGCACCCCGCGGAGAGTTTGTGAGTGGCCAAGGGGCCCCCCCCCATCTCTGCTGGCACCAGCCAGGCCCTGGCGTGGGCTGGCAGGAGGTGGGGGTGCACTGCTCTGGGGCGGGGGTACAGATTTGGGGGGCCGGGCTGACGCTGAGGGGGTGTGGGGGGCACACGGAGCCCACACGGGATCGGGCAGTCTCAGGGTGACACTGCGGGCACCCCAAACCAGTGGGGATGCCCTCGCTGGGGGCGCCCCAAAGCTTCTGGAGGAGACCACTGGGGATGCCCCGGTGCCCCCCATGTTGTTCCCACGGGGGGGCAGCCCGGCGTGGGGCTGCGTTGGCAGAGATGCCTGTCAGGGGTGTCCCCACTGCTCCTGGCGGCCCTGTTGCCTCCCGGTCCCCTCCAGTGCTCCCAGTGCCCCCCTGGTGCCCCCGCTGCTCCTGGCACCCCCAGTGTTCCCAGTACCCCCAATACCCCCAGTACCCCCAGTGTTCCCAGTACCCCCAATATCCCCAGTACCCCCCGTGCTCCCAGTACCCCCAGTACCCCCCGTGCTCCCAGTAGCCCCAGTACCCCCAGTGCCCACGATGCCCCTGGTACCCCCAATGCTGTTGGTGCTCCCCATGCCGCTGGTGCCTCCCAGTACCCCCAGTACTCCCAGCGCCCCCGATGCTCCCGGTACCTCCAAAGCTCCTGACGCTCCCCGTGCCCCCGGCTGCCCCTCCCAGCCAGCCCCCGGTGCCCCGAACTCACGGCGGCGGCCCGGCGCTGCAGGCTGCGGCCGCACTGCCCGCGGCACCCGCCGGTGTCTCCCAGCTGCGGCGAGAAGGGGTCGGTGGCGGTGGCGGTGGCGGTGGCGGTGACGGCGGCGAGAAGAGCCAGGCCGAGGGCGAGCAGGGCCCGGGGCCGGCGGGCCGGGGCCGCCATGGCGGGCGCGGAGCGGAGCGGAACGGAGCGGAGCCGAGCGCACCCACCGCCGCCGCCGCCGCCGCCGCCGGCCCCGCCGTGACGCGCCGTGCGCCGGGCGGGGGGAGCCGGGGGCGGGGGGAGCCGCCGCAGCCTGCCGCAGATCCACCGGCACCGGCACCGGCACCGGCACCGGCACCGGCACCGGCACCGGGAGGGGATGAGGAGAGAGGGGTGCGGGAGGATGGGGGATGCCCCGGGCAGCGGGGGGTGAGGGGAGCCCCGGGATGCGGGAGAATTCGGGGGGTCCAGGGATGCAGCGGGACTGGGGGATGCGTGGACAGCGGGGGATGCAGGGTGACAAAGGGGACACGAGAACCGGGAGATTCACGGGGATCGGAGGGCGTAGGGGGACCACGGGCTAAGGGAGGGGGGGCACTGGGGGTGCAGGAGGGCTCAGAGGGACGGGGGGATGTGCAGGGACACAACGGGAGCCGAGGCCACCCCGGCACGGAGGGGCTGAGGAGAGCAGGGGGACTGAGAGGGTCCCGCTGGCTCCGGTGTCACACACACAGAGGGACAGAGCTGCCCCAGCGCCGCCCGCACGGACCGACCCCTCAGGCGGGGACCAGCCCCGTGTCCTGGGGGGCTGAGACCCCGCTGTGCCACCCTCTGTGCCCCTCGAGGACTCCCCAAGTCCCCTTCGTGCCTCCCATCCTCAGGCTCACTGCTCAGGGCCGCTGCTGCCACCCCGGATTTACAGCCGAGATTTCCCGGCTCTAAAGGACATCAGAGACACCCCCCCGGGCCCCCCCCTCACCCCTGCCCTGCCCCTTCCCCTTATTTATGGCAGCACCCCGAAGTGGGCCCGGGGGGAGGAGCAGGGGGAGGGCTGGGGGCTCCGCGAACCTCCGGCCCTAATGGGGAACACATGGCAAGACCCCGGCGCGGGGAAGGGGGGGGGTTGTCCCTGTCCCGGCTCAGGACTGAGGGGTTCTCTGGGATCCCCGTGCCCCGCGGCAGGGACAGAGGGGTCGGGGGTGCTGGGGGGCGCAGCCCGAGCTCCCCCCGGGAGCAGAGAGCGGGGCCTCTCCTCGCCCCGCCAGTTTATTCATCTTATTAATCAAAGCAGGGCCGGCAGAAAATGAGCTGCGGCCGGGCCGGCGGGGCTGCCAGGGCGCTGCGCTCCCCTTCCCCCTCCTGGAGCCCCGCCAGCCCCGGGCCCGGGTCCGGCACCGCTGACGAATGGCCGAGAAAATGGGGCAGATTGGGGGCTGTCACCGTAAATCACCGTAAATCACCGCACCGCAGGTGGGGCTTCCACCGGCGGCGGGGGCAGAGCCGGAGCCCGGAGCCCCGGGGGCACCGGGATCCTCCGGCTGGAGGGGCCGCTGGGCACCGCTCCCTCCGCACCTGCCCGCGCTCCGTCCGCTCACCTTCCCAGGGACAAAAAAAAAGCCTTTCCCAGGCAAAAACCTCCAAGCTGGCAAACCCGCGCTGCCCTCCCTCCTCCCCTCTCCAGAAACACCCGATGCCTTTCGCATTTATCACTACTGACCTACATTTTCTTTTTTTTTTTTTTTTTTCTTTTTTTTTTTTTTTTTTTTTTTCCCCGGAGCCTTTCGGGAAGCCTCAGGCTCCCCCCGCATTGTCCGGGGTGTCCCCACGGTCCCTTCCATGGGTCCCTTCCAGCTTCTCTCGGTGTCCCAACCCTGCAGAGCCCATCCCTGGTGCTCAAGCACCCTCTTGACATTTTTTCCCTTCCTTTGGAGCTCCGTCACGGGACTCTTTGTGCTTCCCAAAGCAAACAGAGGCGGGAAGGTGCGGCCACCCTGAGGATGCTCTGGAGGGAAAGGGTGGGGTGGGTGGCAGGGAAAGGGTTAAGCGGGTTATAAATTACCCATGGATGTGGAAATGTGACTGAGAGGAATAGAAAGCAAGCTCTGCCTGCTGGATTCTTTGCATTTCTTGCCTCTTTATTTTTCCCCCAGGTCACTTTAAAAGGATGCAGGCAGTCGAGGCAGCTCCCTCTCCTCCCGCTTTTCCCGGGGTTTGGGTTTTGGTTGGGCTTTTATTTTTTTTTTAGTTTTTTTTTTCTTGTTTGTTTTTTACACCCTGGCCCTTGAGCCAGATGCTGTCTGCGTCCAAGGATTTTATGGAGTGAGCTCTGGCTGGGAAATCAAGCAATTAGATTAATTCAGGGCCCTGGTGACACATGACGGAGGGCGGCGGGGAGGTGGGAAGCTGGACCGAGGATGCTCCGAGCGGCTTTGGGGACCGTCCCCGGGGTCACCCGCATCCCTCCCGGGGGAGTCCCGCCCCTCCTGGGCAGAGCAGAGGGTCCGTGGCAGGGAGCTGGGCCCCGCGGCCGGATCCTGCCCCGCGGTGGGGCAGAGAGGCCCTGGGAACGGAGCCCGGCCGGGGGGGCAGCGGGACCGCGCCGGCCTCGGGGGATCCCCGGGCCGGGGCTCGGGGGGGCGGTCCGGGCTGGATGCTGCCTCCGGCCGGTGCCTGGGACTGCGGCGGCCCGTGGGCCGGAGGGAGCAGCTTTAAAGGTCACTGCCAAAGGGCAGCGCTGAGCGGCCGCCGCTGACTCAGAGCGCGGGAGAGCGGCTCGGTCACCTCCGGCTGCTGCCGGCCGGGTCCCGACCCCTCCCCGGCACTGCCCGGCCTGGGGGACCTCTCTGTCCCCTCAGCCCATCCCCAGCCCGCTGGTGCTGCTGTGAGCTGGGAGGTCAAATGTCCCGGTGCCACCTGGGGTGACACCCCGCCGTGCCCCGGGTGACAGCACCACGCTCCCCTCCCGACACCGCCGTCCCCCCATCGCCCCCCGGACCCCAAGCACAGCCTCAAGCCACCTTCCGATGACGCCTCTGCCAGAGCCACCCACGTCCCCTCCGCCGGCACCAGGCTGGGGGGGTCACCCCCTCCCGGGGATCCCACTCGTGCCCGGAGCCTCTAAATCCCCCGAATTCCGGGTGCGAGCTGAGCAGCCTGGCCAGGGATGGAGAAAAGAGAAGGGGGAAGGGTCCGGGCGGTGCAGGTGGGCAGCCGGGGTGGCCGCTGCTCCCGGCTCCGGCTCCAGAGCAGGAATTTCTCCTTTTCCCCCGGCACCCAGCGCTGGCCGCGGTCCCTGGGTGGCTTCCCGGGGGGCCGCGGGCGGTGGGTCGGGACCGCGGGCGGCCGCCAGCCCCCGGGGCAGCCGTGATTCACTCGGCCAGACTGCGGCCGCTGGGGCTGAAGTTTCTCAGGCTGGGTGGCTCCCGGAGCCTGACATTTTTGGGAAATTTCAACAAAAACAGTTCAGAAGCTTCCAAAAAACAGGACGATGGGAAAAGGCATTGTTTGGGCTCCCTCCCCCTCGCGTTTCTTTTTTTTTTTTTTTTAATCATGTTTTCTAATCTCTGCAATCCCTGCTGGTGCCCAACACCTCGGAGCCCCAGGCAGTGTCACCCCCCGGCTCCCCCCACCCCGAGCCCATGGGACACCCCGGGCCACCCAAGTGTCCCCTGCCACCCCCCACGCTCCATTCGGGAACGGTGCCCCTCTCCTCACAGCTGGGGACACGCCACACGTGGGGACAGTGGCCTTGCCGTGACCAGGACCCGCTGTCCCGGGGGTCTGTGACCTGTCTGGGGGTCTGCAAAGCCACCGAGACCCCGGCCAGGGACCCTGGGGGATCCCCAAGCGGGTGGCTTTGTCCCCGTGCCGGTGGCACAAGAGGACATGCCACCACCCCCGGGGACAAACACAGCCCCGCTCTGGGGGGATTGGAGCCGCTTGGGGTGGTTTTTCCACTCCTCTGAGGTTTTGAGGAGAAAAGCCCAGGGATGATGGATTCGATAGAAAACATCGGCGTTTGTGGGATGAGATCCCTGCTCTCAACCCAGAAATAAGGAACGGCGGGGGTCTGGATCTCAAAGGCGCTCGGAGCTGGGGAAGCCGCGCCGGGGGGGTGGGGTGGGGGGGCCCGTTCAGCGGCGAGAGCGGCCCCGGGGGCGCGGGAGGGTCCGCGCGTGAGTCACCCGTGGGCCGGCGGCCCCGGGGCGCCTCTTACTCACCTACCGGGGCGGCCGCGGGGAGCGGGACACCGGCCCCGGCAGGGCTGGGGGGCTCCAGCATCCCGCGGCGGCAGCGGGCACCGGGCGGGGGCCGGTCCCGGGGCCGCTCGCGGGGTCTGTCCCGGGGCCGGTACCGGAGCGGGACGGGGAGGGGGGGGGGGTTGGCGGGGCCGGTGGCTTTCTGCCCCCCCGGGGGCGGTCCCGGGGCGGGGCCAGGGCGGCAGTTGGGGCTTTGGTAACCGGGGGTTGCTCAGACTTGCTCGGGACTTCCCCGGACGTGCCGGTGCGCTCCGCCGCCCCGGGCACCGACGGGCACCGGAGGAGGCCATGCCGCCGCCGCCGCCGCTGCTCCCGATGCTGCCGCTGCTGCTCCTGCTCTGCCCGCTCCTGCCCCGCGCAGACCCGCTCTCCTGTGAGTACCGGCAGCGCCGGGCGGCTCCCGCAAGGTGGGCGCGGGGCGGGCGGGCGGGGGTCCCGTCGGGGCCACGCGGGCGCTGCGCGGAGCCCCCCGGGGCTCTCCCGTCCGGCTCCGGTCCCGGCGTGAGGAGCCCCCCGGGGGTTCCCCCGCTCATTTCCGCGTGTCCCGTCCCCCCCAGCGGTGCCGGGATGCGGAGCCCCCCGGGGCTGTCCCGTTCCTCTCCGTGTGTCGCGTCCCCCCCCGGCCCCGGGATGCGGAGCGGTCCCGGGCGCGGCGGGGGCACCGCCGGGCGCACCTCGGGGCTGCGCTTCGCCTGCTGCGGAGAGAGACGGGGACCCCCCCGCGGAGGGCAGCCGGGACCCCCCATCGTCTCCCGACAGGCGGCCGGGACCACCCCCCACCCCCGTCCCAGCAGCCCAGCGGGGACCCCCCCGCCCCTTCCCCGCGGAGAACAATAGAGGAGCCTTTTTTGTGCTGCCCCCCACCCGCGAGAGTGGCGAGGAGAGCCCCCCCTGCCCCGGAGCAGCCAGGGCTCCCTCTCCCCACGGAGAAGGGGGACCCCGGGAAGGGCCGGCCCCCCCTTGTCCCCCCTCCCCGCCGTCCAGCCCCCCCCGTCCCGCAGAACAATGCGGCTCCATTCCCCACCCAGGACAATGGAAACCCCCGGCCTCCGCCCGGAGAACAATAGCGAACCCCTTCCCCACGCGACCCCCTCGCACCCCCGGGAGCCATCGCCCCCCTCTGCCCCCCCCGAAAGCCTCTGAGACCCCCCCCCCCACTCCCCCTGCCGGGAACAACGGGGTCCCCCCCTTTCCCCCCGGAGAGCCGCCCCCCCATCCCAGAGAACAATGAATCCCCTTTTCCCACCCTGAACAATAGGGATCTCCCTCCCTGCCCCACCGAGAACAACGACCCCCCCCCCCAAAAAAAAAACCCAATCCCCCTGGGGGGCCCCTGGGTGATGCCCAATTTGGGGGCCCCGCCCGGCGGTGGCAGGTCCGGGAGGTGCCACCTGTGAGCTGAGCGTGGAGCGGCCTCAGCCCCGCGGGGATCGGGGTCCCCCCGGGCACCAGGGGACACCCGGGGGAGGGGAGGGGTCCCCCCTTCGCCACAGAGCCCCAAACCCGAGGGATCCCCGGTGGCGGCCGCCGCCCCGCCGCCCCCCCTGCGGCCCGAGCCAGGGGAGGGCGAGATCCCGCTCCCCGCGGCAGGAAGTTCGGCTTCCTCCCGGTGCCGGGCATTTCTCAAGGCGATGGATGTTCCAAGCTCCGCCGCGCCCCCGGGACCCGCCAGAACCGGCACCGCTGGCCCTGCAGCCCCCGCCGCCCCTCCCCGGCCACCGCCGCCGACCCCCGAGCCAAACCCGTCCTTCACCGGGGGGTCCTGAGCGCGTCGCTTGGGGCAGGAGCTGCTGGAGCAGCAGCCTGGGGAGCAGGAACGCTCCAAAAATCCCTCTCGGGGCGGCCGGCGGGAGCGGCCGGTGCCGGTGGCTCCGGGTGCCCGACCCCAGCGCCCACCCCGGCGGGGCTGATCCCCCGGGAACACCGCGAGGCCACCGGCGGACCCTCGGCGGGGCTGAGCCCGCACCTTTCTCCTCCCCATCAGCCGGGTCTCCCCCTCCCCAGAGCCCCATTTCCCCCCTCCCCGCGGGGGTCCTGGGCAGCGCTGGCCCCGCGGCCCCTCGACGTGCGGCGCTGGCGAAGGCGAAGCCAAATCTCCTTTTAGAGAGCGAAAGTTTCCCCTCGGTGCAGCTCGGCCGCGCTGGAATGCCTGGGCTTTTTATAAATCCCTCCTCGAGCCCAGGGATGGGCACGAGAAATGCCAGGCGGGGATGAGAAAGAGGGAAAAAAAAAAAAAAAAAAAAGACTGGAGGGCAGAGCAGGGAAGAGGGATAAAGCATTTTTGGGTGCCGAGTCTGCCCGCAGACCTCGCTGCTCGAGTTTTAGAAGAGCTCTAACTACACATATATATCTAATTTTATTTTTCCTGTGGAATTCAGAGCTTCCCAAATTCCCTTTTGTTCTCCGGGGCAATTATTTCTATTTTCCTTTAACCCCCTGCACGTCTCAATAAATCTCTTTTTAACTGTGTGATCTCTGACACTTATCGGAGCTTTTTTTTTTTTTTTTTTTTCTTTTTCTCCCCCCCACTTTTCTTTCCCAACCCCTTAAAACTCCGATATAAAACCAAAATGAAATCCGGCCCTTCGGAAGAAAAGCATAAACGTTCCCGACACCTTGGAAATGTGGTTTTACTTTATAGCATTACTTAGCACCTGATCAGCATTTTTTTTTCTTTTTTTTTTTTTGCAATAGAGAAGCCATAAAACCCCCGAGCAGGTATTTTCGTTGCAACTTGCACATTCCACAGCCTGCCTGCCTCTCTCCGGCCCTTTCCTCTCCGGTCGGAAAACTTCACACTTTTCCCTTTTAAAACACATGTTCGGCGCTGCGGCCGCGCCGAGGCGGGGGGGAAATAATTCCAGGGGGAGAAAAAAAATATTATATATAAGTATATAATTGGCCCTTCCAGAGGGTCCTGCTTAGAGGAGGGAAAAAAAAAAAATCCAGGGGAAAAAAAAAAAATACTGAGAGAGAGAAAATTGGCCCCTCCAGAGGGTCCCGCTCGGAGGATGGGAAATGTGTCTGTCTGACGGCGCTGGTGTGAGTTTCTGGGGCTGTTTAGATTAAGATTTAGGAGAATCAGGGCTCCGGGAGTGCTGGGTCTGTTATCGGCAGAGCCGCAGCAGCTCCGGGCTGGGAGCGGGGTGGGAGCGGGGTGGGAGCGGGGTTGGGAGCGGGGTGGGCGCGGGGTGGGAGCGGGGTGGGAGCGGGGTGGGAGCGGGGTGGGCGCGGGGTGGGAGCGGGGTGGGAGCCGGGTGGGCTCCCTGGCAGAGACCGGGGGGGCGCGATGAGATTTTTTTCCAGAGGCCTCGGCGGCCTCGGGAAGGGTTTGTCCTGGGGGGTGGGATGGATCCGTCACCATCCGCGGATGCTCGGGGTACCCCGGAGCCCCCAGCAGCATCCCCTGGATGTTCGGGGTACCCGGTACCCACCCCTGGGTGCTCGGGGTACCCCGGGGTGCCCGGTACCCACCCCTGGGTGCTCGGGGTACCCCGGGGTGCCTGGCACCCACCCGGGGATATTTGGGGTACCCCAGGCTGCTTTTCCCCACAGCCTAACTCCTCTCCCCCCCGCACCAAGCACGGCGGCAATCCCTAATTAAATCTCCCCGGCGTAACGAGGATTTCGGAGCGCTAATTGCGGAGGGAGGGAGGCGGAGCGGGCGCCCCCTCCCCTAATTCGGATCTCTGCGGCGATTTTTGGGAAGGCCGGGTGGGAGCGGGCGCTGAAAGCCGCTCGGGGCCGGGAGGTCGGAGGGGCGGCGGGGGCTGGGGGGGGAGGTCGCGGCACTTTCCGGGAGGTAATTTGGGCAATTAGCGCGGCGCGTGCGGATGGAGCCGATAAGGGGCTGACGGACACGGAACAGCCCGGAGCGGGGCCGGGGCTGGCAAAGCCTGGCGGCCCCGGGGGGCCCGGGATAAACCCGGGGAGGGGGGAATTCCTCTCCCTCGGGATGTCGAGGGGGTTTGGGAGCACATGGTGGGGACCCCGGGGTGAAACGCCGGATCTCGGCACTGTTGGAAAAGGAGGGGATGGGAGGGGAGGGGAAAAATCCCCTCCGATTTTCCTTTTCGAAATCTTTTTGTCGAGGAAAAGCTTCCGAAGCTGCCACCCAACCCCGCCCCAGCCCTGGGAAAAAATAATAATAATAAAAAAAAATTAAAAAGATAAAAAGTGGCTATAAAAAGTATTTTTCAAGCCCTGAAATAGATGTAGATGCAAAAATAGATATTGAAAGTGTTCAGATATAAGATGGATGTAGATATAAAAGTATACTTTATATCTAAATAGACAAAAATAGGTGTGTATTGAAATGCAGAATAGATATAAAAGACTATTTAAATAGATATAAAAGATAGGAAATGTCTTTAGGTATAAAACGGATGTGAAATGTGCAGAAGTAAAGAATAGATATGAAAAGCATTTAAACCAATGTACAATAGAAACCGGTGTATTTAAATTGATGTAAAATAGAAAGCAGTGTGTTTAAATGGATATAAAATAGACATGTGGTGGTTTAAATCTATATAAAATAGATATGTGAGTTAAGTTGTATAGGCTTGTGATGATTTAAATCCATGTAAAATAGCTAAACAATATATTCAAATTAATATAAAACACACAGGATGACTTAAATTGATGTAGACGCGATGATTTAAAGTGATGTAAAATAGCAAAACAACGCATTTAAACAGATACAAAACGCATTTAAATGAGTACAGAAGAGACATAAAGCCTTTCAAATCAACACAAAACAGATATAAAGCGCGCTTAAACCGACCCGAGGCACATTTAAACAGCTCCAACCTCCTCAGCTCAACATCCAACCCTCCATAATTGATCCCCCCCCCCCGCTCTCTGTCTCTCCGGCTGCAGACCCCGCCGTGATTTCCCCCCAAGACCCCACCCTGCTGATCGGCTCCTCGCTGGTGGCCACCTGCACGCTCAGCCCGGACTTTCCGCTGCGAGCCGAGGATCTGTACTGGACGCTGAACGGGCGGCGCCTCCCGGCCGCCTCCTACGCCGCCCTGGGCCCCTCCACGCTCAGCGTGGCCCTCGCCCGCCTCAACGGCTCCAGGCAGCAGTCGGGGGACAACCTGGTGTGTCACAGCAGAGACGGCGGCATCTTGGCCGGCTCCTGCCTTTACGTTGGATGTACGTGGGGGCTGCTGCTCCGGGCTGGGCTCCAGCCGCGCCGTGCCGGGGCTGGGTGCTCTGTGCTGGGGGCTGGGCTCTCCGTGCTGGGGTCTGGGCACCCCGGGCTGGGGTCTGGGCAACCTGTGCTGGGGGCTGGGCAACCTGTGCTGGGGGCTGGGCACTGTGTGATGGGGTCTGGGCACCCTGGGCTGGGGTTTGGTCACTCTGTGTTGGGGTTTGGTCACTCCATGCTGGGGTCTGGGTGCTCTGTGCTGGGGTTTGGTCACTCTGTGCTGGGGTTTGGTCACCACATGCTGGGGTCCAGGCACCCTGTTCTGGGGTTTGGTCACTCTGTGCTGGGGTCTGGTCACTCTGTGCTGGGGTTTGGTCACTCTGTGCTGGGGTCTGGTCACTCTGTGCTGGGGTCTGGTCACTCCATGCTGGGGTTTGGTCACTCCATGCTGGGGTTTGGTCACTCTGTTCTGGGGTCTGGGCACTCTGTGCTGGGGTCTGGTCACTCCATGCTGGGGTTTGGTCACTCCATGCTGGGGTTTGGTCACTCTGTGCTGGGGTTTGGTCACTCTGTGCTAAGGTCAGGCTGCCCTGTGCCAGGGTCCAGCCAGTGCTGAGGTCCAGTTTCTCTGTGCCAGGGTCCAGCTGGCGCTGGGGTTCAGCTGCTCTCTGCTGGGGCCTGGCCTCTCTGTGCCAGTCCAGCTGGTGCCAGCTCTGTGCCGGGGTCCAGCCCGTGCCGGGCTCCGGCCGCTCTGTCCCGGGGTCCGGCCGCTCTGTCCCGGGGTCCGGCCGCTCTGTCCTGGGCTCCGGCCGCTCTGTCCTGGGCTCCGGCCGCTCTGTCCCGGGGTCCGGCCGCTCTGTGCCAGGGTCCGGCCAGCACAGGGCTGCGCCTCCCCCATGGGATCTCTCCCGGGGATCCCCACGGAGGGCTCAGTGCCCTGGCTCTCACCAGAGCGTGCCAGGAGCTGCTCGGGTGGAGCCCCAACCGGCGCAGCTGAGAGGCCCTTTCGGCAGAGCCTCGGTTAAACGGCGCTTGTCCGAACCAATAACCGTAAGATTTTATCTCGGGCTATTTTAAGGCCGATGCTACGTCCCAGGAATACGGCATCGGAGCGGGGAATGCAGCTCGGGTTTGTTTTTTGGGTCGCTAAGCCTTCCCGGGAATACAGAGGCTCAGCTGGGAAGGCAGCTTGGATTTGGGGTTTGTGCCTCTGTGGCTGGAAAAAAAAAACCAAACAGCTCTGGAACCTCTTGGGTTTTGTTTTTTTTTTCTCTCTCCCAGTACCCCCAGAAAAACCAGTCAACATCACTTGCTGGTCCAAAAACATGAAGGACCTGACCTGCAAGTGGGCGCCGGGGACAGAAGGGGAGACCTTCCTGCACACCAACTACACCCTCAAGTACAAGCGCAGGTGGGTGCTCGCCGTCATCCCCGTGATCCCCCAAAAACCTTGGAGTGGGATTTGACGGGAAACAGGGAAGGGGCAGCTCGCTGCCTCCTGGCTGGCCCCTGCTCGGGGCGGTGCTGCAGTTCCCTCACCGAGCTGGGGAGGGTGAGAAGAAGCCGCCGTGGCCTTGGTTGAGTTGGGAATCACTGAGCAAAGCACCGGGGCTGGTCCCTCAGCTCTGGCGGTGTGGAACGGCCAAAAGGGACAGGTGGGGATGGGGGAGCGGGGCTGGTGCCTCATCCATCACCTGCCCGCAGGTGGTACGGCCAGGACAACACCTGCCAGGAGTACCACACGGCCGGAACCTACTCCTGCCACATCCCCAAGGACCTGGCCCTCTTCACACCCTACGAGATCTGGGTGGAGGCCTCCAACCGCCTGGGGGTGGCCGTGTCCGACGTGGTCATGCTGGACATCCTGGACGTGGGTGAGCCGCGGTGCCACCGCCGCGCCGGTGACCTCGCGGGGAGGGGCCGCGCCGGGCCGGGGCGGGGGCAGCAGGAAATGGGCGATATGTGAGCAGAATTGCCCCTAATCGAGTTAGGCTGCTCGCTCCGAATCCGCGGCTCCTTAACCCCGGCGGCCCCGCGGCGCTGCCCCGCTGAGCCCCGGCAGCCCTGCCCTGTCCCCGCAGTCACCACGGACCCGCCGTCCGACGTGCACGTCAGCAGGGTGGGCGACCTGGAGGACCAGCTGAGCGTGCGCTGGAGCTCCCCGCCGGCCCTCAAGGATTTCCTCTTCCAAGCCAAGTACCAGATCCAATACCGGGTGGAGGACAGCTCCGAGTGGAAGGTGAGCGGGCGCCGCCGCTGCCGGGGGGACAGCGCGGGGTGGCCGGGGGTCCGGGCGCTCCCATCTCCTCCCTCCGCAGGTGGTGGATGACGTGGGCAACCAGACCTCGTGTCGCCTGGCCGGCCTGCGCCCCGGCACCGTCTACTTCGTCCAGGTGCGCTGTAACCCCTTCAGCATCTACGGCTCCAAGAAAGCCGGGATCTGGAGCGACTGGAGCAACCCCACGGCCGCCTCCACCCCGCGCAGCGGTGAGTGCCGCCGGCAGCGCTCGGGGCTGCCGCCGGTGCCGCCGGCAGCGCTCGGGGGCGCCGCCGGTGCCGCGCTCCCCTCCCCGCGCACCGGGGGATGATGCCCGGGGGGCCCTTCCCCGCTCCATGGCCGGCACCTGGATTTTCCTGCCAAGGAGCCAATGCTGAGCTCGGCTTTCCCAGCTGGGAGCTGAAACCTGCTCGTGTTCCCCTCGTTATCCGCGGCGCGGCAGCGATGGGGGCGCGTGTGGCGCTGACCCCCTTGTCCCCGCAGAGCGAGTGGCGGGAGGCTGCGACCCCAAAGGGGGGGAGCAGAACACGACGCTGCGGCGGGAGCTGAAGCAGTTTTTCGGGTGGGTGAAGAAACACGCCTACGGCTGCTCCAACCTCGGCATCAAGCTCTACGACCAGTGGCGCGTGTGGCTGCAGAAATCGCACAAAACACGCAACCAGGTAGGTAAGGAGCCTTTCGCACTTCTTCTCCCCGGCTGGGTGGGGACGGGGGGGGGACGCGGGGTGACCCCCCACCCCAGGGATGCTGGGGGGTGACGCCGACCCCGGGGCGACGCGGGGCTCTGCTCCTCTCCGCAGGTTCTTCCCGGCGATAAGCTGTAGCCCGCGGGGGACCGAGCGCCGGCAGGATGGGACGGGGCGCCCGGCGCCCACCCGGGACCGCCCGCGCCCGCCCCGGCCCCGCCGCGGGGGAGCTGGGAGGCGGCCGGGGCGCAGCGCGGCCCCGCAGCCCTGGGGGATGGGATGGGGTGAGGTTGAGGGGCCGGGCTGGCCCAGCCCCGGGGGCTCGGTGGGACCGCGGCCCCGCGGCAACGAGGGGACCCCCCAGCCTTGCCCGGCCGCGGGGGGCGCGGGGGCTTTGCTCTGCCAGCCGGAGCAGCCTCTGGGATGAAAGGGGCGGCGGGGGCTTCCCGGGTGACCCCACCCTCGCCGCAGTTCCTCCCCCCAACCCCGGGAAGCGATTTTGGCCGTTTTCTCACCGGGGTCCCACGTGCGAGCGCACGGGGGGGGGTCCGTCCCCGGGGAGCCACGCGGGCTGATTGGAGGCTGCTGGGGTTTGCCCAGTGCCTGCTCCAGTTTTGATTCAAACCAGCCTTATTTTGGTTCCATTTCAGTCAATTAGGAACAGATTTAAGCTTAATGCCAATAAACCTCTGAAACCCCACCGGGGTCTGCGTCAGCGGAGCGGCAGCGCTGCGCGGGGACGGGGAGGCAGCGGGCAGCCAAGTGGGGCCCGTGGCCCTTGTCACCCCGTCCCGGGGCTCCCAGGGGACCGAGCCGAGGTGGAGGGGGTGGCACGGGGCAGCCACACGAACCCTTGAGATCACACTGCTCAGGCCAGCTCCATGGGGACAGGTTTATTTGGGGTGACCATAGAAAAAAAGCACTTGTGGAGCACCGGGGCTGCAGTGGGGCTGGGGGCACAGCCGGGCTCCGAGGTGTGGTTTTGGGGGGAGCCCCTGCCCACGGGACTCCAGCTCGATGGGGGCCAAAGCACGGCAGCCCCTTGGCACTGCAGGGTGTGGTTTGCCTTTGGCACAGCCGGGGAGGGGAACCAGCCCCACTGCCCAGACCCCTCTGCTGAGGGACACTCAGGATTTAGGGGGACCCCACTCGTCCCAGAGGGGGCTTCCCCACCCCTTCCAGCCTGTGCTGCAGAAGAGGGGCCCAGAGGACGATGCCCACCTTGCCAAGGTGCGCCGGGAGCGGGTGGGGGATGAGCGGGGCCCCTGCTCCACCAGCCTGGCCCCTCCAGCCGTTCCCACGGGGACACCCATCACTCAACCTCTTCCGAATCGTACTTAAGGTCCTGGAGAATTTCGCTGATTGCCTCAATGGTTTTAATTAGCCTACGAGAGCGGATGGAAACTATAAATAAAGCCCATATGGAGCGTATTATGTGGGCCGCCTCGCCTTCCCCGCGCTGTTTATGAAACACTCAGCCCGGGGAGGCCGAGGGGACGCGGCCACGCAGCGCCGCCAGACCCCGAAGGCACCATCTGGGCCCCCCTGGGCCGGAGGGAGGGCGGGGAAACACAGGGAAGGGGCTCCTGGCCTGGGCTCCGGGATCCCTCAGCGTCCCTTCCAGCTCGGGACACTCCAGGACCCTGCGGGCTGGGGAGGGGGTGCCACCCCAAAACAGGGGGGGAAGGGGATGGCAGGGTGGGGGGGTCCTGGGCTAGGGGGATGCTGCCTGCCCAGAATCAGGGGGGACAGCAGCGGGGCCACCACCTACTTGTGCTTGAGCTCCTGCACCTCCTGCTGATGAGCGTCCACCTCGGGCTGGTCCTGTGCCTGCTGCCGGGCCAGCTGCAGCTGTGCCGTCTGTGGGGGGACACCACGGGAGCTGAGACCCCCCCCAAACCGGCCCAGCACTGCCCCAGGGACCCCCCCTCACCCCCAGGCCAGCACCCACCAGCTGCAGCTTCTCCTGCTCCCGCTCCTGGAGCCGGGCCAGGTGCTGGGCCAGGTCGGGGCGGCCGAGCTGGTCCCGCAGGCGCCCGGCGATGTCCAGCACCTCCCGGGAGATGCCGCTGAAGGCCACGGTGACCTCGTGCACCAGCTGCCGGTACCGCGGGAAGTCATAGTGGGGGGCGCTGCTGAGGTACGCCCGGTGGCCCCTGCGGGGGGAGAAGCCACGGTCACCACACCTGGGCTGCCCATCCCGGGGCTGAGCCCCCTTTGCCACGCGCCACAGGCAGCACCAGGAGGGTTTTCCTGCCTGGATTTGGCAGCGGGACCAGGCAGCCTCACCCCTCACACGGGACAGGGTTGGAAAAGGCTTTTCTGGCGGGGAAAGTTGAGGGTTTGGGGTTTTTTTTTCATCCCGTACACTCTCAGCCCTGCATCCCAGGAAGTCCATCATCTGCTGGATGCTAAAATGGGATTCAGGTGTCCAGCGCGGAGCGCCGCTGCCAGATGGAGCTCATCAGCCACCCCCATGGCCCCGGCCCAACAGGATGCAAAATAATCGCGATGGGGGATCCGCTTCCCCGCCCGCCCCGGTGGGTGCCGCCTGTCCCCGCCCGCCCCGGTGGGTGCCGCCCCCCGGGGGCCCGTCCCGCGGCGGTGCCGGTGCCGGTGCCGGTACTCACTCCTCGAAGAGCCGGTACGTCTCGACCCGCTCGCTCTGCAGCGCCCGCAGCCGCTGCAGCAGCTCCCGCACGGCCTCGCCCGTCTGCGGGACAGAAGGGGACGGTGGCGCGGGTGGCACCGGTGACCCGGTAACGGGCTCTGGGCAGAGCCGGTACCGCCCAGGGCGATCACCCCAGAGCGGGGGCAACGCGTCCTCGCCCAGCTCCGGTTCTGGGGGTCCCAGGTGGGTTCCGGCCGCCGTGCTTGAGCTGAGCCCAGCACCGGCACCGGCACCGGGACCCGCCCGTCCCGCGCACCGGGAGCCCCCCGGCCCCGTGCACACAGCACAGAGGGGCACCGGCACCCCTCATATCCCCCTGCCCACACACCGGGCTCCCGGGCCGCTCGTGCACGAACCGGACCGACACCGGGACCCCCCGGACACGAGCCCGCGATACCGATGGGCACCCCGTACCTCCATCCTGCCCACGCGTGCACGGGCTCGGTCCCGGGACCCCCTCCCGCCCTGATGCCCGCGCACCGGGACCCCTCTCAAGGCGTACCCGGACCGGTACCGGGACCTCCCCATCCGCGTGTGCACGGCCCGGCCCGGCCCCGGGATGTCCCCACCCCGCCGCAAACGCACCGGGAGCCCCTCGGCCACGTGCCCACGGACCGGCACCGGGACCCCCCCGGCTGACAACACAGACGGGCACCGGGACCCCCCATCCGCGGCCCGCCGCAGCCCCGGGACCCCCCTCGGGACTCCGCTCGGTCCCGGGACGCCCCTCCCGTCCCCCGGGGGCCGCTCCCGTTCCCGTCCCGCTCCCGGTGCCGCTCACCATGGCCCGGCCCGGCCGCACGGCGCAGGCCCGGGGCCCGCGGGGCGGAGCGCGGTTCCGCCGCCACCTGCAGGCACCGAGCGGCAGCGCCCGGCTCCCGGTGCCCCGGCCCGGCTCCCGGTGCCCCGGCCCGGCTCCCGGAGCCCCGGCCCGGCTCCCGCTGCCCCGGCCCGGCTCCCGGAGCCCCGGCCCGGCTCCCGCTGCCCCGGCCCGGCTCCCGGTGCCCCGGCCCGGCTCCCCGCTCCGCCGTCTGTGCTGTGAGCGCGCAGCCGGGGGTCCCGGGGGATGGATGGGATGTAGGGGGGGCGCGGTAGGGTCTCCATGAACGGGGGCTCCGGGTGCCTTTGCACGGTAACGGGAGATCCCCGCAGCCGCTGGGCCCCGCGCAGGGGCGACCCTGGTGCCGTTCTGTGTGCACGTGGCCGGGGGTCCCGGTGGGTGGGCAGGGGGCTCCCGGTGTCAGTCTGGAGTGACCAGAGGGCTCCCAGTGCGTGAGCAGGGGGCTGGTGACAGTCACCCCCTGTGACTGGGGGGTCCCGGTGCAGGAGCAGGGGGCTGGTGACAGTCACTCCCCGTGCCTGGGGGGTCCCAGTGTGTGAGCAGGGGGCTGGTGACAGTGACCCCCCGTGCCTGGGGGGTCCCGGTGCAGGAGCAGGGGGCTGGTGACAGTCACCCCCCGTGCCTGGGGGTCCCAGTGTGGGAGCAGGGGGCTGGTGACAGTGACCCCCGTGACTGGGGGTCCCAGTGCAGGAGCAGGGGGGGTTCTGTGTGCTCCTGCTGCTGGTCCAGTCCCTGCACGGGCCCCCACGGGTGGGCAGGGGGGGATCCCAATGCTGCCCCCATCCCTGCAGCCACTGCCCCCCAGCACCTCCACCCCTCCCTGCTCCCCCCACCTCCCCACTGACTGAAAACTGCAGCAATTCGGGTAAAAAAAAAAACCCAAAAAACCCAAAAAAACACCAGGGAAACGGGGCTGAGCGTTGCAATACTTTATTGGCCAGTGCAGGCAGGGGCTGGAGGATCTACTTGACCTTCTTCTTGGGGCGCAGGTTGTTGGTGTGCCCGCACTTCTTCTTGCGGCAGTTCACGGCACGGGGGTGCAGGCGGGCGTAGCACCTGGGGGAGCAGGGGGGACAGGACAGGACAGGTCAGCAGAGCCCCTGGGGAGGGGACACGGGGGCAGGCAGGGGGTGAGGGGACACGGGGAGGGGCCACGGGGAGGGGACACGGGGAGGGGACACGGGGAAGGGACGCGGGGAAGGGGACGCGGGGAAGGGACGCGGGGAAGGGACACGGGGAAGGGGACACGGGGAAGGGACGCGGGGGAAGGGACATGGGGAGGGGACACGGGGAAGGGACACGGGGAGGGGACACGGGGAGGGGACACGGGGAGGGGACACGGGGAGGGGGACACGGGGACGCACTTGCGGCAGATCATCTTGTCGCAGTTGTACTTCTGGGCCAGCTGGCGCAGGGAGGGCTCGATGATTCCCCCTCGCAGGCGCAGCACCAGGTGAAGGGTGGATTCTGCAAGGAGAGAGGGGGGTGTCAGGGACAGCTGGCACCCCAAAAATCGCACCCCCCGCCCGGGGGTCCGGGGAGCACCTTTCTGGATGTTGTAGTCTGCCAGGGTGCGGCCATCCTCCAGCTGCTTCCCCGCGAAGATCAAGCGCTGCTGGTCGGGGGGGATCCCTGCGGGACAGAATCACCGTGCTGGGGCCAGCGGGGGCACCCCCGCGGGGACACCCCGCTGCTGCCGGCCCCGCCACTACCTTCCTTGTCCTGGATCTTGGCTTTCACGTTCTCGATGGTGTCATTGGGCTCCACCTCGAGGGTGATGGTTTTGCCCGTCAGGGTCTTCACGAAGATCTGCATCTTGGCACCTTCTCACGCTGCGGGAGCGGGGCCGCGTCACCCCGGGCCGGCCCCGTCCCGCCCCCGACAGGGCCCCGCCGCTCCCCGACCCCTCAAACCCTCTGAAACCCCCGTTCCCGAGCACCCCTCCCCGGATCCAGCCCCGCTCTCCCCGGATCCAGCCCCCATCGCGGGTTTCGGGCCCTCCCGCGGGACCCAGCCCCGTCCCCGGGGACCCAGGGCCCCTCCCGGATTCCCGTCCTCATCCCGGGATTCGGCCACCCCTCCCCGGTCTCAAGCCTCCCTGCCGGATTCCAGCCCCCATCCCGGGATCCACCATCCCCTCCCGGGATCCAGGGCCCCCACCCCGGGCCCGGGCCCCGCTCCGCTCCCGCACCGCGCGCACCGCGGCCTCGCTGCTGAGGGAAAGGGAGGCGGGGCCGGAACCGCGGCTGCGTCACTGCCGGGGGAACAGGCCCCGCCCCCGCCGGGGAAGCAGGCTCCGCCCCGTCACTGCCGGGGGAACAGGCCCCGCCCCGTGAGCGGCCTGTCCCTGCCCTGTCACTGCCCTGTCACCGCCGGGGTGACACCGGCACCGCCCCGCGACAGCCCCGGCACTGCCCTGTCACTGCCGGGGGACACCGGCACCGCCCCGCGACAGCCCCGGCACTGCCCGGTCACTGCCGGGGTGACACCGGCACCGCGAGACAGGGCACGGGAGGGTCTGCACGGACCTGGGACCACCCAGCCCTGACCACATGGCCCCAGGACCGACCCCCGACCACAGGCCCTGGGCCTGGCCCCCAAACCCGGCACTGCCCACGGGCCCCGGGACCGGCCCCACACTGACCCGGCACTGCCCACTGACCCCGGCCCCACACTGACCCCACGGCCACAGGACTGGACCCATGACCGGCCCCAAAGTGCCCAGACCAGGGCCACGCTGACCCCATGGACCCCAGAGCGGCCCCACAGCCCCGGAACCATTCCCATGCTGACTCTAGAAGCCCAGGACGGGTCCAGGATCAGCCCCAAAACCCAGCCCTCCCGCCCCACCTCTCCTCTCATCCCCTCCCAGGCCATCAGGACCCCAAACCCCAGCAGCTCCTCTGTCACACCACAAGGCTGGTAGAAAAGAAAGATCTGGAGAGCTCCTGTTGCCTGTGGAGCACCGAGCAGCCCCATGTGAGGGGCTGAGTGCGAGAAGCAAAGGGAAACACGGCTCTGGCTCTTCCCAGCGGTGGAAAACTCAGCCAGCACAAGTCCATCAGCAGCAGGGACAAACCCCCAGCAGAGCTGCTTGGGGGCCATGAGCCTCAGAGACAACGTTCCTTACGAAACATATCAACACCTCACTGTCCCAAAAAACAGCTTTTCTGCACCAAGAAAAAATAAATCTACAGGCAAGGTTGAGTTTAGCCGCTCTCCTGAGCGCAGGAAGGAGGGAGGACAAGAGGCATTTCCAACCCAGGATTTACTGATTCCCCCTGAAGCCAGTGGCCGGGTTTCCACCTCGGTGGCAGTTTCGAGGCAGGAAGAGCAGCACCTTCCTCCCTCAGCTTCTCCCAGCCATCCTTCGCTTCCCTCTTCCTGAGGGAAAAAAAACCAAAAAAAACCAAAACAAACCACCCCCCCACCAAAAAAAAACCAAAAAAAACAAAAAACCAAAAAAACACCCACAAAAAAACCCCCCAAAAAAACCCAAAAAAAGGAGCGACACACGAATATAAATACAGGCTAGAAAGTTCTCCAGGGGCAGGCTCCTAGTCCAGGCCGTTGGCCGTGTCCTCGTCTGTCAGACTCTGTCCGTTGAGGGCCGGGCCGTCGTACTGGCCCTGGGATAAATCCTCGAAATCCTGGCTGGTGGTGGGGGAGATGACGTCGGGGCTGCTGTCACAGGACTCGGTGCTCTGCTCGGAGGTAGCGATGGTGGTGGTGGTGCTCTTGGGGACGGGGTCGAAGTCGTCGTCGTCCTCCAGGATGGGGGACTCGTGGATGTCTGGGAGGGGGAGAGGGAGGTGTTTTAGGCTTCTTGGTGGTGGGACATGCCAGGAAAACAATTCCCCGGTTCTGCTTGTGGCAGGGGTTTAAAATAAAAAGAGCAATTCCCTAGTTCTGCTCGTGTCAGGGGTTTAAAAATAAAGAGAAAAATTCCCTGGTTCTGCTCGTGGCAGGGGTTTAAAATAAAAAGAGCAATTCCCTGGTTCTGCTCGTGGCAGGGGTTTCAAATAAAAAAGAGCAATTCTCTGGTTCTGCTCGTGGCAGGGGTTTCAAATAAAAAAGAGCAATTCTCTGGTTCTGCTCGTGGCAGGGGTTTAAAAATAAAAAGAGCAATTCCCTGGTTCTGCTCGTGGCAGGGGTTTAAAATAAAAAGAGCAATTCCCTGGTTCTGCTCGTGGCAGGGGTTTCAAAAAAAAAAAGAGCAATTCCATGGTTCTGCTTGTGGCAGGGACTTAAAAAAAAAGAGAGCAATTCCCTGGTTCTGCTCGTGGCAGGGGTTTAAAAATAAAGAGAGCAATTCCCTGGTTCTGCTCGTGGCAGGGGTTTAAAAAAAGAGAGAAATTCCCTGGTTCTGCTCGTGGCAAGGGTTTAAAATAAAAAAAAAAGGTCTGCAAAGTCACCAGCACGTAAATCAGGGGCTGTTTGCAATTTCCTGCCGCTGGGTTTAGTGGAATGAAGGAGTTTTGTGGGCTTCTAAGGAAGCAGCCGTGGGCCAGCAGGTGGATTTGTGATTACTGAGAGATGCCTGACAGGTTCTTAGGAACAGAGAATCTTCCCACAGGAGGAAAACTGAGCGTGGAGGGCCAGGACAAGGGGAAATGGCTTCCTACTGCCAGAGAGTAGGGGACAGATGGGATATTGGGAAGGGATTCCTCTCTGTGAGGATGGGCAGGCCCTGGCACAGGGTGCCCAGAGAAGCTGTGGCTGCCCCTGGATGCCCAGAAATGCCCAAGGCCAGGCTGGACGGGGCTTGGAGCAATCAGGGACAGTGGGAGGTGGCCCTGCCCAGGGCAGAGGGTGCCACTGAAAGAGCTTTAAGGTCCCTTCCAACCCAAACCGTTCATGAATCTGCCAGGGATCACTCACTGCTGAAAGCCTCCGGGTACTGCTTGGCCAGCTTCCCTTTGAGCGCCCTGGGGAGGAGGAGGAGAGAACAATCCCAGTCCGTGGGGAGCTGAGGGAGCCAGAGCTGAGCTGCCCCACAGCTCCCTCAGCCTCCAGCAGTCACAGACTGTTACCACACTTCGTGCCTACCATGGTTTGGTTTTGGGAAATTCTGTTCCCAGGCACTTTTTGGTACACAAAGTCACATCACGTAAACCACCTTGTTTTGTACAAATTTCCCAGAGGAAGGACTTTTCACGTAGTAGTTTCTAAAACTAACCAATAGTTCCCAAAGGTCCCACCTCTAAAGTGAGCACATCTAAAAAAGCATCCAGAGAAATAAACCGGGGTCTCCTTCCTGCAAGGAGACCACGCAGCCCTTCTGAATCACTCCATCATTGTGTCCAACAGTGACAATGGACAATCCAAAGGAATCATCACCAAGGCTGAGGGATTCCCCCCCCAGCCCCCTGCAACACCCCCTCCCAGCACACAGGGGTGCTTCTGAACCCCACATTTTGTGGGGTTTTGTGTGGCCCCAAGCAGCTCCCCAGGCCCATCCCACCCAGAGCAGGAGCACGGAAACCCCGAGCTGCAGCCCCCACTCGATCACATTTTCCCTTCCCCAACAGCCTGTCCTTCTCCAACTCTGACCTGTGCCCTGCTCTAACACCCCCAGGCGCCCCCCAGCCCTCTCCCAGCCCATTCGCAGCCCATTCCCAGCCCGTTCCCACCGGATCCTGCGGAAGATGCTGTCCAGGTCCTTCTTCATCTCCACCAGGGTCCGGGTGTGGTGCAGGAAGCGCTCGTTCATCTGCTGCATGCGCACGCTGGACAGGTTGTTGAAGTTGAGCAGCATCTCGTTGGTCTTCTCAAAGCGATCCAGCCTGCGCGGGGGGAGGCACAGGGAGCTCGGTAAAGATCCCGGGGAGGCTCCCGGTGCCGGTGCCGGTTTTCCCCCACCGGCCGCTCCCAACGGGACTCACATGTTTTTCTGGGCCAGGATGATGGCGTTGACGTCCTCGGCGTTGACCATGCCCAGCACCCTCCCGCAGAACACCTGCGAGGCCGTGGGCTCCATCGTGGCCTGCGGGACGGCGGGGGCGGCTCAGCCGGGGGAACCGGAGGGAACCGGAGCCCCCCGCGCCGGTACCGGAGACCCTCCCCTTCCCCGCTGTGAGAGCGGGTCCCTCTCCGCCCGGCCACGCACCCCGTGCCGGGTACCCCGCTGCCGTGCCCCCTCCCGGGGCGGCCCCACACGCCGGTAACGGGGCTCCCTTGGCCGCCCCCCGCCAGCCCCGGATTCCCTCGGGGACACGCGGGCCGGAGCCCCCACTGGTGATCCCGGCACCTCCCACCAGCAATGCCCGCGCACCTGCGGGAGCCCGTCCCGCCGCTTCACATGACGGGAGCGGGAGCGGCACCGGGGGCGGCACCGGCGGCCGCTCCGCGCCGCTTCCGGGTGCGGAGTCACGTGCGGCGCGACCTCGAGACGTCACCGCGCCGAGCCGGAAGTGCCGGAGACCGGCCGGGCGAGAGGGTCGCGACCCTCGCGGGCATCACGGAGCCCCTCCGGTACCGGTACCGAGCTCCCGTCTCCGCCGCTCCCCGCGCCAGGGCGGCCGCTCCGGTAGCGGCCCCTTTAAGGCGTCGGGGGGCGCCGCGGGCGCGAGGCTGACAAGCGTGCTCCCCGCCCAATGGCGTCGCGCGGTGGGCGGGGCCAGGCCAATAGGAACGGGGGGGCGGGGCCGGCGCCCGCGCGTTCGGGGGCCAGGTGGGAGCGGCGGGGGGCGCGCGGCGGTCACGTGGGGCGGGCGGGGGGCGCGGGGCCGCCCCCCCCCCCCACGGTACCGGGCCGGGGCCGCGACCCCCGCCCCGATCCCACCGGGACAGACCCCCCATCCCAGCGGGACCGAGCCCCCGCCCCCGCCAGGCCCGATCCTTCCCCGCCGCTCCGGAGTCGCCGCTGTCCCGTTGCGCATCCCCCGTCCCCGGAGGGTCCCGGCGGTGCGCGGGCCGGCGGAGCGTCTCTGCCGGTAAGAGCAGGCCCGATCCCTGTCCTCTCTCCCTACTCCAGGTTGCTCCGCCGCCATGGCTTCCAGCGGGGAGGAACCGAGGAGCGGCTCCCCGGGCCGGGCAGGCACCGGCACCGAGGCGGCGGCGGCGGACGCGGCTCAGCTGGACACGGCGGAGGATTTCGAGGTGCTGGAAGAGGAGGAGGAGGAGGAGGAGGAGGATGACGTGAGCCAGCTGCCCCCGCTGGAGGAGGTGGGCCGGCCGCCGGCCCCGCCGCGGGAGGACGCGCAGCCCCCCGAGGGGGGCGCGGCCGGGGACCCCCAGGAGTGGCTCGATGTTTTGGGTGAGCGCCCCGGGAGGGTTCCGGGACAGCTCGGCCTTCCCCGGGGCTGCAGGTGCCAGGAAGGCCGGGCAGGTGTCAGAGGAGGGTGGGAGCTTTTCCCTCCCCGCCGTGTCCCGATGAGCCTCCGGTTTGTCCGTGCCCAGGGAATGGTTTGCTCAAGAAGAAGACGCTGGTGCCGGGCCAGGGTGTGGACAGCCGTCCCCAAAAGGGCCAGGATGTGACAATCCGCCTGAAGGCCACGCTGGAGGATGGCACCGTGGTGGAAGAGGAGCCTGCCCTCACCTTCACGCTGGGGGACTGCGACGTCCTGCAGGTGAGCAGCGGCTGGGAGCTCACCTGGCTGGGAGCTCACCTGGCTTTGTCACTGCCCTGGGGAGCAGGACCCCACCTCAGGGGCTGTGGGGAGGGTTGGGATCGGTGACATCCCCTTTGTGGATCAAAGTGGCCCCTCTGCCCTCGCTGGTGCTCTCTCCCCACGATGTTGGCCAATTTAGAGGGGATTTGGAGCAATCTGGTCTTGAGGGAGATGTTCCTGCCCATGGCAAGAGATTGGAAGTTGATAATCTCTACAGTCCCTTCCGTGATCTCACGTTGTTCCCTGCAGGCTCTGGACCTGTGCGTGCAGCTCCTGGAGATGGGGGAGACGGCTTTGATCGTGTCAGGAGCCAAGTACTGCTACGGAGCTCAGGGCAGGTGAGCTGGCAGCGCCTCAGCTGGGGCAGGGTGGTCCCAAACAGGGCTGGGGAAGCTGTGCCCTGCTGCCCTGCTGCCAGCCCAGCTGTCCAACCTCTGCTTTCCTGCCTGGAGTGGAAAGATCCACATCATTCCCTGCCCTGGGGAGCTTCCCTGGCTGAGATCTCTGAGAGATCTCTGAGATCTGAGATCTCTCCTCTGAGCCGCGGCGCTCGATCCGCACAGCCCGGCAGGTGAGAGGTGACAGCGGTGACAAAGGTGACTCCTTTGTGCAGGAGCCCTGACATCCCCCCCAACGCGTCCCTGACGCTGGAGGTGGAGCTGCTGGCGGCTCGGGACGCTCCGGACCTGGAGCTGCTCAGCGGGAAGGAGAAGATCCAGCTGGCCAACCGCAAGCGGGAGCGGGGCAACTTCTTCTACCAGCAGGCAGATTACGTCCTGGCCATCAACTCCTACGACATCGCCCTCAGGATCGTGGGCTCCAGCTCCAAAGGTAGCTGTCCCCCCTGCAGAGAGGGTCACTGGGGCTCCTGGCCCTGCTGTAACCCGGCCCTGGGCTCTGTGCAGTGGATTTCAGCCCGGACGAGGAGGCCGAGCTGCTGGACGTGAAGGTGAAGTGTCTCAACAACCTGGCGGCCTCGCAGCTGAAGTTGGACCATTTCAAGGCAGCTCTCAAGTCCTGTAACCTGGTGCTGGAGCACCAGCCGGGGAACATCAAGGCTCTCTTCCGAAAGGGGAAGGTGAGGAGGGGTCCCTTCCCCGTGGCGTGGCGGGGGGCTGAGGGACAGGCCTCAGCCCTGCTCCATCCCATGTGCCACCCTCCAGGTGCTGGCTCAGCAGGGAGAATACAGAGAGGCCATTCCCATCCTGAAGGCAGCATTGAAGCTGGAGCCTTCCAACAAGGTAGGCTGGAGGTGTGTGCTGCCCGTGATCCCCCTGAACTGGGGGTGTCCTGGGTGCTTCTCTCTCGTCCGTGTCCCTAAAAACCTCAGTGCTCCCCCTGGCAGGCTGAGAACCCCTGGAGCTGTCCCCAGCTCTGTGAAAGGAGGCTGGGAATAGCCCCCCAGAGCCTGAGGAGCGATGCACCACGTGGAGCGTGGCTGGGCTGGTGGACCCCTTATCTCCACCTTGCGAGGTTCCCTGGGTGACCTTTGCTCCTGACAGTGGCAGGGCTCCCTGCCAGCCCACCCGTGCTGCAGCCATCCCCTGGGGGTGGTCCAAGCTGCTCCAGGTTCCCCAGGTGGCTCGGGCAGTTGGTGCTGTGGTTGAGGGAAGTGGAGCAGAGCTGAGTCCCCACAAACTGGCCGAGCAGCCCCAAGAGTGAATCACCGGGTGGTGGGAGCAGCCAGAGCTCGGTCCAGCGCCCGGGCAGGGCGAGCTCTGGGTCAGGAATTTCCTGTCAGTTAATGATCAGCTGCAGGACTGGAGCCTCGGGAGAAATCAAAAACCAGTGCCAGGAAATGACCCCAGCAGGAGTGAGACTGGGAGGAGACAGGGAGGTGTTGCCTGCACGGGGTCGTCCTGGGGGTCTTGGCTCTCCAGATGGGCTTTAATCCTTGTCTGGATCTGTTGTATCCATTTCTTTCATGGGGAAAGACCACCAGGGTTTGTGTCATGATCCAGTCCCTGAAGGTCACGGGTGGGATGTGGCACAAACAGGTGCTTGGTGGCCCCACAGCACCTTCAGGGGGTGGTGTGAGCACCCTTGGAAGGGTGAACAGCACCCCAAACCCTTCCTTTCCCAGCAAGGTCGGGGTGGAGAGGGAGCAGCCCTGGGAACCATTCCCCTGGCACGTCCCTGGGCAGGGCAGCTGCTCCCCAGTTCCGATCTTGCTTTTAATTGGAGAGGGCTGGAAAATCCAAATGCCCGGCAGTGACGTGTCCAGTGAAACCACAAGTACAGCAAATTACTGCCCTCCCCGGCTGCTGCCGCCGGGGCTGGAGCCTGGGTGACTCAGGGGCCGCTGCTGAAAACACTCCACAAACACTGGGCTCCACCTGCCTCCTGTGGGGCTGTCACACACATCCCCTTCCCCTGACCCCTCGGAGGTGCTCTGGGGGCAGCTGGTGGATGTCTCTGTGCTGATGTGACGGCCCCTCTGAGCTCCAAGCAGGAGCGTTCTGTCCTCCAGACATCCAGATTTCCCTGTTGGAGGCAGCTTTTCCCAGCTGGCAGTGCCGGTGTTCTCGGGATGTGTCCCCCCAGCAGAGGGCACAGCGTGGCCGTGCCACCAGGGCCACCACAACCTCCTTCTGCCACCCTGCCCTCCTCAGCTCCCTGGCGCTTCCTGCTGCTTTTGGGGCCCCACGCAGGACTCGGAGCCTTTTCCTGCCCCAGCAGGGCAGGTGTGGACACGCTGCGGGTCTTGCTGCAATCCCACTTCACACCAGGCTGAGTTTTAAGCCCGTTTTCCCAGCCTGCTTCCAGACAGAAAGTGGGAGAGCTGGCGCACGTCTGTCCTCAAGGCAGACACTTTCCTGTCTCGATTAAAGGATAAAATCCCTTTCCTGATGTCTGGCATCAACCCTGGGCTCTGCTCCCTGCTGCCAGGCAGGGAGTGGGTTCAGCAGCCAAAAAGGACAGAGGAGCATTGGACCCAGAGGATATCCCATGCCAGCCTGGTGCAGCCCCATGGCCTTGGGACGTGGGGCAGGATGAGGCCTGATCACCCCCCCCTGGCTGTTTCTAAGCTCTTCCCACGACATTCCTGCACATCCCAGGGGTGGTGGAACCTGCTGTGGGTGACACGTCCCCTCCCTGGCAGGCAGGGATGGTGCAGGGCTGATAACGCCACGCTGTCCTCCCCAGACCATCCACGCTGAGCTCTCCAAGCTGGTGAAGAAGCACGCGGACCAGAGGAACGTGGAGACGGAGATGTACAGGAAGATGCTGGGGAATCCCAGCGCCGCCAGCACCCCCGGGAAGTGCAAAGACAAACTGCCCTGGGTAAGGCCTGTCGGGGGTGACCGAGTGGGTGGGGGTCACCCCTGGGCTGGGGATGCACCGGGGGTGTGTCGGTGTCCCCCAGGAGGGACACAGCCCTGTTCCTAAGCAGGATGGGGACGGGCTGTGTCGGGACAGCTGGGAGCAGGGGGGCTGTGCTCCAGGAGCCGTGCCTGGAAAAGGCTGATAACAGCCTGTGCTCCTGGCCGTGCCAGCTGGAGGGTCCGGACTTTGCTCCCAGCTGGGCAGCGCTGTCAGCCGGGCAGCCAGCGGCACACGCCGTCCCTGCCGGCCAGAGAGGCAGACGCTGCCCGTTTGGGACGCCCTGTCCGGCAGGCAGGGCAGGCATGTGTTCCACAGGCACTGCCCCTCTCACATCCTCGTGTGAAATAACCCCAGCCCTCCTGGCCCCGACTGCCAGCTCAGATTCTGGAGGGCTTTGGGCCACTTCAGGAAAGGGGAAGAGACCCAAAAGAGGCTCCTTACCTAGGAGTATTCCAAGACTTTATTCTTGAAGGGTTTCCAGGGGCAAAGAGAACGAACAAGGAAGAGCAGGGGTTTATCTACACCCTCTGTCCGAGGACAGAGAGCTGGCACTGAGCCAGTTGGTCAGAGATAGGGGGGAAGGTAGAGTCACACCACACAGTTAGAGCTTTGGGGCTCCTTTTGGGGTAAAGCATCCCCAGAGGGATACAACACTCGTGCTCTGTCCCGCAGTCCATCCCCTGGAAGTGGCTCTTCGGCGCCACGGCCATCGCGCTGGGCGGCGTGGCCTTGTCCGTGGTCATCGCGGCCAGGAACTGAGGCTGGCACCGGGGCGGCCCCTTGGCACAGCACCGTGTCCTGCCTCTCCCTCTCTCTGCCGAGGGGCTCCCCCGAGGCTCTGCTCCCCCTTCCCGCCGGCTCGCAGCTCCAGGAACGCGGATGCTTTCTCTGCCGGAGGTGCCGGATCTCTCTCCCGACCTTCCCCGCATCCCTCCTGGCACGGGCGGGACGGAGCCTCCGGCAGAGCAGGGACCCCCGGGCAGCCCCCCGGCCATCAGGGGCTCAGCCCCCAGCCCCGGGTGTGTCGGGGGCAGCGGGAGGTGCCTCACTCACACCGGTACATCCTGGCCGTGCCCATCCCGGGTGTTGCCGCCAGGACGGGATGGGCAGGGAGAGGCACAGAGAAGGAAGCTGTGGGAAGCCATGTGGATGTGCCCAGGGGCAGATGCAGCGACATTCCCTGATTCCTGGGGGGGCCTGCCAGGGATTCAGCCCTCCTGGAGGCACCTGCTGCCCTCCCCTGCGCATCCCTGGAGCGTGCAATGTCCAAAGGAAGCCAAAGAAACCCGCGGTGGGAGGGATGGAGGAGGGGAGCGCTGGAGACCCCCCCTGTCCAGGCTGTCTTCCTATGGGTCCAAGCCCATCGGGGGTCCCTCCCTGCCCTGCAGCCCCCCCAGTGCCCGCCGCTGCCCAGCCTCAGCTCTGCTCCTGGGGGGGTTGTAGCACTGTCCTTGCACCCCAAACTGACTGTGAACTTCCCAAATAAAGGATGATTCCTTCACATTCCGGCCTCTTTATTGCCACACGTGGGGAAAGGTAGAGTCTGGGGGGGGGCGGGGAATGCTCATGGGGAAACCTGGGACCCCAAAATCTGCTCTGGGGGAAGCCAGGAACCTTCAGGCTCTACCTGAGGATCAGGGGGGGTTCATGCCTGGGGGATTCACACCTGGGGGAGTACAGGGGATGCCCACCACAGAGGGTCATGCCCGGGGGGCTCATGCCCAGAGGGATTATTCCTGAGGGGCTCACATCCTGGGATTTCATGCCTGGGGGGTCCAGGGGGTTCATGCCTGGGGGTTTCACACCCTGGGGGGGTTCCAGGGGATTCCCGGTCAGGGATTTGATGCCCGGGTGTTCCAAGGAGTTGGCACCCGGAGGGTGAAATGCCCGGGGTGGGTCCGGGGGTTCCTGCTCGGGGGTTCATGCTCGGGGGTCCATCCCGGGGGGGGGGGGGGGGGGGGTTCCCCCTCCTCAGCGCTCCCCAGCTGCACCAGACCACCCTCCCCAGCATGCCCCGCGCCTCTATTTACATATCCCCGCCTCCCCCTCCCCACGGGCCAATCCGACGCGGCGCCCCGCATCACGCAGCCAATCGGCGCGCCCGCTGCCCACCTCCTCGCCCCAGCAACAGGCTCCCCGCGTGGGCGTGGCCGGCAGAGCGGCGCATCATGAATAATTCATAAGGGGGGGCGTGCCGGCGGCGGGCGGCCCCGGCGGCCCAGGCGCGGAGGGGGAGACGGTCCCAAGATGGCGGCGCTGCAGGCGGAGCGCGGGTACGGGCTGTCCTGCGGCCGCCTCGGCCGCGGCACCCGCGTCTCCGTCTTCCACGTCAAGCTCACGGAGAGCGCCCTGCGCGCCTTCGAGAGCTACCAGGCCTGTAAGGTACGGGGCTGGCGGGAGTGCGGGCGGCGGGCACGGCCCCGCCGAGGGCGAGCGGGCGGCCGCCACGAGGCCCCCGGACGGAGCCCTGCGGGCGGCACCGGCGGGGATGTGAGGGGAGGTGAGGGGCGGGGGAGCTCCTCGTGAAGTGGGTGTGTGGTCTGGGGCGGGGGGACTCCCTGGTGGGGGGGGGGGCTGAGGGAGCGCGGAGGCTCCGGACAGCCCCCCCCCCCCCTCTCTCCGTGAGTGACCGGGGAACCGGGAATGGGGGGGGGGGGGGGGGAGCGATCCTGGTGCCAGGTGCCTGAGGGACACCGGAGGGGACCCGCGGTGCCCCTCCCGGTAACGCCCCGGAGCACCCCGGTGTGTTCCTGGTCCACGGTAGCGTTTGCGGGGTCCCTCTGAGCCCCCCGCTGGGTGACCGGGGAGGGGTCGTGATCCTCCGGGAAGTGCCCGAGGGGCACCGGGAGGTGTCGGTGCTTCCCCCCCCCGCCGCCCCGGTAATTGCTGGGGGTGGGGTGGGAGGGGGATCCTCCTGTGCCACCACCCCGGTGGGTGAGCGGGGACCCCCAGCGTGCCCCCCTCCCGGGTGGGTGACAGACCGGAGCCCCGCGGTGTCGGTGCGGGGGTGGGCGCTCGGTGCCCCCCTCCCCGGGAGGTGACGGGAAGCTGCCGTCAGTCCCCGTAAGTGTCTGGGGAGGGGGGCCAAGGCACGTCGGTGCCCTCCCCGTTTCCCCGGTGAACGTGACGTGGGTTTGCAAAGCCGGGGGGGCGGCGGGTCCATCCCCGGTGCTGCCATCCCGGACTCGGGGTGGGGAGGGGGTCTCTCCGTCGCTGTCCCCTCCCCGGGACACCCGGTTGTTCATCCCCCGCCGGCTCGGTGCTCCCCTCCCGGCAGTTGTGGGGTGGGGGGGAGGCACGTTCAGACTGTATTTTGAAATTTCCAGATTGTCTTTTCCGTGCCGTTTCCTTGAAATGCATCCAGAGAGCTTATTAGTCATGTAAATAGAGAATAATGGCAAAGCAAGGCAGCTGGTGTTGGGATGGACCGGAGAGGGGTTCAAAACTGTGATTTTTTAGTGTGATTTTATTTTTATTTTATTTTTTTTCTTTCCGCCTCTGATCCTGCGACGAGCATTTCTGTCTCCTCACCTTGCTGGGGGAAGCTGGGAGCCTAAACCCGTTTGTCATTAGGAGCGTCCTGCCTGCCAGCTTCTGTAGGATAAACCATATGTTGTCACAACACTATTTTTAATTTAGGGTGTTGGTTACATCACATCACTGAATTGGGCAATCTCTGTATGAGGACGAAGGTAATGACTGTACCAGGGTTTATCAACTTATATTTTAATGAGTGTTTATCAGCATTATGAGAAGTCAGGAGGAATAAGTGACTTGGGTAGGCTGAATTATTAGCTTTTTTCTCTCTGAAAAAAACTGAAACAAATAATCCAAATAATTCTTTCCTGTATATTGGGAAAGCCTTTTATTTTGGGGGAGGGAGAGTAGGAAGACTACCGGCAGCTGCGTTAAATATTTTGGGAAGCTATTCCGAGTCCGTGTCACACATGAATAGTGGTGTTTATTTTCTAAATGAAGTCTGGGCTCAGGATTGTTTGGTGGCCAAGGGCCACTAATGAACTTTGCTTCCTTCACCACCACCCAAAAGAGAAATAGTCAGAGGCTCCTGGTGATTAACTGGGCAGGAAGGGATAAGGGCAGAAGAGCTGCTTGTTTGTGTAGTGAATAACGCAACAATTAGTGGGCTATTAAACACATATGCTCCTTCTGCATCGGTTCTATAAACAGTTTCCCCAGCTTGTTGAATGTCTCAGCTTCCTCGGAAGTGCCCGGCCCTGCCAGGAGCCTCCTCCAACACACCTTTGCAGCTTGTGTTTGTCCAGTCCAGCTCCGCTTTAATTTCGGGCTGCAGTTGTTAAATGGAAAAAATTTGCTCAGGCTCCTTCTGCTCGGTTTGGTTTGAAAGGCGGTGGAACTGACGGCAGCGTTGTGTAATATGGATAATGGCCTGGAATCCAACCCTGCTCTTTGTGTTACCTGGAGTCCAACGTGTGCAGTCTGACCTGTTTCGGGCACCGGGGTAGCACGTCCGTGCCATTCCTGCGACAAGAGCTTCTGTCCCTCTGCCAGAACGGGCAGGGAAATGTCTTCAGTTCCTTGGTTGAGTTTGTTCTTGGTCTAATAATAATGTATTGGGATTACATAATCCAAAAATGATCACCCAGCCGGGCGAGCTGCCATTTGTTTGGAGTGTCCCTGGTGCCAGAGCAGTTGCAGGCTTGGTGTGGAACTGCACCATGTGTGGATCAGGCAGCAGGGCTGTGGAGAAACAGATATTTGTCTTGTTGGGCCTCTGCTGAGCTGCGCTCTTGGGTTTCTGCTGGATTGTCTGCGTCCTAGGGAAGAAAATGGTCAGGGATCCATCCACGTTCTGGATGGGGTTTGGAGCAGCCTGGTCTAGTGGAAGGTGTCCCTGCTCATGAAGGGGATTTGAAACAGGTTGAGCTTTAAGGTCCCTCCCAGCCCAAACCATTCTGTGATTCCGAGATATTGATCCCCAGCTCATGTGTTCCAGCGAGCTGTTCCGTGCTGTGGACAGAGGATGTGGAGCTGCTGCCGAGGAGCTCCAGCTCACAGGGCTGCTGGCTTCTCCCAGTCCTGGGAAAGGTTTCTTCAGAAGCTCACCTGAAAGAAATAGGGGCCTTAAGAAGAGAGTTCACAGGGGACACGGTGAGATGTCACCCAGCTGCTACTTGTGAAACTTGCTGCCCCTGAAACTGTTTCCCCACAGTTGTGAAACTGAGAGCTCTGGCTCCTGAGCTCGGAGGGCTGAGCAGTGGGAAGTGTGTCCTGAGTTGGTTTGTCCACTGGTGAAATGGAGCCATTCTGGTGTGCTGACAGCTCTGGGTTTTCCAGGCAGTGTAATTCTAGAACAGACTTCAGTTTGCTGCCTTTCTTTTGGGGGTGTGTGTGTGGTCAGGCATTCCCACTCCCCCCAAAAAGGCAGGGCATGGCCAAGGCCGGGTTGGATGGGGCTTGGAGCAATCTGACCTGGTGGAAAGTGTTCCTGCCCGAGGCAGGGGCTCGAGCTGGGTGGTCTTCAAGGTCTTTCCAACCCAAACCATTCTGGGATTAGATGATTCAATGACTTTTCCCATCACTTCTTGTCTGCCCCCAACTTTGCTCCTGCCCCTGTCAATGTACAAGGGGACTCCTCACGCCCGTGTCTTGCTTTCCTCTCTCATTCCTGCCCTCAATGAGGAGATATTTTACCATCCTCACCTACTACCCTTAGTTATCATCCATCCCTTGTTTTTCACACCTGTTTTTTTTAGCAGCATCCTGGCTAAGTCACCATCTTCCTGCCTGATTCAGCTGCTGCATGGCAGACCTGAGTGTCCCTTGGCAGTAGCTCTGTCTCCCTTGTGGCGAGGGTGCCGATGGCACACAAACAGTGTTAGAGGGCTGTTCCTGGAACCCTCACCTGGGAATTTCCCAACTTCCACATATTTCTATAAACCACTCTCTGTGGTTGAGGGGTGGTTGTTTGATATCAAGCAACGTGATGCAGTTGCACACCTTTTCCTGTCACCTAACGATGGCTGAACTCTGCTGCAGACTCTGGTCCTGCCTTGCCCTGGTGGTTTTAGGAGGATTTAAAGAAGATTTTGTAGCATCCCTTGGTGATGCAGCTGAGCAGCACGTCCTGCTGCTGCTGTCCCTCTCTGCCCCTGCTACCCTGGAGGGTTTTGAACTGAAGCCACCGGTTGATTCACTGGTGAACTTTGGCAGATGCACAAATATTTATTGGGGACTTAGCTGAGATAACCAAAGCACGTTGTCCCTGTCCTTACCCCGCTGAATTTTGGGACTGTGGTCTGATAGAAGTGGCTTCCCAAATCATCTTCCCCGTGCTGCTCTAAAACCAACTGGAAACGATCCCTTGAAAGTGAGGGTTAACCCGACCCCTTGGAGTTGCTGTTTATTGAAATAACTTTCCAGCCTTGGCTTTTGGAGCAGGTTTTGGAGATTCCTTCATCTTGCTGTGTTCAAAGCACGAAACACAAAATGAAGGCTGTGCTGTCATTACAGGGTCTTTAGGGTAATGCGTATTCATGCTGACTTGAGAATTGAAAGCTGCTTGCAGGTGTCAGGAGGAGAAGAACAATCCAGCTTTAGAATCAAAATTCATTGAATTATCTCAAAGCTTTTTGCATCATTCCTCCTTCCCCGTAACCTGTTTTTTCCTGTCCTATTAATTCACTGATGCTGTAGTCCGTCAAAATTGAGGCTCTTACGACATCAGGAACATGAGTCGGTGACATGACTGAATGAATCAGAGGAGGCTGGAGAGGAAGCTCATCGCACACGTACGGCTCATCAGCAAAAATGGGACAGGATCTGCAGAACACCCTGAACTGCTCAACTCCTGCTCAATGTTCTTCACGTTGACCTGAATGTGGCACCTCCCATTGGAAGGAAGGGGACAAAGAGACACTGAGCACTGTGCACGAGCAATGTTTTGGCCCGTGGCAGTTTCCTTTCAATTATTTAGGGAAGCTTTTTTTTTTTTTCTCTCAACCATATAGCATTTGGATCTGCTCAAATTATAGATTCATCTCTATAGTTTTCAAACGGCATTGGAAGGAATTGTCTGTAATTTACATCTAAAGTGACGTACAGTTGCTATGGGATTCGGTGGCAAATTATAAACCCATTATGCTTTTTTTTTTTTTATTCTGATGGTAGCAGACTAAAGAACTAGGTCTAATTGGGAAAATAGAAAGTTTGTGACAGAATCCTTGTGACTGATGATGCTTTTTGTTGTTGTTGTTGTTTTTTTTAAGTCAAACATGATCTGCTTTTTATCAACAAAACATACCCTACCATGAATTGGAGAGGTTGAATTTGAATTAATAATTTTTGCTCTCTGGTAAAGCAGGGGGAAGTAAGCTTAGAAGATTAACCCTTTATGTTATTTGTATGGGGCTAGATGGTTCCTTTTTTTTTTTTAGTTTAAGTGAGATACTTCATCAGTTGTATCAATGGCAGCTGGATGTGGCGTTTGTGTTCCTCACCCAGCAAAATTAAACCCTTGCTCTTTTTCAGCATGTTCTGATTCCTTATTCCACTTAAACAGCAGAAAAGACAGCTATCATAATAACCTTTTCAACTTCTGTCTGAAGCAGAGGAGTCTCCTCAGAGCAATGTGTCTCCCGAGGACCCATCTCCTGGCTGGAGTGGCTCCTGCTGGTCAGCTCAGAGCGCTCCTCCAGCGTCAGGGCTTTCCTGAGCCCGCCTGAAGTGCTCTGTCCTGTTCAGTTGGTTTTTGTCCTGGTGCAGCTTGGCACGGGGCTGGTGGCTGTCGAAACAGTTCCCTTGCGTCGTGCCGGCTCTGTTGGGACAGCAGCAGCAGCGCCTTTATCGCTGCCCAGGGAGGGGAGGTTTGGTTGGAGGGGGAGCATTTGAGGTCTCTCTGGTGGAGAGTGGACACGTTATCTCCCGAACAATTTGCACGTCTCAGACCATTTAAACTCTGCCCGTAACTTGTAAGCAGAAAAACTTGTGAAGCGTCTCCAAATCCCTGGTGTTTGTGCATGTTGAAAAATGGGAAGGGACAGACTGCATGCGTCACTCCCGTACTAATTTGTGCCAGCTAATCCATGGGAGAAGAATACGTTTTGGCTGACTTAGTGGTTTTGCTGCTAATGCACATGAGAATGCGTCTGAATGGATGGAGTGGCTGCACGGGTTTAGGTAGAATTTGAAGGGATACCCTGTGTCTGAGATCCTGTGCTGGATACCCTCGTTTGGGATCACAGCCGTGTCATATCCCACATTTGTTTGGATTTTGGGGAAGCAGAAGTTGGCCAGGGGGAAGAGTGGTCGTCACTCAGCGTCATCACATCAGGAGGGTTGGGATCGAGTTACCTCTGAATAATTAAGGTTAATGCTGTTTCTGGAGGAACCATGATCTGCAGTAAACTTAATGCTCGGGAAAATACCTGCTGATAACCTCAACTATGCTAATATTTCATCCAGGGTGGATACAGAGGAGGCATCACCAAAACTGGGCTTCAGTGTTCAACGTGCCTTAGCTTGACCTAGATGAATTATCCAGGAAAGGAGCTTGGATTTGCTGATAAGAGTTTTCTGTAGTAGCTGATGTGTTGCTTAGAAACATCCCATGTACCTAAGGCAACTTTTGCATGCCCTGCTAGCCTGGTATTGCCTTCTGACTGGGGTTTTTGGTGGGTTTTGGCGTTTTTTTTCAAGCATTTAAATATTAAAGAGCATGCTACACCTCTCAGCAGTGGGTTTGCTGAGTGGTGTGTGTATCCGTGCTGCACTGGGAGAGCAGACTTCTCAAAATCCAATCCTTTTTGCATTACAGTCTAGCAAAAACACAGCTCCGTGCGCTTGGTCTCTCCTTTCTTTACATTGGACTAGTGCCTTTTTCTAATTTAAAGAAACCAGCATTTGTTTAACTCAAAAAGAGGTCAGCGCTGGTGAGCAGGGCTTGACTGAGCTGCCCACCTCCACCCACCTGGAATCTTCCCTGGTCTGGTCGAGCCTGATCGTGGTTAACCCTCTGCTCTCCCTCTCTGCAGGCTTTTATGCAGGATAGAACGCTTCAGCCCACATATTTTTTTGTGGAAAACTGAGATATTTCTCCATCAGGGCTCCATTCTGAGCTGTTGGATTTAATGGTGGACGCAGACTTTGTCCTTCAGGTTCGCGTCCACGCGTGATGCAGGTCAGCAGGTACCACAAAACTTCCTGAGAGCAACCAATTGCCTAAATCTTTTTACTATTTAGATTTCATCAGCACAAACATCCTCTTGGCTACTTGGCTCTGTATTCTGTGTATTTTGAGCATATATGAGTTCAGCCATGCTTTGATAAGAGCAGCCATGTGACAGCTGGGGCAGGTTCATATGGGATCAGTGATTGGGAGACAGGAACAGGTCTGGAGGAACTGGGGCTGCTCCAGCCCTGGAAGTGTCCAAGGCCAGCTTGGAGCAACCTGGGATGGTGGAAGGTGTCCCTGCTCGTGGTATGGAGTGGAATAAACTGAATTTAGTGGTCTTTTTTTAACCCAAACTATTCTATGATTCTTCTGTATGACAGTTTCAGCCGATTGTTGTTGTTTAGCAAGAGCAGACGTTTGTTACTTAAAATCCGAACAAAAATCCCAGCAGGACGGAAGAAACTCCGGCTCAATCCATATCACTGTGCCCACAGGATCTATATTTTCTACATCTGAGGTGGAAGAGCTAATTTAATCTTCCTTCTCTATTCCTCCCCACTGAGGAGGCCCGTTCTGCGATGGGCTGCAATCAGTGCGTTATGTGCCAGTTGTGGTTATTTGAATCATATTTCCACATTTCAGTGTCTAGACTTTATGTTTGTGTGAGTTTTGTTGTACCTTTCCAGCTCCGGCGCTGATTTCAGTTGGTTTTGGCTCCTGGTTTCTATGAGAAAATCAAACGGGCTGTGTTTCTGCCTTTCCCAGTCCCCAAAAAAAGAAGGGAACAAGGGAATGGGCAAAACTGGGTTTTATAAGCTCCTTTGCCACCATTTTTTCTCTCTTTTGGGAAAATCTGTGTGTGGATGGAGCTGGGTTCTGCCATTTGGTGACCAGCAGGTGAGAGCGAGGACAAACCACTGATGGCTGCAGGTAAATCTCTGCCTGCTTCTTGTGCTGAGAGAAATCTGCTGTGTAAAAAAGGGATGATCTTGATACAGGCCAGCAAAGCTGGAAAAAAAGTGACTCTGCAGACATTTTTAGTAAAAAATACCCAACTATATAATCCACAGAAGGAGAGCATTTATTGAAAATTAAGCAGCTTTTTAATTGCCTGAATGCCCTGGGCTTTATTTTTTGCCTGCAGTTTTGGATATTGAGGCTGATGGATGTGGCTGTGTTTGTTTAGTGAATAGGATGGTTGGTCTGTGATGCTCAGAGAAGTTGATAACGATACCAAACCTGGATAAGATGGACCTCACTGTGACCAGGGGGTAAAACTGGCTTCAGAATTGTTCACAGTAACACTGACTTGTACAGAAAACAGTGTGGAAACCTGAGCCAAGGCTGTTTTCCGTGCTCCTGGTATATAATAGAGTGTATCATGGTTTAATCAGCGAAAAGAAAATAATATTCCCAACTCCTTGTTAACCTGTGAGGCTTTGCTGCCATCAAACCTGAAAGGCTTAAGTGCAGCTGAACAGCAAGGAAAATCAGAATTTTTCAAGGGGAATGCAGAGGATGAAGGCTGTGGTTCCAACTTCTCTCTGCACCCCTGCCTGCGTGTGGGCTCCCTCTGCTCCCCCGGTGTTTGAGGTGACCCAGGGTGCTGCCAAAGCCGTGGCTTCACCTCTTCCAGGGAGCTGAGCAGTGTCAATTCTTCCATTCCTTTCTGCTCCAGGATTCAGTGGATGCTTTTCGGAGCCCGGCATGGGCGGAGTAGCGAGGAAGCAAATTTTTCCACCCTGCCTGAGCTTGGGCAAGCGGAAATTGTGCCTTGGAAGCCATATAAGGCCAACCAGGCGGCTCTGGCTGGGCTCACCTTGCCACCAGGATGCTGGGGAAGGGAGCAGCCCTCGCTCCCAGGGAGAGTTTCAGGGCCTTTGAAGTGCTCCCTGTGCGTCTGCCACTTGCCAGAGGGACGGGGTGGCCGCCCCGATTAGGTGACAGCAGCTCATTAACTCCCTGACTTTTGTGGGGCTCCAGCACCCGGCCCCAAACGGAGGCGTAAATTCGTGATTCAGAGTGAAACTGCTGTAAAATGACGGAGCTGGGAAGGTCGGAGTCTCTGTCACAGGGTGTCTTCATTTCCTTCAGCAGAGTCTGAGGCAGATCCTGCTGACTGCAGACAGTGCTGAGCAGGACTTTGCTCTGAAATGAGAGTTCCTGTGGCATTAAAATAGATTTTTGAAAAGCCTGGCAGCACCTGTTCCCCCCTTCCAGGGATGTTCAGCCCTCAGAGCTGCCTGAGCCCCAATCGTGACCTCTGCTTCTGCTTCTCGCAGAATTAAGAACAACTCCTGCTCCCATAAATAGTCCCTTAAGAAGTGCGTAGGAGCTCTGTGACCAATTTCTTTTGAAAAGTGCTTTCGGTGACACCCGTGGCTGTGACCTTGCTCGCTGTTCCCACCCCGTGTCCTTGCAGGGCAGCAGCTGTGTTTTGATGGGAGCCCGGTGGTCCTGGCCACGAGCTCTGCTTCCTTCTCTCCCGTTTAATCAGCACTGAAAAGAATCTTTGGCTGTCTGTGTGTTCGGTGGGAAGCTGCTGCTGCTTTTCTCGCTGCAATTCCCAGATGCTTTCCTGCCTCGCTGAGCTCCTCATTCCCTAATGCCACTGAGGTGGCTAAAGGACAGCATCTGAAAGTTTCCGTGTTCCTGACACATGTCACAGCTCCCAATCCCTTGTTTTTATTCCAGAAATGAAGTGTGGTTTTCCAGAGGAGAATGATGCAGCCGAGCCAGTGCATTGTCACAAACCAGTTCTCCCAGCCCGCAGTCTTGGAGCTGGTGGAGAGTCCCAAAACACCCAGCTCTGCTCAGGAAGCGGCTTCGTGTTTAATCTTTGCAAATGTGGAAATGGGAAGAGGGAGGCAGTAATGGATAAAGTAAAACATATTTAACCTTTCGGGACGTAAATGGGATATCTGGGATCTGCTTGGAACGGGCGCTGGGGTTGACGTGGAGCGTGGTGGTGATTAAAACCAACAGCAAACATTTTTATGCTGGTGAATTACGGACTTTGTTCTTAATGCATTAAAATCTAGAACACTTTGGGGTTTCTTAACATGAGGGAGGAGAAGAAATAGATTTATTACCTGGAAGGTTTGATGTTGTAGTTCCAGGCATGTTTCCACAACCTTCCTGCAACCATTTGGAGCTGTACCTAATGTGGGTGCTGCCTGCATTGGGCTGCAAGTTTGAGCTCTCTCCTACAATTAAAGCCATTTAACTCCATCTAAAGACCTTTTACTTGTCATTAAGACTAAATTTACTGACAGCAGGAAGAAACACATTTACCCTAAGTCAGATGGGCTAAGAGAGCAAAACGTTCCAGCTAACTACAACTCTCCTGGATTGTTAAATTTAGACCAAAAATTCTAGTCAGACAATTAAGTGCCGGCTCAGTGGCCACACCACTTCTTTTGCATGTGTGAATTGGCTGAGCTGCCTCTGTCAGGCAAGAGAGATTCTCTGTCTGAATGTCTGAATTCTCTGGGGGTTTTTGGGCTCAGACCTGGGGAGTCTTTTTTCGTGGCACTGTGGTCGCTCTCTGTTTAGTCAGCAGCCCTGGTATGTTTTTCCTCTTCTTATCTGAAAATTTTTAGTGTTTATTTTTGGAATTCGTTGTAACCTGAACTTTCTCAGGTGTCCTTGTGGGGAGCAAAGAAACATCTGACTTATTTTTTAGGTAGATTTTTGCCAGTCGAGAAGAGTGTGTTCTTTCTTTTACTGTTTGTCGCTTTATTTTTGGAGCAGGTTTGTTACTGACCAGCCTGGCAGTGCAAATACAGAGGTAGCTGAAACAGTGCAGGTTCTGTGCTTCTTGCTGAAGTAAAGGCAGCACCTAATTTAACTTCTTCAGGCAACTGCCTTCACTTTTCTCCTGGAGAAAGCATCCCTGGAAGCTGAAGGAGGCTGTTAGCAGAGGGTATGTAACACAAGGCTCTATCACGGTAGGAAATCTAGAGAGGTTCTCTTGCTCAGTATTTTCAGCTGGATTTTTCTTGGGCAGCTTCCCTCAGTGATAGGAAAAAAAAAAAACCTGGAATATCTGAGCACTTTACTGCTTTCTCCCCTGTGGAGATGGTAGGAAATTTGGGTGATATCCCTGCTGAATTCCGAGTGTCTGTCAGGTTGTGTTCCCACTGTCCTGGCTGGCATTGGAGCATCTCTGTTTGCCTGGAGGCCAAAAGAATCTTTGAGCATCTTGCTTTAGCTTTTTGGGGTTGGTCTGGCTCGTGGGGCGTTGCTGGTCTGAGTTCTCTGGGATTCCTTCAGCATCCAGGCTCTGACTTGGGTTTATCCCAGCCTCTTCCAGCTGTGCTGTCTGTGAGGAACGTCTGAAGATCATCTTCAGCAGAACTTTCTCAGACTAGTAATTACTCTTCCCTCTGAGTGTCAATAGGATATAGCTGGGCACAAGGAAAAAAAAGAACTGGTCCAGGCTTGTTTTCCTGGGCTCAGCAGTGTGAGGTGAGATTTGTTCCGGGATGGTTGAACGGGTTCGTCAATCTGATCTCCCAATTGTCTTTCTATATTTTTCTCTTGCAAGAAAAGGAGTAAAGCCCTGTGGAAGATAAGGATCGTTCTGATGTTTCAGCAGCTCGTTTAAGCCACCTTATGAGCACATAGGCAAGTGAATCAGCCCTGGTGTCTTAATGTGTCCTAAAATAAATTAGACTTTCGTAAGCAAATTCGGTGGGTTTGAACTGCTGTATTTTCATTAAAAGATTGCAGTGGAGAAAATGCTCTTTAAAATGCAGCCTCGGGGTTGTGTTGTTCATTAACTGATAGTCACTCCTGTTTACCTTGTGTGATAAGTCCCACGTTAAGAATGGCCAGCAGTGCTGATGTCGTCACAGCTGCCCTTCAGAGAGAATTGCTCTTTTTTTTTTTTTTATGGCTCGCTTTACTGACAGGTGGGAGTTTTTTTGGAACTCAGATAAATGCAAACAGCCCCGATGTACCTTTCCTAGTCATGGAAAACCACTTGTTTGGTTGTTTGGTGGTTTTTTTTTCCCCCCCCCCTCCTGTTCTTAGCAGCTTGGTAACGCTGTTGTCGGTACAAAGGTCATTTAAAAATCTGACATGTCAGCCCAGCAACGTACTGCTCCTTAATGAGGCTTAAAACCAGCGTGGAGCTGCCTGGTGGAAATAAATTTGGAGCTGCAGAGTAGAGGAAGACATGTGAACAGCTTACTGGGATGGGATCACCTGGCTTTCCTTGCACCAGCCCCCTCCCTGGACCTCTGGGTACTTGCAGTTCTCTTGCATAAAAGGGGTTTAATTTTTCCTCTTGTTATTCAAATGAGCCCAGGTGTTTGACAGCGCATTTATGTTCTCAGGAGAAAAGCAATGAAAATATCTCCTGAAATCCCAGGCACGATGTTTTTAAAATGATTCCTTCCTGTGTTGGAGGTTTTCTCTCCTCCTCACCTTGGCCTCTTGCTGCCCCATTGAGGGGGGTCCTGCAACACCTCTGAGCTCATCCCCAGCTGGCTGGAGCCCTCCTGTCCCCCCTGCTCCCCAGGATGTCACTTGCCACTGAAGCCAAGCTCTTGAACCTCCCTCCCTGTTCTCCCTGACGCTCCCTCAGTCCTTTGAATGTCTGAAGGCTTTTCCTCTAATCCTGTTCCCCAGCACTACTGGAATTTCAGCACCTTCAGCCTCGCCTCAGTCTCTTCGGCTCTTTGACTGTTCTCCAGTGAAAAACTAGGTCAGAAACCACCCGTCAGCTTCTGATATTTCACTATTCCTGTTTTATAAGTTGTAACCCGGTGTTGCTGTGTTTATTCGCCTGCTTTAATTTTCACGTATTAAGTGTCTCAGCTGGCTCTGCCTGACACAGTCAAACTGCTCCAAATAACATCTTGGCTGTAAAAGCCATCTTACCTTGATTGGGGCTGAAAAGGTGAATTATCTTTTTTTGTTCCATATAATGCTGGAGATGCCAAACTGACAGATTTTTCCACCAGCTCTCTCTTTGAGTGTACATTTGCTGGCAGGTTTGGAGCTGTAATTAGCCCGCTTCTCTTTGTGCTTGTGTGGCTTTTTAACCTGATGGGTGAAAGAAAAATAGCTTAAAAACAATAATAATAATTGGAAACCCAAGGATTGGCGAGGAGCACAGGTATATTGGAAGGCATTTAAGAGATTTATTTTTAACCGAGTTGTAGCTGACTGGACCCATTCAGCATTTTTATAAAACTATTCTTGGAATGGTGCTTGAAGTCTGAGCTGAGGTGCCTCAGTGTTCAGTGAAATCCACCTGGTGTAATTCAAGAGTATCCTTCTTCCTTTCTCTTAGGCAGACTTGGAGCCAGCCAGTGTTGGAATCCTTGGGCATTCCGGCATAAATGGCATTTAAATGAATCCTTACTTTTCAGCCTCACTTAAAGGTTGTGGTTTTAAAATTCTGCCTGGGCTGTTGTCTCTGAAAAGTTTTTTCTAAGTTGTTTATTAAGCTGTTCTTAATACACTTTAATTTTCTTCTTTCATGTGTCTCCTGCTGCTCTGTGGTTGTTTTCAAGGATCCCAATCCAGGCTCAGGGTGGGATTGTTGGGGTGTCTGTGCAGGGCCAGGAGCTGGACTTTTGATATTCCTTGTGTGGAATCCCTCCCAGCTCAGGCTGTTCAGTGATGCTGCAATTTTCCTGGGATTTGAGGATCCCTGGTTTGCAGGTACCAGTGTGATCCAGCTCTTCCTTTCCATCAGGGAAACGTTACCTGTGTTTGACAGCTGGGGGAGTTTGAACCAGGGGGGGCAAGATGCTTTATTGAAGGAAAACTTCTGGAAGCGCCACAGTGGAACAAATGCCAGCCCTAAATGTGGTTCTGGAGTCACTTCCCATCACTTGTGTGGCCGTCAGCCTCGGATGGAGGAGCTTGGGTGTCTTAATCAGTTCTGGAAGTTTTATTTATCCATGATGGGGATGAGGGGGAGTTAAGATGTGCTATCGTGACACACTTTTCTGCATTAATTTGGGAAACATTTTCTTTTGGCAGTTGGGGGTTTTGTACAGTGCAGAAAGCAAAATACTTGTAGTAGATACACTTGATACAGCTGGTCCTGAAAAAGCTTTTAATGATTTTACCCTCTGAGCCCCTAAAACTGTATTGCTGCATTGCTTCAGAAAGGCTAAAACCAGGGAAAAGTGCCTTCTCCAAGAGGGACAGCAGGGAGCCAAGCGATTTCCACCATGGAAATTTGGTTTTCTTGTAATTTCCACAAGGTTTTTGGGCTTGTTGCAGAGGTGGCCACATCTCCAGCACCTCGAAATCAGCAAACTTCCCTCTTCTGCCAGAGGAAGCACAGAAGGCTTCATTCAAGGTGTCTGGTTTGACAGGAATGACTCTTAAAATATTAACCTGAGAACATCTAACCCCCCTGAATTCTTGGCTCATAACGAGTGAATCCTCCAGGGAAAAGCAGCACTGCTGGTCACCTTTAGCAGAGTTGGGAATTTTGGGTGATTCCGTTTCCTTTTGCCAGTTTTGTTGTTGTGGTGTTTTTTGGGTTTTTTTCCCCCCACCCCCTTGGTCCTTTCCCAATTTAACAGGATCATCTGATAACTCCAATAAAATGCTGCTGCAAAAACAAGCAGTGTTGCATGCAAGAGATGATTACCCAGGGAATTTTGGGCATGGATGTCTTAATGGGATTCTTGCCAGGCTGAGGTCTCTCTGAATTGTCTTGCAGTGCAGATGCTGCAGATACTGCTGGGCTGCTCTTAGAGGAATATTTAATATTACATTTAATATGATATTTAAAGGAATATGTAGTATTATATTTAATATTATTAGTATTTCCAATATAGGGAGGCAGAACAGGAAGCTTCATTCTTCAATATGTTTTTTTGTTGAAAGCAAATCCACGTGTTTGAAAAACAAATCTAAGGGTTTGCTTTCCTTTGCCTGCACTTTAGAAATACCAATATTTACCTTCCTTTTTTCTACCCTGTCTTTAATTTACTGTAACTGCTCAAAGCCAGGCAGTGCTGCTCTGTGAGGGAGGGACAGACTTGGGCCATATGAGCAGACTTAAATTCAAAATTAATTTTACTTCAACCACTTTTTTTTTCCTTCCTGTATAAGCAACCTACTCTAGATTTGCTACTTTTAATAAGGGGTGAGCATTGGGATTTGTTCATTTAACTCTTCCTCAAATTAGTTGCAAGTCATAAAACAATAGGACTTATTTCTAGGTTTGTAGTTGATTTTTTTTTTTTTTTAGTGGATTTGCCAGCACAGCATTATCTTTGGAGGAGAGCTTTGGGAAATGTTGTTGCGACTTGTTTTATGCTTTCCCACTTTTCACCTTCTATTGCTTTTAGTTGGAGTTAGAGGAGAAAAATCCCTCCAGGAAAAAGGGTGATAAAAAGAAGAGTTAGTGCAGAGTTTTGCTGATTTCTGGTGTGCTTGTGGAAAAGGGAAAAGGGATCCTTGAACCTTTGTCTCAGGGAGAACAGGGCAAGACTGAAATAAAGGTAAAGGTGTTTGCACGGACAGTTTTGACTCAAGAATGCAACACTGAGTAATAAAATTAAAATAGCTTTGAGGGCTGCTGGTTCTCAGTGTCAGGCAGGGTCTGGAACACCCTTCTGGAGTGAGTAACGGATGCAGAAAATCCACTCACACAAAATGAAACTTCCTTTTCAGGGAGATGCAGTAATTGTATCAAAACTGGGAGGGTTTTTTTGGTTTTTTTTTTACTTGCAGGAAGGAAACTCCTGGGTTATTACACTAAAAAATGGGCACTGTGTTCTGTGACTTAGTAATTCTTTCATTATAGAGACTTCTAATTGATTTTGACTGCTTTGATCACTTCTAAACACTGGAAGCTGCACAGGGGTGCAAAGGAGCTTTTTTTTCCTTCCAAAAGCTTTTTCCTCCCTAAGCCTTTGGAAGTCGTGGGAGTTGGCTCCTGGTCCTCTGACAAAGCCTCCCTGAGCAGCCCCATCTTGTTAATAGTGGGATTGGTGGGAGTTTGTCATGATTAAACTGCAGATAATCATCATTACAGCTCTTGTGGCAGCCTGGTGATGAGACTTTATGATTATTGCTCTTCTTAATGAGCAGGTCTGCCTTAACTCTGCGGAAAAGCAAAGAGGGGAAAAAACATCCAAGTTAAAAAAAGGAGAACTGTCCCGTTGGGAAACGTGCCTGGAGTCTCCAAAGCTGGATTCCCACAGGAGGCTCCCTCCTGCCTCTGCTCCTGGAGATCTGGAGTTAATTGGGAGCCCGTGGTGCCACAAACCCACTCGGATCTTTTCCTCTTTCTTGCCATCCACCTTCCCCCTGACCTTGGACCACTCTGCTTCTTTCGGGGTGGGTTTGGAGCTCTCTCATTTTTGGGGCTGGCTTTGGAGTCCTCCCTGGGTTTGGGTGGTTTTCCTCTGCTTTCCATCTTCAGCCAGACAGAGCCCCCAGATCCTATCCAGCAGTGAAGTTGGGTGTCCAGGAAGCAGCAGTGGATCCCAGTGACTGCCTGGCCATTCCAAAGGGAGCTGATGCTTGGAATAAAAATGCTGTAGCTCTTGAAATGAACCTGTATCTTCTTGTCCTCTTGCAGTGTCTCTCCCCATGCCCTGGCAGGGCAGCCTTTCCCTGCAGACAGGTGGATTTAACTCTTCAGTGTCCTCTGGAAGTGCCTGCTCTGCAAAAACAAAGCTGGAATTTTCTTTGGGAACAGGACATTCCCTCCTTGCAGCCGTTTCAGCCCCTCTGTGAGTTGGTGTTTATTGCAGAGCAGATCCCCGTCCATCCCTGTGCTCGTGAACGAGTTCCTCAGTTCTTGTATCTGCACTGCCACAGAAATTTGGGAGCAGGGGCTGCAGGAAGGCGTTTGGTGGTTCCTGCTCTTGGGAGAGGCTCAGCCTGCTGGATGGGGCTGCTCTGTTTGCCAGGCTCTGCTCCAGCCAAACAAAGTCTGCTCCGCAGAGTGGGCTGAGTAAACTCGATACCAATTCACAATACTTTAATTATTTCTCCAAGGATTTGAGCCTCCTTTTAATTTTCTTCCTGAAAGGCATTGCCTAAATTGCCTCTGTGCCCAGCTTTCCTTCCTAGTGGAAAACTACTGCACCTTGTTCTGGCCAAACATCCTGCCTCGGTGCTCGGGAGCCATGTGGTTTGTCCCAGGATTTTTTGGGGTGTGCAGGGAGCTGGAGCTCTCTTCCCAAACCCGCTTTTCCCCAAGGTTTGTGCTTTGGTGCTGAGGATGACCAGAGGGATCAGGCTGTGGCAGAGCTATCTGTTCTTTGGGAGTTTAAAGCTTTGTTTTTGCAAATACAGGAAAATCATCGCCTAATGCTGTGCTAGGAAGCAAAGATTCCTTCGGAGCACTGGAAAGTTTTACTTGGAGTTACCAAACTGAAACAAAAAAAAACTTTTGCTGGGCTTGAGCAACCTGGAACAGTGGCAGTGTCCCTGCCCATGGCTGGGGGGTGGAACTGGATGGGATTTAAGGTCCCTTCCAACCCAAACCATTCTGTTATTCCATGAAAAAAAAATAACCCAAAAAACCCAAAAAGAACCAGCACATGGCGGTTTTTGCCAGATTCTGGAGAAAAAAAAAAAAAAAAAAAAAAAAGTGGTGCAGCCTATCACCAAGACTGGAGAGCCTCCACCTCCATCCCTTGTCCTGAGTTTTTGGGATGGGTGTTTGGGGAGCCACGGGGTTCATGCACCCTGATTCCCACTCCATCTCCCTCCCCTGGTTCCTGGCTGGAGGAGCTGCAGGGACGGGGGTGCCTCACCCAGGCACAGCTCGGCTGGTTCAGTTTGAGTCCCGAACTAAATTCTGCAGCAGGGACCCAACAAACACGCTGCATTTTATTCAGGAGGAGCTTTTTAACCTGGATTAGCTGAGATCAGAAGCTCCAGGCATGCGAGAGAGAACAAGCTGCACGGCTGGCTCAGCTCTCGTGCCTGTGGGGTGACATCTTGATGACAGTGGAGTTTAATTGCTCTCTGCTTTGCTGATACAGGCTATTGTCCATTTAGGGCCTGGCTTTCTGCTGTACAGGGCAGGACAAAGCATTTCCATTAGGCTACAGTTTGGTTTTTAACTTAATCATGTGTCTTGCTCTCTAAACTTTGCACAAAGGTAGAGTTTTTCTGCATTTCAAGTGGGATGATGGCTGAGATGCTCAGTGTGTAGTGATGTCAAAGCCTGCTGGTGATGCTTCCTGGTAAAATTGGTAATTTTGTTAGAATGGTGCAATTCTGTAACTCTGAGGAGCTGGGAATGGTGAAATTCTGTAACTTTGGAGCTGGGAATGGTGAAATTTTGTAACTCTGAGGAGCTGGGGAATGGTGAAATTCTGTAACTCTGAGGAGCTGGGAATGGTGGATGAAATTTTTTAAGTTTAAGTTGAGGGATTTTTTGAGCTGACACTTTAAACTCCTTTATTTTCTATCTTATAGAAACACGCTCGATTTTTAACCCTGGAAAATTAAACCACTGAGGAAGCAACATTTGTGCTGTAACAGCCCACTTTAAATGATGCAATTATAACCAAAGAAGCCAGTGTGCCTTTTGCAGTTTAGCAATTAAAAACTTTCAAATGTACAGCGTAGCATTTTGGCTGACATAAAAGCTTTTGAGCATTTTATTGCTGCTTGTTCTTCTGGGCAGGATTTGTAGGTGCTTTAATATTATGGTGATAATGTGTCCATTAATGTCTATTAGGCAAATGATAAATGATAATAAATACAAACTACAGTTCAGAGTAATGGGTGAGAGTCCAGCTCTTAAATCTTCATCAAAAGCACCTTTTTAATAATTATTTGTGTTAAAAGCTCAAGCGTTCACTTCTGCCCAAAAGAAATTCTTTTAAATGTTGGGGAGAGGAAAATCGGGGTGGGGGGGAGTCTGTGACAGGAGTTTTATCATCAGGGTGATAAATGGAATTATCTTGGAGAGGAGGGGTGAGCAGAGGTGTCCATGGCACAATTTGGGGATTGCTGCCTGAGGAACTCCTGTCACACCCTGCCCTGCTCCTGCTCCCTGGGGTTTGCAGGATCCCAGCAGCATCCCTGGGGGGATGTGGGTGAATCCAAAATCCTCCAGCAGCAGCAGCAGCATCCCTGCGGCTCACCTGGGCAGCTGGCAGCTGTCTCCAGTGGAGAGCATTGAGCAGTGGTGGGTTCACATGGAATTGCCGAGGCTCTTTCCACGAGAGTGTTGGATTTGAGCAGCAGAACTGTAATTTTCTAGTCAGCAGCAGACTCCATCCCATCTGCGCTCAACTTCAAACGGGTTCCTCGCCTCAAATTGCAGATGGAAATTGCGTTGCAGGGAGACGATGTTTTAATTCCGTAAGTAATAAATAGGTGGGACACGAAGAAAGGAATATTCAGGAGGCCTTTTTTGGCTGCTGAGTTTCTGGGAGGAGGTAAATACAAGCCTTGGAATAGTGGGATGTCCTGGGAGCCTCAGCGGCTCTCTCCTGGGCCAGCTTGGGCTAATTGGCTGCCAGCAAACTTCACACAGCCTCACTTGGAGCTGTGGGTCTATTCCAGGGTATTCCTTTCCCTTGGGATTTGTATTTCTTGCTGCTAATGAACTCAGGGACTGGGAGGTGTCTCCTGGGGGTCTGTCACAGCCAGGGCGGGGTGGGTCTGCTCTGCCTTTGGACTCTGATTTGCTTTGCAAGGCCTTGGGAGGGGGTGGCGTTTAAAACAAAAATATAAATGGAAAGTAAAATCTGTGTAGCCCTGCAGGAGCTTTTCCCAGGTAGCCAGGTGTGTTTAAAGTGAGGATCCTCCTGGGCTGGGAGCTTTTGATGCCACCCTTGGCCCAGTTGTGCTGGGAAGGCAGAGGAAGCAGGGGAGGGAGCCTTGCCTATATTTGGACCTTGCTGTGTGGGCTAAAGAAACATAAACCAGTCATAACCAAAGAATTAAAGAGGAACTTGGAGTTTGGGGCATCACAGAGTCTGAAATTTGTGCTTTTTCAGCGATTTCTGCTTGTTCCCATTTTTGGAACTTGCTTCCTGAGGTGCAGCAGCTTTACCTGGGCGCTGGTTTTACCTGGAATTGCAGGTGATGGTTGGAAACATCCCATTAATGCCAGCCTTGGTTAGCAGGATTTTATAGTTTCTCTGTATATTTATTGGAATTTTTGCTACTAATTTTAACTGTGTTTAAGAAGCTTTAAATTCCGAAAATAATCCCTTTGTTGCAGTGCAAATAAGGGTAAATTTTCAGTTGCACTCTGGGCATTGGTGGCTCTGAACATCCAACAAAACAGACAAACAGCACATCAATACTAAGTTTAGGCAAATATTTTCCATAGAACACAGCCTGCAGTATAAATTCCAGTAAATACATGACAGAACTTCCCAAAATGATGTCTTCTTTAATTATCTGTATTTCCCTGAAGAAACAGCGAGGCTTCCAGCTGGCTCCTTGACCTGAGGATTTCCAGTGTCCTTTCTGATCCTGGCTAGGAACATCCCATCCAGCTTTTCCGCTAAAGGTGTTTAAAACCTTCTGCCAGCTTCAATCAGCTGTGATAGAACACTTCATTAGTTTTACATTCAGTTCTTCTGTATTTTATTGATATTTTCTTACTCTTCTTACTCTTTCCTCAGCTTCCACATGCCAGGCCTGGGATATTTAATTGTGAGGAGCTGTTAGTGTGTTACCACCAACTCTGTGAGCTTTCAGAGTCTCTTTTTAGGGTTTCTTGCTCTCCTCTAGCCTGGGGAAACTAAAGGATGAGGATAATGCTGTGATAATAAAAGCCAAATATCCTGTGGGAGCTTTGGGGATGAGTTTTGGGGTTTTTCTGGTTTAATCTCGTGACTTTTGAAATAATCTTACGGTATGTGGAGGACTGACAAAAACCACTTGGGTCTGTGGGGTTTTATTCATGTTGGCATCCCAGAGCAGAGCTTTAAGTGTTTTATTTCTCCATCATTCCCAGGGAATACAGCAGGAGCTGTGGAAAGCAGGGAGCTGGGCATGGACATGTGGAAATTCTCTTTCCAGGTGGCAAAGAAATGGAATTCTGCAGAGTAGATGCTGGGGTGTATTTCTGAGGTTCTTTCTGAGGGTCTGTTTTCCCGTCAGGTGGAGAGGCTGAAGCTGGTAATTCCAGTTTGGGTAGATCTCTGGAGGTGCAGCTGTGGTTTGGGATGTTCCTTTGGGAGTTGTTCCTGCAGAGCTTTGGGGCCGCAGGATGGGCCCTGCTCTGGCCCAGCAGCTCCTCCGCTGTTCCAGAGGAAGTTTGACACAGCTCCTGGTGGGACCTGGCAACCTCTGGAGCTGCAGGAATGCTTTGCCAGCCCTCCAGCTTAGTCAGGAAGCCTTCAGCTGGAGCAATGGCACAGAGCAGGAATGGAACTCCTGCATCTGAGGTGTGTTTGAAGGGCCTTTGCTCGCCCTGGAAATTGCAGGTTCTGGTGTTCCCTACACATCCCCAGAATTGTGCTCCTTCCTGTGTGTTCCCTGGTCCCACAGATCCCAAGAACTGTGCTCCTTCCTGCGTGCTCCCTGGTCCCACAGATCCCCAGAATTGCCCTTCTTCCTGCGTGTTCCCTGGTCCCACAACAGGAGTTCTGCTCCTTCCCTCTGGACCTCTCCAGCGCTGTCACCCTCATGGGTGAGCTGCAGGGGTAAATATCTGGTACCTGGCAGCAGCATAAAACCTGCTCAAAGTACCTGAACTGTGCTTTTTTTCCTTAGATTTTTATCTTTAATCAGCTTCCAGCAGCTGTTTTTAAACCCAGAGAGTCTCCTGGGGAGATAAAGCTGGAATTCACTGGAAGGGGATGAGGTTGTGTCCCTTTGCTTGGAGAACTCTGCCTTGTTTTCCCCTTGTTTGAACACAAAGATGGGGTTTCATCAGCGTCCTTGATTTGCCAAGGATTTACTGCATCCAGAGGAGGTGACTTGGTTTAATTGGAAAGGCTGAGGGAAGACCTTGTTCCCACTCCAAAGGGGTGGAATGGCATTTCTAGGAACCATAATGCAGGAAGCTCAGTCATGGCATCACTAGGGAAGAGGAATTAAGTGACTCTGAGGTGACTCTTGAGAAAATGACAGAGGGATTTTGGAAAGGGCAGCAGGAACTCTTGAGAGTCGGGGTTGTCCATCCAGGAACATCCAAGGAACTTAATCCGAATGAAGATAAACGTGGTTTTAATTTGGTTTCACATCATTCGTCTGTTCTTTTTTATTCTGAATGAAGGTGTCCTTGCAGGGATTTAATTTCATCTAATAAAGGAGTCACATCCTTAATTAGTGTAGGGTGCACAGTGCGTTCTCCTCTTCCAGGAACATCCCGAATGAGGGATGATGCCTGTGGAGGTTCAGGGATGGTGCTGCTGAGATGCCAAAAGTCTTCCCCTTCCCTGCCTCAGAAGGGAGCTGGGATGGTGCAGTGTCCATCCAAACCCAGCTGTTCCCTGGGATGCCCTCTGGAGCCTGGCAGGGAGTTCCATTCCTGCACAGGGATCACAAACAGGCACAGACAAAAACTCTGAAGTTTGGAGTTTGCCATTTAGCTTGCATAAAGCTGATAGTACCCACTTAACTTCAAACCGGTTTATTTGTAGATTGTGGGATTTATGAGTTCTGTAATTAAACCATGTCTGATTTGTGCATCAGGACTTTTGTTCCTGCCTCCTTACTCCACTTCCATCCTCCTTACCCCCTTTTCATTCCCCTTAAACAACTTTCCAGAACGAAGAGCAGAACTTCCCAAATCTATAATTTGCTGTACAAGAACCACATGGGTTGGTTGTTGGGTTTTTTTTGTGTTGTTTTTTTTTTTTTTTTTTCCCTTAAATCCAATTTTTTTTTTTTCATGTTTCAAATGCTTGTTTGCTCAAGTATGTTCCTGTGAATTTCTGGACACGGGGAACAAAAAGCTGGCCAGGCTGTCCATGAACAGTGTGCTGTGGAATGCAGTGTCGTGGCACTCGAGGAATTCAATGATCTCTGTACCAAGAGCAAGATGCTGTTCATTGGGGCTTTCTAAAGGTTGTTCTGGGTCTATAAAATTCCTTATCCAGCAGTCAGGGAGTGCTGTCAGCTCCCAGCGTGTTCCTGCTTTCCTCAGCGTCATCAATGTCCTGTAATGATCCTGGGTGTGATGCAGATCTGGGAAATTCTACTGGATGGGCTCTTCAAAGACTCAGACTCTGGCTTGGGCTGGGTTTATCCATCTGAGTTTTGTGAGGTTTTTCTGGGCTAAAAGGTTTTTTTTTTAGTTTGCTGTGAATTTCTCTCTTTTGTTGTTGTTGTTGATGTGGCTGAGATTCTTCAGTGCTGGGCTGGAAAAGTTTTATGAGGGATGGTTAACTTCATGAATTTCAAGCTGTTTAACTCTCTGGATGCTAAAATTGAATTATCTGTTTCTCTCATCTGTTGGAAATTGGGTGACACAAGCAGCACAATATATCTCACCTTTTGGGCTTGTTCTCTCAAATTCCTGCTCGTTTTCCCATGGAAATGAGTCTCCCATACACATGGAAACATTTTCACTTATCAATGATACTTTCAACCTATTTATAAATTCCTCTGTCCCTTTGGAAAGCTTCACAATGGGATCTCATGAGCCCCATGGAGCACAATTCCCACCTTGGAATGCTTTGTGTGATTTAGGAAATAAAACATCCACAGCCCCAGTTCTGCAGGAATTGGAGAAATCCAAACTCAGCGCAGCTTGGGTTGGATCTGTTATTTTTTTATTCTTTGATTAAAACCTCAGCTGAGAACTTAGAACTGAAAAATCTTTGGGCTCTCTGAAATGACAGTGAGGCAAAAAGGCTGAAATGGAGCAGTTTTGGAGTCAGAGGAACACAATTTTTTAAAATGTAAGCAACTGAGCCTGGAGGAAGGGGCCGGTTGTTGAAACGGGCAGCGTAACAACGCGGTTTTGCAATGGAGCTGCAGTTTGCTTTTCCAAAGGATTGCCAGCTTTCTCTTGGAAAAAATTCGCTTTGCGTTCTCTCAGGCCAAGAGCTGGAAGAAATTTTCCCCTCAAATGTCCGTTTTTTAACTCGAAACTTACATAAGCACCAAAGCTGAGCTGTTCTGTGGCCAAAATGTGGTGGAGGGGTCGGGAGGAACCGAGTGTCACCCCTGAGCTGCTCCTCTCCTGACCCAGGGCTGACCTGAGTTTGATCCCTTTTCCAGGTCAAATCATTGTTTCGGGAACTTTTTTTTTTGTTTTCTCACTTGAAATACGTATTTCCCAGACCTTTCCCCTTGGGAAAGAAAAATAAGAAAAGTAAAAAAAAATCCAGGTGAAAAATCAAGCTGAAGTGCTGCTTGGCAGCGAGCCTTGGAGCTTAGGATTTCTCTGAGGTAATTTTTGGTTTTTTTTTTTTCCACTTGTTTTTGTAGGATGCTGTGACGTCAAAACCAGTCATCCAGTTTCAAGGAAGCCAAGGGGTAAGTTTGTCCCTGGAAAGTTCTTTGCATTTGATGGGATGGAGAAATTTGGGCTGTTCCAGCTCAGGGAATGATGCTGTGATTGCTGAGAGATGGATGTTCAGGTGTGGTCCAGGAAGGTGTTTGCACATGGTTTCTCTCTCTCTCTCTCTCTAAAAACTTTTCCCTCCTCTTTATTTCCTTATTATTTCCTTTATAACCCTGCTAAATCCATGGGAAATTCAGATTTATGAGGCCTTGCTGTTGGGTAGAACAGGGGAAAGGAAAGGATGCAAAAATCCGTGGACATCCTCACCTGTGTCCCAAGAAAACCTTGTGCTAAACTCACTGCAAGACTTTTTTGGGTCCCATTTCCTTCCAGCAGCAGAGCTCGGAGGCTGCTCTGAGAGTCCTGGAGGTTTATTTAATGTAACTGCAGTTCTGTGAGTACCAGAAGTTATTTTAGATTTAGGAGTTTTACTTCCCCAACTTCTGTTCCGATGACAGAACTCCGGGATATTTTTAGCCCCTTGAACCATTCTGTCATGCCAGTTGCTGACAACGTTGAGATTTACGTGGTAATGTTTCTGGTAAAGCAATGCAGCCCTGCAGTGAACTTGAAAAATGTCATTTAGATACCTTTTATTTCTAAAAAAGCCTGTGTTTAACTTAAGTCTCTGCATAAGGAAGGGGAATTCATTTTTTTTTTTTAATTCTTTTTCAAGAATTTGAGTTCAGCTGTAACTTCTGATCATTTGTTATGCACTGGCACATTAAAGCTTTCAAAAAGGCTTGGAGTGAGTAGACATTAAACCCCAGCACATTGTCCTTGCCCACATCCTACTTTGTGATATTATTCTCACTAACAGTACATAGAAAATGAAGCAGGAAAGACATGATTGTTATTGTAAGTTAAGAAGAAAAATACAAACCTTCTTGTCCTGGGAAATAAAGAAAGGAGCAATTTCCAGGTTTTTTTACTTTGTTTAGGCTTAAACTTCCCTGAAAGCTCAGCATGAAAGTTGGGATCAAAATGTGCCACTGAGGTTGGGCACAGTCAGAAGTGAGGAGGAAAACTGAAGGGTGTGTGATGTGTCATTATTTGATGAGCTTTGTTCATGGAATAAAGAAGCTAAAAACACTGGGAATGCTTTCCTTTCCCTTTGGAAGCAGGATCTTCACCTGACTTTTCCTGTAAAGCTGTTTAAGCTTTGGGAATGCCTCCTCTATATTTTTTTTCTTTGAATGAAAATGTAGGAAAAGGGATCAAAACAGCTTAAAATGCTCCTCTGCCCTGAGCCTTTGCTCATTGTGGGTTCCATATGGATCTGGTATGGACAAGGATTCACAAAAAATATTAATTTCTGGGGATAACGAAGAACTTTGCTTCAAATGCTCCAGTTGCTTCTAGAAATTCAAGACCATAGAAATCAAAGAGTTAATTCTGCTTGAGCCCTGAACTCCCAGGGAGGAGTGGTTGGTGGAAGAGCTGCCTGGCACCTGCAGTGTCACTCCACGGAGAAGGAGAGGAGCCAGGAGGGATGGGCTGGGCAGGAGGGAGGATGTGGCAGCCAGGGCTGACCTCTGCCTGCTCCTCCTCAGTGCTTAATTAATGACCCTGACGAGGAAAGGCCAAAGGTAGAGCTTTGAAGAGAGCTGCAGCTCCATGGGAGCGCACAGAAAGAGCTCTTTGTCCCTTCATTATTATTTTTCCTGGGTATGACAGGGAGCTGGCAGCTGGGGAACCATCTGCTTTTAAGGGTAGGACTCTGCATGTCAGGATTCTCCTGCTTTTTAAGGAGCTGAGGCTTGAAATGCTTTCGAGGGATCCTCCATCAGTTGGGCTGAAGAGATAATTCCAGGAATTTGCCAGGCTCTCACATTCAGATGATGGCATTCAAACCTATCTGTTGAGCTGTTTTACTTTTTAAATCACTTCTTTTGCTCTTCCTCAATTCCCCAACTTGCTGCCTTCCTATTTTGCTTCCCCCCAAAAAAAAATGCAGCTGTGGAGAATCCCATTAACTCTTTGGGGTGGGAAATCTGGACATAGCACAACTGTCAGGGTGAGTTAAAGCAGTGAGGTTTAAATGGTGGGGATTTTCTGTGCAAGTATCTCTCTCTCAAGAGGGAAAAGCTTCACTTGATGATTTAGGGAGGCAGGACATAAAATAAGAATTTAAACAAACTGCTGCTGCTTGAATTTTAATTCTCTAGAAGCCTTGAAATTACATTTTTTTTACCTATTTTTTACCTGGTTTTTTTTACCTATTCCAGTGTTACTCTAAGAGCTGTCAAGGATACTTTCAGTTTCTAATACACAGAAAAAGAAACTTTCATGTTTGAGATACTAATTAACCAGGGCAGGGAATTGTTGGGAATAAAACCCAGGGTCAGCAAGGTGGCAGCAGAAAGGAGGAAGTCAGCTGTTACAGCCCAGAATAAAACAGCTGTTCCAGTGACAAGGGACAAAACCTCTCCTGCCTGGATCCTGCTCTGCATCCACTCTCCCAGGAGCTGATAAAAACTTGGGGGATTTTGCCTCGGGATTTGTTTCTCTGTAGTGATGCTGCTCTTGTTAATGGCTTTTATTCCATGTAATAATCAGAATTTCAGCTGTAATAACCAGGTTGTTTTTACCAGAGCATTCCTCTAAAGTGGGACCATGGATATTCCTTAGGAGCAGCACCTGGCTGTCAGTTTTTCCTCGTGGATTTTTTTCTTGGATAGTTTTAGAAGTTTTTATGGAGTTTTGGGCATTGTCTCGTTTCAGTGCGCAGGTAAATTAGAATTTCGAGCTGGAGTGCCCCAGCGTTACAAATTGTGTGCAGAGCTGTGCTAGAAATACTGAAAATGTTTCTATTTCAGTAAAAAGACGTGCACAATCAGAGCTTAGGCTGGCTGAAATTTGCAGGTGCTCGTGGGGTGGTGAGAGCAGGGACAGAACTGAACTGGAGGGGGAGAAAAATACCCTTCAGGTGCCAAACCCAGGTGTGTTGTGCAGCATTTTTAAAATGACTGTTGGCAGCAAAACATCTTCGCTCTGTGATTGGAAAATACCACGTTTCCCCTGGTTCTTGGGATGAGGTTTTAGCATTAACAGAGGGAGGTGGGATCTCTGCTGAGAGCGAGCCGTCCCCAGATGAATGTTACTTGAAAGAAGAAAACAGAAGTCACATCTGTACCGAGCTATTTTTAAGTGTCTCTGGTTACTGGTGCAATACCCAGCACCAAAATTAGGGCTCCCTCAAAGCAGTCACCACGCTGATTTGGGTGGCTTGAGAAACCTTCTGTTTTCAGCTAAAAATAATTCCTAGATAACGGCCGGCTCGCACACGAGACACTTTTCAGTACCAAAGTGACTCTGCCTCGTTTTACAGACTCTGGAAACGCTGCAAAAACCCTCAGAAAATCTAAAATCAGGGCTTTTGGAGCAGCTGTTTTTTTTCCAGTGGTAATGCAGGAGCAAGGAGGAAGTTCTTTGAGTGTGTGGAGGTGTGATTTGGTGGCACCCTGCAGGTTTCATTTTCCAGGCTCAGGTGCAGCACAGCTCGATCCCCCTGGAAGCAGGACAGCCCCGTTGGATTTTCCTTTTCTTCCCATTCCCACCAAATTTCCAGCTGCAAAATCCACCCCCCCCTCCCCAGTCTGCTGCTTACATAACTCTGCCTTTGTGCCTGTTCTGCTAAAGCAGAAGGGAATTTTCTTCCCCCTGCCTGGGTGGAGGCAGAGGATGCCAGGAAAGATTAAAAGGGCTTGAGGGCTGTGGCGCGTGTTTGGCAGGGGAGATAATGGGGCTGCTCAGGGAGGGTCCAGCAGCACCCAAAAAAAATCTGCTCCCAGTCTTTTCAGACCTGGATGCTGGGAATAGCTTGTGCTCCTATATAAAGCAAGGCTCAAGCCTGGGTTTCTGGGCTCGTTTTTGGAAGAAGGGAGCTGTGTTTGAGGGCAGGGAAACGCCGCAGACGGGCTCAGCTCAGGAGCTTCTCGCTGCCTCTGAGAACATCCCTGTGGTTTAGCAGAGGGACACAGATCCCTGGGTTTTCCAGGCTGCTGGAGACGGCTGAGGTCTGAAGGAAACCACCCCAAACCCCTCCTGTCCCAGCAGAGTCATGTGTGGATGCCACGGGCTGGCTTGCTGGGAGTGTGTATTTTCTGCGTAGATGTGGCAATCTGGGTAAATATAAACCCGTGTGGTGGTAAAAGCCCGGCCTAAAATAGGCTGGAGCTGGTGTTCCTCCTGTCTCAGCTTCTGGAAGCCATCTTAATTATCAAATATTGATGTGATAGTAGAGCTCAGATGCTGACATTTACGTTGGATCTGAATGCAGAGGGGAGACAGTTTTCCCTTTTGAAAAATGAATGGCTGAGGGGGGTGAAAAAAAAAACAATGCAGGATGGCTGTGGAGTTGTCTGTGGAGCACACTTAATGCTTGATTAAATATTTAATTTAGCAGCAGTGTCACACTCTACTGTGAGCCATGAAATCTTGTTATGGAATTATAATTTCTTAAAAAAGAATAAGCATGCTACCTAGTGACCTGGCTTGTGCTATGTTTAGTGCTGGATCAGTAATTCTAAAGAAACGAGCCTCGAGTCTTTAACGTGGAATATAAACAGTGGGAAGGGAATCTGTTTTGAGCCTGAATCAATAGAATTGGGTCAGATTCCTAGAACAAGGTGGCTGTGGGCTCTGTTTGAGGCAGCTCTGTTCTCTCACAGCCACATCCATCTTCAGCTGCTCTTCCCCTCCGTTACCTTTTCCTTCCCCCCCTGCACGCACAGCGGAGGATAACTTGAATTCTCTGTGCAGTAACCCAGGGGTGCTTTCCTTGTTGCAAAATGCCTCAGAGCAATGCTGGCTGCAGGAGCATTGAGCCCTCCTCAGCCTGGGCTCACCTGAGTGACCAGTGTCCCCCCTGCTCCTCCTCCTCCTCTCCCGAGCAGCACATCGCCATCCCGAGGCCCGACCGACCGGCGGAGCTGCGGACCTTCACCTTTTATCTCTCCAATATTGGCAAGGACAGCCCCCAGGGGAGCTTTGACTGCATCCAGCAGTATGTATCCAGGTGAGTGGGGCATCCAAGGAAAAGCCAGCCTTTTTTTTTTGTTTGGTTTTTTTTTGGTTTTTTTTTTAACCCTGTCTTCTGGAGCAGCTTTTCCTTAACAAAGCTTAATGCACGTTCTTCCGTTTGAGAGTTTTTCCTGATCTGTTTTGATTTGGTTTTTTGTTGTTGTTGTTGTTGAGAAGCATCTGGTTCCCTCTCAGCTCTTCTGTGTGTCCCCCACTATTATTCAGCTAACACACCCCACCCACCCCAGCTGTCCCCCAGCAGTGCCAGCCTGCTGTCCCTTTGCAGCGTCAGGAGTACCTTTTCCATTGCATTTCTCTTGCAGCAATGGCAATATCCATTTGGATTGCCTGGGAAGCATACAGGATAAAATCACCGTGTGTGCTACTGATGATTCCTACCAGAAGGCGAGACAGAGCATGGCACAGGCAGAGGAGGAGACTCGCAGCCGGAGCGCCATAGTCATTAAACCTGGGGGGAGATATGTAGGTAAGCAGCCACTCAGTTTGGGGCTCTGCACTCCATTTGGGACTCAGCAGGCTCTGGAGGCAAATCCTGATGTTGTTGGCTTGATTGTGGCAGTCGGAAAAGTTCCTGGTAGTTCCTCATGGGTGATTTAATGGGGCTGCTCTCCTTGTGTTGTGTTGTCTTCACTTCCATCGTCACCCCAAGGGAACTGTGGCTGTCCCAGCCCTGGAGGTGTCCAAGATCAGGTTGGAGCAACCCAAAGGTGTCCCTGCCCGTGGCAGGGGGTGGCACTGGGTGGTTTTAAGGTCCCAAAGCGCTGTGGGATGTCCCTGTGCAGTGGCATGGCTCTGTCACGTGGCAGTGCTGGGGCTCCCTGCTGAGCCCTGTCCCTGTCCCTGTCCCTGCTCCTGGCCAGCTCAGCTGAAACTGCCAGCACCGTGACACAGCTGTGCCCACGGGACCACAGCAGGGAGGACACGGGCAGCAGTGCCCTCTGTTCATAAACACACACACACTAAAGCAGCCTGGAACAGCCCTTCTCACTGTGACAGCAGCAGGAAAGCCTTGGCAGAGGAAATAAAACCGTGGCAAATAACCCAGGGAGCCTGCAGAGACCCAGGGCTCAGGGCCCTGCTTAACCTCAGCTCACTTTGGGCACAAACAGTAACCAGAATGCAAAGTTTCACTATTTTTTTTTTTGTCCTCTGAGGCAGCTGCTTTTCCTGCAGCCCATGTGATCTGCAGCCAGTCTCTTCTCAGAGGATCTGTGAGGAGAAGGGTTGAGTTGCAAAATGTAGAACCGACCCTGACTCACTGTCACAGCAGCCAAGTGCTCAAAGCTGAGAAAGGAGATAGTAATCAGGAAGGAAATGCATTGATTTCCTGTAAGCCAAAAGATTATTTTGTTTAGCTCCTCTTTGAGACCATTACAGTAAGTGCCTGAAGTTAAAGCTTCTGAGGGAGAAGATCCTCAAAGCAATTTGCTTCCTGGAAAGATGGAGCAAAACTTTTTTTTTAAAATTAAAACCACTCCTGGCTAAAACCTTTTACTGCTCTGAAATGGAGACGGAGCTGTGTGAAAGCAGCAGGGGCAGAGCGTGTGCTCCCCAGTGCTCCTAGATAAGATGTCAGCGTTTGAGGAGGAGAGCTCTGCTCCAAGAAGGAAGGGCTTGGAAGGACAGCCCTCGTGTGGGATCTGCAGGTCCTGGTGTGCCAGCAGCATCAGCTGATTCCTGCAGGCTGGCCTGGAGGGGCTGGGCTGCCTCTCACATTTCCAGGAGAACACGGAGCTCAGCACTTGAGCGCCAGTGGAGTCGTTCCAGGCAGCTCAGATGTGGAAAAATTTATATGAAATGTTGAAATTGGAGAGCAGCAGAACTTACAGATGTGAGCTGACACTTGAATAAATAGATATGTAAATAGATAGCTGCAGGTACAGCTGCAGGGGCTGTGTGCTTGTAGCCACACTAAATACGTGTGCACACATCCATGGACGTGCACGTGTATAAATATTTGACAGTCCTTTGTGTCCTGGCTTAACTTAGCTTTTTCTTTTCCTATCACTGCACATTTTGGCTCCAGCCTTTAAGTGGAAACCTCCCAACGTGATGTTTTTACTGTTCATGACCTGGCAAGAGTTGAGGCAGTTCTAGAAAGCTGACGAATCTTCTCTTGTCCCATTTCTGGAAACAAAATCCAGTTGACCTCTGGATTGTGGGATGTTTAACGTGCGAATTGGTGCCGTTCCCCCTCTCACCTCCCCTCAGCCCTGCTGAGGATGGGTCTGGGCTTCCTCTCCCAGCACTGTGGTGTATCATAAAAAGCCAGGAAATGGGGCCTGGGTTACGCAATGTGCAGCTCAGTAAAACAAACAGTGCAGACAATCCCCAGTATCTTCAGATGACTCAGTTGAAAACGTTGCTTCCTAGCAATGGAGCAGTGCCCTGCTGGAATAAACCTCCCAAACACTTGCAGTAAATGCTGGATGTTGTTTGTCCTAGGGAAGGTCACTTTCTCCTGCCCAAGTGATTATTGATTTGCATCTCCAGGTTTTTAGACCTTGGAGCCCACACACGTTTTGTTTTCAGCTTTGCTTGGTTTGCCTTTGGTAGCAGGAACCTGTGTTTGAGACAGTCCCAGCCCTTTGATTTGGGCTCCAGTAGGAGATGGTGTGAGGGTTCTGTTTTTCGGTGGGAATAGGGGGAAAAATGAATTGTTGGATGATGCTGTCAGCAGCCAAGAACCCCGGTGGGGATGGAGCTGAGGTGCACTTCTGAGCCAGCTTTATGTCGTCACTTATCTGCAAAGGCAGTGGAGAAGGGGTTATTCCATCAGCACAGGCAGCACCCTCATGAATAGGCTGATGGCCCAGTGTCAGCCCCATTCATGGGGCCGTGTTTGGAGGGGGGAAGGGAGGTGGACCCAGCCCCATAAAGTTCCTATTGTTCTAAAAGCAGAAACATCTGCTGGAGGAGCGTTTTTGCTGAGCTCAGCAGCGGGGAGCCGCTCGTTGACCAGTTCTGGTCTTTCCACTCCGTATTTCCCACTCTTCCACACAATAATGCAGAATTTTCTTCTGGTAGGGAGGGCAGAAATAGCCCGATGAGCCCGTGGTGGGGGGGGGATACGTAGCACTTGGGATCAACGAAAAGCTGGCAAAACAAAGGGAGCTTTATGTGAGCTGGTGGCCAATAATACTCAGGTTTCCAGAGCTTGGTTGTTGCTGTTTACTTGTTACCAGCTTGTCATGAAGCATCAGCCTGACGGGGGACGCCGGTTCCGGAGGGGGTGTTGTGCTGCTGTGGTGTTTGTCCTTCCCTGTCACCTCGTGCCACTTCTCCTGGCGGTGCCACCAGCTCCAGCTCGGTGCTGGCACGGCCTACTCAGCCTTTTTATTTTTAATTTTTTTGCGAGGTGACTGCTGCACTTCACTATTCTCAATCTCATTTTTAGGCAAAAAGGTTCAGGTGCGTAAACCTGCACCAGGAGCTTCCGATGCTGTTCCCTCCAGGAAGCGCCCAACGCCAGTCAACCTTGCCAGTGCAATAAAGAGAGGCAATAGTGCCATTTCCCAGAGACCCTTCAAAGATAGGGTTGTGCACTTACTGGCACTAAAGCCTTATAAGAAACCTGAACTTATTCTCAGATTGCAGAAGGATGGACTTTCTCAGCAGGACAAGGATTTGCTGGATAACCTTCTGCAACAGGTTTGTACTCTTGATGGAGGCAACGATTTAGGTAAAGGGAAAAAAAAAATATAAATATAAAAATGTCTTCTCAGCCCCACCCCGCCTTCCCGTGGCAGTGGAAGCTGTTATCTCCAGGCTGCAGCTGAATGTGACTCGAAAGGCTGTGGGGGGCACAGCTCTCAGCTCCCAGTGCTGCTGCAGAGATAGCAGGAGCCTCCCGTGGGCTACGCCTCGGCTTAGGGGGATGCCACCAAGCCAGATCAGTCCCTTTCAAAGGGACATTTCTGCTTGGTCATGGGGAGGATTCTCTTAACAGAGGATCTACAAATTATTTGATTATGACCTCTAAATCTCTTATTCTATTCTCATGGCCGTAAAGGAGCAACGCTCTGGGTTGGTACAAGTTTTGTATACGAAGGAAAAGATGTCCCCAGTGTTTTTGTACTCCTCAGAGCCTTCCCTGCTTGGAAGTGCCACTGGTCAGGTGTGAAGATCATGCAGCTCCTTGCCAAGCACATTGTTTGTGTGTCAAGTGTGAAAGCTGTCTCCAAGCTGAATCAGTTCCTAGCACTTTGAGTCACATTAAAGGTGCCATTTTAGGCCTCGCAGTAAACACCTTCATTGCTTTATTAAACACGTCGTGGCTATTTGTTTAAATGCTGCAGCTGCCTTCTTCTGGATCGGAATATGTTCTGGGAAAAGTTCCTTTTTTTTTTTTTTTTTTCTTTTTTATTCCCTTCCATAAAGAGTGAGACAGGAGTTCACTTTGCCCAAGGGCATGGGGCACCTCGTATTAACAACAGAGTCACAGCTGGCACAGCTCGTTCCTTCCTGAGATTTTAATCCCTGAATTTCCCAGCAGCTTCTTGGAGCACTTTATTTTTTTTTTCCAATTCTCCCACTGAGTTTCAGGGCAGAGAACTCTGCTCCTGACGATCACTCCTGATGGATGCTCCTGCCCCGAGCCCTGGCAGGCGAGCGGCGCGTGCGGCGCTGCCCACGGGGCCGCCCTGGTCGGGCTGAGGGCTGGTTTGGCTGTGAACGTGCTGCTCGTAAAGTTAATCCCTCTCAGCCCTCCCAGGGCTCCCATCCACACAGGCACAGACACAGATAAGCTAAAAATTACAGGCTGCCTTAAAGCTACACGGCTAAATCTGTCTAGGTGTGGGTTTCATTGTGCTCTTGCATCTCTCGCAGGACTCCGTGTTCCTGGCGGCCTTTTTGCCTCATTTTGCAAGGTTTCTATTTTTGGGAGGGCTGGGGTGGAGCTTGCAGAGTCCCACACCAGCAAAACAAGGAGGTGGCAGCTTCTCAGCCTCTGTGCAGAGAAAAAATCCAAGTTGTTCTTCCCGGGCTCCAGGAGCAGGCAGGAAACAGAGAAATTCTGGAGGAGTTTTGGGTTTTTTTTTTTTGGTAAAGGAGAACCTGGATTGGCTTTTGTCTCCTGGGTGTGTTTACAGGGATACCTCGATGTAAAACACAGCTCAAATTCTTGTTGTATTTTGGCTCAGGATTTTGGAAAGCTGACAGGACTGAAAGGAAAAACAAAGTGTTTGTCATGTAAACTGATAACTGGGCTTTCTATTTTTCGCTTCTCAGGAGAGTTTGCCATGTTGCTTGTGCAGCCTTTTGCTCTGAAATTCTTAGGTTTTTCATATTTTTAGTATTAGGTTGTACCCTCCCTAAAGCAAAAGCAGAGGAATCAGCAGCATCTTCAGTTCATTCAAGACTTCCCACTCCTTTGCTTGTTTCTGAGGCATTTTCCTGCTGTGTGGATAATAGAAATCCCTGAGCACAGCCACGTCCTGAATGGAGAACAGTAATCCCTAAACAGATGCACAAGATCTCCATGCACTGAATAAAAGCATTTTCCACTTCCAAGGGTAGCAGTCCCTGAGCTGAGGGGCTCCAGCAGGGAATTTGGGCTGCAGCTGCTGGCTCTGCCTGGCTGTGGGCAGAGCACCTGGGCCTTCTTATCCCTCTTCAGAAACACATTGAAGGCTTTATTTTATTTTCATTTGAAGCTTGCAGTGCTCTGCAAGCTGAGCAGAGAAGCTGCCCCATCCCTGGGGAGTGTCCAAGGCCAGGTTGGAGCAATCTGGGATATAGTGGAAGGTGTCCCTGCCCTTAGAATTTGATGGAACCAAACCATTCCATGACGCTCTGGGTCACCCACGAGAGCTTCACTCTCTGTGAAAGCCTCACTGGGGCTCTTTGCTTTGTGCCAACTCTGGATTTTCTGGTGTGTACCAACAGCAAGAAGTTAAATTTTCAGTCAGGCAGTGGAAAAGACTGATCCAAGTGGGATAACTCTGTTCCCGAGTTGTTTCCATTCTAATCCAGCTCTGCCCATTCCAGCAGCCTTTCCTCTCCGTGCAGGGTTTTGTGGGGAAACTCCAGGGGGGTAGGGTTGGATAAAATAAATGTCAGGCAGCTGCTGGTGCAAGTGTGCTGAGCTCCCTGCAGCGTTCTGCTGGCTGGAAGGTGGAAATCCCAGGTTCTGTTCTTGCCCTGCAGACGTTCTCCATAAAAATCCAGGTGATCCCAGGCCATTCTCCTGGCAGCTCCCTGAGAAAGCAGCTCTCTGTGGCCTGCTCTGTTGGCTCGTTAGTGAGAAATTATCTCCTGGCAATTGTTAACCAAGTTATCGCCCCGAGAGTTCCTCTTTGGCCATAAACTGCCCCATTTTGGCCGTGGGACAGGTGTGATAAGTGAACTGCCTGTTCCCATTAAGACTTTTTATTTCCAGGTGTTTCCATCAAGTGGTGTTGTGCTGGACCAGGCTCCCCAAGCTGAATAATCTCTTTTAGATGTGACTTATTTCCCACTCAACTGGATGTGCTTTAGAAACTCATTATGAATTATTGCAGCGACGAGGCGAAAGGAAAGGCACAGTTTGATTAAAGAATCTTAATAATAAGGAAATGAAATATTAAAGTCTCTCCTTGTTCTCTGACACTACTAACAGCTGCTAAATCTGCTCAGATTTTGCCTTCATCTCTTGTTTGGTCGAGGCAGTGAGGAAATGAAACCCCCTAACGCTGGTTTTCCAAAATTCCTTCTGTTCCAGGTGGCAAATCTGAGTGCCAAGGACAGCACTTTCACACTGAAAGATTGTGTATACAAAGAGGTGCAGAAGGACTGGCCTGGCTACTCAGAAGGAGATCAGCAGTTGTTGAAGAGGATCCTCGTTAGGTAATTACCCATTTTCTTCTCTCTGATGATAATTATCCATTTTCACCTCTCTGATATCATCCAGGGAATCCTGGGCCGGGGAAGGCTCTGTAAATCAGGGGGACCAAGGTCTGTAAGTTGAGTATGTGACTGATTTCAACATCATTTTCAACTGGCCATCACCCAGGGACCTGTAGGAGTGGACTAAACTTGAATATCCAGCTTTGGATCCACTCTTCACATCACCCTGGGCTGCCTTGAAATCATTAAAGGCAAAGCTTGGGGGAAACCTGGCTGGGAGCAGAGTTAAACTGCTGGTCTGAAATCCTGGGAGATGAGTGGATTAAATGTCTCCAGCTCAGCTCTCCTTTGAAACTCTCCTTCCTTTTCCCCACATCTTCCTGTGCAGGCTGAAGTGTTTCCTCCCTAAATCTGAGGTTTGATTGAAATGGTGGATGCATGGAAAAGCAGGAGGTTGTTCTGTAGGGATAAATCCCTCAGAACTCCTGCTGGTTGTCCTGCCTGGAGTGAGATCTCTGTTCCCGTGTTCTCTCCTGAGACAGCCCTTCACAGACTCACTTCATCTTTAGTGCTGAATTTTTTTTTTCTCCTCCAGAGATATTTTCCTTAGGTGAAGCCTCTAAGCTTGGAAGCTTCTGGCTGGCAGGGAAAGAGACCAAATCTCCCAGTTTTACACAGAATTCTGCTCGGAGTGTTGATATTTTTCAGTGCCTTGGTACAGATTTTGTCTCATGCAGGCAGAGCTTTTACTTGTGCTTTATTGTATTGCACTTTTGGTTAAGCTGAAGCACAGCGTGCTGTTTGAGCACTTCCCATGATTTAAAAGCACAATTGACTTGGAGATGAGACTCTTCTAAACCAACAAAAAACTTGCACTCCAAATGCTTTGGCGTGCTCAAGGAAAAAAAAAAAATCAAAACTCATTTAAATGGCCTTGATGTGAAATTATAATTAAAAGGAAAAAAATATAACTGCCATGCAGTCTTTATGGCTTTCAAAAAAAACCAAAAAATAAACAAACAAAAAGATGAAAATCAAAAACAACAAAAAAATAAAAGCCAAAGTGAATTTCTCCCTGTAGAAAAGCCATGTTTACTGCTTTTTCTAGAATTGTGGCATTCACTTGGGCGAGGGTCTAAAAATAGAGCTTGGAAAGGATGTATTCAACTGTACAAACAAAGCCCTGCTCAGGCAGTGCAGGTAATGAGGCTCCAGAATGGAAAAAAAAACACGTTGGGTTGAAGACAGGAGAAAAACAGGCCCAGAAAAAGGGCACAGGAGACAGCAGGCGTTGGGGTTTGCATCACCAGCCAATTGTTCCAGGTCCTCTGGGATTTCAGGGCCAGTGGCCACTCAGTGCCTCAGCAGCTGCAGTAATTAACACATCTGCAGATATTAAAGCTGGGGCTAACTAGGCTGGGGTTAAACCAGCTCAGGTGTGGTTTTTTGGGTTTTTTTTTTTCCTCCTTCTGTATGTTTTCCATCTGTCACTGCTGGGGACCCTGGTCTGTGGAAGCTGTCCCAAACTGGATGAGCTTTGAGGTCCTTCCAAGCCAAACCATTCCAGGACTCTCCAAAACCTTTCCTCTGCTGAACTCGGTGCTTTCATCACTCCTTAAATCCATAATTGACCATTAGAAGGTGTGACAGGCTTGCTCAGGCTGATCAAGCAGCCCCCCCAAAAGCCACTTTCACTGGGGTGTTTGGGCAGTATCAGTGTCCCTGTTCTCCCAGGTCCTTCCCCTGAGCTGATCTGTGGTTCTGAGGTTGTTTTAAATAAAATTAAACAAAGCCAGGACAGTGGTGACACTACAGATGTCTAAACATTGCTGCAACACAGCCCAAGGTTCAAGCTCAGGTTAAAAGCCAGATCTTGTCAAGTCCTGGGCGTTATCTCTGAGATAAATCTTCCCAATGTTGAAAGGATGGGAGTGAGCTTTAATGCTGATTCCAGTTTCTTGTGAGAGAATTTAAAGGTGGGTTATTCAGGCTCCTGACAAACTGACTGCAGAGCTGCTTTATTAAAACCTTTAACCCTGAATTCTATTTTTTTTTTTACTCAGTTTGTCAGCTGCAACTTGATGCAAGAGTAGGGTTTGGTTTTTTGTTTTTTTTTTCTGGGTGATTAATTGAGGGGCAGTCTGGTGTCAGAGTTGTGGGCTGGGAAAATACTCTGAGATCTGCAGAGGAGCAGAGACCCAGCCTGGAGGGGGGAGTTAAGGCACTCAAGTGATTCTAATTGTACTTTCTGTTGCTACAAAAGGGTTTGTTGTTTTGTTGTTTTTTTTTATTTATTTATCCAATACCACAAATACAGCCCAGAGTAGCTCTGTTTTGCATGATGCAACTTAAAAGTATTATTGGGAAGCCTAAAATGTAAATCCTGGTGGACCAATAATACCTCAGCAGTTCCTGTTACAATGCTGCTTTTCCTGGACCCAGAGGAGCTCGCTGCTGAAAGGGCTCCTGTTGCCATAAAATGTTGTTTTAATGATGCTAATGAGTGGGAGAACGTACTCCTCGACATCTGAGCTTGAGTTTCAGCCCCTCTTCAGTGAGCTTTGCTTTCTGAGTTGTCTCAAAAAGCAGAAACTCAGCAGAAATTGGTTTCATTTATGTCTCCCTGAGCTGTGTTTCAATCAGCAGGGATAATATCTGATACCCTTTGCACCTTAAAATTCAATGCCACTTCTACTGATCTCCATGTGAATTATGTTTCTGAGGCTGGGATGAATCCGTTTTAGTTCTTATGTCACCAGTTTGAGAGAAGAAAAGGTAAAATTGTTGAAAAAGGAGTTCCAGCCTCAACAGGCAATCCTTTCATGTGTCCAAGAGCTCAGCTTTGGATCTGTTGGTCCAAGGAGTTCCTTCCACTGCCAAAGAGCCACAAAAACCACGGGAAAGCAAGAAAAGAGGCGAGGAGCTCTGACTTGTCGTTGATATTTTCCTGCAGTGGTTTCTCCTCCCCAGATTTTGTCAGAGAGCGAGCTCCTTGGTGGGCACCTTCAGCAGAGTTTGAGCCCAGGAGGAGCTCAGGGCGGGCAGTGCCAGCTGTCCCCTTGGCACGGGCTGTCAGCAGCCCCCGGTTGTGTTTTGCAGGAAGCTGTGCCAGCCCCAGAACAGCGGCGCTTTCCAGGGAGAAGCTCCTTCCCTGAGCCCTCCGAAGGACACCCTCAACTCCAGCTCTCCCCCTCAGGTGGGTGATTCCCCCCTCCCAGCCCTTGCTGCTGATGGATTTGGCTGCTGGTCTTGGGTCCAGGCTGTGCTGTGCCTGTCTGCACCCTGTAATCACCTGCTGCCGGGTTCAGGAGGTCCTTGGGTTTTTATTTCTGTTTTATTAAGTTGGAATCTCATTCTGCCTTTCCTCAGCATCTGTTTCTCCTCTGGACGTGGCTCAGCGAGGGCCCTGTGGGGGGAGGATCTCTGAAAATGAAGCTCAGGTTTAGTTGTAAGGGCTAAATTCCTTTTGCAGTGCCTCCATCCCTCCTGGAGTTCCTGGGAGAAGGAGCTTGTGTTTTCCTCGTTACCAATAATTGAGTGGAACGAAGCCGTAATAAGCAGCTCCCAAACACGGCCGAGTTATTAAAACCCTTGACCTTTCGCAGCCCAAATTGCCGTGACAGATCAGGGCCAGGTTGGGCTGCTCCTGCCTGGGAGATGCCAGAGCAGGGAGCTGTGAAAAGCACTTTTTTTGTTTTTTTTTTCTGCCTGCTTTTTTTTTTTTTCCACGGCCATCAAACCACACGCCTGTCAAGCAGAGCTTTGTCCCCACTTCTCCCCCAGTATCTCCCAGCACACAGGCGTTGCTGGCGTTGTGAAATGTGCTGCCTTTCCCTTCTTCCAGTGTGGGTCAGCCCAGACAAGTTGAGTATTTATTCTTCTCCTGCCAATGGAATGTGTAATGCCTGCTTGTCTGGACAGACGCACCGAGGATTAGTGGCAAAGAATATTAACAGGTAAAGAAATTATGTGCTCTCTGGCACTGTGAGAGAGGGAGGCAATTCTCTGGTTGAGAACAAGGACTGTGTAACTTGTTTGCCTGGTAGCTGATTCCAAATCCTCTCCTCTCTCTCTGCTGTGGGCATGTTCCTGGTGAATGAAGAATGATCACCTTCGAGTTAGCTTGGAAAGATCCTGGCCTTGTGTCTTTTTCTTTAAGGTTGAAAAAATCATCTTGTTTCTCTGGCTGTCCATGTTTTAAAGGTTCAGAGGTCTTTAGGGTGAGGTTTGGATCTCTCAGAATGACCCACTTTGGGAGGTCGGGTTGGGTTGGATTTAGGAAAGGCTGGTGAAACAGGGACAATCCAATGTGGAATATAAAAGTTTCCAGCATGGTTCTGTCGTGTCAGACAGCAAACCACAGCATTGTGAGCTGTCACTTTTTTAATACTCTCTGGCTGTAGCTTCTGTTCAGAGAAATGGTTTTTAATGGGTGCAGTGCCAGTAGAGGATTGGTAGGCTGGAATGCAGAATATTTTGGCAAAGTTCAGCCATGGAATGATGGTGAAGACGATTGGTCTGGTAATTCTAGAAAATTGATGTATATAACCCTCCTAACCAGAGAGTCGAGCTTGGAGGAACTGGTATTTGTTGTTTTTAGTGAAAAGGCTGTAAAATCTGTCAGATTTTCAGCTCTGTCACCTGTTCAGAGCCCTGCAGACAGAGATGGCCCCTCCTTGGGGAGATGGACACCGGCAGCTCGGGGAGCGATGTTGCCAAGCCGGTCGGACGTGCTGTCCTCGCCCCTGGAGCTCAGTGGCAGAACCAGCAGCTCTTCCTTCATTACCTTGACAGGTGGAAGGAATTCCTGGCACTGAGCAGTGTCCTCAAGACCCCTGAGTTAGCAAAGAGAGAGAAAATCCAGGGGGAAAAGGGGGGAGTTGGGGGCTGCTCCAGCCACCATCCAGTGATGGAACGACGTTTCCATTCGCAAACACGTCGAGATCCTGCCTGAGACAGAAAGAAAATAATGGATTATCCAAAAGAAATACCCAGAGCTATCGCTTGTTTTCCTCTGGGCACGAAATAATCTTTGGCTCAGAGCTGTTGCAGCCCCAGAGCTGCCAGGTGGGCACACGCTGAGGGCTTGGCCGGGGTGGTTTTGGCTGGCACGGCCTGGGCTGAGCCTGATGGATGGCTTCTTCCACGGAGCAGCTTTTCCAGGCTGCAGGCAGCTGCCTCCAAGGCATGGCCACAGCTGGGAACCACTTCCTTTCTCTACCCTTGCTGGAAAAAAAGGGGTCGCTCAGGTCACGTTGGCCCCTGTGACGTGGCTGTTTAAATGTCCCCTTTTGCCTGAAATTCTGAGAACTGAGCGCTTGGCACTTCCTCCCCTCTTCCGGGCAATGCCTCCTCCTCGAGAAGAGGAAGGAACGGAGAAAGGGGTGAAGCTCTTGGCCACAGAGCTGGGAATAAAATGCAGAACTGGGGAATCCCTCCCTGCTCCAAAGGGTTGAGCACATTTTTCCTTCACAGGGACTTTGGGGTGCTCAGGACAGATGTTTTTTTATCACGGGATGATTTGGGTTGGGAGGGACCTCAAAGCTCATCCTGTTCCACCCCTGCCATGGGCAGGGACACCTTCCACAGTCCCAGGTCTGCTCCAAGCCCTGTCCAGCCTGGCCTTGGACACTTCCAGGGATATTTCCACTCTCTAATTGACTGGGACAGGGGGGAGGCTGCCGGGTTTGGGTTCCAGAGAGCTGAGTTGGAAATAAACTGCAGTGAGAGCAGGCCGGGGGTGGCACGGGCTGTGTGTGGATAATGGGGGAGGTCAGGAATTGCTGGTGGGGTTCTTTAAGCTGTCCCACCAAACTGTGGGGCTCTGGGAAGCAGCTTGGGATGGCTAAGCTGCTTTTCCCGGGGATATTCCCTTTTTCCCTGGATTGCACCACCACCTAGTGGTAACATCCAGCTCCGCTCCTGCACCTTCAGCGCGACTGATTTCTCCTTTTCCCCCTCCCCTCCCTGACAGAAACGACCCCAACCTCCGGAGTTCATCGATCCCTTGGCCAACAAAAAGCCCAGGATCTCCCATCTGGCTCACAGAACCCAACCCACTCTCAACGGGAAGCTGAATTCCTCCAACGGGAAGGACAGCCTGGCCCCCCCTGCCCTACCCCCGGCTCTGCCCGAGCCCCCCGTCAGCTCCAGCTCCTCCCTCCCGGCCCTGGAGCTGCCCAGGCCTCACGATCCCCTCTCGGATGTCAGCAACGACCTGACTCACAACGGCAGAGACTGTGAGAGCACGGAGCCTCCCGAGAGACTGAGTCACCCCCTGCCCACAGACTGTGCCCAGAGCAGCAAACACAACTGCGGCTCCTACGTCAAATCCAAGAAAAAATCCAAAAAGCACAAAGACAAGGAGAAGGAGAGGAAGGAGAAGAAGAGCGAGGAGAAGTGCAAAGAGGAGAAGCAGAACTGTGAAGTAATAAAAAATGCTGACTTAGTTAGTGTTGCCCAGGAGCAGGTCCCAGGTGAGTGGGGGGCCCGGAGGTGCTCTGGTGTTTGGCTGGGTGTGATGCCAGGATTCCCTGGAGGAATGGGCACATCCTCCAGGTGCTCTGGGGACCCAAATGCCAGCACTGTCCTCCCTCCAAATCACCAGAGGTGCTTCCTGTCCACAGAGGGTATCAGGTTTTTCCTGTTTAACCTTTCGGGCTGTTTGGAGCTGCCTCAGAGCGTGTCATGTTTCTCCTGGTTAAATTAAAAGCTGGGATAATCTGTGGGGATGAAAGGCTGGGAGCAGTGGGAAGAGCAGTGCAGCGCTTGTGTTGGCTGCTGTGACGACTCTTGTTTGGGTTTTTAATGAAAAGTTACTCACAAAAGCTTGGTATATTGGCTACAAAAGGAAGGATAGATAAACCTGGTGATAAAATGCTGTTAAAGCAGTGGAGAACCAGCTCTTCCAGGCTGGAAAAGCTTCCTCACATCCCACCAGGGCTGGGGATTGATTTCTTCAGGGACTGACACAGCAGTGAATCTCCACTGAGGTGGGATGAAAACATTTTCCTTTAAGCCACTCTATCATAAAGTCAGGTCCATGCAGTCAGAGCAGAGAATATTTCTTAGCTGATCCCATGGATTCCTTTTCCTGCTGCTCCCATGTTTTCTGCTGTTTGTTACAGCTCCCCAGAGCCCTGGGACTTTCCCTGCTGCCTCTGGGAATATCTGTTAAATTCCTTTCTGCATTTTCCTTCACCCTGTTACTATTTTCTACATTCCCCTTCCTGCTTGGTGCATGAAAACCCTCCAGTCTGGGCTCCAAGAGGACAATGTTTTTCAAGTGGAGACACATTTGCTGGGTTCCTGGAAAGGGAGAGCTTCTCAGGGTGTTGGGGTTGAGCTGGTCCCAGCCCTCCCCTTTCTCCACAGGCTTTGCAGCAGTGACAAAATGCATTTTGATGGCTCAGCAGTGATTCCTGGGGACACTCCCTGGGGCTGATGGGTGTGTGGCACTGCAGCACTGAGAATTCTTCTGCTTTAGAGTCAATCCCAGGTTTTTTTTTTCCTGTGAATGTTGTGTTTCTTCTTCGTTTTTTCTCTTTCCCATGAGCCTCTGGAGTGGTTCTGGAGAGACACTCAAACATTCTCTCTTTTTACCCAAACACCCCAAATTCTTGGGAAATTGCTGAGCCTCCCCCACCACCTTCTCTGCTTCTCTCTCCTGTTTAATTCCTGGATTTTTCTTCGTTGTTAGGAGTGGGGTTTTTCTTCCTGCTGCTCTCCTGAGGTAACAAATCCGAGCTGGGCTGGGAGCAATCACAAACAGGATGTGGTCAGTCCTGCTTGGATCCTGGACAGCCAGAACTGGGATGTTTTCCTTCTGTGCCTTGCTGTGGGGTAGCACCAGCCTCATCCTGCTCCTTCCCCAAATTCCCCCTGGGGCTGTAGGGAAGCAGAGAATCACAAAAAGTTTGGCTTGGAAGGACCTTAAAGCTCATCTGGTTCCACCACCTGCCGTGGGCAGGGACAGCTCCTGCCAGAAGTGGGAGTTTCTCCCGGGGATTTTATTCCAGAGGCTCTGGAAGGGACCCTTGGGGTCCTTTCAGTCAGTAGGTGGCACTCACAGGCAAAATAAACCTCCCGTGTCCCTTTCCCTGCACCATCCTTCAACCCTGCTCTGCATCTCCCACACTCTGGTCAGGGAAGGAGGAAAAGCAGCAGGAGCTGCAGCAGGAATTTGGGGTTGGGATGTGTTGTTTTTTCTTTTTTTTTAAGAAACACTTGGGTTTGTGCCATTCTCTTGTCCTGCTCAGGAAAGCTTTTCTGTGGAAATTGAGAGGAAAATCCATCTTTTTTAAGGATACAGCCAGGGTTCTGCTGACTCAGGTTGTACAGCTGCCCCTGGTGAGGGTTTGGAATGTAACACACAATTTGTGGAAAATATCCCTTTCCAAACGTGGGTCCAGCTGCTCTCTTCCTCCACATTTATCCTGCAGCGTTTGGTGGATGTGAAGGATGAGTCTGCTTTGGGTTTATTCCGTTCTTCCTTCACTTTCTGAACATTCTCAGCTGAGTCTTCCTTAATGTTTGGATTTGTGTTTGGAGCTGCATTCCCTAAAATCCTCTCTGCGGTGCCCTGCAGGGCTCTGGAAATATTAATTCAGGAATCTCACCCTGGAGTATCCCCAGAGGAATCTCTCAAGTGTGGAAGCAGAGCAGAGGGTTCACCTTGCCCAGCTCAGCTCTCTGGGCTCAGGGCTGTGTTTTCCTCATTCCCAGTGGTGCTCTCAGTGTTATCCCACTCCAGGCACTGTTTATCCACCAATTAAATTCAGATTTTTTTTTTTTTCCGCTGCTCGGTGCACTGCCTGATGTTGGTGTTGTTTTGCTGACAGACAAATAACTGGGGGAGCCTTGAACTTTCAGCCACCTTGTCGTGGCTCCTCTGCCTCTTGTCAGTTCCAAGCAAAACAGAAATCCTTTAGAATTCCATAAACTGCGCATTGCAGGCGAGTTTCATGAGTTTGAAGCTGAGTCGCAAAGGGCTTTGAAGTTTAAGGACGTCTATAAACAAATCTTTATTTTTTCAGGTTTAAATGGAACATGCAATAATTCTAGTGTACCAACATCAACTTCAGAAATGCCAGATTATTTATTGTAAGTATGTTTATCAGTTGCTCCATCACTTTGGGATCATGTTTCAAGCTAAAAAAAAAAAACTCACAGCGTGCTGGGGATTTTTATTGGACTTTTTTGTGTTATTTGATAGAAGTTTGTTAGGTGGGTGTAAGAAAAAAGAGTAAACCCAGCTCTGCAGGTTAATAGTTGAGACTAGACTTGATATCAAAGCTGGTTTTTACCTCCTTAAGGAGTTCAAGGTTATCTCCTGTAAGTTGTTTAAGTACCTCAAGAAACATTTCATACCTTAGAGGGGTTTGAAAGGATTCAAACATCTCCACGTTCCAGCTGGAAGCTTTGAGAGGGAATAATCTGCTTTCCTGTTGGGGAGCACAGGGCAAGCAAGGATTTGGGGTGGTTTGCTAATTCTTGCCCTCTTCAGAGCCAAGATCATCTCCATAAAGTCGTGAAATATTCTTTCCTGGGAGGCTCTAACCCCTGGGTTAGGATCAGAGTTTTTTCACCTCTTGACTCTTTAATCAGATCCCCTCGAGGTTAATTAAACCATTAATTAACCCAAAAGCCCAAAAATCCCTGTGAAGGAAAGCCCAGAACCTCCATAAACCCAAACCTGGTCTAAACAAAGCTTTGGGGTGGGGAAAAAGTTGGAGCTGGAGGGGAAGGGGGGGAAATTCCCTGTGCATGTCCCAGCCCTGGGGGTTGTTCCCATCAGAACTGGTTTGGCTCTGCTGGGATCACTGGGAGGGAAGGGGAGGAGGAGGAGGAGGAGGAAGCTCTAGGGCAGATAAAGGTTTCTGCTTTGCTGGGCTGGATCAGCCATACAAACAACCCCTCCAAGGTGACATTTTCAGGGCTATCCCAAAGAATTTGGGCAGCTGGGGGTGTTGTTTTTTTTTTTTTTTCCTCTCACCCACGTGCTGATCCCTCCCCAGAAGGGACATTGCAGCTCCTTGGGCCCTCTCCAAAAAAACTGGGAGAGGTTTCTGAGCTCTGGGAGCTCTGTGGTCTCACCTGGTGTGACCTGACTGGTTTGTGCCCAAAATCTCCTCAAATTCTAAGACCTGTCCCTGCTGTTTGATGCTTCTTTCTCCGGTGTGGATGGTTCTTTATCCCAGCCCCTGGCAAGGAGTCAGTTCTAGAAGTTCAGAGCACTTAAAAAGTTAAAGCACTGAAAGTTCCCCCTTAATCTGAGGCCTAAATCAGCTTTTCCATGTTCATGCACCAAGCTGGCCCTGCTGCAGCCAGAGCAGGGAGGCAAATCAGAGCCATCACCTACCAAAAGGTGAGTTTTACCTTCAGAGAGGGCTGTAAATGCCAGCTCTAATGGCTTTTGGTTCAGCAGAATAACTTCCAGAAGGCTCCCAAAGGCACATCAGCTCAGGACACATCAAGTGTCTCCAGAAGGTGCTGGAAATAGAGCTGCTGCTGGTGGAGAAAAAAAAAAAAAAAAAAAAGGGATTAAAGCTCCTCACCGTGGTTTCTTGCCACACAATCACCCTGCGAGCGTTTTGCAACGATGGCTCAGTGCTCTCTGTGCTCCTTTCAAGACTCTCAGCACTGGAAGCATCGTACTCCTGCTGTTCCAGCGCCTGGCACAGATGCAGAACTCCATGTTCTGCGGGCCAGCAGGAGTCAGGGAAGCTGTAGCAGCACTATCTGAGTGTCCTCCTCCACCCCCCAGCTGCTCCAGGCTTGGCTGTACCTGCCCATTCCACCTTATCTGGCAGAGATAGGAAGTTTTGGGAGCAGGCATTGTTTGTTTCACAGGAGGTCAAGGCAGCGAGCCTCTGTAGCTGCCTCCGTAATTTGCTACTTTAATGCAAGTCAGGGTGAGAGGGAACGGCCCCAAGCTGCACCAGGGGAGGCTTGGATGGGAAATCAGGGAGAATTTCTTCACTGGGACAGGGAATCACCATCCCTGGAGGGATTTCAGCTCTGTGGATGTGGCACTTGGGGACACGGTTTAGTGGTGGCCTTGGCAGTGCTGGGATTTGATCTTGGAGGGCTTTTCCAGCTTGAATCCCAGGAGAGTTTGGGCTGGAATGAGCTGAAGCCCATCCAGTCCCACCCCTGCCAGAGGCAGGGACACCTTCCCCTACCCCAGGGTGCTCCAAACGCTTCCAGGGGCACGACAGCCACAGCTCCTCTGGGAGTTCCATCCCAGGCCCTTCACAAGGAAGAATTCCCTCACAATATCCCATTTAGATGATCCTGAACTATCCGTGATTTTATTGCCAGTCACTTGGCTGGCTCGTCCCCCTCATGCTCGGCACTGCCACATCCCAGAGAGAATCCCCCCAAAACAAATCTCCCCCAAAGAATCCCCTCCCAAACCAATCCTCCCCCAAACCAATCCTCCCCCAAACCCGATCCCCCCAAAGAATCCCCCAACCAATCCCCCCAAAACAAATCCCCCCAAACCAATCCTCCCCCAAAGAATCCCCCCCCAAACCAATCCTCCCTCAAAGAATCCCCCCCAACCAATCCTCCCCCAAACCCGATCCCCCCAAACCCGATCCCCCCAAAGAATCCTCCAACCAATCCCCCCAAAACCAATCTCCCCAAAGCAAATCCTTCCCCCAAAGCCAATCCTCCCCCAAAATAAAATCTCCCCAAAGCCAATCCTCCCCCCAAAGCAATCTCCCCAAACCAATCCCCCCCAAAACTGAACCCCCCCAAACCAAATCCCCCCCAAAGAATCCCCACCAAACCAATCCTCCCCCCAAACCCAATCCCCCCTAAAACCAATCCCCCCAAAACAATCCCCCCAAAACAAATCCCCCCCAACCACAATCCCCCCCCAAAACCAATCCTCCCCAAAAAACCAACCCCCCCCCGACAAAAACCCCTTCCCCAACCCCTTTTTTTCTTCCCCCCCCTTGTAGAAAATACGCAGCCATCTCCTCCTCGGAGCAGCGTCAGAGCTACAAGAACGACTTCAACGCCGAGTACAGCGAGTACCGGGACCTGCACGCCCGCATCGAGCGGATAACCCGACGGTTCACCCAGCTGGACGCCAAGCTGAAGCAGCTCCTGCAGGGCTCCGAGGAGTACAAGGTGGGAGCAGAGAGCTCAGAAAGCCAGAGAGAAGCCGGCCCTGCACGTGGCAGGGGCTGCAGGGCTTTGCTCTGCTGCCTTTGGTGTCCCAATCCCAACCTCGGCACTGCTGGGGGGGAACGTGCAGGCAGCTGACAGCTTTGGGGGGAGCGCTCCTCCAGCCAGCTCTGTGCTGCTCCTTTCTCAGGCTGGAGCCACATCATGGGACTTGTTGACAAGGAAAGGCCTCAGTGAGACAATTGGTGTCCTTAGCCAAAAGCTGCTGGAAGCTATTAGTGTATCCCAGCCAGAAGAACTCGTATTTGCACATATGGGAGCGTATCAGGGCTGGAAGGGGAGTTAGCACGGGGTCATCTGTTCCTCTGCAATCTTTGATCTTAATAATGCAGCATTATTGGCCTTGTCAGAGTGATTTTTAAAAGAGTTTTAGCTATTCATTAGCTTGAAAAAGTGAGTCTCGTTGAGGATAATAAACAGATTTTTACAGAGCACCTATTGTGCTAAGCACAGCTTCTTCCCTCAAACCTCCTGCCCTTCTCCTTGCAAAATTCCTCACTGGATTGTTTGTTTATGGATCTTGGTGTGGGCGGGGGAGGAAAAAAAAAAATCAGTTGGGGCTTTGGAAATGTGAATTATCCTGGGATCCAGGTGCTGGTGTCACAGGTATTCTCATGGCTGGGCAGTGGGGCCTCAGCCTTGTGTGTCAGCTCCAGGATCTCCATGGAACCTGAGCTGGCTGTAGCCATTGGATCTGCCCAGGGCAGCTGTGGAGGGGAGCAGATTTTGGTTGGAATTTGGAGGGATTTGTGTACATTGAGCCATCAGTGAGTACCTACCACAGAACTGAAAATAATGGCCCTTACATATATTTTTTTTTCCTCTTTTTTTTTTCTTTTCAGACCATCCACGATCAAATTTTACAGGAATACCGGAAAATTAAAAAGGTGAGGGACCGTCCTTGGCCGCTGAAGGCTTTTGGGTGGTGCCCCTGGTGTGACTGAAAGAGATGGGCCCTTGCCAAGAGCAAACCCAGGCTCTGAGGCAATTCCAGCAGATCTTTGTTCAGCTCCAGCCCGTCCCTAGGAGCAGAGCAGAGAGGGTTTGGGGGGAGCTGGGAGTGCCCCACGGGTCCCGGGGCTCGCTGAGCCGTGGCCGTGGCACAATGGCTCTGTTCACTCAGGGCCTTTATCTCTCCAGGGAAGGAACAGTTCGTGTTCCAGATGCACAGGCTGAGGGAGAACAGGATCCTCTGGGGGCTGCTGGGCTGCTGGGATCAGCCTCTGGAGCTCTGCCCCCCCCCCAGATTTTTGGAGTTTGGGGCACATAAAATAACTTAAATTTTAGTGGTTTTATGCCGAGCATCCACACACCAGTGAGGATCTGGGGGGATTTTTTTTTTTTCCTTTAAATAAGTGAATGTGGTCCTGAGGGATTTAGGAGCTCTTTGAAGAGATTTCCCTGCATGTTGGAAGTTCATCTTTGTCCCAGAGGCTCTGAGGGAGAGTGATGATTGTTGGAAGCCCAGTTAGGCTGAGCCTAACTCAGGTGTGCTCCTTCCCTGGGAGAAGGCTCCTGGAGCTGGATAATGCTGGAAAGGGATTTTATTCCTGGCTGGCTTTGATCAGAACCAGGACTATTTGAAAGAGGGATCTAAAAAACGCTGCTTTCCATGGTTTTAAACTGAAAGAGGAGAGGTTTAGGTGGGGTGTTGGGAGGAAATTCTTCCCTGGGGAGGAGGGAGTGGGGTGGAATGCCCAGAGAAGCTGTGGCTGCCCCATCCCCAGCAGTGTCCAAGGCCAGGTTGGAGAAGGGAAGGCTCTGGGAACACCTTAAAGCTCCTTCCAGAGCCTGAAGGGGCTCCAGGAGAGCTCAGGGAGGGACCTGGGACAAGGGATGGAGGGATAGGACACAGGGAATGGCTTCAGGCTGAGGGAGGGGGTGGATTTGGGAGGGATTTCAGGAAAGAATTCCTGCCTGTGAGGGTGGGGAGGGTTTGGGATGGAATTTCCAGAGAGGCTGTGGCTGCCCCTGGATCCCTGAAGTGTTGGCTGGGGCTGGGAGCAGCCTGGGACAGTGGGAGGTGTCCCTGCCCATGGGATGAGGTGATCCTCACCTCCCCTCCAACCCAAACCATCCCCTGATCGATTCCATCATCTGCTCTGTGCTGTCAGGGCTCGGCTTTGATTTGTCCAGAACTTTTCCCATCTCTGCATTTTCTTTTTTTTTTTTTTTCTCTTTTTTTTTGTTTTGTTTCATTTTTGTTTTGCAGACAAACCCCAACTACAGCCAAGAGAAGAACCGCTGCGAATACCTCCACAACAAACTGGCCCACATCAAAAAACTGATAGCAGAGTATGACCAGCAGCAGTTTTAGCTGCCACTCACCCCTGGACTGGGTAGGGCAAACCAAAATCCAGTCAACCCTGGACGTTTTTTTTTTTTTTCCCTTTTATACAACCCCAAAGTCCCTTTCAGAGACGAGCATTAATTCCTCGTGGTCGAAGAACTTGGGGATGACTTTAAAGATGCCAGATCTGTCATGTCCACGTCCAGCACGCTCCTCCCGAGTTTTTAAGCCTCTCTGAATGTTGGAATGTAACAAACGGATAACGAAACAAACAAAAAAAAAACACAAACAAACAAAAAAAATTCTGCTTATTTGAAGCCAGCGTTTGACACTTAAGGGAAAAACTTGCCTAAAGTGACCGAAGCTCCCAAAGGTTTAAGAATCTGTAGTTTTCATGGATTAAAAAGTTTGGCATGAAGCTGTAACTTTACCCCCCCCCAACCCAAACCCCCTGGCCCAGCTCCACGTGGGTTACAAATTGTCCTGCAAATGGTGAGGAACTGGAACTGCTGCTGGGACTGTGTGGGATGGTGGGAGCTGCGTGCTCCGGGCTCTGCGGAAATACACCACGTTCCCTCGGCTCCTTGTCTGGCCCTGCTTTGTCATTGTCACCCTCGGGGGCTGGGGAGGGGTGGTGGTGGCAGCACTGGGGGTCCCCCTGGGCTCAGCACCTTGGCCAGGGCAGAGGTGGATCCCAAAAGAGGGAAAACAAACCCCAAAACCCCTTTTTTTTTTTTTTTTTTTTTCCTTTTTTTTTTTTAATTTTATTTTTTTTTCTGATCTGTTTTGTGCGTTTGGGTGCAAACCTCCTGCCCAGTCTGCCCAGTTCACCTCCAGCTACCAGTGCTGGGAAGAGATGGAGACCTGGCTGGCTTTGACTTTTCTAATTTTCTACCGAGGCAGCCAATTTTATTAATTGCTAATGAGACTATGGTCTATTTTTGTATCAAAAAAAAAAAAAAAAGAAGAAGAAGAAGAGGAAAGAAAAAAGCATCTTTTTTTTTTTTTTCCCTAAAACTGTGCCTCCCTTCTCCTTTTAGGCCAAGTGCTTGGGACCCTTTCCTTGCAGTGTTACTAAAACTTCCCCAGGGGTCACCCAGGGGAGTGACTTCTATCCCTTGATCCATCAGAGGAGGGGGTGGGGGGTGCTCTGCTTTCTCCTGGGATAATTTTATTTTATTTTATTTTATTTTGGAGTCTGTGTGTGTGTGTGTCTTTGCAAGGCAGCAGCAAATCCTTGTGAGAGCAGCAAGGTGCTGTTTTCCCACACGGATCCCTTTCCCACTGGTGTGCTTCATCTCAGCCAGCTTCTCCCTGCAGCCCTGCTTCCTGATTTTTATTTTTTTTTTTCCCTTCTTTTTTTTTTTTTTTAATTCTTTACTTTGGATTGAAGGGAACATTTCAAGAGTATGGCCAGGGTGTGAGAAACACTCCAAAAAGCACAAAGGTGTCCTTTAACTCTGCTTGTTCCTTTCTTTCTCTCCCCTCTCCCCTTTTTTAATCCTGCCAGCCCCTGGGATTATTTGACTTTTTCCCGCTTCCGTTTATCTCAGAGTAAAGGATTCCTTCCCTGTGGAGTCTCCTTCCCTTGGAGGTTGCACTGAAGAGCCTTTTTCACCCTTTGAAGGAGAGGAATGGCAGAGTTAAGGAGGGAAACACTCCTTACAACAAGGAGTTCAGTTTTGGTTTTGGTTTTTTTTTTTTCCTGCCCCAAACAAAACGTGGGTCCATCTGCTGTATTAAAAAAATAGGAGAGAAAACTACTAATTATTATTATTATTATAATTATTATTATAATTTCATTGTTGTCACACAGCCAGGGCCACTGCTTTTGCTTTGTCACTTTATTCTGAGGTCTCTCCCTGTGCACCCAGGGCTTTGCCGTCCCCTTCTCCCAGGGAAAGGTGACAGCCAGAGGGACACGGTGGCCCTTGGGATGCCACCAGGCTGCCACCAGCCTCCCACTGGCCTTCAGCCCCAAACCTGTGGAGGAGGAGGAGGCTGGGAAAGAGCTGCTCTGCCCAAGGAGCACAGGGGGAGCACCCCAGAACCCCCCCAGGGATTCCAGCGGGGAACCCCCCGGGGGTCAGCAATGCAAACCTGGGGGTCAGGGCAGCACCACCTGCCCCTGGGGCTTCTGGAAAACTCTGGGGCTTCTGGAAAACCCTGGGGCTTCTGGAAAACTCTGGGGCTTCTGGAAAACCCTGGGGGTTCTGGAAAACTCTGGGGCTTCTGGAGCTCTGAGGAGCTTTTGGTCTGGAGAACTTGGGGCTCCAGCGGGGGCTTTGCTGGGAATCCCAGGCAGGAATTCCAGGGGAGGGATTGGGGGCGCGTCCGGAGCCGCGGGGTCTGGGAGGGGATGAGGAGGCCCTGGGATGTCCCAGCTCCAGCTCCTCAGCCCTGGGATGTCCCAGCTCCTCAGCCCTGGGATGTCCCAGCTCCTCAGCCCCGCTCTGGGGTTGTCACTGCACAGCCCAGCATCGCTGGCCCTGCCCCACTGCCGGGGTTTTTGGGGTGGAAAACCTGAATTTCCCCACTGCCGGGGTTTTTGGGGTAGAAAACCTGAATTTCCCCACTGCAGGGGTTTTTGGGGTGGAAAACCTGAATTTCCCCACTGCCGGGGCTCGGTGGGGGCTTCGTTCCGACTGCGGAGGAGGCAGAACTCGGGATGGCAGAAGAGGCAGCAGCTACAAACCCAGGATGAGTAAATTCTTCCGTGGAAACACTTCTCCTGATCCTTAATATTTTGAAAGGAGGGTTGTTTTGTGGGGTTTTTTTTTCTTTTTTTTTTTTTCTTTTGGTTTTTTTGTTTTGTTTTTTTGTTGTTGCTTGGGGAGGGGGAGGGATAGAGATGGATCTCAATCTTTATACATCTGCTATAAGATATTTTTGCAAACAGAGTTGTATACAAAAGATGTATTGTGTACATTTACATGTATATTCTGGAACTTCTAAAAAAAAATTTGAATATTAAAAGAAAAACCCCTGAAAATATTTAATGAATTATCCAAACTGTGAGACCCAATTAGCATCCACCAACTTCCTGCTTCACTTTTCTTTTGGACTGTGTTAAAGAATTGTAGTCGAATCTGCCTTTTTTTTTTTTTTTTAATTTTTGTTTTGTTTTGTTTTTCTTTTTAGAGGCGACGAAGCTTAGGCAAAATTTTTGTGCTTTTTGGGTTAATAGAAACCAGTTCTAGGTGATTAAGTATGATCTTAACTTATTGATACTGTGTTTTACTTTGTAATATTGTACTGTGGATAAAAACTATATTGAGCCATGGAGTTGGAGTTTACAAAAGAGCTTTTCACTTTGCCAAAATGTTACAATTTCAAGGCAGCATAGTCTTCAGCTTTCCTAATCTTTTTTCTTAAGAGCTAGTGTCCTTTTTTTGTACACTAAAAAAGCTGAATGCTGATTTTGCAACATATAATAAATTCACTGTATTGGAAAACAAGCAGACAATAAGGTTGTGGATTTCTTTTCAGTGCTTCTCCCTGCAAGGAAACTCAAAAAAGGGAAAGGTGATAAATGGCTGGCGTGGAGCTGGGAAGCAGGAAACGGGAAGGAACCGGGTCACTCGAGTGAGCTGAAGTGTCAGGGCAGGGAGTAGGTAAGAAAGAGGAGAGGGAAGAGGTGCTTGGAGCGGGGCAGCTCCTTGGAACGCCGCGCTGGGCTCGGCCCCCAGCCTGGGGGGGCTTCCCCCGCAGCACCGGCGGCGTTCGGGGAGGAAAAGCTGCTCCGGCTGCTGCTGCTGCCAGCCTGGAGGGACCCTCGGTGAGCCAGGGGCTGCTGCAGGAGCCAGGCTCAGCCCGGGGGTGCTGTGCAGCTCACACCTCCTCCCACCCGGCTGAATCATCCCAAAAAAAACCCAAAAAGCTCGGGATGCAAAGGGCACCTGGGCCGGGTCAGGGCTGTCCCCTGCCTCGCTGCCACCGTGGATTGCTCTGGCCCTGCATGGGGGCTGGATGGAGCAGGGCAAATAAAACCAAGAATGGAACCACTCAGGAGTGTCATGGCCTTGGAGGAGCTGCTGTGTGGCTGCCTCCTCCCTCCTGGAGCAGAAGGTGACCGGCACAAACCCTGGGCTGCAGGTGCTGGCACTGCCTTCCCTGTGTCCATAATGTCTTCTCTGGGGTTAAATGCTGCATTTAGGATCATCCCTCCCAAACAGCGAACTGTGGGGAAGGTGACAATAATCCAGGGGTCAAACAACGTTTTGCAGGTTCTTGGTTTATTTGTTTAAAGGTGTCCTTGTCCTTGCAGCTGACTGGCACCTGCACCAGCAGACACCAGCGGGCTCGGCCCCGGAGCAGGAGCTGAGCCCAGGCTCTTGCAAATCCCCAAACCCTCCAGTTTTCGTTTCAGACGCGGCTTCTGAGCCCAGCTCTGCACCCCGGGCCCCCTTCACCCTCTGCGAGCTTCCCCCGGGGCGCTGAGCGGCTCCAGGGCCGGCTCCTGCCCCGCGGGGACGCTCGCACAGGAAGGGTCCCCATCCCCTCGCAGCTTTCCAGGGGAATTCCTCCCAACCGCTGGCAGCTCCGGCGCTGCCCGGGGTCACGCATTGAGCTCATTAACTCGGAGCTGCCCCAGTGGAAATTTACTGGCTGCGTTCGCTGTGCCAGAGCCGGCCGGGCTCCTGCCGCCGCCGCCGCCTCCTTATCGGCCCCGCCGGGAGCCGCGGCCGCCGCGCCGGGAGCATCCCCGCTCCCCGTGTCCTCCCGGACGGCAAAACCCGGCCGGCTGCAGGCTCCGCAGGAGCCCCGGGTTCCGATAGTTCACTGATAACTCAGGTCACGCTTGCGAAAAGTCACTTTGCACCGCTTCTTGCACAAACCGCCCCTCATTTGGGATCCCGCAGGCAGGGGAAGGCCCTGGCCAGGTTTTAGGGATGCTGGGAACACCGTGACGGCGCTGTGGGGTTTTTTTCCCCCCTGTGGGTGTGTTCCCCCCATGGGTTTTTTCCCCTGTGGATTTTTCCCCCGTGGGTTTTTTCCCCGGGCACCTTTGGCTGCTCGCGGCTCGTTTACAGGAGGAAGCTCATTAGAATAATTTGTCCTCGCCACGCTCCGATGGCGCTGGTCTCCCTCCCGGAGCAGCTGCTGCAGCTCCAGCGCCGGGCACGACCCCCCAAAATCACCCCCTGCTCCCTCCCGTGCAGGCCGGGCTCCGACCCTGGGCACGCAGCGCCCGGACGGCGATGGCACAGGAGAAGGGAGGAGGATGAGGAGCTGCCAGCGGGGATAATGAAGGGCCAGGGCCTGGGATTGTGTTACACCAGGGGAAAAAACCCAACTGCGGAGGAAGGAAAACGTGGCAAGGGAACGCTGCAAGGCGCAAATCCGGGGCTGGCGGGGTCAGCCTCGACCGGTTCGTGCGGGGGGGAACAGAGGCAGGACCCCCCCCCCCCCCAGCCGAGCCCTTCCCGGCACCCGCAGCATCTCCGGCCGCTGCAGGAGCAGCCCCTGAACCTGCTTAGAATGAAGCGCTGGGAAGTTCGGGAGCCCCCGGGGGGGCCTGGAAACGCATCCCGGGGCAGGAGCGGGGGGTCTGCTGGGAGCGGGGGGTGGGCACCATTGCTGGGGGAGCGGGGCCGGTCGCTATGGCTCCGCTACGGCTCCGCTGGCCCCCGGCCAGCCCCCGGCAGCTGGGGAGCGAAGGCACTGGGCGGCCGGCCCGGGCTCCCGGCCCATGGACGCGTTGGGCGAGCGGGAACAAGGGAGCCCCGCTCATGCGGTGCCGAGCGTGGGAGGAGTGGGAAGGGAGTGGGGGAAGGAACAATGGTGGGAGTTATGGGAGGGGGGCGAAAAAAAAAAAAAAAAGAAGTAAGAAAATAAGGAGAAAAAAAAAAAAAAAAAAGGAAAGCAGTGGAAAAATACCAGTTCTGGGCCCCTGGCAGCGCTGCCCGGACCCTCCCCGCCCCAGGATTATTGTACAAAGAAATGTTATTTTTGTTTCAATAATTTGCTGAGGCACTGGCATTCCAGCGCGGGGCTCGTTTTGTCCTCCAGCCCGGCACCAAGGGATCATTGTTCCTCCATGGCCAAGGGGCCGGACGCGGCCCCCCGGCACCGCCGTGCCCTCCACCGCCGCCTCTCCCCGCGGCCGCCCGGCCGCAGGTGCCCTCCGGGCTCGGCCCCGGTGGGTCCCGTCCCGCTGCGTGCCGGAGGCTGGGTGGCGATGGCAGCGAGCCCCGAGGAGCGGGGTGGGTGGCGGAGGAGGGCAGAGCTGTCCTCGCCGTGTCTGCGGGGAGCGAGGGTGGGGAGGGGGCCGGGGCGTTGCTCCGGCTCCGGGGGCCCCTTTGAAGCGGGGCGGGCCATTGAAAGGCAGCGGGACCCCGGGGGCCGCCAGCGGGGGGGGCGGCCACGACCCCTTTCTCTGCGCCGGCCCCGGGCGCTCCCCGCGCTCCCCGGGCCCACGCGGGGGGTGCGGCCTCACACAGGGGCCGGTGCCCCCCCCGGCAGAGCCCGCGGGGACCCGGGGTGGGCGCTGGGGGCGGAGGCGGCACCGTCAGCGGGGTGTCCGCCCCGGGGGCTCCGGCGAGTTTCGGGGTGCCCACGCGGGGGGCTCTGGGGTGTCCCTGCCAGGAGCCGTGGGGTGCCGTGACCTTCGGGGTGTCCCTGCCGGGGGCTCCAGGGTGCCGTCCGTGACTTTTGGGGTGCCCACGGCGGGGTGACAGCGGCGGGGCGGTGCCGGGGAGCCCTCGCCGGGGGCAGCCCCGTGGGAGCGGCGCCGTGGGAAGGCGCCCGCGGGTCCCGGGCGCAGGAAGCCGCCGGCCCGGGGCTGTCAATGGCCGGAAGGCGGCGGCGGGACCCCCGGTCCCGGCCCGGGACCGGCCCCGGCGACACTTCCCCTTCCAGGGTCAGCGGCCGCTTCCCCCTCCCGCCCGTCACCTCCCGCCGCCCCCCCCGGTACCAGCGGCCGGCGGGGTCCGGGGAGCCCCGCACGTGCCCCGGGACCGGGGGTCGGGGGCTCGGGGGGGGGTCCGGGGGGTCCGGGGCTGCCGGTGCCGGTGGGCACGTGCGGGGGGCGGGGCCGGCCGGGGGCGGGGCCGGGGCGGGGCCGCGGAGCCGATTAAGCGGCGGGAGCCGGGGCGGCCGCAGCGCGATCGCATCGTCCCCGCGGGGCAGCACCGGACACCGGGCACCGACACCGGGCACCGACACCGGGCACCGAACACCGGGAACCGACTCCGGGAACCGACACCGGACACTGAACACCGGGCACTGAACACCGGACACCGCCTGTCGGCACTGGGCACAGGGTACCGCCACCGGACAACGGGCACAGGGCACAACCACTGGCACCGGGAACCGGGCACCGGCCCCGAGACAGACACAGGCACCGGCTCCGGCTCCTGCGCGCCCGGCGCGGCCCGGCCCGGTGAGTGCCCGCGGCGGGGCGGGACCGAGCACCGGAGGGGTTCGGGTTTGCGGATCCGTGTCCCCCCCGTGCCCTCGGCGGGGTCCGCTCTCGTCCCGGTGTCCCCCGCCACCCCGGGGTGCTGGGACACCCGCTGTCCCCAAATCCCCTTTCCCCTGGAGAGGGACAGCCCTTGTTCCCACGTCCCCTGGGCCACCCCGGGGCGCTGGGACAGCCCCTGTCCCCGTGTCCCCTCTGCCACCCCTGGCAGCTGGACGGTCTTGGTGGCGATGTCCCCTGGGACAGCTCTGGGAGTGGGAACAGCCCTGGTCCCCACGTCCCCTGCCCCATCTGTCACCCCGGGCTGTCGGGACCGCCCCTGTCACCAAATTCTCTGCATGCCTGGGAGCTGGGACAGCCTCTGTCCCCATGTCCCCTGCACGCTCTGACACCCTTAGCAGCGGGGACACTCCAGGTCCCCGTGTCGCCTGTTTGCCACCCCAGGATGCGGCGTTGTCCCCACGACACCTGGAAGCGACCTCTGTCACCTCCAGGGATGGAGGGAGGACACAGTCCCCACGTCCCCTGCCCCCCCCGGCGTGCAGGGACACCCCTGGGAGCGCCCCTAGCCCCCCCCTCCCCCTCCTGTGCCACCCCCAGGGAGGGGACACCAGGGACAGCCCCTGCCTGCCTAGAGCAGGACGGGGACCGTGCGCCCCTCGGCTCCCTGAGCCCTCCGTGGGGTGCTGGGGTGAAGCTGCTCCCTCCCAAAGCCCCCCCAAAGCCCCCCCCGTCCCACCACACGGGTGGGAAGCAGCCGCAGTGACCGTCCCGGTGCCACCACCAGGCTGGGCGGGCAGCGAGCCAAGGTCCCCAGGGGTGGCAGAGCCACGTCCCAGCAGGGCGGAGGGCCCGGGGGGGTGGCCCGGGGGGGTGGCCCGGGGTGGGGTGGCCCGGGGTGGGGTGGCCCGGGGGGGGCCGGCCCGGCGTGCCAGGCCAGCGGCGCTGACACCCATTTCCTCCCGCCCCAGCTCCAGGAACAATGGCAGAGCCCTTCCTCGTGGAGAGCCCCAACGTCACCTACAGCAAGGACTTCATCGAGGCCAAGTACAGCTACAGCACCGTGCACGTCTGCAAGGAGAACGGCGTCACCAAGGTGGGCACGGGCTGCGGGGGGGTTGGGCCGGGGGGGGGGAGGGGGGCTCTGCTCGTCCCCGCTGTCCCCAGCTGTCCCCAGCTGTCCCCTCTCTCTGTCCCCAGGTGCGGCCGTGCTCCACCCGCTTCACTTTCCGCACGGGCCGGCAGGTGCCGCGCCTGGGGGTGATGCTGGTGGGCTGGGGGGGCAACAACGGCACCACGGTGACAGCGGCCGTGCTGGCCAACAGGCTGGGGCTGTCCTGGATGACCAAGACGGGGCGCAAGGTGGGTGTCCCCAGCCAGGTGGGTGTCCCTGGAAAGGTGGGTGTCCCTGGCCAGGTGGGTGTCCCCGGCCAGGTGGGTGTCCCTGGCCAGGTGGGTGTCCCCGGTGTGACCTCATGGAGGGGGTTCCCCCCAGTGTCACCCCTGTGAGGTGGGTGTTGTCCCCAGTGTCAGCCCTACAGGAGAGATTCCCAGCCAGGTGGGTGTCACCCAGCATGGCCTCAGTGGGAGGGGTGTCCCCGGTGTCGCCCCAGCCAGGTGGGTGTCCCCAGCAAGGTGGGTGTCCCTGGCCAGGTGGGTGTCCCCAGCAGGGTGCCCAGTGTGTCCCCAGTGTGACCCCAGAGTGACCTCAGTGACGTGGGTGTCCTCAGTGTGACCCCTGCAAGGGCCATGTCCCCAGGATGTCCCCAGAAGGACCCCAGAGGGGTGGGCATCCCCAGCAGGGTGAGAGTCCCCAGAAACCCCCCAGGGAGCTCCTGGGACCCGGGGTCATCCCCCAGGGATGGGGACACCAAGCTCAGCTGCACCGGTGTCCTGCACACCCCAATCTCCTCCCTGCCCCTGCAGAGGGGCTCTGCAGCCCCAGCCCCCCCACTTTGGGGGTGCTGGGACCCCCTGCCAGCCCCTCAGCCCTGCCTGTCCCACCCCAGACAGCCAACTACTACGGCTCCCTGCTCCAAGCCTCCACCGTCTGCCTGGGCACCGGCCCCGCCGGTGATGTCTACGTGCCCTTCCGGGACCTGCTGCCCATGGTGCACCCCAACGACATCGTCTTCGATGGTAGGTGGGACACGGGGGGCGGGGGGGGGGACCCCAGGGCGCCGCGGGGCACCCCGAGGAGCGCCTGGCTCACCCCGTGTCCCCCCAGGCTGGGACATCTCCTCGCTGAACCTGGCCGAGGCCATGAAGCGGGCGGAGGTGCTGGAGTGGCCGCTGCAGGAGCAGCTCTGGCCGCACATGGAGAAGATGAAGCCCCGAGCTTCCATCTACATCCCCGAGTTCATCGCCGCCAACCAGGAGGAGCGCGCCGACAACGTCCTGCGGGGCTCCATGGCCGAGCAGGTCCTGGCAGGGCGGCACAGGGGAGGGGACAAGGGACAGGGGCACAGGGGAGGGGACAAGGGACACGGGGGCGGTGCCACCGAGCTGACGCGTCCCCCCCACCCTTCCCCACCCTCCTCCTCCTCTCGGCCGTCTCCCAGGTGGAGCAGATCCGCAGGGACATCCGAGACTTCAGGGAGAGCAGCGGCGTGGACAAAGTCATCGTCCTGTGGACGGCCAACACGGAGAGGTTCTGCGACATCGTGCCGGGCCTCAACGACACCGCCGACAACCTGCTGAGGGCCATCGAGGTCAGGGGGAGGGCGAGGGGGGCGGGAGGGCCAGGGGGAGGGCGAGGGGGGGCGGGAGGGTGAGGCGGCCGCGGTGGCGCTGAGCTGTCCCCCCGCCCCCGCCCCGTGTCCCCCCGCAGCGAGGTCTGGAGGTGTCGCCGTCCACGCTCTTCGCCGTGGCCAGCATCCTGGAGGGCTGCGCCTACATCAACGGCTCCCCCCAGAACACCTTCGTGCCGGGGGCGGTGGAATTGGCCGCCCAGCGCCGCGTCTTCATCGGCGGAGACGACTTCAAGTCGGGGCAGACCAAGCTCAAGTCGGTGCTGGTGGATTTCCTGGTGGGCGCCGGGCTCAAGGTACCGGGGGGCTCAAGGGAGGGGTGGGGAGGGGGCGGTGTCCCCACCCGCAGGGGACAGGGGGTGACCTGCCCATGTGTGTCCCCCCACCCTGCCCAGACCAAGTCCATCGTGAGCTACAACCACCTGGGCAACAACGACGGCAAGAACCTCTCGGCGCCGCAGCAGTTCCGCTCCAAGGAGATCTCCAAGAGCAACGTGGTGGATGACACGGTCCAGGCCAACCCCGTCCTCTACGGCCCCCAGGACAAGCCTGACCACTGCGTGAGTTTGGGGGGGCCTGGCGGGGTTTGGGGGGGGTCACACACACAGACACAGACACAGGGAGGTGACAGCGGCGGTGACGGGGACGTGGCTTTGGCAGGTGGTGATCAAGTACGTGCCCTACGTGGGGGACAGCAAGCGGGCGCTGGACGAGTACACCTCCGAGATCATGATGGGCGGCACCAACACCATCGTCATCCACAACACCTGCGAGGTGCCTGCAGGGAGGGCCACCGGGGTGTCCCTGGGGTGTCCCCTGGGGGCCAGGGCGGCTCCTGACCCCCCCTGGCTGCCCCGCAGGACTCGCTGCTGGCCAGCCCCATCATCCTGGACCTGGCCATCCTGACGGAGCTGTGCCAGCGCATCACCTTCTGCACCGAGGCCGACCCCGAGTTCCAGGGCTTCCACAGCGTGCTGTCCATCCTGGCCTTCCTCTGCAAGGCCCCGCTGGTGCCCGAGGGCACCCCCGTGGTCAACGCGCTCTTCCGCCAGCGCAGCTGCATCGAGAACATCCTGAGGTACGGCCTGGTCCTCCTGGCCACCAAGTGCCACCGCCCCGGAGCCCCAAGGCTTGCAGGGGGTCCCAGGGTGGGATAGCCAGGGTGCCAAGGGGGTCCCGGTGCCCACCTGTGGGGTGTCCACATCCAGGGGTGCCCAGTGCTGGTGGGTGGGTCCCAGTGTCACCGGTGGGTTCCAGTATGTGCTGGTGGGTGATGGTCCCCCTGCCCCTGGAGGTCCCGGCAGGGATGGGGTCCCCATTTCCCAGTCCTGGGGTGCCCAAGGGGAGCAAGGCCCCAATACCCAACACACAGAACCCGGGTGCCCAGTGCCCAGGGGGGCCCTGCACCAGTAGCTCCCAGTAACCCCACCATGCTTGGGGTTCCCCGTGCCAGTGGGTCCCAAATCCTGGGGATCCCAGTGCCTGAGCTGCCCCATCCCAGCCGGTCCCAGTGCCCAACACCTTGGGGTGGGGGGGGGGGGTACCACACCCCAAAACCCATCACCCACCCACCCACCCCCTCCCCCCTTGCTGCTGCGTTCTCCCACCCTGTGTCCTCCACCATCCCCTGAGCCCCCATGTCCCCCAGCACCCCCGAGCCCCCTGTGCCCCCCAGCACCCCCTGAACCCCTGTGTCCCCCAGCACCCCCTGAGCCCCCCAGTCCCCCAGCACCCCCTGAGCCCCCCGTGTCCCTCACCACCCCCTGAACCCCTGTGCCCCCACCACCCCCTGAGCCCCCCATGTCCCCCAGCACCCCCTGAGCCCCCCAGCACCTCCTGAGCCCCCATATCCCCCACCACCCCCTGACCCCCCTGTGTCCTCCAGCACCCCCTGAACCCCCCGTGTCCCCCAGCACCCCTGAGCCCCCTGTGCCCCCACCACCCCGAGCCCCCCATCTCCCCCACCATCCCCTGAGCCCCTGTGCCCCCAGCACCCCCTGAACCCCTGTGCCCCCACCACCCCGAGCCCCCCATGTCCCCCACCACCCCCTGCGCCCCCCATGTCCCCCACCACCCCGAGCCCCCCATGCCCCCCAGCACCCCCTGAGCCCCCCGTGTGCCCCCCAGGGCCTGCCTGGGGCTGCCCCCCCAGAACCACATGCTGCTGGAGCACAAGATGCAGCGGCCAGCCCCCAGCCCCAAGCGCGCCTGTCCCGGGGGGGCCGCCTGCCCCCTGCTCCCCAAGAAGAGCCCGGCCCAGCTCAACGGGCACCCCTGCGCCCCCCGGGCCCCCCTGCACATCGACGGCGCTGACTGACCCCCCCCCCGCCGGCCCCCAGCGGCTTTTTAGGGGGGTGGAGGGGTGGAGGGGGGTGGGGGGTTTTTTTTTGGGGGGGGTGTGGGGGGTGTTTTCCCCCACCCCAATTCTCGATGGCCACTCTGAACTGTGAAGCTTTGTACCCATCACAATAAAGCCGGAGCACGGCGCCCCGCCCTGCTTTGGGGGGTCTCCTCCTTTCGGGTTTGGAGGTCCCTCACTTGGTTCTGGGGGGAGGGGGGTCTCGTTTTTGGGGTCCCCAAAACGTTCCTGGGGGGGTTTTAACTTTGGGTCCCCTGGGTGATTCCTGGGAACCTCACCTGGTTTTTTTTGGGGGGGTCCCTTCACTTTAGGCTCAGTGAGTTCCTTCACCCAGGTTGTTCCTGGGGGGGTCTCATTTGTGGGTTCCCCAAGTGGTTCCTGGGGGGATTTTAACTTTGGGGTCCCCCAGTTGGCTCCTGGGGAGGGTCTCGTTTTTGGGGTCCCCACTTGGTTCCTGGAGGGGGTCTCATCTTTGGGGTCCCCCAGGTTGTTCCCGGGGGAGTCTCATCTTTGGGGTCCCCAAGTTGGTTCCTGGGGGGGGTCTCATTTTTGGGGTTCCCCCAAGTGGTTCCTGGGAACCTCACCTGTTTTGTTTTTTTTTTTGGGGGGGATTCCCTTCACTTTTGGCTCAGTGAGTCCCCTCAGCTGGTTTTGGGCTCCCTTCCCTCGGTTCTTGGGGTGCCCCCCTCACCCCGTTCCTCTTCCTTGTGGTTTTGGGGTCCCCCCCCTCCCCCAGCCAGACTCAAGTATCGCCGCCTTCTGAAAAAAAATCAAATTACATTTATTGATGCGGGGGGGGTGTGGGGGGGGTGTTGGGGGGGTCGTAGAGTGGTTTTATTTTTTTTTTTTTTGTCATTTTAGGGCTTTTTTTTTTTTGCTTTTCTCTTTTCTTATTTTTTCTTTTTTTTTTTTTTGTCCTTTTTTTTTTTTTTTGGGGGGGGGGCGTTTTTCCCCCATTTTGTTTTGATAAGCAATGGGGGTGGGGGGGGATCTAGAGGCTTAGAAATGAGGGGGGGGTCCCTAGACAGAACAACTACGCCTATTTGAGGGGGGGGTCACCCCTATGGGGGTCAGGGGACACGAGGGGGGCCCCCCCGGTGTGGGGCTGTACAGGGGAGGGGGGCTCTGGGTGCGTGGGTGGCATTTTGGGGAGGTGGGAGGGGGGTTCTTGAGGAGGGGGGGGCGGGTAAGGAGGGGCTTTGAGGTCCTTTTTGTTATAAAAGAGGGGAAAAAAAAATCAGCAGAAAAAAATAAAGAAAGACGGAAAAATAAAAACCCACAGAAAAAAAAACCCAAAAAAACCAAACCCCCCCCCCAAAAAAAACAAAACAAAAAAAAATCAAAACCACACTTAAAAAAAAAAATTTAAAAAAAAATTCCTTCATATTAAAGTGGTCCCTGGGGTGGGGGGGGGCCCCGGTCTGGCGCTCGGGGGGGGGGCCGGGGGTCACAGTGCTGGCTGAGCACACAGACGGGGCTGGGGGGGCTCGGGGGGGGCTGCCCTGCACTGGGACCTGCCCCAAACAGCACTGGGGGGGCTCCATGGGGGGGGGGTCGGTCAGGGTTTGTCCCCCCGGCCCCCACCTCCATCCCCCTCCCCCAGCACAGCCTGGATTTAGTGGGGGGGGGTCCGCACCCACATTTGGGGGGGGGCTGTGCTGGTTTTGCTCCCCTCTCCCCCTTTGGGGGGCACTGGGAGAACTGGGAGGGGCTCACACACCCTGGGGGGGGGGGGGGCACAGCTCAGTGAAGCCCCCAGACCCCCGAAATTGGGGGAGGGGAGGGGGGGGTGCAATGCCATGAACCCCCCCCCCCCAAAAAAAAATCCCCCTCCCCAGGCTGGGTGTGGGGAGGCAAAACCCCCCAAAAACGCCCCCTCAGCACCCCCCGGAGTGCCGGACGCCCCCTCACGGGGGGAAGGCTGCGGGGGGGGGTCCCCAGAGCTGGAGGAGGGGGCAACAAACGGGGTCCCAGATTTTGGGGGGGGGGTCAATCCCAGTGCTGGGTGTTCCAGAAATGGGGTCCCAGATTTTTTTGGGGGGGAGCAATAAATGGGGTCCCAGATTTTGGGGGGGGGACAATAAATGGGGTCCCAGATTTTTTTTGGGAGGGGGCAATAAATGGGGTCCCAGACTTTTGGGGGGGGGCAATAAATGGGGTCCCAGACTTTTGGGGGGGGCAATAAATGGGGTCCCAGATTTTTTTGGGGGGGGGTCAATCCCAGTGCTGGGGCATTCCCAGTTTGGGGGGGGTGTTGGGAAAGGAGGCTCCCAGTGCTGGGGGGTTCTCCCAGCCCTGGAGGGGGTGGTGGAGTCGGGTGGGGTGGGGTGGGGGGGGGAACAGCAAATAAGTCACGTGACTTATTTCTAATCATCATCATCATCATCATCATCATCATCATTATTTTTTTTTTTTTGTCTTTTTTTTTTTCCTTCCCGCGCTTTCTCTGCTCGTTTTAGTGTTCGGTTGGGGGGAAAAAAAAAATAAAAATAAAAATAAAAATAAAAACCCGGGGTGGGGTAGGAAGGAGGTGAGGGGGCGCTGGGTGTGACAGGGCGGGGCTGGGGGGGTTTGTTTGGTTGGTTTTTTTTTAGGTGGGTGGGGGCTGATCATTAAAATTAATGAATTTTTGGGGGGTTTTTTTGTTTATTTTTTTTGGGGTGGGTGAGGTCGGGGCTGATCATTAAAATTAATGAATTTTCTTTTTGTTTCTTTGGGGTTTTGGTGGGGGTTTTTTGTGGTTTTTTTTCTGTGGTTGGCTGAGGTGGGGGCTGATTATTAAAATTAATAATTTTTTTTTTGATTGGTTTTTCTGGGTTTTTTTTTTGTGGGTTTTTTTTGGGGGGGGTGGGTGAGGTGGGGGCTGATTATTAAAATTAATAAATTTTTTTTCGGTTGGTTGGTTTTTTTGGGGGGGGGTTTTGTTGATTTTTTTCGGTGGTTGGGAGAGGTGGGGGCTGATTATTAAAATTAATAAAATTTTTGTTTTGTTTGTTTGGTTTTTGGGGGGTTTTTTTGTCATTTTTTTTTGTTGTCGGTGGCTGGGCGAGGTGGGGGCCAACCATTAAAATGAGTAAATTTTGTTTTGCTTGTTTGGCTTTTTTTGGGGGTTTTTTTTTTTTTGTTTTGTTTTGTTTTGGTTTTTTTTAATCTTTTTTTTTTTCGGTGGCTGGGTGAGGTAGGGACCAACCATTAAAATTAATAATTTTTTTGTTTCGTTTGCTTGTTTGGCTTTTTTGGGGGGGTTTTTTGGGTTTTTTTTTGTTGTCGGTGGCTGGGTGAGGCCGTCTGTCTGTCTGTCTGTCTGTCCGTCCGTCCGTCCGTCCGGCGCGGGGCTCACACGCTCATTGTCATGCTGGGCGAGTACTGCAGAGAGAGAGAGAGAGAGAGAGGGGGGGGGACACCGCGGGGTTAACGGGGCTGGGGGGGCTGCGGGGGGGGGCACGGAGGTGAGGAGGGGGCTTGGGGGGGTCTCACAAACCCCCCCACCCCATCCCCACCCAGCGCCCCCTCCTCACTCAGCCAAGGCGACCCCCCCTCTGCCACTGACACGATTTTGGGGGGGCATTGCTGGCTGAACCCCCCCGAGCCCCCCCGGGGGTCCCTGGGGGTCCCCCCCTCGCCTGCCCCCCCCCGGGGGTCCCCGGCGGTCCCCCCCCTCGCCTGCCCCCCCCGGGGGTCCCTGGGGGTCTCCCCCCGGCCGCCCCCCCCCCGGGGTCCCTGGGGGTTCCCCCCTCGCCTGCCCCCCCCCGGGGGTCCCTGGGGGTCCCCCCCCTCGCCTGCCCCCCCCGGGGGTCCCTGGGGGTCTCCCCCCGGCCGCCCCCCCCCCGGGGTCCCTGGGGGTCCCCCCCTCGCCTGCCCCCCCCCGGGGGTCCCTGGGGGTCCCCCCCCTCGCCTGCCCCCCCCGGGGGTCCCTGGGGGTCCCCCCCCCGGCCGCCCCCCCCGGGGGTCCCTGGGGGTCCCCCCCGGCCGGCCCCCCCCGGGGGTCCCTGGGGGTCCCTGGGGGTCCCCCCTCGCCTGCCCCCCCCGGGGGTCCCTGGGGTCCCCCCCCGGCCGCCCCCCTTACGCTGTCGCTCTGGAAGGGGTTGAGGAAGTTGCTGCTCAGCTCGGCGTCGTCCCGAGGGGTCCCGGGGGGGTTGCTCAGGGCCCCCAAATTACTGGGGGAGCTCTGGAGGGAGAATGAGAGAGGAGGGGGGAGAGAAAGGGTTAAGTGAGGGGGTGGGTTAGGGTTGGGGTGGGTAATAAATGGGGGTCTCGGGGTGTGGGGGGGGTGTTGATGGAGTCCCAGGACATGGGGAGGGGGGGGAATGAATGGGGTGCCAATGAATGGGGTGGTCCCAGCAAATTAGGGAGCCCAAAAAATAAGAGATCCTAATAAATGGGGTGGTCTCAGCACATGGGGGAGCCCCAAAAAAATGGGATCTCAGTAAATGGGGTGGTCCCAACATGTGAGGGAGCCCAAAGAAATGAGATCCCAATAAATGGGGTGGTCTCAGCACATGGGGGAGCCCCAAAAAAATGAGATCCTAATAAATGGGGTGGTCCCAGCAAACAGGGGAGCCCAAAAAAATGGGATCTCAGTACATGGTGGGGGGCAATAAATGGGGTGCCAATGAATGGGATGGTCCCAGCACATGGGGGAGCCCAAAAAAAATGGGATCTCAGTAAATGGGGTGGTCCCAGCAAATTAAGGAGCCCAAAAAACCAGGATCCCAATAAATGGGGTGGTCCCAGCACATGGGGGACCCCCCAAAAAATGGGATCCCAGTACATGGTGGGGGGCAATAAATGGGGTCCCAGGAAATGGGGTGGTCTCAGCAGGTGGAGCAGCCCACATGAACGGGGTCCCACTCTGTGGTGGGGGGCTCCCAGTGCAGGGGGGGGGTTCCCAGGAAATGGGGTCCCAGGATATGGGAGGGGTCCAGTGCCTGGGGGGGTCCCAATCCATGGAAGAGCCCCACTAAATGGAGATCCCAGGACGTGGGGGCATCCCAATAAAGGGGGTCCCAGCAGCGGGGGGGTCCCAGCAGCGGGGGGGTCCCAGCAGCGGGGGGGTCCCAGGGTCCCCAGCTCACCTTTGGCAGCCCGTCCATGTCCCCGGAGCCTGCCAGGGTGACAGCGGGGATGAGTGACCCCCCAAACTCTGCCTGTCCCCAATCCCTGTGCGTCCCCCAAACCCTGTCCTCCCAGCCCACGTGTGTGTGTGTCCCCCAGTCCCTCCGTGTCCCCAAATTCCAGTGCAAATCCCCAAATCCCTGTGCACATCCCCAAATCCCTGTGAAGTCCCCAAATTCCTGTGCTTGTCCCCAAATCCCTGTACATCTCCAAATCCCTGTGTGTGTCCCCAAATCCCTGTGCTTGTCCCCAAATCCCTGTGCATCCAAATTCCTGTGCAAGTCCCCAAATTCCTCTGTGTGTGTCCCCAAATTCCAGTGCAAATCCCCAAATCCCTGTGCTTGTCCCCAAATCCCCGTGTGCCCCCAAACCCCCATGCATATCCCCTCAATCCATTCCCCCCTCCCATCCACATGCCCCTCCCGCTGCAGGAGCCCACCCAGCTGCAGATGGAGCTCGTACCCCACAGGATTTGGGATTTTGGGGGGGTGTCCCCATGGTGGGGGGGGTGTCACCCACCTAAGGATCCGTTCATGTGGTGCGGCTCCATCGCGCTCATCCCGCCCATGGGCCCCTCGGGCCCGGGCCCCATCGGGAACTGGAAGGGAAAAAGGGGGGTGAGGAATGTTGGGGGGACCCCCTCCCTGTCCCCAATCCCTGTCCCCAATCCCTGTCCCAATCCCTGTCCCCGTCCCTGTCCCAATCCCTGTCCCAATCCCTGTCCCCAATCCCTGTCCCCAATCCCTGTCCCCGTCCCTGTCCCAATCCCTGTCCCCAATCCCTGTCCCAATCCCTGTCCCAATCCCTGTCCCCGTCCCTGTCCCAATCCCTGTCCCCAATCCCTGTCCCAATCCCTGTCCCAGTCCCTGTCCCAGTCCCTGTCCCCAGTCCCTGTCCCCAATCCCTGTCCCCAGTCCCTGTCCCAATCCCTGTCCCCAGTCCCTGTCCCCATCCCTGTCCCAATCCCTGTCCCAATCCCTGTCCCCGTCCCTGTCCCAATCCCTGTCCCCAATCCCTGTCCCAATCCCTGTCCCAATCCCTGTCCCCGTCCCTGTCCCAATCCCTGTCCCCAATCCCTGTCCCCAGTCCCTGTCCCAATCCCTGTCCCCGTCCCTGTCCCAATCCCTGTCCCCAATCCCTGCCCCAATCCCTGTCCCCGTCCCTGTCCCCGTCCCTGTCCCCAATCCCTGTCCCAGTCCCTGTCCCCAATCCCTGTCCCCAATCCCTGTCCCCATCCCTGTCCCAATCCCTGTCCCCGTCCCTGTCCCAATCCCTGTCCCCAGTCCCTGTCCCCAGTCCCTGTCCCCAATCCCTGTCCCCAGTCCCTGTCCCCAATCCCTGTCCCCTGTCCCTGTCCCAATCCCTGTCCCTGTCCCAGTCCCAGTCCCAGTCCCAGTCCCTGTCCCCAGCCCCGTCACTCACGTTGGGCCGGCTCCCCGCGGGTCCGATGGGGTTCATCATGGTGTACATGTTCTCACTGGAGTTGGTGGAGTCTGGGGGGGGGGACACCGCACGTGGGGGGGTGAGTGTGACCCTCCCTGATCCCACTCACACCCCAAATCCCACTCACACCCTCAGATCCCCACCCACCAGCTAAAAATCCCACTCATGTCCCCTAAATCCCACTCATACCCTAAAAATCCCATTCACACCCTAAAAATCCCATTCACACTCCCCCAAACCCCACTCACACCCCCTAAATCCCACTCACACTCACAGATCCCACTATCACCCTAAAAATTCCACTCACACCCCCCAAATCCCACTCATACCCCAAAAATCCCATTCACACCCTAAAAACCCCACTCACACCCCCTCAAATCCCACCCACACCCCCTAAATCCCGCTCACACCCACAGATCCCACTCGCATCCTAAAAAACCCATTCACACACCCCAAAAATCCCACTCACACCCCAAAAATCCCACTCACACCCCAAAAATCCCACCCCACCCCACCCCTCACTCACCTCCGGGGCTGGGCAGGATGGGGGTGCCGGGGGGGCCGCCACCCCCAGGAGGGCCCTGGGAAGGGAAAAGGGAAAAGGGAAAAGGGGGGGATGGGTTTGGGGTCACAGGGTCCCTGCAGCCCCCCCGCCCCCAGCAGTGCACCCCAATACTCACCACGTAATTCCCAGGGGATGAGGAGGAGTAGGCGATCTGGGGGGGGGGGGGACACAGTTGGGGTGGTCACCATCATGGGGACCCCCATAAGACCCCCCCACCAACCCCCAAACCCCAAACCCCAATCCCCAATCCCAATCCCAAAACTTACGGAGTTGGCGTTGGGGTTGGGCCAGGGCCCGCGGCCACCAGGACCCCTGGGAAGGACACGGGGACAGTGAGGGGGGGGTGTGGGGGTAGGGGAGGGGGGTCCTGCCGGTCCCGAGGCTCCCCCCGTGCTGGGGGGGGTCCTGGGGGGGGCACGGGGGTCTCACATGTTCATGGTGGGCATTCCAGGGCCGGCCAGCGAGCTGGGGGGGGGGCGCATCCCGCTGCCGTAGCTCTGCTGGGACGGGGTGGGGGTCAGTGGGGGCACTGTCCCCACCCTGTCCCCCACCCCTGGTGACACTTCCATGGCTGTCCCCAAAAGCCATCCCCATCCTGATATCCCGGTCCCCATCCCCACCTCTATCTCCTTGTCCCCAGCCCTGTCCCTATTCCTCTATCCCTCTAATCCCATTCCCCGTTATCCCCATCCCTGTCCCCACCCCCGAATTCCCATCCCTTTCCCCTGGTACCCATCCCACCCCTAACCCCATTCCCACATCCTTGTCCCCTGTCCCTGTACCCACTTCCACCTCCTGTATCCCTGTCCCTGCACCATCCCAGTATCCCATTACCCGTGTACCCCATTATCCCAGTATCCCCGTATCCCATTACCCCATTACCCCATTACCCCAATACTCTCGTATCCCACTATCCCATTATCCCAATACCCCCCCCAAAAAATCCCATTCCCAGTACCCCAGTACCCCAGTACCCCATTATCCCAGTACCCCATTATTGCAGTACCCCAGTACTCTTGTATCCCAGTATCCCATTATCCCAGTACCCCCCCCCAAAAAAATCCCATCCCAGTACCCCAGTATCCCAGTATCCCAGTACCCCAGTATCCCAGTACCCCATGACCCCAGCACCCCATGATCCCAGTACCCCAGTATCCCAGTATCCCATTATTCCAGCACCCCATTATCCTGTTACCCCACTATCCCAGTATCCCAGCACCCCACTATCCCATTATCCCAGTATCCCATGATCCCATTACCCCATGATCCCAGCACCCCATTATCCCATGATCCCAGTACCCCATTATGCCAGTACCCCATGATCCCGTTACCCCATGATCCCGTTACCCCACTATCCCATGATCCCAGCACCCCATTATCCCATGATCCCGTTACCCCATGATCCCAGCACCCCATTATCCCAGTACCCCGTGACCCCAGCACCCCATGATCCCATGATCCCGTTACCCCATGATCCCATTACCCCACGATCCCATTATCCCGTGACCCCAGCACCCCGTACCTGTGGCCCCATCCCGGCCATGCCCCGGGGGGGGTTCATGCGCTGCATCGGGCCCCCCATGCCAGGATGCCCTGCACAGATCGGGGAGGGGTGGGGGGAGCTGTGAGACCCCCACAGCCCCCCCTGAACACCCCCCCGGGGGGGTCAGGGACCCCCGACTCACCCTGTGAGCGCGCAGCCGGGTCCATGGCGTTGGGCAGCAGCGGCTGGGAGCCGGGGACACCCACGGGGGGCTGCAGACAGGGGGGCAACGGGAGCTCAGGGGGCTGGGGAGGGGGATGCACCCCTTATTTTTTTTTGGGGAGGGGGGGGCAGAGACCACCTCACCTGGTTGGGCATCCGGAGCGGGGGCCGGGGGCCGCCGGGGTAGCGGGGGGACATGAAGGGCTGCAAGAGAGGGAGGAGGGTTTGGGGGGGTCAGCCGGGGCTGGGGGGGGGTCAGTGTCACCCTGGGGGGGCCGTGGAGGTGGGGAGGGGGCTGGGGCCGTGCTGGGGGGGCCGGGGCCGTGCTGGGGGGGCTGGGGAGGGGGCTGTGCCCAGCCTTACCTGGCTGTGCGGGCCCAGCAGGGGCACCCCGGGGGTGGGGGGCAGAGGGGGGGCACCCGCAGGAGCCTTGGAGAGAAACACAACAGGAGGTTATGGGCAAGGGGGGTGGGGGGTTTGGGGGGGGGCTGTGACCCCTGGGAGGGGCCGGGGGGCTGGGGAGGGGGCTGTGACCTTGGGACACGGGGCGAGGCTGTGCCATGGTGGGGGTGTAACCAACACCCCCCCCCAAAAAAAAAAACCCCAAACCCCACGCTGAGAACACCCCAAGAGCGGGCTCAGGTGTGTGCAGACGCCAGGTACAGAGCTCGGTACCTGGAAGAAGGCGGGGGGCACGGGACCCCCGGACATGCCATCCCCGGGGGGCAGGTTCCCCATCACCGGGCTGGGGGCTGCCGCCGCGCTCTGCGGGGGGAGAGAGAGAGAGAGAGAGAGCTCAGAGCGGGGCTGGGGGCTTCCCCATCGCCCCCCGTCCCCATCGCCCCCCGTCCCCATCGCCCCCCATCCCCATCGCCCCCCGTCCCCATCGCCCCCCATCCCCATCGCCCCCCATCCCCATCGCCCCCCGTCCCCATCGCCCCCCTTCTCCATCGCCCCCCTTCTCCATCGCCCCCCACACCCAGCACCGAGCTCGGCTTCGCCCCCCATTCCCCTCCCAGCCCAGCTCGGGGGGGACCCCCGGGGGTGGGGGGTGGTCGCGGGCGGGGGGCCCCGGCCCCGCTGGCCGGCCGGCCCCGTCCGAGGGGAGCTGTTAAGGGAAGGAATGCGCCGCTTTTCCGGCTCGGCCCCTGCGCCACAACTGGTTTCAATTTGGAGGCCAGCAGGAGAAGGGGGGGACCCCGCGCTGCCCCCTCCAGCCGGGGGGCCCTGCGCCCCCCGCCCCTCCCCTGAGCCCTGCGGGGATGGAGGTCCCGCTGCCCACGGGAGGGGGGACGCGAGGGTGACACCGCTGCTGCTGCTGCTTTGGGGACAGGGATGGTGACACCCCGTGGGTGACACTGGGTCATTCATGGCTGGGACACGCGGGGCTGGTGACAGTGGGAGCCCAGGGACAGCCCCCACGGGGGTGGGATCCTGGGGGGTCCTGGGGGGGGGTCCCAGGCCATGTCCCCTCTTGGGGACACCCCGCTCCTGCCCCAGAAGCAGCGACAGTGACACGGCCACCGCTGCCTGCCCAGCCGGGGGGTGACAGCGCTGCCCCCTCCCACAGGGACCAAACGGGGGCCCCCTCGTCCCCCCCATCCCCCGGCGATGCAAAGCAGAGTTGCCATGGCAACAGGTTGGGGAGCTGTGGCTGCTTCTGCGGGCTCAAGGTCAGGAGGGAGAAAATTGGAGAGGGGGGGGGACACACGTGGGGGGCAGGCTGGGGGGGACCCCAGACCCCGCTGTGGGGCAGCTGCTGCCAATACCCCCCCCCAATTGCTGTCCACAGGCTGGACCCCCCCTTTTTTTTGGGGGGGGGGTCACCAGGATGCTCCTGGGGGGGTCCCGATGTGCCTGGGGGGGGGGGTGGGGGTGGTGGAGCAGCACCCATGGGAACCTGAGGGGGTCCCAGCTCCACGATGGGACCCCCCAGTTCAGCCCAGCTGGGCACTGGGATGAGCCCACGGCTGTGTGGGGTGCTGGGGGGGGGTCGTGGAGCTCCCCCCCCGCTCCCCAAGCGCGTCCCCAGCGCGCTCCCGGCTCTGCCAGGCAGCAGTGCCATGGCAACGTGGCCTGACCCGCGCCATGTCCCCGGCGTCACCGTCACCGCACCGGCAGCCTCATTAATTCCAGCATGGAAATCAGCTCCGCGCAGCGCCGGGGGCCGGGGGCGGCCGGGGACGGGGGGCGGGGGGGGCTGGGGGGGGGTCCTGCTGCAGCCCCCGCGGCGCCAGCGCGGCCCTAAGGGACCCCACGGGGGGGGGTGAGGGGTTTCCTGGGGGCAGCAGCTCCACGTGGGCTCTGCAGGGTCCTGAATCCACGGGGGGATTGTCCTGCACCCCCTGGCACCCCAGGGTGTCCCCTCCCCCCCGAGCCGTGTCACCGTGTGTCCCACAGCGCCCTGTGTCCCGTGGGGGCATCCTACACCTCACAGCATCACCCCACATCCTGTGGGTCTGTGGAGCCCCCTGCATCACCCCACAGCCCCTGCATCACCCCACAGCCCCCCTGCATCACCCCACAGCTCCCCTGCATCACCCCACAGCTCCTGCATCACCCCACAGCCCCCCTGCATCACCCCACAGCCCCCTCCATCACCCCACAGCCCCCTGCATCACCCCACAGCCTCCTGCGTGACCCCACAGCCCCCCTGCATCACCCCACAGCCCCCCTGCATCCCCTGGCACCCCACATCCCGTGGCACCCTGGCCTTCCCAGGGCATCCCACATCCCACAGAATCCCGAATCCTCCCCGGGGCTGTGGGCCCTGCTCCGCTCTGCACCCCGGAGCGCCCTGCAGGACACGGATCCTGCGCTGTCCTACATCCCACAGCCCCCTGCAGCACCCCAGGGACCACTCCCCAGCCCAGGTGCCCCCCCGTAGCCCCCCTGGCAGGAGGAGCAGGCACAGGGACACCGGGAACACCGGGAACACCGGGAACACCGGGAACACCGGGGGCTGTTGACTCAGTGCCATTGATCCCAGATTCCAGCTTCCCAGAGCTGGGAAGGAGCAGAGCTGTTCTGGGGGGGGGGGGGGTCTCCTCAGTGTGTGTGGGGGGGGGGAGGGGTCGCACTGAGCCCCAGTCCTGCAGTGACCCCCAGGACACCGGCTGGGGACAGGGGGGCACTGGCTGGGGACAAGGGGACACCGGCTGGGGACAGGGGGACACTGGCTGGGGACAGGGGGGCACCGGCTGGGGACAGGGGGACACCCCCAGTTGGACAGTGACAGCCCCTGGTGTGAGACTGGGGGGAATTGGGGGGGGGTCCCTGTCCCTCGGGGGTGGGTGCCAGTGGGGGATGGGCACGCCAGGCCACACCGGGGTCCCCGGGGAGGGGGGGGGGACACTGAGCCAGGCCCCCGGGGATTAACCCCCCCTCGCTGCCACCACCGCCCCGTGAAATAGGTCACCCACAGATCCGGGGCTGGCAGCGCCTGGGAACCCCGGCGGGGGTGGGCATTGAGGGGGGGTGGGCATTGGGGGGTGGGCATTGGGGGGGGTGGGCATTGGGGGGGTGGGCATTGAGGGGGGGTGGGCATTAGGGGGGTGGGCATTGAGGGGGTGGGCATTGAGGGGGGGTGGGCATTGGGGGGGGTGGGCATTAGGGGGGTGGGCATTGAGGGGGTGGGCATTGCGGGGGGTGGGCCTTGGGGGGGTGGGCATTGGGGGGGTGGGCCTTGGGGGGGTGGGCCTTGGGGGGGTGGGCATTGGGGGGGTGGGCATTGGGGGGTGGGCATTAGGGGGGGGCATTGGGGGGGTGGGCATTGAGGGGGTGGGCATTGGGGGGGTGGGCATTGGGGGGGTGGGCATTGAGGGGTGGGCATTGAGGGGGGCGGGGGCGGCAGGACCCGGACCCCCCCATCCCGAGGCACTCACGTAGTCATGGAAGGCTTTGGCCTCGCTGGAATGCTCGCAGGTCTCGCGGCGGTCGGGAGCGGCGCAGTACAGATCCCAGAAAACGCTGGGAAAACGGGGTGGGGAGGGGGGGGGGAGCAACGGGTGAGGACCCCCACCCCACCCCAAACCCCCCAAATTTGCAGCCCTGCCCCCTGCAGCGAGCCCCAGGGCGCGGCTGAGCACGGCGGCGCTCGTGTCACCGATGGGGCAGAGGGGAGGGGGGGGCTGCAGCCGTGTGTGTGTCCCCCCCCCCCGGGCCAAACCCTCGGCGGGGGCCTCCCGGCTCCGGCGCTGCCGCCTGTTTTCCCTGGAAACGGTCGCTACGGCCGGAGCCCAAATTCCTGGGACTTTACATCAGGCTGCAGCATCCCGGGCCGGGATGGTGGGGTGGGACGGGGGGGGGGGTGTCCCCTGCCCGTGCCCCCCTGCCCGTGCCCCCCGCCCTGGCTGTGGGACAGCAGAGGGGTCGCCCGCTTCTGGGTGTCCCCCCAAGGTTTGGGGGGTGCTGGCTGGGTGCCAGTTTAACCCCCCCCTCCCCTCACTCTGTGTGTCCCCCCCCCCAAAATCACCAATTGATCGTTCACTGCTGCTGAGCCCCCCCCCCCGAGTGATGTCCACCCGCGGGGTGCCCCCCATATCCCCATCACCCCCCCATCTCGGGGGGCTCTGCTGGGCCCCCCCCCCCACCCAGTGCGGGGGTCCAGCCCCCCCCCAGCTCCACGCTCGGTGCCAAATTGGATCCATCTGGAGGAGCCAGGCGGGGGGGGCCGGGATGGGAGGGGAAGGGGGGGCCCCCAAATCGCTGATGGGAGAAGCAGAGGGGCAGGGGTACGAGGTGATGGGGGGGCAGGACAGGGATGGGGGGGGGGCAGCTCCCAGACCCCCTCCCAACCCCTCTGCCCTGGGAATGGGGGGGGTTCCCCCCCTTTCCAACCCCCCCTTTCCAACCCCCCCTTTCCAACCCCCCCAGACCCCAACTCTGTTCCCCCCTTTCCAAGCCCCCCAGACCCCAGCTCACCACCACCAGGAGTGCAGGAAGCCGGGGGGCTCCCCCAGCGTGATGTTCTTCTCCCATCGGATCTGCGGAGAGGGACACGGGGAGGGGGGGGGGGGGGATCAGCAGCGCCCCCCCCCCAGCGGGGATGGGGCTCCAGGACCCCCCCCGTGGGTGGGATGGGGGTCCCGGGGGTGCTGCCCTGCCCCCCTTACCTCCGACAGGAAGGTCTGGGCGGATTTCTGGGCCCCCACGTGCAGCAGGTACTCGTAGACGTAGAGCGCCAGCCTAGGGGGACGGGATGGGGACAGGGACAGCGTCAGGGACCTGCCACCCCCCCACGGGGACACTCCCGCCCAACGGACCCCGAGGGACAGAGGGGAACGCTCAGGACAGAGCCCCCCCCCCCCCCCCGCTCAATTAGTGCAGGATTAATGAAGGAGGTTCGATGTCACCTCCCCCCAGAGGGACCCCCACGGGTCCCAGCGGTAACACCCGAGTGACTCCCACCGGTGACACCGCGCGCCCGCCGGTTCCCAGGGCTGGGGGTGGCTCCAGGACAGGTGACACATCCCACACCCAGGATGTGGCCCAGGGGCGAGTGCCACCACGGGTGTCCCCCGGCAGGCGACACTGACGGAACCGCGGGGGCCAGCCCCGGCTGCTCCATCCCCTCCCGGCAGCAGGAACGGGACCCGCGGGGCCCCCACCGGGGCTCCAGCTCCGGGGGGACCGCGGTGGGCGCAGCCCCCCGGCCCCAGCCGCTGCCCCGGGGACCGCGGTGGCCTCGGGCACTGGGACACAGCAGGACAGGGACAGCCGGGAATGGCCCTGCTGGGGACCGGCGGTGGCGAGGACCGGGGAGCATCGGTAGCCCCGGTGCCATTGCTGTCCCCGCCGCCCCAGGGGATGGCACGGCCCGGGGAGGGCTCCCGGTGCTTTCAGGGATGCTGCAAACCGGGCACATCCCCGGCTCCCGGTAGCCCCGGGGCCACGGTGGGTCACGGTGCCCCGGGGGGTGGCAATGCCCGCGGGGATCACCCCGGCTCCCGGTGCCCCGGGGGATGGCAGAGACCGGGGGGCACAGCGCGGTTCACGGCAGTCACGGTGCGCTCGCCGTTCCCGGTACCCCGGCGGGCGGCACGGACCAGGGGGATCATCCCGGGTCCCGGTGCCCCGGGGGATGGCACGGTTGGGGAAGGGGCATCCCGGTTGCCGGTGCTCCCGGGGAGGCCGCAGACCGGGAGGATCATCCCGGTGCTCCCGCAGCTCGCGGTGCCCCAAGATGTGGCAATACCCAGGGGGCACATCCCGGCTCCCGTTAGCCCCGGCGTGATCGCGGCTCCCGGTGCCCCGGGGGAAGCCACGGACCCCGGCACATCGCAGCTCCCGGTGCCCCGGGGGATGTCACGGACCGAGGGGGATCATGCCGGGCCCCGGTGCCCCGCGAAGTCACGGACCGGGGGAATCATCCCGGTGCCCGGTACCCCGGGGAATGGCACAGATCGGGGGGGAAGCATCCGGCTCCCGATGCCCCCGCAGCTCCCGGTGCCCCGGGGGTAACACGGACCAGGGGGATCACCCCGATTCCCGGCGCCGCGCAGGATGCCACGGATCGGGGGGATCACCCCGACTCCCGGTGCCCCGAGGGATGCCGCAGACCGGGGGGCTCCCGGTGCCCGGCTGACCCCCGCCAGCTCCCGCTGCCCCGCGGCTGCCGGTGCTCCCCGGCGGGGCGGGGCCGGGGGGTCCGCCCGCCCCCCGATCTCCCCCCGCTTTTCCCGATCTCCCCCCCCCCCCCACGCCCGCTTTTCCCGATCTCCGTCCCCGCTCCCCCGGCGCCCGCCCCGGCAAAAACTTCCGCGCCCCGGCCGTTCCCCCGCCGCCTCCCGGCGCCGCACTCACTTCTCGCGGGCCTGGCCGTCCGAGGGCACGCCGGAGCCCTTGCCCTTGGCGTACATGGCGCGGCGGCGGCTGTCAGCGGCCCCGGGCCCGGCCCCGCGCGGCCCCCGCCGCCCCCGCCGCCCCCGCCGCCATCCCGGCCCGGCCCGGCCCGGCCCCGCCGGCTGCGGCCGCGCGCCCGAGGGGGAGCTTGAAACCGCCGCGCCCCCCCCGCGCGGCTGTTCCGGCAGCGCCGCCACCACCCCCCCCGCGCCGCGCGCCGCGCTTAAAGGGGCGATGGCGGCTGGGGGGGGAGGCGGTGGGGACCGCGCTGAGGAGAGAGGGAGGGAGCGGGGAGGGGGACGCGGGGACACGGACACGGGGGACGCGGGGACACGGACACGGGGGACGCGGGGAGTGGGCGAGGAGGGTCACGGGCACAGAGGGACGCGGGTGTGACAGGGTGGGCGCGGGGACACGGAGGAGAGGAGTGGGCACGGACACGGGGGGCGCGCGAGGAGGGGGTGGGCGTGGAGGGGCAAGGACACGAGGGGGGGGTGGCGTCCAGGGACGGGGGCACACGGGGGATCGTGGACACGAGGGGCTGAGTTAAAGGGGCGGTGACACGAGGGGACACGGACACGGTGGTCACGGAGGGACACGAGAGGGCGGACACGGACACGGGGGGTACGGGGGGTGGACACGCGAGGGGGTGGGCACGGAGGGGCACGGAGACGAAAGGGTGGACACGGACACGAAGGGGTGGGCATGGGAAGGGGGGGGCGCAGGGGGACACGGGGGACACGGAGGGACACGGATGTGACAGGGTGGACGCGGACGCGATGGGGTGGACTTAAAGGGGCAGTGACACGAGGGGATGGGGACAGGATGGAGGGACACGGGGCTGAGAGGAGCACAAGGGGCTGAGCACGGACACGGGACACGGAGCGACAGGGGAGTGACAGCCGGACGTGGCCACAGCCGGGTGGCCACATGCGAGGGGCTGGGCAGACATGGACACGGGCACCAGGGGGACACACGGACACGGCGGGGGGACACACGGACAGGAATGTGAGCAGGTAGTGACGAAGGGACTCGGACACCAGGGGGCGGACACGGACACGGCGTGACACGGCGGGGACAGGGAGGGACACGGGGGGGACAGGGAGGGACACGGGGGGGACAGGGAGGGACACGGGGGGGACAAGGAGGGACACGGACACCAGAGGGGCGGCTTGGACACGGGGAATGGACACGAACTTGATGCACTCGGGGCACCTGAGCTGGGAGGGGACACCGGGATGGGGACACACACCCTGCCAGGGGACACACACACAGAGTCCTCCGGCTCCCCCACGCTCCCGGGGTCCCCTCACTCTCGGGGGAGGGGTCCCTGTGCTGCCGGGGTGGGTGGGGGGGTCTGTGAGCACACGCCTGTGGCTGTCGCCGTGTGCCCACCCCTCGGGTCACCGGGGTCACCGGGACACTCAGCCGGTACCGGGGGGATGCTCAGCACCCCAAGAAAAGACCGGAGGGGGGAGCTGGCAGGGATCAGGGGGTACTGATTTGGGGGTGCTGCCCCCCTGCCCCCCGCCCCCCCCCGGGGCCGGCTACGCCCTGAGAGGGTGACACGGGACAGCCGGACCCGCCTGTTCCTCTTCCCCACGCCAGGCAGCAGCGGCCGGAGCGCAGGCGAGTCAGGCTGCTGGGGCTGGGAGGGGGCAGGGGGGGCAGGAAACGCCCCGCTGGGACCCCCCCGGGAGCTGCCCAGCCCTGGAACAGCGGCAGTGGGGTGGGCGCCAGACTGGTTTGCGCTGGGAGGGGGATCCGGTGCCAATGGGGGTCCTGATTCCCGTTTCCCACCAGGCTCCCGGTGCAGTGGGGGGACCATGGGGCTCCCTGCGGTCCCGCTGCTGCTGCTGCTGCTGTGCCCCGCCACCCCCGCCACCACCGTGTCCCCCTGCTCGGCCTTGCTGCCGGACACCTCCGAAGAGCTGGACCTGAGCAACAGGAGCCGCGGATGCGCCGAGCTGGACTGGAGCCCGTTCCAGCGGCAGCGCCGGCTGCTGCTCCGGCACAACGGCATCGAGACCCTGAGCCCCTCGGCCCGCCTGGGGCCCGGCCTGGAGGAGCTGGACCTGGCGGAGAACCGGCTGCGGGAGCTGCCCGAGGGATTCTTCAGCAACGCCACGGCGCTGCGGAGCCTGCGGCTGGAGGGGAACCCCCTGCCCGCCGTACCCCCCGGCGCCTTCCAGCCCTCGCTGCGCTCCCTCTCCGTCTCCTGCCGCTGCGATGTGCTGGGCACCGTCCTGGCTCCCTGCGGCCGCGCCGGGATCCGCTGCTGGTGCTTCACAGCCCAAGGGCATCCCTTCAACATCACCGAGTTCCACGGCCGGGAGTGCGGGCCCGGCCGGCGGCTGCTGCCCGGGCTGGCCGGGGCGGGGGCGGCGGTGGCCGCGCTGGGGGCCGTGACCGCCGCCCTTTGGTACCGGCGGAGGAGAGCGGGAGCCGCGGGGGGCCGGCCTGGGAAGGGGGAAGCAGGATCCCGCTGGAAAGCTGCGGCAGCCCCGCTACATCAGCCGGGAGGCCGGGATGGGCCCCGCCGATGGCAGCGGCGCCGCCGATGCTCCCGACTACGAGAACGTTTTCGTGAGCCCCGGCGCGGCCGCGGCTGCCGGGCAGGGATGGGCACCGGCCTGGCAGGAGCAGCGCTACAGGTGAGGCTGCGGCGGCGCGGGGAATGTCCCGGGAATGTTCCATCCCCTCCCGGCTGGGCTGTGCTCTCGGGTGTTGTTGTCCCGCCCCATCCCGCCTCGTCCTGTGCTGAGCCTGCCATCCCATCCCATAGATCCCATAGATCCCATAGATCCCATCCCATCCCATCCCATAGATCCCATAGATCCCATCCCATCCCATAGATCCCATCCCATCCCATGGATCCCATCCCATCCCATAGATCCTATAGATCCCATAGATCCCATCCCATCCCATAGATCCCATCCCATCCCATGGATCCCATCCCATGGATCCCATCCCATCCCACCCCATCCCACCCCATCCCACCCCATGGATCCCATCCCATCCCATCCCATCCCATCCCATCCCATCCCATCCCATCCCATCCCATCCCATCCCATAGATCCTATAGATCCCATGGATCCCATCCCACCCCATCCCATAGATCCGATCCCATAGATCCCATAGATCCCATAGATCCCATCCCATCCCACCCCATGGATCCCATCCCATCCCACCCCACCCCACCCCACCCCTGCCATTCCCCCCTCACTGACCCCTCCCGTCCCCCAGCCCGCAGGCCCCAGTGGATCAGGATTATTTCCTGGAGAGCGCGGCTGACCCCAAGGAGCAGCCCATCTACGCCAACACTCTGGGCCTCACCGAGGACGTCTACATCATTCCTGACCACTGAGAGGCTGGGGGGACCCCAGCAGGGCTGGGGGGACCCTCTCTGCCCCTCACTGAGGCTCTTTCCCCGGCTGTCCCCCAGCCCGGAGGGGACAGGGACATTCCCCACGGCCGTGCAGGGTCACACATCCTGTGGGCACGGGGCCTTCTGCAGGGGGATTTTTTTTTTTTTTCTTTTGACAGCCCCAGTCCCCTCGCTCGCCCCAGTTCTCAGGCTGAGGTGAGGGCTGAGCTGACATTTCCTCCCGGGGCTGAGGCCACCGAGCCTGGGGCCGCCGGGAGCCGCATCCGCCGGCAGCGCAGCCCCGGGGCCGGGCCGGGCACGGGGGGTCCCTGGGGCCGGGCTGGAGGAGCTGGGGCTTGGGGCTGACCACGGCCTTGGCTTCCTCTTCCCCTTTTGGAGAGGGTTGGCTTGGGTGTGTGCTGGCCTTGGGGACGTGCTGGCGGTTGGGGACATCCGGTGCCACCTGCGCCCCCTTTTCCTGCCAAATCCGCCACTTTGGGGAGCAAAGTTCCTTTTTTTTTTTTAATTTTTTTTTTTTTTCATCCTCCTGGTGACACCCCGGAGCTGTTGGGTGCCATGGGGACCCCATGGCTTGTCTGGGTGTCTCCCCAGCCCCTGGGAGGCTTGGCTGTGCCCCATTAAATGGTTTAATTATCTCTAATTAAGCGCAAAGCTCTTGGTCTGTGGGGAGCCCTGGGCAGGATTTGGGGTTTTCCCTGGGGGTAATCCCTGGAGCTCCCACAGCCTGTGACCCCAAAGTGGGGGGGGTCTCTAGGGACCAGGATCCTCAAGGACATGTCCCCAGAGCCTTTGTCCCCAGGGCAGGGGTCCCAAGGGATCAGGACACTCAAGGACATGTTCCCAAAGCAGGGGGTCTGAAGGGACCAGGACCCTCAGGGACAGGTCCCCAGAGCTTGTGTCCCCAAAGTGGGGGTCCCAAGGGACCAAGAGCCAGGTCCCTCCCATCCCTGTCCCCAGAGGGGCCATCCCCACTGCCTGCATCCCTCACTCCCTGCTCCCCAAAACCCCCCCAGCCCAGAGCAGAGATCCCAGATCCCACCTCCCCCAAGCCCAGGTGCCCACCAGGAGCTGCTGAGGGCCTGGGCAGCCCAGGACAGCCCCAGCTGGCACTGGCAGAGGGGACAGAGAGGAGCTGTGACCAGCAGAGCCACCCCGTCGAGCCACCCCAGGGGAGTCCCCTGGGGACACGGTGGGTGCCACCAGCCTCTGAGTGGGGCTCCCCCCGTCCTTGTGGGGTCCCAGGGCTGGAGGCACCTGGGAATGGGGCAATGGTCACTTCCCAGCTGGACATCCCCGCCTCAGGGGCCAGGGCCACCCTTCCCAAGGACACAAACAACTCAAAGGTCTCTGGGAGCAGTGCCCAGGCATTACTCACATGCTGGCACTGGGGAGTTGTGAGGATTTACCAGCAAATCCAAATGGAATCAGATCCCAGGGGAGCTGAGGGTCTGCAGAGACCCCCCCGCCCTCCCCCAGTGTGCAGGAGGAGCAGCCAGAATCCCCATTACAATCACTTTATTCGTGGTGATTACATCCTTCTGGTTTTATGGAAATATGTAAAATAGAAAAACACAGAAGCCCCTACCTCTTCCCCCCTCCCCCCCCTCCAAAAAGGATATTTTTCTATAAAATACAAAATAAGTTAGAAATAAATAACTGGGTTGCATAAATAAGTCTCTGGGCAGAGAAGAGGGTTTGGAGTGAGATATGAACACCTGGGCACGGACCCACCCCGGCTGATCAGGGGAATCTGAGGTGGGAAGGATCCACCTGCTCAAAAAAAAATTAAAAAAATCTGGATTTAAATAAGAGAAGAGACAGGGGAATAAGTTATTGTGGGAAAAAATTCCCAACTGGAGATGCTGGGGCTGAGCTGGAGACCCCAGGGCTGAGCTGGGCAGCGGAGCCAGGTCTGGAGTCACAGGATGAGCTCTTGGCTGAGCCCAGTGGTGGATCCAGGGCTGGTCTGGAGACCCCTGGTGCCACAGGATTTTGGGATTCTGATGCTGGAGACCTCTTGGCTGAGCTCAGTGGTGGATCCAGGGCTGGCATGGATGGTGCCACAGGATGCGGATTTTGGGATGCTGGTGCTGGAGACCTCTTGGCTGAGCTCAGTGGTGGATCCAGGGCTGGCATGGAATGTGCCACAGGACGTGGATTTTGGGATTCTGATGTTGGAGACCTCTTGGCTGAGCCCAGTGGTGGATCCAGGGCTGATCTGGAACCCCCTGGTGCCACAGGATTTTGGGATTCTGATGCTGGAGACCTCTTGGCTGAGCCCAGTGGTGGATCCAGGGCTGGCATGGAATGTGCCACAGCACGCGGATTTTGGAACCCTGGCGCTGTCACCTGGACGGTGCCACATCCCAGCTGGAGCTGTCCCCGCTGCCATCAGGCGCAGTGGCACCTGGTGACCAGCATGTCCTCGAAGAGGCTGGACACCAGCCTGCCCTCGCTGTCCAGGTGCATCAGCACCATGGGGTCGTAGGCGGCGGGGACGCAGCAGGGCGGGGGCGCGGCCCTGGACAGGGAGTGCAGCCGGGACTGGATCTGGGCGTGCATGCTGGCCGGTTTGTAGTTGTGGGGGCAGGAGCCCTCGCAGAACCTCATGTGGTAGCTGCTGGGGGCGATCACCCAGTCCGACCAGCCGATGTCGTGGAAGGAGACCCTCAGCGACTTCAGGCAGCACCTCCCGTCGCTCCTCCCGCATTCCTCCTCCAGCCCCCGGGCTCTCCTGGCTGCCCGAGCCGGGTTCTCCTGCGTTTCCACCTCCAGCACCAGCTTTTCCCCCCAGGAGGTGGCCAGGGCTGCCGAGATGTCGGCGGTGAAATCCAACTCCAGGAGCAGCGTGGCCTCGGGCCCGGCCAGCCAGGGCTGGATGGCTCCTGTCAGATCCAAGCTCTGGGAATTCGGGTCCAACTCTTGGCTGAGCAGGAGCCGGGGGGTCCCCTCGGCCCCCTGCAGGGTGGAGACGGTGACCCGCGGTGGCACCGCGGAGCCGGGCAGGGACAGCGGCTGCTGGAAGAGCTTCAGCTCCGCCCGCAGCACTCGGAGCTGCCGCTGGAGATCCGCGGTGCGGGACAGCAGGAGGTGGTAGCGGTGGGGACCGCGGGGCTCCTCCCCGTGTCCCTGGGAGTCCCGGTGTCCCTGGAGGTCCCGGTGTCCCTGGGAGTCCCGGTGTCCCTGGAGGTCCCGGTGTCCCTGGGAGTCCCGGTGTCCCTGGGGGTCCCGCTGTCCCTGGGGGTCCCGCTGTCCCTGGGAGTCCCGCTGTCCCTGGGGGTCTCGCTGTCCCCGGGAGTCCTGGTGTCCCTGGGGGTCCCGGTGTCTCTGGGGGTCCCGGTGTCCCTCGGGGGTGTCCAGCCAGCGCGACACTGCGGGGAGAGAGAGGGGACAGCTGATGTAAGAGCCAGCAATTCCCCACCAACCCCAAGGCTTGGGATCAGCTCCTGCCGGGCAGGCAAAGCCTTCGCTTCCAGGGGATCACCCACGTCCTGAGGGGTGCTGGAAGTTCCTTGCTGTGCCATCTCCAGGGACCTCCCCCCAGGCTGGAGGGTCTCAGTTTCCCTGGTGCTGGAGAAGGAGCCATTGGAGGACCCCCACCCCACCCCCTGACTGCCCCCTCTCCCGTCCCAGCCCAAGCAGCAGGGAGGGGAATTATTGAAATGATTTCAAATATTGATATTAATGAATTCATTTCATTATTTCACCCCCACCCCAGATGCAGATAAACCCCCAGTCTGGAGCTCAAGCTGGGGATGGAGGGGTGGCACCTCCTTTCCTCCTTCTGCTCACCCCCAAACCCCTCGAGCCCCACTCGGAGCCCCCGATCGAAGCTTTCATCCCAACCCCCCGATTTTTTTTTTTTTTTTTTTTTTTGTGGTTTTAAGCAAAAGAGCTCCAGCGGTGGCTCCTCCCCACTTCCAGGGCACAGGAAGGAGCAGGGGAAGGATGAGCGCGGCCACCGTGCTGCATGCCCGGTCATGTCCCCAGGCACGGGGGTGACACCGCCGAGCCCAGCGCGGGACCCGCTGCGACAAACGCGTGTCCCGGGGGGGGTGAGGTGACGGTCGGGGGTGGGGGGTGACACCGAGCCACGGCCACTTACAGGTGGCGGTCAGGCGGTGCAGCCGCCGGGTCCTGGACGCTGCTTCCTCCTCCTCTTCCTCCCCCTCCCGGCTCCGGTTCCGCGCCAGCTCCGCCACTTTCTGCTGGTAAAGCCGCTGCGCTCTCTGGATGCTCTCCTGGTCCAGCTGGCGCCGCATGACGGGGGGAGCCGGCATCCCCAGCCGCTCCAGGATCTCCTTTTTGACGGCTTCCAGCTGGAACCTGTCCCGCTCCCACGTGTGGGGCCGGGAACGCGCGGCCGAGAGGAGCAGCAGGAGCTGCAGGCAGGTGAGCGCGGCCCCGGCGGCCGGCATCGCTCCCCTCGGCATCCCGCGGAGAACCGGCGGCTTCAGGGCAGGATTTATCCCCGCTTCTCCTGCAAAAGGCTGGGCGCCTTCAGGGCAGGATTTATCCCCGCTTCTCCTGCAAAAGGCCGGGCGGCTTCAGGGCAGGATTTATCCCCGCTTCTCCTGCAAAAGGCCGGGCGCCTTCAGGGCAGGATTTATCCCCGCTTCTCCTGCAAAAGGCCGGGCGCGCTGCTGCCGGCGGTGCTGCCGGGGGAATGAATGAAAAGAAGCAGACCCGACTTTTTATAGGAGCGAACTTTGCCCGCCCTCCCTCCCCGGAGAGTGACGCCCAGGACAGAGCTCCCAGCAGGAATCCCTTCCTCTCCTCCCTGGGGGTTTCCACCAGGAGCTCCCACAGCGTCGGAGCAGGGTGATGCACAAGCTGCTTTGCAGCTGCAGAGATTAATAATAATAATAATAATGATGATGATGATGATGATGATGATGGAATACTCCTTTTCAGACACAAACATTTCCCTTCTGCCTCCCGTTTTCCCTACGGACCGCCCGGCTCGGGGGACCCCCCTCCCCTCACCCCCAGCGCCCGGTGGTGATGGAGAGGGGACGATGGGCGCTGCAGGCAGCGCTCCAGGCACGGATCTGCCATCCTGGCACCCTCAGCCGCACCGGGCTGATCCGATCCGCCCCCTTCCCAAAATCCCGGCGGAGCGGGGACGGGGCGGGCAGGGGGAAGGATCCGCACCGCACCGCACCTCGTCCCACCGCGGTGGGTTCATCCCCAGCCTGGATCCTGCTGAGGCAACCGCGGCCGCGGTTACGTCATCCCAAAACCGGAGGCAGCCGGGATGGAGCCGGGCCGGCTCCGGTGGCACGGATCCAGCCGGGTCACGCGTGCCGGGCAGAGCCGTGCCAGGCCAGAGCGGGGCTGGCCAGGAGGGAAGGCAGAGTGGGAACGAGCCCCGGGGGCTGGCACAGCACCGCCCCTCTCTCAACTTCTCCTCAGGGATGCTTGGAGCAAAAAAAACCTCAAAAACGTGAGCAGAGGGATGAGAAGCTCTGGGTCGCATGAGGAAATGGGAAGGTTCCCCCCCTCTGCCACCCCGGGGCAGGCGAGGCCGTTCCCAAATGTCCTGAAGTTGATCCAAGCGCTCGCTCTTCAGCTGCGCTGCCGCCAGGGATGGACGTGCGGTAATCCCGTGATTTACGGCTCTTCATCCCCCTCTCCTCCTCCTCCTCCTCCTCCTCGGGACTCGGCTCCAGCCTTGCTTACCCCGGTTTCTCAAGGGGTTACCTGAGGCAAAGCAGGGACCGAGCGTTTCACCCCAAAACACGGGAAAGGAGAAGTTTGTCAGGATGACCAGAGTCATGTGAGGGGGTTGGGGGGGTTATCCCGGTCCTGGCTCCGCTGCCCTGCTCCGGATCCGCCCTTGCAGCAGGATGGGTGAGCGGGGCCAGGGGTCCCTCCCCACCTCCCTGCTTTTCCCCTCCCAGAGCATCCACCGTGCAAGGCAACCCCAGGTGTGGCTCTCAGGGAAACCTCAGGTGCATCTCCGGGCTTTTATCCCGGCTGGATTTGGGCACCGTGAGTGGGATGAGCTCCAGGGCTGAGCAGCACCTTCCCACAGGGAATTCCCAGAGCCCCCAGCCAGCTGTGACCCCTCTCACAGGGGTTTTATCAGCCGGGGGTGACTGCAGCCCCCTGAAATCCAGGGAAGAGAGGAGGGGGAGCATCACCCCGGATGGCAGCACCACCACCCCATTCCCTCCCCTCCAGACACCTCCGTGCCCACATCAGCCACCAGCCCCCTCCACCATCCCCAGGGTGCCAAATGTGCTGACCCAGAGCCAAAGTGGAGCCTTTGGGTGCAGGAAGAGGCCCCGACCTCTCCAGTGACGTTGAGCAAGGCCCGGCAGAAACCCCGAAATCCCAAAGTTCTGCTTCTGCAGCGGATTTGCTGCCCGTGGGTGTCAGCCCTGCATTGCACTCCAGGAGCATCAAAGTTTGCTGGAGCCGGATGTTTTCCACCCCCCAAAAGGCGCCAGCAGTGGAGGCTGGAGATTTACAGTCCAGGAAGGGCCATAAAAGAGGGATTTTTGGGAGCACTGGTTTGATCCTGAGCGAGCGATGATGAAATGTCCCAGCGTGTCCTCACCAGCCTGCAAGAGGGGATTGTGCAACTTGTGCATCCCACGTTTCCTCGGCTCTTCCTGGACGCATTCGGAGGTGGAAGGTCAGGTTAATCCAGAGCCTTCTCCCAGCAGGGTGAGGGTTCCTCTCCACGTTGGCTCCCTCATCCCGGCACAGCTCCCCTGGCACGGATCTGGGGCAGGGCATGGCTGTTCCCAGGGGAAAATCAGCTGGGATGGGCTGAAGGTGAGGAGGATGGAACTCTGGGAACTCCAGGAAAAGCTCAGGTTGGGCACTGCTGAGCCTGGAAAGGTGTGGAAGTGCCCAGGGCCAGCTTGGATGGGGTTTGGAGCAGCCTGGGACAGCTCAAGGTGTCCCTGCCCGGGGCAGGGCTGGAGCAGGACGGGGCTTTAAGGTGCCTTCCAACAAAACCATTCCATGATTCCAAATAAATGATGTTTTTCCCTTCTCCAGATGCTGCTGGTGGGTGGGGAGTGTGGTAAAGACACAGAGCAGGGGGCTCCAGAGGGCTTCAATTCCCCCAAAATGCAGGAACTCCCCAAATGCAGGAATTCCCCCATAGCTGCCCGAGCTGGCAGCGACTTCGGGGTTTTTTTTTTGCAGAGTTCCTCATCACCAGTGGCAAGAGGGGAAGTGCCGCCTTCCAGATTTTAGGGCTGTCGGTTCCTCACAGCTGCTGAGCAAAGGATCCCCAAAAAGTGCCCAGAGGCCCCTGGGAATTGGTGGCATCACCCTGGGACCGACAGAGCGGGGTCGGGTTCCTCCCACACCCCACGGGACCTCAGTGCTCCCCAAAATCACCCAGGCTGAGCGAGTTGGATGCTGCAGGGAGGATATTCCCTGGGAAGAAAAAAAAAAAAAAAAAGGAAATTCATGCTTTCCCATGGTTTGTTTTTTTTTTCCAAGGATAAGAAGGGAAGAGCACTTCATGAAGCTCCAAGCAGCCCTCGGGGCTTGGCCTCAAGGGAAGTTGGAGCTGGAGGCTCCAGGAATTATCTGGGATGAGAAACCCCTCAGTGAGGCAGAACCCCAGGTGGGGTTTGCTCCTTAAAATCCTACAGATTTGAGGAACCTGCTGGGTTTTCCTTCCCTTCTGTTGTGTCCTAAGAGTTTCCTGGGTAAAAGAGATGCTGCTCTGGGATGTGCCCAGCTTGGATTTGGTTCCTTCCATCCATTTTATTTTTTTTTTTTTCTTCCTCCTGCTCAGCCTTGGAAAGCTTCTTGGGAGGAAGGATTTAGAGCTGATCTGGCTCCCTTGGAGCCTCGAGCTTCGTTGCTGGGGTTGCTGCTGCCCCATCTCACTTCAGGTCCTGCCAAGGGGGGCACAGAGGGACGGGAGGTGGGGCTCTCTCTCGGCTGCCAGCGTGGGATGCTCGGGAAGGCACATCCAGGGACAGAACACCGCGCCTGTTCCCAGCCCTGGATCGGCAGAGTGGCCACTGCAGCGACCTTTGGATGTTTCTAAATCAAAGACCAAAAAAAAAAAAAAAAACAACAAAAAAGCAGCAGCTTTGGCCCCGTCGCAGCAGGAATCACATTTTTTTTCTCCCTTGGCCTCCGCCAGTTTACGGCATCTCCCAAAAATGAGACTTCTGCTCCACTTGGACAAAGACATTCCTGCCTGGGGCTGCACCCGCGGGGTCAGTGATTAACTCAGTGATTCCCAGCCCCCCTCGGCCCGGCCCGGGAAGTGCAGGAAATGCCTCTGGTCCCACCACCAAAAATGGAAAATCTGGCTTGGGAGGTCCTGGCTCACCCCACAAGCACCTTCTCCTCTCCGGGGATGCTTTTTGGCACCAGGGTGCTCTTCTTTGCTGGGTGGGCTCCCCTGGGCTGTGATTTCCAGGGTCTGTGCTCTGCTGAGGATGGTTTGCAGCTCAGAGGCCTTAAACAGAACCCCTGGAGAACATCACAGAGTTGGGCTTCCTCATCCTCGTGGGTCCCTTCCAGCTCAGGATGTTCAGGAATTCAGCCTGGGCAGGACTGATGTGATGATGAAGCTTTAAAAAAGCAGCTTTTCCACGGTGGGAGCATCTTCCTGTTCAATCTCGCCCTTCCAGAGTGCCAAAGCAGCTCTTCCCCTCCGTTCTTGGTGTAGATCCAGGAGGTAATCCCAGGCCAAGGCCTTTGGGAGCATTGTGGTCCCTTGGGATGGTGGTGCTGAGCCCAGCAATGAAGCTCGAGGAGGCTCCAAGGGAGCCAGATCAGCTCTAAATCCTTCCTCCCAAGAAGTTTGCCAATGCTCAGCAGGGAAAAAAAAAACAAATGGATGGATGAAAGGAACCAAATCCAAGCTGGGCACGTCCCAGAGCAGCGTCTCTTTTACCCAGGAAACCCTTAGGACACAACAGAAGGGAAGGAAAACCCAGCAGGTTCCTCCAATCTGTAGGATTTTAAGTGTGGTTGCTTTAAATGACGGGGAAAGCAGATGAAGGAAACCAAATCCAACCTGGGCACACTCCAAGGGAGAGCATCCCTTTTATCAAAGACAAGCCCCCAAACCCCTCTTAAAACCGTAGGATTTGGAGAGCCTGGATGATTTTTGAAGCACATGTTGGACGAGGAACGAGGACGGGAGAATTCGGGGTGAGGAGGGCTGGGAAATTTGGGGAAGTCGCTGTCAGCCCCACCTCCGGGAGAAATAAACGGATTTCTCGGTGAACCCGGACACGGATGGGGCTCCACGTGCCCATCAGGAGGGAATTAGTCACCGGAGCGTGACTCGGGAAAGGCTTGTGTACACACACACAGGGCACGGAGCATCCCCGGCAGCGGGAAGCAGCTGGAGAGAGGCAGCGCGGAGAGAGATTTTTTTTTTTTTTTTTTTCCCCCCCGCAGGCTGTGGGAGCCGTGGTGCCGGCTGGGAAGCGGCCAAAGGAAAAAAAAAGAAGAAAAAAAATAAAATAAAAAAAAAAATCCCATCCCGCAGCGGAGAATCTCCATCTGCATCTCCTGAATCCGGGCAGGGAGGGGAAAGCCGCGGTGAGGAGCCCTGGGATGGAGGAATTACTCAAAGCTCAGCATCAAGCCCTGGGATGGAGGAATTACTCAAAGCTCAGCATCCAGCCCTGGGATGGGGGAATTACTCAAAGCTCAGCATCAAGCCCTGGGATGGGGGAATTACTCAAAGCTCAGCATCACCCCTGGCGCGGGGAGCTCCTCCCGGGAATTCTGTGCCGGGCTGGGAGCGAGTCCGTCCCCAGGCAGCCGTCCCAGGAGGCGAGAGGTGGCGGATCCTGCCCTGGGACATGCCCTGGGACATGCCCTGGGACATGCCCTGGGACATGCCCTGGGACATGCCCACACAAGCCTCACCCAAGGCGGCCAGGGCAGGAAATTCCAGCCATTCCCCTGCAGCTGCTGCGAGGTTTGTGTTTTATTTTTTTTTTTTTTTTTTTTGGTGGGGGGTGGAAGCTCTGGGGAACCCTCCCGCAGCACCTTCGCCGGAGCTGGGCTTTGATTTGCGAGCTGGGAAAACAGGGAGAGAGAGGGAGCAGCCCTGCCAGATGGAGGCTGCCCAAAAATCCCACCTCGTTTAGGAAAGCGGGAGGAGCTGGGGAGGAGGAAAGAACGGCGGCGGAGAAGAAGGGAGAATTAAAATCTTGGAGGAGCCAGTCCGCCCAAAGGGATCTTCTCCATCAGTCTCTGCGTCTCCGCCGAGGAGCCCAAGTGGGATGCTCCGTGAGGAGCCTCCTCAGCAGGGAGAAAACCTTGGATCTGTCCCCCCATCCCGCGGGGTTCTGTTTGTAAAATGACCTCAAGTGCACATGACTTACACGAGGCATGACATCAGCCCGGGAACACCGCGCAGGAAAAGCTTCTCACCTTGTAAAGGGAATGAAAAGGGGAGTGAAGTCATCAGGGCTTGGCTCAGTGACCCAGGAGCTCAAATCCCGGCTCACCTGCCAGGGAGATCCCAAACCTGCCGGTGCCTGGGTGTTGGTGGGTGGAATAAAAGCTCCATCTCCAAGAAAAAAGGCTGGAGAGCTCGGCAGGATCACCATGGCAGCTCAGGAAAAAAAAAAAAAAATTCCTAGGATTAGGGCATAAAAAAGAGAAAAAGCAGAGATTCCAGAGGAACAGCGAGGATTTCCTTTCTGATCCTTGCTCCGGACTAAACCCACCCGGAGCAGGGGCACGGACCCCGCTGTGCCCCATCCTGCCGGGGCACCCCAGGTTCGGTCTGGGCTTTACCTCGGGTCAGGAATCCAACTCCATCCCGCTCCGCCTGGATCCCCTGGAGCTGTGGGCGGGGGGTGACACCGACACCCAGCACCGGCTGCTGCTGCTGCTCCTGCCCTGCTGACATCCCCTGTCCTGCTGACATCCCCTGTCCTGGTGACATCCCCTGTCCTGCTGACATCCCCTGCCCTGCTGACATCCCCTGCCCTGGTGACATCCCCTCTCCTGCCGCCTCTGCCACGCCAGGGAAATGGGGACCAGGAGAAGCCCCCAGGACCGAGCTGGAATTACCCAGAGCTGGATCAAGGTGGAGCTGTCCAGGTGTCCTGGACTGAGCTGGAGCTGTCCAGGTGTCCTGGACCGAGCTGGAATTATTACCCAGAGCTGGATCAAGGTGGAGCTGTCCAGTCCCTGCAGCCTCTGCCTGTCCCGGGTCACTCCGGATCCCTGCCGGGGTCATCCCCTCCCTTTTTCCCGGATCCAGCCGGAGCTGCGCAGGGCTGGGTGACACCCTCGGCTGTCCCCGGGGTGACACCGAGCACAAATTGCCCGGCTGGCAGCACCATCTGCTGGCACCAGCCCTCCCAGTTTGCTCCCAGTCAGGACCAGTGGCAGCAGCGAAGGGAGAAGCCTTAAAGCCGCCAGCACAGCGTTGTTTTTTTTTCCACCCCTGGAGGGGTGTAGAGGTGTGGATGTGGCACTTGGGGGGGGACACGATTTAGGTTTGTGCCTGCCACCTTTTGATTTTCGGGAATTTCTTTCCCAGGCATAACCTTTGTAAACGAAGGACGTGGATTTTTTTTTTAAACTTATCCTGTTTTCTACATTCCCTTCTCAAGGAGGGGCTTTGCTTGGTGACCCCTGGATGTGACCAAGGGGTCCAAGGATCCCACCTCTCAGGTGGGCTCACTGTAAAAAGGTGTAAAGACAGGTGCTGGGAGAATAAACTCGGGATTTTGAATCCTCAGCCTTCTGTGAGTTTGCCTCCCCATTTCGTGCCCTGCAGCGACAAACCACCACCTTTAAAAACCCCGCCAGGGCGACAGCACACTCGGCAGTCAGAGTTAAACTCTTTTTTTTTTATTATTTTTTTTATTATTTCCTTTTTTTTTTTTTTTTCCAAACAGGGTTTTTTTTGGATTCCTCACGTTACAAAGCCCAGTCCGGCAGTAGAAAGCTGGGACCCTGAGCCCCGCAGCCCCTCCGGGGATGGTTGGGATTTACAAGGCACTGCAAGAACACACGGAGACAAAGAGAAACCCCCCAGGGGGAGGTTTGGGATTGGGATTGGGGGGCTCCAAGAGTCCTGACAAACACGAGGTGACACCTGAGACACCCGGTGGCTTCACAAGGGACAGGGGCGGGGAGGAGCCCAGGGCTGAGCCAGGCTGGACAAACAAACACCTGGCCCCAAAAAAAGGAGGAGACAGCAAAAAAACCTCTCGGGGATGGGGGCAAACCAACAAAAAGTGAGGCTGGAAGAGCCAATCTGCTCCCTCTGTGTGCGTGTCAGCAAACAGCACAGGCTCTGAGGAGCACCCATGGGTGCTAACGGGGATTTTCCCACCAACTCAAGGCTTTCCAGCCCAATTTTTTTTTTTTTTTTGCCCATTTTTTTTTCCCCCCACCCACAGGCCAGGCAAATCCACATCCACATCATCCCCATCATCATCATCATCAGCATCCCCGCTTCCCCAAAGGTGAGCCCAGCACAGGACAAGGCACTCCCTGATCAGCAAAGTAAACATTTCTGGTTGAAGAGGCTGCTGCAGCCAAAAAAACCTGAATGGGCTGGGGTGGGGGGTGTTGAAGTCCCTCAGAATTTATTTTTTTTCCTGTGAGGGCAGTGAAAGTTTCATCATTTCCCATCTCCAATTCTCCAATTCCTACTGGTGGGGAGGGCGTTTTCCTTCCCTGCTCTGTCTCACAGAACAAACAATGGAGCCAGAAGCAGGAGCCAGGTTTCAGTGAATAAATTCCTCGAGGAATTAAATTAACAACGCCCCTCAGCTCTGGAGATGTGGGCAGAAAAATCCCTTTCAGCCCATAAGACACTCATCAGATGGGAATACAAGTTGGGGGGTTTTTTTGCCTTTTTTTTTTGCTTTTTTTTTATGAAAAAGTGCACTTTATCCTGCAAAAAATTTAAAAAAAAGAGGGATTCTGGTGCCAAAATAACAAATCCACCTAGATCAAGATGAGTATTTATGGTGTCAGCAAAGGGGGGGTGTGGGGGGTGTTTGTCCAAGTCAATAACTTCAGAAAGAGCCTTTGCAACTCTGAAATTCCTATAGTTCATAAAATAAAATAAAATAAAATAAAATAAAATAAAATAAAATAAAATAAAATAAAATAAAATAAAATAATTAAAATATTGTTGGATAAGGTATTAAAGACAAAAAGAAACAACTTCTCACCAACAAAGGAATGATCCTACAGGGATAAGGAGCCGAACTAATCACAAAAAAAAACCCCAAACCAACCCAAAAAACCCCCCAAACTTGCGTCAAAGCACGAAGATTCCAACAAAACATTAAATAGAATAAATTACTAATCAGGAAATCTGACAAGTGCTACCTTGGAATTCGATGGGAATGACAAATTATTTCACTTGCAGGTGAATTCCTCTGAGTTAGGAAGGCCTGGAGAGTGAACAGAGAAGGAATTTCCTTGGGTCTATCCAAAAAAAAAATATAAAAATGAAATGAAATAAAATAAAATTCTTCCTGCTCGGGCGCCCTCAGCAGAGTCCTTGCAGCTGCAAAGTCTTTGTCCCATCTCAGGGGTTACAAGGAGTGGTTTTGTCCTGTTCACCAGACCTCTCCTGGCAAGAACTCTCTGAATTCTCTCTCTCACTGAGAGTTACCACAGCAGAGCCGCTGGGCACCAGGGGGATGGGAACCACGGGGGTCCCAAAATCCTCTCTGAGACGTCGTTTCACAGAGATTTTGGTGTCTGTCTGTTCAAATTACAGATTCCTCCCTTCACACGGCCTCTCCAGCAGTTCCCAGCTTTGTGTCTGCTCCTGCTTCAGCTCCAGGTGGGGTTTTTTGTCTTTTTTATTTCGTTGTTTTGGGTTTTTTTGTGGGTTTTGTGTGTTGTTTTTTTTTTTTTTTCTGGAGTCTCAAAATTTGGCAGCAAAACCCTGGCAAGCCCAGGACCGGCATCACCCACCTGCTGAGATCCTGCAGGCATCCTTCCCCTCCCAAAAAAAAAAACAGAATTCCTGGGAAATCTCCCAGCATCATCATCATCAGCAGCACTTCTGCACCCTGAACAGCGAGGAAAAGCCCAGAGCCCTCACTCCAGACCCAATTCCTCAGTAATTCCTCTGGTTTCCATCAGTTTTCCATCACTGGGATTGGGTGGAGGATCTGCAGTTTGATTTTTCCAGGCTGTCACACCCTCCTTGCATTTTTTTTTTTAATGCCTTCCACTCCATCCAGGTGGGATTGGGATCTCAGTTAAAGGTTTTTTACTCTCCTAAGCCGGGAGGCAGAGGGAAAAAAAAAAAGTTGCAAATTTCTCCAGCTTCAGCTTAAAAAACCCAGCAGGGAGCAGCAGGATGGGAGATGTGCCCTGGGGGAAAGTGGCTCTCAGCAAAGCTCTTGAGCCACTCCTGGTTGGGTTCAGATGAGTTTGAACCTTGAGGTGTTTGGTAGGCGAGGTCCACGCTTGATTTGAGGGAGGGAGGAGGCCAAGAGAGAGGCAGGAAGAGGAGATTTGGAAAGATTTAGGAGTCAGGCTCCAAAAAAAAAACCAACAATAAAAACCCCCAAAAAACCAAAACCAAAAAAAACCCCAAAAAAACCCAAAAAAAACCAAAAAACAAAACAAAACAAAACAAAACCCACAAAAAAACCCGACAAACAAAAAAGCAAAACAAAAAACAACCAAAAAAACCCCCCCAAAAAACCAAAAAAACCCAAAGAAAACCAAAAAAAAACCAAAACAACACAACCAAAAAACCCAAAAAACCCAAAAAAAACCAAACAAAAAAAACCAAACCAAACCAAACCAAACCAAACCAAACAAAAAAAACCCCAAAAACAAAAAAACCCAAAAAAAAAACAAAAAACCCCCCAAAATTTGGGTTCCAAAAGGAACCCCAAGCACATCCCTTCTACTGCAGCTGGGGATGTTTGGAGGACCTGGAGTGAGGGCTCAGGGCCCAAAATTCGTTTTCCACCCCAGCAAAAGCTCCTGATGGCCACCAAACTCTGCTCTCCGAGGCTGTCCCAGCATCCCAGCTCCAGCTGTGCTTCCACATCAGCACCTCCAGTTTGGGCCAAGAGAGGGGGGGAAAACAAACCCCAAAAAAAAGAAAGGAAAGCAAATGTTCCAACTGAGGAATCAGCCACGAGAGGGCTGGGAGAGCAATTCTTGCACCCGAAGGCAGAGTCCAGGTTGGGGAACCCATTCCCTGGAAGCTCCCAGCTCCAGGGAGGAGGAGGAGGAGGAGGAGGAGGAGCTGCAGGTGTTTTAGAGCCAGAGATTGTGAATCCTTTGCTGCCCAGGCTGAAACTCATAGACTCGATTTAAAAAAAAAAAAAAAAAAAAAAAAGTTGATTTCTAGAAGCGGAATTTGTGGAATTTTCCTTTTTTTTTTCTTTTTTTTTTTTTTTGTGTGTATGTGGGTTGTTTGTTTTTTTTTTTTAAGTCTCTAATTCTGGCTCCAGAACCATTTTTTTTTTGTCATCACTGTTTGTTTTGTTTGCTTGTTGGGTTTTTGTTTTTTTTTTAAATTTTTCCCCTCCGACACTTGGGCAGCAGGAAGGGAAAACTCTGGAAGTGCAATACTTGGAGAGCTCCTGGGGCAGCGGGCTCAGTGTTCGTGCTGGCAGTTGATTTTGTCCTCGGGGTGCTCCAGCAGATGCAGCATCTCCTCGATGATGGCCTGCAGGGCCCGGCCCAGCTGCTCTGCAGAGTAAGGCTTGCCCAGGGGGGGCACGTGGACAAACGCCGACCGGCCCCGGCTCTGGTACAGCGAGGTGTAGTAGGTGAAGTCACACAGGTACCTGGAACACAAAAAACAAAAAAATAAAACAAACAAGAGGAGGTTCAGGCAAAAATAAAATAAAATAAAATAAAATAAAAATAGAATAGAATAGAATAGAATAGAATAAAATAAAATAAAATAAAATAAAATAAAATAAAAATAGAATAGGATAAAATAAAATAAAATAGGATAAAATAAAATAAAATAAAATAAAATAAAATAAAAATAAAATAGGATAAAATAAAATAAAAATAGAATAGGATAAAATAAAACAAATTTTAAAAAAATGAAATTAAAAAATACAAAAATAAAATAAAAATTAAAATAAAATAAAATAGAATAGAATAAAATAAAATAAAAATAGAATAGGATAAAATAAAATAAAATAGGATAAAATAAAATAAAATAATAAAATAGGATAAAATAAAAATAGAATAGGATAAAATAAAATAAAATAAAAACAGAATAGAATAAAATAAAAAAAATTAAAAAATAAAATAAAATAACAAAGATAAAACCGGATAAAAGGAGCTGGAGGTTCAAGCACGGCGGGATTTAGGGGAGGGATTTGGGATGGAGGGACAGGGCACAGGGAATGGCTCCAAACTGGCAAAGGGGAATCTGGTGAGACATTGAGAAGGAATTCCTGCCTGTGAGGGTGGTGAGAGGCCTGGAACTCCCAGAGCAGCCACATCCCTGGAAGAGCCCAAGGCTGGAAAATCAAAACTCCAGGGAAACCCTGGAGCTCCAAAAGAGAGCTGGAGAGGGATTTGGGATGAGGGACAGGACACAGGGAATGGCTCCAAACTGGCAAAGGTGGGACATTGGGAAGGAATTCCTGCCCGTGAGGGCGATGAGGGCGCTGCAACTCCCAGAGCAGCCGCGGCCTCTCCAAACCCTTGGAAGCACCCAAGGCTGGAAAATCAAAACTGCAGAGAAACCTTGGAGCTCCAAAGGGGCTCCAGGAGAGCTGGGGAGGGATTTGGGATGAGGGATAGGACATGGGGAACAGCTCCAAAGTGGGAAAGGTGGGACATTGGGAAGGAATTCCTGCCTGTGAGGGCGATGAGGGTGCTAGGCTGGAATTCCCAGAGCAGAGGCTCCAGGAGAGCTGGAGAGGGATTTGGGATGAGGGACAGGACACGGGGAACAGCTCCAAACTGTGAAAGGTGGGATATTGAGAAGGAATTCCTGCCTGTGAGGGCAACAAGGGCGCTGCAACTCCCAGAACAGCTGCGGCCTCTCCAATCCCTTGGAAGCACCCAAGGCTGGAAAATCAAAGGTGCAGAGAAACCTTGGAGCTCCAAAGGGGCTCCAGGAGAGCTGGGGAGGGATTTGGGATGAGGAATAGGACACAGAAAATGGCTGCAAATGGAATCTGGTGGGACATTGGGAAGGAATTCCTGCCCGTGAGGGTGATGAGGGAGCTGGGCTGGAATTCCCAGAACAGCCGCAGCCTCTCCAATCCATTGGAAGCGCCCAAGGCTGGAAAATCAAAGCTCCAGAGAAACCCTGGAGCTCCAAAGGAGAGCTGGAGAGGGATTTGGGATGAGGAATAGGACACAGGAATCTGGTGGGACATTGGGAAGGAATTCCTGCCCGTGAGGGTGGTGAGGGCTGGAACTCCCAGAGCAGCTGCGGCCTCTCCAATCCCAAACCCAGGCTGGGCCCAACCGAGGCATTCAAGGCCAAAAAAAACCCTAAAAAAAACCCCCAAAAAACCACCCTCAGGGTGCCCCCCTGGGCAGCGGGTGGGTCACCTGCCGGCGTCCTTGGAGATGGTGACGGTGACGTCCAGGCCCAGGGCGGAGACGCGGCGGCAGACGGCGTCCATGTCGATGAGGGAGTCGATGCTCTCGGGGCCGCCCTCCACGCAGCACTGCGAGCCCGGGCAGAAGCGGCAGTTGTCCAGCCCTTTGTAGCCCACGTTGTGGCCACACTTCTCCAGGGTGACCGTGGTGGCCATGCCCGACACGCCCACGTGGACAACCAGCTGGGAAAGAAAAAAAAAGGGGGAGAAGGTGGGGTTGGATGTGGATGTGGAGTGGGGAAATCCTGAGGGAAAAAAAAAAAAAACAAACAAAAAAACGAAAAATTCCACCCCAAAAAATCCATAAAATCCCCCCAAAAATCCATAAAATAATAAAAAAAATTTCCAAAACTACAAAAAAAACCCCCAAAAAACCGAAAAATTCCCCCCCCAAAAATCCATAAAATCCCCCCAAAAAATCCATAAAAAAATTTCAAAAAAATAAAAAAAAATTCCAAAAAACCAAAAAAAAAATCCAAAAAACCGAAAAATTCCCCCCGCCAAAATCCATAAAATCCCCCCAAAAATCCATAAAATAAAATAAAAAAAATTCAAAAAAAATCCAAAAAAAATTCAAAAAAATCAAAAAAAAACCTCCAAAAAACCAAAAAAATTATATTAAAAAAAATATTATACTAAATGTCCTTATTTATATGCGTGTCTTTTATTTGTATGTTTTTGTTATTCATATATTTATATATATTGTTATATATTATTATATTATTGTATATCATTATATTATATAAATTATAATTAGACATAATATATATGTAATTATTATAATATATAATATAAAATATAATATAATAGATATTTTATATATTATGTATAAAATATTATATATTACATATATTATATAATATATATGATATTATATTATATATAAAATATATAATATATAGTATAAAGTATATAATATATTGATATATTATTATGAAATAGTAATAATTGTTTCGCATTCCTTTCTGGAGGAGGAGAGAATTGACGGGCTGTTGGGTTGCCCAGAGTGGTTGGAGAGGACAATTTCCATCCTGCAATCCACGGCCACTGCTGGAATTCCACAAATGTCAAGGTCTGTAAATGAACGGCCCCTTTTCTGCCTGGTGAGAGCGTCGCTCATTTTTGTCACATTCTTGTGACAGATGGGGACTGAGGATGTCCAAGTCTTCAGGTTCAAAGGACAGGTGAGGAGCCCACCTGTCCCAGGCACCTGCTGGGGGTCAGCGATGTCCCTGCCAGAGCACCTTGAATGGTTCTGCCAACTCCTTCTGGAACTGGCCAAGCGCCCACTGGCACCCCAGCCAGACACCTGGAGAAGGGTTTTCCTAGGAAATGCACAGGATACTCAAATCTGATCCACCCAGACGTTTGTTTTGGCAACTTTGCACTCCCAAACTCCCAACCGCTTGTCCAAACTGCCAGCCCCAGCTCTCTTGGGGATGGTCACTTTTAGGGACTGGAGGCCTGGTGACATTCTTGTCCCTGGTGACATTCCCGTCCCTGGTGGCATTCTTGTCCCTGGTGACATTCCTGTCCCTGGTGACACTCTTGTCCCTGGTGACATTCCTGTTCCTGGTGACATTCCCGTCCCTGGTGGCATTCCCGTCCCTGGTGGCATTCTTGTCCCTGGTGACATTCCTGTCCCTGGTGACACTCTTGTCCCTGGTGACATTCCTGTCCCTGGTGACATTCCTGTCCCTGGTGACATTCTTGTCCCTGGTGGCATTCCTGTCCCTGGTGACATTCTTGTCCCTGGTGGCATTCCTGTGTCTGGTGACATTCCTGTCCCTGGTGACATTCCTGTGTCTGGTGGCATTCTTGTCCCTGGTGACATTCCTGTCCCTGGTGACATTCCCGTCCCTGGTGACATTCTTGTCCCTGGTGACATTCCTGTCCCTGGTGACATTCCCATCCCTGGTGACATTCCTGTCCATGGTGACATTCCTATCCCTGGTGACATTCCTGTCCCTGGTGACATTCCTGTCCCTGGTGACATTCCCATCCCTGGTGACATTCCTGTCCATGGTGACATTCCTATCCCTGGTGACATTCCTGTTCCTGGTGACACTCCTGTCCCTGGTGACATTCCCGTCCCTGGTGACATTCCTGTGTCTGGTGACATTCCTGTCCCTGGTGACATTCCTATTCCTGGTGACATTCCTATGTCTGGTGACATTCCTGTCCCTGGTGACATTCCTATTCCTGGTGACATTCCTGTTCCTGGTGACATTCCTGTCCTTGGTGACATTCTTGTCCCTGGTGACATTCTTGTCCCTGGTGACATTCCTGTCACTGCCCTCGTGAAATCAGGGTTTGGGTTCTGGGTTTGGCCGCTCAGTCCAAGGCTGGGCTCGGTGCCCTTTGAGCATTTTCCAGCCCCGGTGATCCTGTGGCAGGTTCTGAGCTTCTCCCCAGCCCAAACCCCTCTGGGATTCCCAGTGAGCCCTTGCAGGGATTCCCCAATGACGAGGCAATCCCACCCTGGGCTCAGCACCGCACAATTCCTCTCCTTTCACCCCCTTTCCCGACCTAAATTGTGATTTAATCAGGATAAAAAAAAGGAGCCTTGGCACCTCCACAGCTGCTGGAGGAGCCCAGGTGGCACAGACACACCAGGAGCTGTCTAGACAGCCCTCTGCAGTGGCCCCTTCACACCCACTGCTCCCGGGGAACTGCAGCACTCCCAGCTGTAAAAACCCTACAAATTCACATCTTCTCACCACAAAAGAGGAGAAAAAAAAAAAAAATCCAGCCAGGGACTGCCAGGCTGAAGGAATACATTTAAATTAAAAAAAAAAAATACTTCACAGGGTGCCCACTGCAGATTGCAAGCCTTTGCTGGGTGGGTGTTTCTCTCCTCCCTTTACTCACTCACTTGGGGACTGTGCTTCTTCCACAAGGCAGGGATGAGTCTCTGCACGGTCTGGTACTCAACAGGGACCTCGTAGACGTGCAGATCCACGTCATCCCTCAGCCCCAGCTTCTCCAGCTCCTAAAATAAAATAAAAAACACACCAGGAAAGCAAAAAAACTGAGATGGTCAGACAGGAGAGGAGCAGAGGATTTAAAACACTGAGATGGTCAGACTGGAGAGGAGCAGAGGATTTAAAAAAACTGAGATGGTCAGACAGGAGAGGAGCAGAGGATTTAAAAAACTGAGATGGTCAGACAGGAGAGGAGCAGAGGATTTAAAAAAACTGAGATGGTCAGACAGGAGAGGAGCAGAGGATTTAAAAAACTGAGATGGTCAGACAGGAGAGGAGCAGAGGATTTCAAAAACTGAGATGGTCAGACAAGAGAGGAGCAGAGGATTTAAAAAAACTGAGATGGTCAGACAGGAGAGGAGCAGAGGATTTAAAAAACTGAGATGGTTCAGACAGGAGAGGAGCAGAGGATTTACTCCTGGAAGGTTTAATGGCAGAGAGAGGGGCTAATACCAGTTTACACCTGGTTGTAGAAACTTGTAAACAGCACCTGGAAAGGGTTTACAGCAACCACTGTAAAAAAAAAACCAACAAAAAAAAACCAAAACCAACAAACCCATAATGAGAACAACAAAGGCATCTCCCCACCTGTGTGAAGAGTTTTTTGTCTGGCTCTGATGTGTGTGTGACAAAGAAATCAACATTTAACTGACAATAGCTCTCAGCAGCACCCACAGCTCCCAAGGAAACCTTGGCTCTGTTATTTATAGAGGGAGAGAGTCCCTCAATTTTGCATTTATTTCCAATTTATTTCCAGATAAAGAGCTCTCAAGGGCTGGGCGACAGCACTGGTGGTGATCCAAGGAACCCAGTAAATGATTTCTCCCTCTCTGGACATGAAAACATCCCAAAGATCCCAGCAATAGACGGAGCCAATTCCCTTCAGACCTTTTAAAACACAAGGTGTCAGTTCAATTCCTTGCAAAAAGGTATTTTGTTTTTTTTTTTTTGGTTTTTTTTTTTTTTTTTATCTCCCCCAGTATTTCTGACTGGAAAGCACTGTCTGATCCCAAAACTGGGACTACACACAGGTTCTGGATGCTGCTCCCTTGCTCTCCCCAGTCAGGCTCCAGTTGGAGCTTTGCTCCTCTGGCACTTCGCAGAGCCATCAACCCCAAAGCTGCCAGAACTCAAGGGAACGCCCTGAAGCCTCTGGGGAGGGGGAAAAAAAAAAAAAACCAAAGAAAAAAAAAGAAAAAAAAAAAAAAAAAGAAAAAAAGAAAAAAAGAAAAAAAAAGAAAAAAAAGAAAAAAAAGAAAAAAAGAAAAGAAAAGAAGAAAAGAAGAAAAGAGGGAAAGAGGGAAAGAGGGAAAGAGGGAAAGAGGGAAAGAAGGAAAGAAGGAAAGAGGGAAAGAGGGAAAGAGGGAAAGAGGGAAAGAGGGAAAGAGGGAAAGAGGGAAAGAAGGAAAGAAAGGAAAGAAAGGAAAGAAAGGAAAGAAAGGAAAGAAAGGAAAGAAAGGAAAGAAAGGAAAGAAAGGAAAGAAAGGAAAGAAAGGAAAGAAAGGAAAAAAGAAAAAAAGAAAAAAAGGAAAAAAGAAAAAAAGAAAAAAAGAAAAAAAAGAAAAAAAAAAAGAAAAAAAGAAAAAAAGGATTCTTAAACAAAACCATCAGCAGCTGAACCTAAACTTTGGGGCCAGGTAACACCAGGAATCATTTTTCCAGTGGGAGAAGAGAGCTTGGCCATCACATTTAGGGAATTCCTGCAGCACCTCACCCTGATCAAGCTTTCCTCTTGTCACCCAATGTCTAACAGAGCCACTCTCATGGATCTGAGGTAGGAACAGGTAAAGAGCCATCAAACTATCAAAGGAACATCTCCAAACATCCCTGAATTTCTCTCTGTCCCAGGTTTGGATTCGGTGACCCGAGCCAGGAGCTCTTTGAAGCAATCCTCAGGTTTTATTCTCCTCCTTTGCAAGCTTCAGGCCAAGGAGTGCAGATCAGCTGTTTTCACTCTCCAGCCTTGTCATTCCCCCCAGGTTAAAAATTAAAAATTAAAGACACTTGAAAGGAGAAGACAAGTTGAGGTTTGAGGCCTCCCCCCATTCAAACGTGTCTTGCTATCGTTTTTCTGTGTTTTTTACCAGCATGAGTGGTTTTCCAGAAAAAAAACACAACAAAAAAACAACAAAACCACCTCTCACATGTGTACGGCCAAACCACGGCGATGTAACAAGATTTAAGATAACTAAAACAGCCAGGAAAGGCCAAAGTGACACTTTTTTTTCAACAGAGCAGCAGATATGAGCAACGATGATAAATCACCAGCTCTGGCTCCCAGGGCAAGGCTGATATTAAAGCCTGGCTGTATTGATCAGCGTCTGGCACGCTCAGACATTCATTACCAGAGATGGATGGATGGAGAGGGATGGTTTTCCTCACAGCTCCCTCCTGCACCCATCTGCCTTCAAAAAAAAAACCTCCCCTGCTTCACCTGGAGCCTCGATAAAAAAAAGTGAAGGAGTTTATAAATGAGTGTGTCCAAACAGCAGCCAGCCTCTTTTGGGAGGAGGATGAACACTCCCAAGGCTCTTTTGGGAGGAGGATGAACACTCCCAAGCATCTTTTGGGAGGAGGATGAACACTCCCAAACCTCTTTTGGGAGGAGAAACACTCCCAAACCTCTTTTGGGAGGAGAAACACTCCCAAGCATCTTTTGGGAGGAGGATGAACACTCCCAAGCCTCTTTTGGGAGGAGGATGGACACTCCCAAGCCTCTTCTGGGAGGAGGAGAAACACTCCCAAGCCTCTTTTGGGAGGAGGAGAAACACTCCCAAGCCTCTTTTGGGAGGAGAAACACTCCTAAGCATCTTTTGGGAGGAGAAACACTCCCAAGCATCTTTTGGGAGGAGGATGAACACTCCCAAGCATCTTTTGGGAGGAGGAGAAACACTCCCAAGGCTCTTTTGGGAGGAGAAACACTCCTAAGCATCTTTTGGGAGGAGAAACACTCCCAAGCATCTTTTGGGAGGAGGAGAAACACTCCCAAGCATCTTTTGGGAGGAGAAACACTCCCAAGTCTCTTTTGGGAGGAGGAGAAACACTCCCAAGGCTCTTTTGGGAGGAGAAACACTCCTAAGGCTCTTTTGGGAGGAGGATGGACACTCCCAAGCATCTTTTGGGAGGAGGAGAAACACTCCCAAGCATCTTTTGGGAGGAGGAGAAACACTCCCAAGCATCTTTTGGGAGGAGAAACACTCCCAAACCTCTTTTGGGAGGAGGATGAACACTCCTGAGCATCTTTTGGGAGGAGAAACACTCCCAAGCATCTTTTGGGAGGAGGATGAACACTCCTGAACCTCTTTTGGGAGGAGGATGAACGCTCCTTAGCAGTGTTAACACTGCTGGGAAGTGATGCTCCTGAGGATGCAGGACTGGGAAGGGGAACAGCTCCCAGGGATGGGATTTGATGGTGGGAAGTTTTGGCTGGGTGAAAACAAAACCCTTCCCCACCTCCCTCCTTTAACTCCACCAAGCCACCACCCCTTCCTTTTTTAACCAACCCCATAATGAAGATGTTTGTAACCTTCCCCCCCCTCCAAAAAAAACCTCCCCAAACAAGTTCTGTCCCCCCTCCCCTCCTCACTAAACCCCATCCACCTGACAAACAGAGCAGGCTGAACATGTGTGACCGATTCCCTGACCCCTCCACAATGCTGCTCTTTGTCAGCCTCTAATATCCTTATCAGGTCTGTCTAGACACCCTGACAGCAATTGTCCTTCCTAATGTCAAAATGCACTCTGACCTCTCCTCCTCCTCCTCCTCCTCCTCAGCCAGCAGCACTTTGTGTCTGGGGAGGAGGAGGAGGAGGGGGATGAAGGAGCCCAGCAGCTCCACAGGTCACACCTGTGTCCACACCTAAGCAGGGAGAGCAGAAAAAAAAACAGCTGAGGGGAAAAAAAAAAAAAGCTCATTTTTAGTGATTTCTTCTTGGGAAATCCCTCCCCGGCGCAAGCTTAAAAAAATTAAAAAATTTAATGGGCCTCCCCCCCGGCCCGTTTAAAAAAAAATATAAAAAATTTAAAATGAAAAAAAAAAAATCCTGAAGCGAAACGCCAAAGTGATGGAAAACCCAAAGCAGCAAACCCAAATTAACACAGGGAGAGTGGGTTTTTTTTTTACTGCAAAGCTTAAAATAAAGCAGAAAGGAGTTTTTTTCCTTCCCGCTGGTTTTATAGGGAAAGCTCTCCCCCGTGAGAGTGAAAACCTAAACATTTCATTGAGGGGTTTTAGTTTGGTTTTTTTTTTTTTTTTTTGGGTAAAATTTTGAAACTTTTCCTTTTGCTGACGCCGCTATTTAAGGCACCCAACATGTAAAAAAATCAGTCAGCTTGCAAAACCAGACAGAAATTCCCTGCACTTCCAAGGAAAAAAAAAAACAAAAAACAAAACCTCACACCGTGCCCATCTCCTGTGGGGAGAAGCCAAATAAAACCCTGGGGAGAGAGGGGAGGTGGTGGGGAGAGAAAAAAAAGACAAAAAAAAGAGAAGCAAATTTTTATCCTGGGGATGCAGCAGACCATCAAAAAACCATCACAAACCAGAAACTAAACTAGCTCGAGCCCTAGAAAAGGGATGGTGGGGGAAAGGATTTCCAAAGATTTGTTTAATTGATTTTTTTTTTTTTTTTACCCCTCTCTCTTCTATTAAAATGCAGATCACACCGTCTGGGGTTCGGGGACTCAGACACGCCTTTGTGTCCACCCCGCTCCATGAAGTCCCCGTCTGAAACTCGCACAATGCCCACCTCAAAGACATGCTGTTCCTTTTTTTTTCTGTTGTTTTTCTTTTTTTTTTTTCTTTTTTTTTTTGTCTGGGCCTCTCTCGGGGCTGAGACAGGGGAAGGGGAAGGCAAATCCTCCCCGCTGCTGCTGCTGCTGCTGCTGCTGCTGCTGCTGCCTCCCAGCCCGATGTTTTCAGTCATAAATAATCTGCTGGGGATGGTAACGGGACCCCGCAGCCTCTCCAAGGTGGCTCTGGTTTGTACTCAGAACAGCCCCAGCTCTGGGTTTTGTACACTCAAAACACCCCAAATCGGAGTTTTATCCACTCAAAACATCCCCAAATCGGAGTTTTATCCACTCAAAACATCCCACCTCTGTTTTATCCATTGAAAATACCCCAACTCTGAGTTTTAGCCACTCAAAACAACCCAAATCTGAGTTTTATCCACTCAAGACATTCCCCGACTGTTTTATCCACTCAAAACACCCCCAAATCTGAGTTTTACCCACTCAAAACATCCCCAGCTCTGTTTTATCCACTCAAAACACCCCAACTCTGAGTTTTAGCCACTAAAAACACCCCCAAATCGGAGTTTTAGCCACTCAAAACACCCCAAATCGGAGTTTTATACACTCAAAACATCCCACCTCGGTTTTATCCATTGAAAATACCCCAAACTCTGAGTTTTACCCATTCAAAACAACCCAAATCTGAGTCTTATCCACTCAAGACATCCCAAATCTGAGTTTTACCCACTCAAAACATCCCCAGCTCTGTTTTATCCATTGAAAACACCCCAATTCTGGGTTTCATCCACTCAAAACATCCCAACTCTGAGTTTTATCCACTCAAAACAACCCAAATCTGAGTTTTACCCACTCAAAACATTCCCAGCTCTGGGTTTTATCCACTCAAAACACCCCCAAATCGGAGTTTTATACACTCAAAACACCCCCAGCTCTGTTTTATCCATTGAAAATACCCCAACTCTGAGTTTTACCCATTCAAAACATCCCAAATCTGAGTTTTATCCACAAAACATCCCTAACTCTGAGTCCTATCCACTCAAGACATCCCAAATCTGAGTTTTACCCACTCAAAACATCCCCAGCTCTGTTTTATCCACTCAAAACATCCCAACTCTGAGTTTTACCCACTCAAAACATCCCCAACTCTGTTTTAACCATTCAAAACACCCTAACTCTGAGTTTTACCCACTCAAAACACCCCAAATCTGAGTTTTACCCACCCAAAGCACCCCCAACTCTGAATTTTACCCACTCAAAACATCCCCTCAAAATACTAAAAATGGATTTTAAATGGAGGGGATGACTTCCTCCATCAGCCACAGAGCTGAGCAGCCACCAGTGCCTCGAGCTGCTTCTCTTTGGGTTTGTTTTGTTGTTTTGTTTTTTTTTTTAAGCAGCATCACAACACCCACCACTCCTCCTGCTCCAAAAAAACACCCTTTTGTCTGTCTCCTCTAAAAGAAAATAAAAGCAGCTGTTGACAATACACCACACCAGCAAGAGCAAACCAAATCAGGGAGCCTCGCTTGTGATTTTTTAGGAATATCCTGTATTTTTTTCCCCCTCCTCCATCCAAAACCTGCATATTCCCCCCCAAAACCACCCAAACTTAAAATATATCCACTCCCAAAAAAAAGCTGTTGGAGGCACAGGTTTTTTTGTCTTCTCCTACCAGCCAGCTGGACATTAGTTGGCTGTAATTGATTAGAGTTTTGTGATTTAATTTAAAAGCATTCGAAAGGAGATATTAATCTCAGAGCCCTGAAGGGGGGGGAGAGAGACGTGGTGGGGAGAAAAATAAGATTTAATTCCCTGGGCAACTGTACTAAAAGGTACCAGGGAATTCCCAGGAGCTTTGCCACAAACCCCATCCAGAAGTGACAAAGAAGGAAAGAAGTGGGATAACGTGGTGGCAGCATCCCTGCAAAAAGTAAAAAATAAAAAAAAAATAAAATAAAAATCCTTAATTCCATCAAAAAAGAGCTTAATTCCTTCTTCTTGCCTCCTCTGTGGGATGTCAGCCTGACACAGATGAGCTCCTGGGCACAGGGGTGGGGTTTTTTGGGGTGTCCTGTGCACGGCCAGGAGGAGTCAGGCTGGTTTGATTCCCCTCCTGGGATATCCCAGGATTTCAGGGATGTGCCCAGGCAAGATGCAGAGCTTACAAGTGGCACGAATTTGGATTTTCCTGAGCAGGAAAAAAAAAAACAAAACATTTCCCCAGAAACTCTCCTGGTCCCAACAGCCAGGCGATCAGGGGTGGGGAGAACAGAAAGGATGATCCAGGGGTGGGGGAGAGAAAAAGAGGCAGCTCTGCCTTGGAATGGAGATTCCTGAGGCTCAGACAGCTCCACAAAACCAGCAGCTGGAAACCTCCCCTCAGGGCTGAGGTTGGGTTTAAAGGTGAACCAACTGGCCCAGCTTCAAGTCAGGGCTGAGAGGAAAAACATCCAAATTCCTTCGGGTTGGTTTGGTTTGGGTTTTGTTTTGAATTCTCCAGGGCAGGGGAAGATTCCACTTTAAAACCCCACTTTAAACCCCCACTTTAAAACCATCCCAAAGCTGGGAATTCCTTACTTGCCTCGGCCACAGGAACTCAATCCCATTAAACTCCAGCAGCTCAGGGATTGTTTCCCGAGCAGGGAATCAAACATTATCCAGCTGACCATCTGGAGATCCCTTAATAAACCGGGGGGAGAAGTTGCAAAGTGATATAAAAAAAAAAAAAAAAGAGCCCAAAGCCCAAATTTGTAGGGATCTGTCCTCTGTTTTGGCTTCCTAAGAGGAAAAAATTCAGGCTTTACCTGAACTGCAATCCAGCTGGCGTTCACAGCGTGCTCTCCAAACGGCCCAAACCCTGCAAGAGAAGAAAAATTCACAGGTTTGACTCGACTTGGAAGTTGCAAAGAGGTTTTGGGCTTTCCTGGTTTAGTCCTCCTGAAAAAAAAACAATAAAAAAATCAAAAAAACACCCCACTTCTACCACTCAATCCTTATTTTTTACATCTGAGTATCAACCAAGACACCTGCACTAAACCACTTCAACTACAGCCGTGTACAGTGAAGGGAAATAATAACTTGGCTTGAAAAGAAACTTGTTTTATTTTGGTTTTTTTTTTTGGAGGGGGGAGAGAAGGAGAATTTTTCCTTTCCTGCCCAGGTTAGAAAAACTTGCCATCACCAGCAGCTAACTCGCCCGATGTCACGGAATTAGAATCACGACTGGATTTTCTATTCCTGATTGCTTCAGCCCACAGCAGATGCTTCCAACCAGCCTGCCTCAAAAAAATGTTCCTTCTCCCTTCAAGGTCTTCTCCAAGATCTTCGTTAAGCATTAATTACACCTCACCAGGAAATAAACAGAGCTGTTGACAACCCCACCTACACCACAGCAAAGGCCGCCGAGGCTTTATAAAAAAAATAAAAATAAAAAAAACAACCAGCACTTCCTTTAGCACCTCTAAATTCCTAATGAATAACTTTGGAGTTAACTGGTAATCCATAACATCTTTTTTTTTTTTTAATTTTTTTTTTTTTTCCCTGAGCAAGCACACAAAGGTTGGGCAATTTATCTGGGCGTAACGTCGATATGCTTTAATTTAAAAACGTCAGCGCTGCCCTCCGAGCCCCCCACCCTGTGCAATTAGGAGGGATAAATTCTGAAAAGGGACCACTCAAATATCAGATGACACCTTAATGGAAATGTTGGGGTTTGCCCTTCCCCAGCCAGGCTGAGGTGATGCTGCAAGGGAGGAATTTCCCCGGCGTTGGGCTCAACCCGGCGTTGCCAGCTGATGGAAATAGATATTCCCACCAAATCAAAAAAAAAAAGAGAAAAATAAATAATAATAAAAAAAAATTTAAAAAAATAAAAAAAAAATCCAAAAAAATTCAAAAAAATCAAAAAAAAATCAAAAAAAAATCCAAAAAAAAAATCCAAAAAAAAAAATCAAAAAGAAAAATCCAAAAAAAAAATCAAAAAAAAAAAGAAAAAAAAAGAAAAATAAAAAAAAATAAAAAAAAGAAGCTGGGGGTGTTTTTTTCTTTTTTTTTTTTTTTTTTTCCCTGCCAGCAGAACTGCAGGGGTGTGAGACAAACCATGACAGGGGGAACGAGGCAAATTAATGCCTTCCCAGCTGTTCCTGCGAGTCCCACACCGGCTCTCCGGAGGCAAACACTGAGAGCTGCTGAGTTCCTAAAGAAATCCCGACAAAAAAAAAAACGAAAATCCCACATTTTAACAACTCCAGCCAAGGGGAAGGGCTGGAAATCCTACAGGTGCCCAGGCAAGGATTCCCTCTGCTCCAAATCCCAAGAAAAGAGGCACAAACACCGCTGGGGTCAAAGCTGATTTATCCCGTCCTGGGAGCAGAAGGAACTTTGTGGGCAGCACCCCACGGAGCACGGGCACATCCACCACCACCAAGTCTCCTTAGCAGTAAAACCAGGGGATCCTGAGGGGATTATCCCCTTAAGGAGTTCTAAAAAAGAAAAAAACCTGCACAGATCAGGCTGATCCTCCTCGGCCAGCACCGGGCTGGGAAGGCGGAACCATCCCCTGGGCTCCAGGTGGAATTCAGCCTGAAACCATCAATATTTGACATTATCAAACATTATCAAAATTGCTGACAGCATTCAGCAATTTTACAAAGCAGGCTTTCCCCCTCGGAGATGACAAAAAAAAATTTTAAAAAAGAAAAAAAAGAGGAAAAAAAAAAAAAGAAAGCAGTGTGGAGGAGCCCTGCGAGCAGCAGAACAACGTTTCCCTGACGCAAGTTTTCTGTTTAGTCACTGCCAGCTCCGCGCTGGATTTTTGGGGTTGGGAAAGGCAGGATTTTTTTTGCCACCTGCTCCTTGGGCTCCCTACAACTGTTCCCTGGGAATTTAAAAAAAAAATAAAAAAAAAATCACTTTTCCCCGCTCCAGCGCAGCCCCCGCTATTCAAAAACCAACCTCGACTTCAGCTGCCCCGGGGAGGGGGGGGAAAAGACCTTGAATAGTTTTCAAGGCGAGTTCCCCATTTGTCACAGGACGGGGCCTCACCCACAAATCACCCCGAGCAGCCTTTGTACCCCGGGAAGAGCCTGACAGCGCCGGGGGCCTCTCCCTGGCTGCCTCCGCTCATTCTTCACCTCGGGGCTGCTCCGGGCAGCAGCTCCCACACCTTGGCACGCAGGGTGGGGTGCTCAGCTGGTAATTCTCTGTGCCCCAAGTTGGTTTTCCTGCTCCTTGGCAGGGCTGGGTTCCCTTCTTTCGGTTTTTGGGATGGGGTGATGGAATGGGGAAAAGGGGGGTCCGAGCGCTCGCTGGCTGGACAAGGGTTGGGGAAGCCCCTCAGCATTGCAGCCCCCCTGGCTCTGACACCCAAAGCCCACCAGGCTCTGCCCTTCACCCCCCAGACAGGGGAGAGCCCCCCCAGGGGAGAGCCCCCCCTGCACCCCATTCCCTCAGGGATGGGACAGCATGAGCTGTCGGGAATGGGGGGCTCTGACGGGACAGCAGACCCCTCCTCTCGCTTCAGGGAAGGGGTCCCCCACTTATCACCCCCACACCATCCCAGGGAAGGGGTCCCCCACTGCCCCCCTCCAAGCCCTGTGGTGAAGAGACCCCCCAAAATTACCCCACTCCCCCAGATTCCTCATCACTGATAAAGGATCCCCTCCGAGCCCCCCATCACCTCGGGGAGGGGTCTTACACCTACCGCCGGCCCCCAAACCTGCTGTCCCCACCAAGCACCTGCCGGCAGAGCGGGGGTCCCCCACCAACACCCCCAGACCCCTTTATTACCCCCCCAGACCCACCCTTCCCTGGAAGCCCCCGCTCACCTCCGGGCTCCCTCAAACTGCCCCCTCCGATCCCCCCGCAGGGAAGGGCTCCCCCAAAGCCGCCCCGTACCCGTCACCACCACCGCCCGCCGCGGCTTCTCCATCGCGGCTCCGTCCCGTCCGTCCCGTCCGTCCCGTCCGTCCCGTCCCGTCCCGCCGCCGCCGCCGCCGCCGCCGCCGCCCCGCACTGAGCGCGGCCCCGCCCCGCCCGCCCCGCCCCGCCCCGCGCAGCCCCGGACCCGCCGCTTCCGCCGCCGCGGCGGAAGTCCCGCAGCGGGACGGCCTGGAGCCCTTCACCCGTTATCCAGCACCGGGAGCATCCGTGCGCCGCGCAGCCCGAGGGGTCCCCCCGCTCGCCTGCCTTAGCGCGGGTTTGGGGAGGGGAAGGGGGGGGTTGGGTGAATAAAACGCTCACCCTGAGCCTCCCGCGGGGTTCCCTGCCCGGTTGTGAGGGAGCACGAAGCGGGGCGGCGGTACCGGGAGGTGCGGGGCGCGTCCCGTCCCGTCCCGCCGCGTCCCATCCCGGGCGGTGCCGCCGCAAAGGCGCGGACCGAGCGGCGCGGCGCGGCCGGGCCGTGATCCGCGCTCTGATTGGCTGCGGCGGGACCGCGCCGCGCTCTGATTGGCTGCGGCGGGACGGCGCCGCGATCTGATTGGCCCGGCGCGGAGCCGGGGGCGGTTTGAGCGGCAGCGCCCGGCGCGGCGGCGGCTCCCGGGTCCGGCACGATGGTGAGCGGGGAACGGGGCCGGGGAACGGGGCCGGGGAACGGGGCCGGGGAGCGGGGCTAGGGAGCGGGGCTAGGGAGAGGGATGGAGCGGAAGGCAGGGCCTAGCTCATCTCTTCCCCTCCCGCCAGAGATGGCGTGCCCGGTGCCCCGCTCGGTGCTCGGGTCGGTGTCCCGGCCGGTGTCCCGTTGTCGGTCGGTGCCTGAGGCCTTTCTCCTCTCTTCCCCCCGCAGTTGCCCCTGTCCTTGCTGAAGACGGCGCAGAACCACCCCATGGTGAGTACCGACCGCGCGGGCCCAGCCAGCCCCGCTCCCCCGGTGCCGGGCGGGTGACACCGGGCACCTCCCGGTACCACCGGCGCTGGGCCGGCTCCCCGTGACTGCCGTTCTCTGGCTTCAGCTGGTGGAGCTGAAGAACGGGGAGACGTACAACGGGCACCTGGTCAGCTGCGACAACTGGATGAACATCAACCTGCGGGAGGTCATCTGCACGTCACGGGTAAGGCCGGAGCACCGGGCACCGGGCAGGGGTCACTCACCCACGGGGACACCGGACACCGGGGAGGGGTCACCCATGGGGGGCACCGGGTACCGGGCAGGTGTCACCCACCCATGGGGGCACCGGACACCGGGCAGGGGTCACTCACCCACGGGGGGCACCAAGCACCGGGCACCCACGGCAGTGTCCACAGCACCGGGCAGTGGTCACCCACGGGGACACCGGACACTGAGCAGGGGTCACCCATGGGGGGCACCGTGGACCGGGCAGTGGTCACCCATGGGGGGACTGGACACTGGGCAGGGGTCACTCACCCACGGAGGGCACCGGCCACCCACGGCAGTGTCCACAGCACCGGTCAGGGGTCACCCACGGGGGCACCAAACACCGGGCAGGGGTCACCCATGGGGGGCACCGGACACCGGGCAGGGGTCACTCACCCACGAGGGCACCGGACACCAGGCAGGGGTCACCTATGGGGGGCACCGGCCACCCACAGCAGTGTCCACAGCACCGGGCAGTGGTCACCACATGTTGTGTCCGCAGGGAGCACCCAGGACCAGGCAGGGGTCACCCATGGTGGGGCACTGGGCAGGGGTCACCCACGGGGGCACTGGGCACCCACGAGGAACACCCAGCACCGGGCACCCACGGCAGTGTCCACAGCACTGGGCAGTGGTCACCACAAGTGTCCACAGGGAGCACCCAGGACCAGGCAGGGGTCAGGCTCCCTCTGTCACCCCAGGGTGACCCTGTCCCCAGAGGTTCCCTGGCCCTGCTGTGGTTCACGTCGCCCCGGTGGAAGCGTGGCTTCTGCCTGAAGTGCAGATTTAATGTAACTGTTAATAACGTCCGTATAATTAGTTGGTGACGTCCATAACCAAGGAGCAGCCTTGTGGATGTGTGCAGGAGACTTTCTGCACCTCACAAGGTGTCCCTCGTCCCGCCCTGGGCGAGGAGCTGGGGGCTCCATCTGCTGTGATGCTGTTGCAGGGTTCCCAAAAAGCAGAGCCTTCACCTGTCCCAGACACCACAATCTCTTTTATTCCCTGCCTGTCTCCCTGCAAATCCAGCTGAGTTCGTGCACTGAGGCTGTTTGGAACCTTTGCCCTTGGCCAAAGTTGCTCCAGGAGATCGGGATCTGTGTTTTGGGCTTTGACCTCCATCAGAAATGTCTGGTCTTGTCCCTGTGGGATGCACAGATGGATGGAAATCCAGCTGCTGTGGTGCTTTCCCAGCCCTGGAATGCCAGAGCTCCACGGGATCCTTGGCAGGGATCCTTGCTCTTCCAAAAATCTCCCTGCAAACCCCCTGGCTCCCGTTGTCTCCACGACAAGGAGTTCGGGGTGGTGTCGATGGTTCCTTTCTCCTTGGAAATTTCCTTCCAAAGGCCCCGTGCTCTGCCTGGCAAGAGCAGCAAGCTCAGGTTTTTATTCCCTCTGGGTGATCTGGAGGGATCACCCAGCAGGACCTGGGGATGCTGGAGCGAGTCCAAGGTGATCAGAGGGATGGAGCAGCTCTCCTGTGGGAAGAGGCCGGGAGATTTGGGATTGTTCAGCCTGGAGAGGAGAAGCTTTGGGGTCACCTGAGTGAGTGTGACCTTCCAGTGCCTGAAGGGGCCGACAAAGACACGGAGAGAAACTCTGGACAAGGGAGGGAGCGACAGGGCACAGGGAAGGGCTTCAAACCGACAGAGAGGTGGGATTTTGGGAAGGAAACCCTCCCTGTGAAGGCGGGGCGCCTTTGGGAGGAAATTCCCAGAGAAGCCCTGGATCCCTGGAAGCGCCCAAAAAAGCAAAGCTCCAGAGAAACCAGGCCAGGCTGAGCTCCAGGGCTCGGAGCAGCCTGAGAACAGTGGAAGGCGTGGATGATTGCACCATCCCTTGCTCCCTTCCCAACCCAAACCATTCCGTGACTCCACCATTCCATCCGTGACCTGGCGCAGAGCAGAGCGGCTTCCAAACCCCCCCCAAAATCCCTGCTGAGGGTGGCACTGGTGGCACTGGTGGCACTGGTGACACTGGCCACTAGATGGCACGGGACAACGAGCCGGGAGCCGCCTGTTTACTGGGGCAGGCCCGGAACGAGGAAACCACAGAGCCCCATCCCTTCCTGCATCCCGCGCCAAGGAGCAGCCAGGCGCATCCAAGGCAGGGCTGGGCTGGTGTCTCTTGGAAGGGAATTGTTGCTCCTCTTGCCTCCTCCTCCTCCTCCTCCTCCTCGTCCTGGGGCTTGCCCGTGCAGGCAGAACCTGCCCCAAATAACTCCCCACATGGGGTGTGTGTGTGTGGGGTTTGGAAGAGGCTGCTGCATCCTGCGGGGCGTGCTGGTTTCACCTCCTCTCCTGGGACACCGGGAAAGGCTCTGCAGGAGGATGGAGCTGGGCTGGAGCCACCGGAGCAGGCGGCTCCCGCTCCCTCCTCCCGCTTACATCATGGCCAGGGAGTTGTTGTTGTTCAGCTCTGCTGGGGGAGGTTGTTCTTATTCCCCACGAGGTATCCCAGAAAAACCCTGAAAAGCAAGGCAGGGAGGTGGTTGCTCCAAAACAGAACACCTGAAGATTTTTTTTTTAAATTATTATTATTATTATTAATTTTTTTTTTAAATAAATCTATAGACTGCGAGCTCCTTTTTTCCCTCAGCTGCTCTGCAGGCTCACATCCCGCAGCCAGCTGGCTCCAGAGCTCCCTCCACACCCCAGAGGAGTGAAGGGTGACTCCCAGCTGGAGAAGAATCCCAGCCGCAGCTGCACTTTATTTTTATTTTTATTTTTATTTTATTTTATTTTTTTTTACCAGATTCGGTTAATTCACCACCATTTTAATTTTAACTCGTGTCTCTCTCTCTCCCCGCTTTCGATTCCCTCCTGGTGCAGGAAGGGAAGCAGGGCTTTGTTTCCTCACCCTCTTCTTTTTTCTGAACCTTTTTTTTCTGCCAGCGTTTGAGGGAGCTGGGGAGCAAATTGAGGCTGCAGTCGTTCGTGGTGTTTTGGGGGGGAAGTTAAACCCCCTCCCCTTTTTGCCAGCTGCTTACAGAGAACGCTCCCAGCACGGACTGCTGGAGCTCTCGCCCTCTCCAGAAAACCCTCAAAAAAAAGGGACCCAAAAAGCCCTAAAAGTGATCCCAAAAGCCTTAAAAGTGACCCCAAAAAGCCCTAAAAGTGACCCAAAAAGCCCTAAAAGTGACCCCAAAAAAGCCCTAAAAGTGACCCAAAAAGTGACTCCAAAAGCCCTAAAAGTGACCCCAAAAAGCCCTAAAAGTGACCCAAAAAGTGACTCCAGAAGCCCTAAAAGTGACCCAAAAAGTGACTCCAAAAAGCCCTAAAAGTGATCCTAAAGAGCCTTAAAAGTGAGCCCAAAAAGCCCTCAAAGTGACTCAAAAAAGCCCTAAAAGTGACGGAAAAAGCCCTAAAAGTGACCCCAAAACCCCTAAAAGTGACACCAAAAGCCCTAAAAGTGACCGAAAAAGCCTTAAAAGTGACTCTAAAAGCCCTAAAAGTGAGCCCAGAAGCCCTAAAATTGACCCCAAAAAAGCCCTAAAAGTGACCCCAAAAAAGCCCTAAAAGTGACCCCAGAAAGCCCTAAAAGTGTCTCCAAAAGCCCTAAAAGTGGCCCAAAAAAGCCCTAAAAGTGACTCTAAAAAGCCCTAAAAGTGACTCCAAAAGCCCTAAAAGTGACCCAAAAAGCCCTAAAAGTGACCCCAAAGGCCCTAAAAGTGACTCCAAAAGCCCTAAAAGTGACCCCAAAAAGCCCTAAAAGTGACCCAAAAGGCCCTAAAAGTGACTCCAAAAAGCCATAAAAGTGACCCCAAAAAGCCCTAAACGTGACCCAAAAAGTGACTCCAAAAAGCCCTAAAAGTGACCCAAAAAAGCCCTAAAAGTGACCCCAAAAAAGCCCTAAAAGTGACCCCAAAAGCCCTAAAAGTGACCGAAAAAGTGACTCCAAAAGCCCTAAAAGTGACCCTAAAAAAGCCCTAAAAAGCCTTAAAAGTGACCCCAAAAGGCCCTAAAAGTGACCCAAAAAGTGACCCCAGAAGCCCTAAAAATGACCCAAAAAGTGACTCCAAAAAGCCCTAAAAGTGACTCCAAAAGGCCCTAAAAGTGACCCAAAAAGTGACCCCAGAAAGCCCTAAAAGTGAGCCCAAAAAGTCCTAAAAGTGACTCCAAAAAAGCCGTAAAAGTGACCCCAAAAGCCCTAAAAGTGACCTAAAAAAGCCCTAAAAGTGACCCAAAAAAAGCCCTATAAGTGACCCAAAAAGCCCTAAAAGTGAGCCCAAAAAAAGCCCTAAAAGTGACCCAAAAAAAGCCCTAAAAGTGACCCAAAAAGTGACTCAAAAAGCCCTAAAAGTGACCTAAAAAGTGACTCCAAAAAGCCCTAAAAGTGACCCCAGAAGCCCTAAAAGTGACCCAAAAAGTGACGCCAAAAGCCCTAAAAGTGACCCCAAAAAGCCCTAAAAGTGACCCAAAAAGCCCTAAAAGTGACCCAAAAAGTGACTCCAAAAAGCCTTAAAAATGACCCCAAAAAGCCCTAAAAGTGACTCCAAAAGCCCTAAACGTGACCCAAAAAGTGACTCCAAAAAGCCCTAAAAGTGACCCCAAAAAAGCCCTAAAAGTGTCCCAAAAAGTGACCCCAAAAAGCCCTAAAAGTGTCCCAAAAAGTGAGCCCAAAAGCCCTAAAAGTGACTCCAAAAAGCGCTAAAAGTGACCCAAAAGCCCTAAAAGTGACCCCAAAAGCCCTAAAAGTGACCCAAAAAGTGACTCTAAAAAGCCCTAAAAGTGACCCCAAAAAAGCCCTAAAAGTGACCCCAAAAGCCCTAAAAGTGACCCCAAAAAGCCCTAAAAGTGACCCAAAAAAAGCTCTAAAAGTGCCCCCAAAGGCCCCAAAAGCGACCCCACAGCAGCAGCAGGGCTGTGCTGGTGCCTCAGGCATTTCTCCCCCCCTCAGGACGGGGACAAGTTCTGGAGGATGCCCGAGTGCTACATCCGCGGCAGCACCATCAAGTACCTGCGGATCCCCGACGAGATCATCGACATGGTGAAGGAGGAGGTGGTGTCCAAGGGCAGGGGCCGCGGGGGGATGCAGCAGCAGAAGCAGCAGAAAGGCCGAGGGGTCGGAGGAGCTGGCCGAGGTAAAAATAAAAATACTGGGGGGTTTTTGATTTTTTGTTTGGTTTGGTTTGGTTTGGTTTGGTTTTTTTGGGGGGTTTTTTGGTTTTTTTTTAAATTTTGGGTTTTTTCTGTGGGGTTTTTTGTGGTTTTTTTTTGTGTTTTGTTTGTTTGTTTGTTTGTTTTATATATATTTTGGGGTGGTTTTTTTGTTTTTTTGTTTCTTTTGGTTTTGGTTTTCTGTTGTTTTTTTGGGGGGGGGTTTGGGGTTTTTTTGGGAGGTTTTTTAATTTTTTTTTCCTGTGGGTTTTTTTTTTGTGGGTTTTTTTTTGTGTTTTGTTTGTTTGTTTGTTTGTTTTATATATATTTTGGGGTGGGTTTTTTTTTGTTTCTTTTGGTTTTGGGTTTTTGGGTTTTTTTGGGGGGGGGTTGGGGTTTTTTTGGTTTTTTTTTAAATTTTTTTTTTCTGTGGGGTTTTTTTGTGTGGTTTTTTTTTTTTAATATATTTTGGGGGGGGGGGTTGTTTTTGCTTTTTTGTGTGTTTCTTTTGGTTTTGGTTTTTTGTTGTTTTTTTGGGGGTTTTTTTGGGGGTTTTTTTGGTTTTTTTAATTTTTTTTCTGTGGGGTTTTTTTGTGGGTTTTTTTGGGTTTTTGTTGGTTTTTTGTTTGTTTTGTTTTGTTTTTTATATATTTTGGGGTGGTTTTTTTCTTTTTGCTTTTGTTTTGTTTGTTTCTTTTGGTTTTGGTTTTTTGTTGGTTTTTTGGGGTTTTCTGGGGGGGTTTTTTTGGGGGATTTTTTTTTATTATTATTTTTTTGGGATAAACACCAAAGCCACACTGGTTTTGTTTTTTGGGGTTTTTTTTGTAGTTTTTTTTTTGTTTGTTTTGTTTTGTTTTGTTTTGTTTTGTTTTGTTTTGTTTTGTTTTGTGGGGGTTTTTTTGTTTGGTTTGGTTTGGGTTTTTTTGTTTGTTTGTTTGTTTTGGGGGGGTTGGGTGGTTTTTTGGGGTTTTTTTGGGGTTTTTTTTTGTTGTTTTTTTTTTTTAATTTTTTTTTTATTTTTGGGGGGGTTTGGGGTGGGTGTTTTGGGGTTTTTTTTGTTTTCTTGGTTTTTTTTCCTCCCTGCCATGGCAGTGCCCACCTCATGAGAGGGGAGCAGGGCTGAGCTCCGAGGTGCAGCTCCTGCTCTTTTCCACGTTTCCAGCCTCCATTTGCTGATGGAATATTTTCAAGGGGAAGCTTCTTTGGCATTTGCTAATTAGCTCAAAGGTTTGGCTCTCATTACCAAGGGGAGGAGGGAAAAGGAGAGGAAAAAAAAAAAAAAAAAAAGAAGAAATAAAGGCAGGACAATTTTGTTGGGAGGCCAACGGGCAGGAGGGAAAGCTGTAATTAATTGTGCTCACAGTTGAAAGGATTATTGTTTCTGACACTGGTAAATCCTCCTCCTTTGACTTCTTCCTTGCCAAACTCAGAAATCCCCAACCTTTTGCTCCGGGAGGAGCAAATCCCAAGCCACTGCAGAGTTGGGGAATAATTTTATATATTTTTATTTAAATTTATATTTGATATTTTTTAAATTATCTTTTAAAATATATTAATTAAATTAATTAAATATATTAATTATATATTTATATATATTTATATTTATATAATATATATTATATAATCATATATTAAATATATAAATATACATATTTTTAAATTATAAATTTAATTTTATATTTTTTTGCCTCTTTGCTTTGGGCACGTCTCCTTCCTCTCGAGAAGCTCTTGTGCCTGCTGCTTGGATTCTGCCTTTTGTGCAGCAGGGTGGAGCCACATCCCTTTAAATTTATTAATTTAAAATTAATAATTTTAATTAATTTGGAATTTGGGGGATGAATCCGAGGGCTGGGCTCCTGTAGTTTTGGGGCTGAGGATGCTCACCTCACTGCAGCCTCCCAAATCCAAATCCTGTGCTCTCTCCAGAGCCCAAGCACTGCTCTCTCCAATTTTTGCCTTGCCCTCCCAGCTCTCAGGGGACACCTTGATTTTTAAATCTGTTGCTTCCCTGGTCATTTTTTTGGGGAAGAAACCTCAGTTTTACCACGAGATTTAACATTAATCACCAGCCTGGCATCCTGCTGAGAGGAGGAGGATGGGATGAGTTTGTGCACCTCCTAAATAAAGCCTGAGACTGGAAAAGGAGAAGTCAAAAAGTCACATTTCTGCTCCCGAGACCCCAAAATCAGCAGGGTTTTTGGGGTAAAACCTGGAATTTGGGGGATGAATCTGAGGGCTGGGCTCCTGTGGTTTTGGGGCTGAGGATGCTCACCTCACTGCAGCCTCCCAAATCCAAATCCCCCCTGCCCTGTGCCCTCTCCAGAGCCCAAGCACTGCTCTCTCCAATTTTTGCCTTGCCCTCCCAGCTCTCACCTTGATTTTTAAATCTGTTGCTTCCCTGGTCATTTTTTGGGGAAGAAACCTCAGTTTTACCACGAGATTTAACATCAATCACCAGCCTGGCACACCAGGGGGATCCTGCTGAGAGGAGGAGGAGGATGGGCTGAGTTTGTGCACCTCCTAAATAAAGCCCGAGACTGGAAAAGGAGAAGTCAAAAAGTCACATTTCTGCTCCCGAGACCCCAAAAATCAGCAGGGTTTTTGGGGTAAAACCTGGAATTTGGGGGATGAATCCGAGGGCTGGGCTCCTGTAGTTTTGGGGCTGAGGATGCTCCCCTCACTGCAAACCTCCCAAATCCAAATCCTGTGCTCTCTCCAGAGCCCAAGCACTGCTCTCTCCAATTTTTGCCTTACCCTCCCAGCTCTCAGGGGCACCTTACCCACCTTGATTTTTAAATCTGTTGCTTCCCTGGTCATTTTTTGGGGAAGAAACCTCAGTTTTACCACGAGATTTAACATCAATCACCAGGGAGATCCTGCTGAGAGGAGGAGGAGCAGGGGATGAGTTTGTGCACACCTCCTAAATAAAGCCTGAGACTGGAAAAGGAGAAGTCAAAAAGTCACATTTCTGCTCCTGAGACCCCAAAATCAGCAGGGTTTTTGGGGTAAAACCTGGAATTTGGGGGATGAATCCGAGGGCTGGGCTCCTGTAATTTTGGGGCTGAGGATGCTCACCTCACTGCAGCCTCCCAAATCCAAATCCTGTGCCCTGTGCCCTCTCCAGAACCCTGCTCTGTCCAATTTTTGTCTTGCCCTCCCAGCTCTCAGGGGACACCTTGATTTTTAAATCTGTTGCTTCCCTGGTCATTTTTTTGGGAAGAAACCTCAGTTTTACCACGAGATTTAACATTAATCACCAGCCTGGCATCCTGCTGAGAGGAGGAGCAGAGGCTGAGTTTGTGCACCTCCTGAATAAAGCCTGAGACTGGAAAAGGAGAAGTCAAAAAGTCACATTTCTGCTCCCGAGACCCCAAAATCAGCAGGGTTTTTGGGGTAAAACCTGGGATAAGTGAAGCTCTGAGCTTACAGGGATGCTGTTCCCTCTTTTTCCTTTCTGCCCCACAGGTGTGTTCGGTGGCCGGGGCCGAGGAATTCCAGGCAGTGGAAGAGGCCAGCAGGAAAAAAAGCCAGGCAGGCAATCGGCCAAGCAGTGAGACCTTCTGCACCTGGGCCAGGGGGACAACTTTGGGTTTTTGTCACCTCAGGGGTTGCCACGTGTCCAAAAAAAAAAAAAGAAAACAAAAAAAGTTCCCCTTTCTCGCTCTCCCATCAGGATCAGAGCCCAAATCATGTTCCTTTGGAAGCCCATCACTCTTTAATCTGGTGGAGTTCTCACCTCCTTGTAGTTGGTAAATCATTGGAAATTTATTTTTGTTTTGTTTTGTTTTTTTGGGTTTTTTTTTTAAATTATGTTCACAATTAAGGACCGAGGTTCTGCCTTCTCCTGACAGTGAATTTTTCAGGCTTGCCAGGTTTAATTTAAAATATTTTCCCGTTTTGGAGGTAGCAGGACGAAGGCAAACGCTTTCTGGATTGCTTGGATTTTTTTCTTTCTTGTTTTTTTTTTTTTGTTTTTTTTTTTTTTTTTTTTTTTTTAATAAGGCAAACGCTTTCTGGATTGCTTGGATTTTTTTCTTTCTTGTTTTTTGGTTTTTTTTTTTTTTTAATAAGGCAAATGCTTTCTGGATTGCTTGGATTCTTTTCTTTTTTTTTCCTTTTTTTTTTTTTTTAATAAGGCAAACGCTTTCTGGATTGCTTGGGTTTTTTTTTTTTTGGTTTTTTTTTTTTTTTTATAAATACTTGAAAACTGGGGAAACTCGTTTTGTTTGTAACAGATGTGTTTTGGTTTAAAAAGCACTCAGCTTGAGGATGTTGTGTCTGTATACGAATAGTCCTAAAGGTTTGAGGGTTTGTTTTTTTTAAAAAAAAAAACAAAAACAAAGCACTTTTAGACGATTGCTTTTCTTCTCCTGGCTGGTCAGGTCTGTTTCTCCAGTGGCTTAAAGGAGGGATGAACATTGCCCTTCAAGGCTTGTTCCCAAGTGACAAACGAGCGTTTCCCAATTAGTTCATTGTTAATTTGACTTCAGATTAGAAATTTCCTTCAAAGGAACAGGCTTGGGTTTTTTGTTGTTTTTTTTTTTTTTTTTTTCCTGTGTTGTGTATTTATTTTTTTATTTGGCATGAGGCTGGTGCGCCCCTTATTCCTCACGGGGGGAATTTTAATTTTAATTTTTTTTTTTTTTAAATTTTGAAAAGCAACTTGAGTTGATTTACATGGATTTATTTCCCCCCCTTCTCCACCCTTCCTTGCTTTGAAAACTCTCTCCCTTCTGCTGCGACACCGAGTCCTGAACTCCTGACGATATTTCTCAACCTAATTTTCTTCCAGCACCTGGTGATTGACCTCACTTGGCTGTACCTGTCACTTCCTTCCCCAGCCACCAATTATCTTCCCTTGGGGACACAGGCCAGCCTGTGTAGGTTCAGAAAAAACAAAACAAAACAAAACAAAAAAACCTGCTGGGAATTCCCAGGTCAGGTTGCTCCAGTCTTCCATCCCATGAGCAAAAATCCAGAATATCCTGGCTGATCCCAGCTGAGCTCCAGCACCAGGGCACGGCGGGGGGGAAGAAACAGCTCTGGATGGATGAAAGAGCTGAATTTTGGGAGGGAAAATTGGATATTGTGACTTGTTCTGGGCAGGTTTTGGGGGGGTTTGTACAACTGGTTCTCACACCGGAGCCTCTGCCCTCGCCGCTGTACCGGAGAGGAGCCAAGAACCTGCTTTTATAGACTTTATTTTTTTAATGTTTGTAGAGCAGTGGGCGCAGTGGTGAGTGAGAATAAAACCTCCAGCCTCTTCCAGCCTCCTCCCTCTGTGATGCTGCTGGGCCCTGCCCGACCCCGAGCCCTTCCCTGAGCCCTGGGATCGGGGATAAATCCCTCAACTCGTGCCCAGCCCATCGGCCACGTGTGCTCTGAGCAGCACGCCCTGCTCATCCCAGGGAGACAAGTGCAGGGGAGGGATGGAGGGATGGGTGGGGATGGATGATGGATGGAGGGATGGAGGGGATGGATGGATGGAGGGATGGATGGATGGGTGGGTGGATGGAGGGATGGAGGGAGGGAGGGATGGATGGACAGGGATGGATGGATGGATGGATGGAGGGAGGGATGGAGGAGATGGAGGGAGGGATGGAGGAGATGGAGGGATGGATGGGTGGATGGATGGGTGGATGGATGGATGATGGATGGATGGGTGGATGGACAGGGATGGAGGGGTGGATGGACAGGGATGGATGGATGGACAGGGATGGATGGAGGGATGGATGGATAGATGGGTGGATGGAGGGATGGGTGGATGGATGGATGGATGGATGGATGGGATGGATGGAGGGATGAGTGGATGGATGGAGGGATGGATGGATGGATGGATGGGTGGGTGGATGGGGTGATGTGTCCTCCCTCCTGGAAAACCCCCCTGGCATTTCTAACAAAGCCCAGGCTGTGTCAGACACTTTCCCTTCCCGACCTGCTCCCCCCTCCCTTCGGAGGCTCCCTGTGCTGTGGCTTTCCCTGCTGGGAAGGGAAAGCAGCTCCAGCCCTGCTGGGATTTCAGGTCTTTGCTGGCAGGAGGAAAAATAAAAAAAAAAAAAAAATCCTGCGACTGCAACACAATGGGACCTTTGGCTCCAGCTCGAGGGTAGAGTCCTCTGAGTGCTCCTTATCTCCTGGCCAGGCTCTGGGGGTCAGGTGATGGAGCTCGTTAAGTTCTGCGTTTGTTTAATTACACACCGCGGGCTTCAGCAGCCTTCCCTGCCTGCTTCTTCCCCCTCCAACTCCATTTTCCACCTCTGCAGGAATATTTTTGTCCCACTTCCCTCCCCACAAAAGGGCAGCTGGGTGGCAGATGGCACCGTGGAAGGGCACTCAGCTGTCACTTTGGGCTTTTCTGTCCTCCCCACCTCCCAAAAAAAAAAAAAAAAAATTGTGTGTCTGGGGCTGTCACTGCTCCGTGGCAGCGCAGGGAGGTTTAAAAAAAAAATTAAAAACAGGGAGGGGCAAGATAAAAGAAAAAAAAAAAAAAAAAAAAAAAAAGAAAAGGAAAAAAAAAAGAAAAAGAAAAAGAAAAAAAAGGTCTGAGCGTGGCTGGCGGCGTGGGTGGGTGCAGAGCCTGGCAGAGCCGACGCGTCCCGCACGGAAAGACCCAGCAAAGGCCACCCTGGAAAACCCTTCCCGGGATATTTTGGTTTTTGGTGGCAGCCCCGGCCAGGCGCGGGTTTGTGTCTCTGCTCTGAGCGCCCCGCGGTGACTCAGAACTTCTGAGCCTGGCCGAGGAGGCAGCACAGGAATAGTTACACACCAGCGACGCGGAGGGAGTGGCTGCCGAAATATTTCAGGGCTGTGCTAAGCAACTAAAAATACACGTCAAACCCTCCTCCTCCTCCTTTTTCCTTTTTAAATCTGTTTTCTTTCTCTCTTTTTCTTTTCCTTTTTTTTTTTTTTTTTTTTTTTTTTTTTTTTTTTTCGAATTCTTGTTTTTGATTGTCGGAGGCCCCGGGCTGGGGTGGTTCCTCGGGGACAGGGCAGGTTTGGGGACAGGGCGCTGGTGGCAGCTGTGACTTCTTGTTTTCCCGGCTCGGTTCCTCTCTCCCTGCCTGTGGCAATGACTAAGAAGCAGCTTCCCCCTGCCCAGGGTGCAAACCCCGGGGTGCAAACCCTGCTGGTTCCCTTTTCCAGGGAATGTTGGGGATGTGAATCCCCACGGTGCATCCTTGTGCTGTCCAGCCCGTGTTCTCAGCGTCCAAGGAGCAGGATTGGGCACTTCTGGTGTCACCGAGCTGGTGGCACTGTCGGGAGGAGCCGTGAGGATGCTCCGGTGGCCTTGCTGGAGGCTCCCCGCGGTCCGGCTCATCCCAAACCCTTATCCAGGGTGAATCCAGCCCGGCTGGCAGGTGACAGGGCACTGTCACTCAGTGGAACAGCAGCTTTAAGCCACCACCCCGCCGTGGGGACAGTGGCACTGCCGTGGGGACAGTGGCACTGCCACCACCTCCCCGCACGGCCACCTCCCCCCGGCTCTGCCCCGGCGGAAGGGGCCGCTGATTCACGCCCCTCATTAAACGCTCATTAGGAAAATGAAGCTCGCTGCGGGCATTGGGTTCTTGCTTTTGGGGACACAGCAGCGGTGACAGGCTGGGAGCAGCTGGGGGGGGGGGTGGACCCAGCAGGACGAGCCCCCCCGGGGATGCTGCGACCCTTGGGCGGGGTTGTCCCCGGCCGGAGCTCATGGCTCGTGTCCCCGGCCAGCCGCTCCTCCCGGGAGGCCCCGGGCCCGGCTGGATCCTCCGTGGAAGCGCTGGAAGCCGCCCCGCCAGCCAAAGCTGGTTCTGCCGGTTCCGCTGGGCGAGCACCTGCGGGGACCCCCGGTGCCCACGGGGCGCAGGTGGCCGTGCCCAAGGTGTGTGTGTGTGTCCCCGGCCTGGGGTCCCCCCAGAGGGCTCGGGGCAGGGGGGAACGGGAGGTTTTTGGGGTTGTTTTTTTCACCTCCCGCCCCGGTCCCTGCCGCTCGCCGGCCGGGTTTGGTCGGGATGGAAAGTCTGAACCTGCCGGTCCGGCCGCGCCCGTAATGAGGGGTTTGGAGCGGGAAGGCGGAACGGAGCCTTCCCCTGGGAGCTGCTGAGCCCCCGGGACACCGGCGCTGGGTCACGACATCGGCGACAGCAGGGGACACGGAGCTGGGTCGGCTCTGCTTGAGCTGAGATTTAACAAACTTTGCGTTTATTTGGGATTTTACGAACAGCAGCTCTTGGGGGCTCTGGGGGGGTGGATCCCGGTCGTTCCCCTCGTGCCTCAGTTTCCCCAGTGCCAGCACTGCGCTGCCCCAGCCTTGTCCTGGCTGTCACTCGTGTCCCCCGAACCAGGGCCGTGCCATGCTGTCCCCACACCCCGTGGTGCCCGCCGGCTGTGAGCAGGACGGACACATCGACCCGGGAGCTCCGGGAGAACCGGAGGCGCGCGGGGGCAGGGGGGGGGATCCCCCGAGTGTCCCCCCCCAGGCCCCCGGTGCTGACACCGCTGATTTATCGCTCTCGTTAGCGCCGGCCGGGAAAGCATCTGGCCGCAATTAGCGCCGGCTCAGCGTCACCCGCCCCGCCGGCCGGGGCCCCGCGTGTACCCGGGGTCTGGGCGGCGCGGGGGCCGCATCCTGCCCGGTGCTGGGGGGGGGGATCATCGGTCACCGGGGCTGGCTCCCCCCGCGCCGGTGACGTCCGCGCTGACGCCGATCCGCCCCCTCAGCCGCCCGCGGGCTTGGCCGGCCGTGACGTCCGCCACCGCCACCGCCACCGCCGTTAACTCCTTCCCCGGTGCCGCCTGCACCGGGCTCATCGTGCTCTGCCTCTGCCCGGAGTGACCGGCCCAGTGCTGGTGTTACCCTCCCCCGCCCCGCTCCGCTCCCCGGTGCAGCCCCGTTCACCGGGGAAACCCCGGTGCCACCGGGACACGGCGGTGACAAGGGGGGGACACGCAGGGACGGGGGCTCTGTCCCCAGCGGGGTACGGGCCGCACAAGCCCGGTTCTGCCCGGGCACTGCGGGTGGAGCCCGGGGCTTGTCCCGGTCTGTCCCACACCGGGGGTGGCCTGGCTGTGCCCCGTGCCGGTGCCGGGCCCGCTGTGTTTGTTTATTTATTTATTTGTCGCGCCCTTTTTACAGCCGGGGTCCGGCTCGGTGCCAGGGCCCGGTACCAGTGCCTGAGTCCGTGCCCAGCGGCCACGCCGGTACCGGTGCTGGTGGCCGGTGCCCATGCCAGGGACAGTTTAGTGCCAGTGCCCGGTGCCGGTTCCTGTGCCCCTGTGCCCGGTTCCCAGTCCCGATTCCCAATAGCCAGTTCCCGGTTCTTGTGCCCGGTTCCCGGTGCCCTATGGCCGGTTCCCGGTGCCGTTCCCGTTTCCTGATTCCCAGTGGCCAGTTCCCGGTGCCCTGTGCACGGTGCCCGGTGCCATTCCCGTGCCCGGTTCCTGATTCCCTGTGGCCTGTTCCCGATGCCCTATCTCGGTTCCCGGTGCTCTGTGCCCGGTTCCCGGTGCCCTATGCCCGGTCCCCGGTGCCGTTCTCGGTTCCCGGTGCCCTGTGCCCTATGCCCGGTCCCCGGTGCCCTATCTCGGTGCCCCGTGCCCGGTTCCCGGTGCCCTATGCCCGGTCCCCGGTGCCGTTCCCGTGCCCGGTGCCCTGTGCCCTATGCCCGGTGCCCTATGCCCGGTCCCGTGCCCGGTTCCCGGTGCCCTATCTCGGTGCCCTATGCCCGGTCCCCGGTGCCGTTCCCGTGCCCGGTCCCCGGTGCCGTTCCCGTGCCCGGTTCCCGGTGCCCTGTGCCGTTCCCGTGCCCGGTTCCCGGTGCCCTATGCCCGGTCCCCGGTGCCGTTCCCGTGCCCGGTTCCCGGTGCCCTATGCCCGGTCCCCGGTGCCGTTCCCGTGCCCGGTTCCCGGTGCCCTGTGCCCTATGCCCGGTGCCCTGTGCCCTATGCCCGGTCCCCGGTGCCGTTCCCGGTGCCCTATGCCCGGTCCCCGGTGCCGTTCCCGTGCCCGGTTCCCGGTTCCCGGTGCCCAGTGCCCGGTCCCCGGTGCCGTTCCCGTGCCCGGTTCCCGCCCCTCCCTTTGTGCCCATCAGCCCCGGCGGGGCGCGCGCCGCGGGGCCACGTGACCGCCCCTTCCCCCGCGCTGACGTCATCCCAGGGCCCCGCGCGCTGTTGTCCCGTTTACCCGCCGGTCGCCGCGGCGACGGGGACGGGGCGTGGCCGGGACGGGGCGGGGCACCGCCTCCGCGGGGCGGAGGTCCCGCCCCGTATGCAAACGAGGGCGGGCGAGGACGTCATCTGCAGCCAATGGGGGTTCGACGCGGTGAGGTCACCGCGACGGCGCCGCCTATTTAACGGGGCGCGGGACGCGCGGCCGCGGCAGACGCGTGTGCGCGCGCGCAGGAGCGGGGCCGCGGCCGGTGCGCACCGGGCGCCTCCCCCCGCCCTCCCCGCCCCGCGCTCGCCCCGGTCCTCCCCCCGCCCCGGCGCCGTTTCCCCCGCAGCCGGGCGGGGGAGGAGGATGGAAACACCCTTCTACCATGATGATGTGTTGAGCGGCCTCGGCAGCGGCTTCGCCCCGTCCTCCGGCAGCAGCGGCCTCCTCCTGCCTTTCCCCGGCGGCAGCATGATGAAGAAGGACGCGCTCGGGATGGCCTTACCGGAACAGGTGGCGGCGGCGCTGAAAGCCCCCGGCGCGGCCAGCGGAGACGCGGCGGGGCTCATGGGCTCGCCCGATTTGGGGCTGCTGAAGCTGGCGTCCCCGGAGCTGGAGCGGCTCATCATCCAGTCCAACGGGCTGGTCACCACCACCCCCACCAGCGGCCAGTTCCTTTACCCTAAAGCGGCCGCCTCCGAGGAGCAGGAGTTCGCCGAGGGTTTCGTGAAGGCGCTGGAGGACTTGCACAAGCAGAACCAGCTGGGCGGCGGCGCGGCGGGGAGCGGCGGCGGCGCGGGCGGCGGCGGCGGGGGAGGAAGCGGCGGCGCGGGCGAGCTGCCCGCCGCCGGGATGGCCCCGGAGCCGCCGGTCTACGCCAACCTCAGCACCTACCCGGCCGTCAGCTACGCCGCCGACCCCGGCCCCTTCGCGGCGCCGCCGCCGCGGCTGCCGCCGCCTCCGCCGCCCCCGCCGCCGCTAAAGGACGAGCCGCAGATCGTGCCGGAGGTGCCGAGCTTCGGCGAGAGCCCGCCGCTGTCCCCCATCGACATGGACACGCAGGAGCGCATCAAGGCGGAACGGAAGCGCCTGAGGAACCGCATCGCCGCCTCCAAGTGCCGCAAGAGGAAGCTGGAGCGGATCTCCCGGCTGGAGGAGAAGGTGAAGAGCCTCAAGAGCCAGAACACGGAGCTCGCCTCCACCGCCAGCCTGCTCCGCGAGCAGGTCGCCCAGCTCAAGCAGAAGGTGCTCAGCCACGTCAACAGCGGCTGCCAGCTCCTGCCCCAGCACCAGCACCAGGTGCCGGCGTACTGACCCCGGGGAGGGCCCGAGCCCGGGCACGGACCGAGGGAGCCCGGGCAAGGACCCAGGGAAGCGCGGGGGGAGCGCCCGCCCTGCCCCGGGAACGGACCGAGGGGAACCGGGGGGGAGCGCCCGCCCTGCCCCGGGAACGGACCGAGGGGAACCGGGGGGGAGCGCCCACCCCGCCCCGGGAACGGACCGAGGGGAACCGGGGGGGGAGCGCCCGCCCTGCCCCGGGCACGGACCGAGGGGAACCGGACACGGACCGAGGGGTGCGGGGGGATTGCCCGCCCTGCCCCGGGCACGGACCGAGGGGTCCCGGACACGGACTGGGAGGAGCGGGGGAAGCGCCCGCCTTGCCCCGGGCAGGGACTCGGTGGGGAGCGCCCTGCCCGCCCCGGGCGCCGACCGAGAGGTCCCGAGGGGAGGAAGAAGAGCGATGATCGCCCCCCCCTCTCCATCTCCCCGGACACAGACTGAGGGGTCTGAGGGGAGGACCAGGACCGGCTCCGGACGCCGAGCACGCCCCGGGCACCGAGCACGCCCCGCTCCCCGCGCACGGAGCTGCGGGGAGGGAGAAGCCGGGGCGGGGGGGGGGGGAAGCTTTCCCGGCCGGGCACGGACTGAGAAGAAGAGGGGCTCGGGCCGCTCCCCCGGGGTCCCTCGGTGCCCCACACATTCCAGTCAGGTCCCAGTAAAACCCCGCCACACGGAGAATTGGCCTCTGGCTGTTTGCTGCGCCGCCGAGGGAAGGGAAGGGACGGGAAGGGAAGGGAAGGGGCGGCGCGGGCAGGAAGTGGCGCGGCCGGGGCCATCTTGGGGTGCGGGGTGCCAGCGGGGACCGGCCGGCCTTGGGGGACTTTTAGGGGGCGATGGAGATCGGGGAGAGGGGAGCGAGACCCCTCCAAGGCTGGGAAAGAGGCTCCGGGCATCGCTGGAGAAAGGGGGGGTTTGGGGGGGTCGTGGGGTTGTTGTTATTTTGGGGGGGCTGGGAAGGGTGGAGGATGTGGTGGGGAGGGGGTAGTGAGAGGTAGTGGGATGTTGCGGGGGCTGTGGGGTTATTTGGGCTCTCTTGGGGTGAATTGGGGTGTATTTGGGCTCCCCTAGGGGCTGAGAGGGGCGGCCCCATATATGAGGAGGTGGGCGAGGAGACCCCCCCACTGCCACTCCTGGGACCCTCCCCGTGTTGGGGGGTGGGGGGGGTTCACCCACACCCCCCTGTCCTGGCCCCCGGGGCTCACCCCGAGGCACCCAGCGAGGCCGAGCCTCCACTGCTCCTCCCAGACTTCAGGCAACAGCCTCGGCCTTCCCGGCACCGCGCTGGCTCCTCCTCCGTGTGTCCCCCCCAGCACCTGCGGGGCCCCATCCCGGCCAGGGACCCACCCTGTGTTCCCCGCAGCGTTCCTGGGGACGGCAGCTCCAGCCCCTTCCAGCTCCCGGGGGGGCCCGGCTGGAGGAAAAGCCTGGCGCCCTGCCCCGGGTGGCTCCCCGGGACCCCCGGGCCGTGCCCCGAGTGGCTCCCCCGGGGACCCCGAGCCGTGCCCCGGGTGGCTCCCCCGGGGACCCCGAGCCGTGCCCCGGGTAGCTCCCCGGGGACCCCGAGCCGTGCCCCGAGTGGCTCCCCCGGGGACCCCGGGCCGTGCCCCGGGTGGCTCCCCCGGGACCCCGGGCCGTGCCCCGGGTAGCTCCCCGGGGACTCCGAGCCCTGCCCCGGGTGGCTCCCCGGGGACCCCGAGCCCTGCCCCGCTGGCTCCCCCGGGGACCCCGAGCCCTGCCCCGCTGGCTCCCCCGGGGACTCCGGGCCGTGCCCCGGGTGGCTCCCCGGGGACCCCGGGCCGTGCCCCCGGTGCCTCCCCGGGCCCGCGGTGCCAGCCGGCTGCGGTTTGCCGGAGGAAGCGCCGTCCCGGCGCGGTTGTGCTGCGCCCCGGATGTGCGGCACCGGCACAAAGACGGACGGGGCAGCCACCTGTCGGGCCGGCCCCGTGGCCTCAAGTGTCCCCAAGTCCCCGCATCCTCACGTCCCCAGCTCCCGTTGTCGCTGCATCCCGATGGCCACAGCTCCCTTTGTTCCCGGGTTCCCACGGTCCCATGTCCCGGTATCCCGCTCTCCCCGCTTTCCCAGATCCCTTTGTCCCCAAGTCCCCACATCCCAATGTCCCCACGTCGCCTGATCCTTTTGTCCCCGCTTATCCCCGGTTGTCCCCACGTGTCCCCGGAGATCGCGGGCTGCTGCCGGCGGGGCGGGCTCCCGGTACCGGGGGTGGGGGGGTCTCACGGGGTGGGCGGTGCGCGGGGGGGGGCAGCAGTTTTGGGGGGGCTCCTCCCGGTGCCCGCGGGGCCATCCCGCCCGGTACCGACAGGGGGCGCCGCGGGCGGGGGCGCCCCCGCCTCCCCCGGTGCGGATAAAGGCGGCGGCACCGGCCCCGGCACCGGGCGGGATGGCCCGGGGCGCGCTCCGCCTGCTCTGCTGCGCCGCTGCCCTGCTCGCTGCCGCAGGTACCGGGCACCGGGGGGCGGGGGGGGTGGTCCGCGGGGTCCCGGGGGCAAATGGGATCTGCAGAACCGGGGGGCTGGCTGCTTCCCGGTGCCACCGGCGGGTGGGTCTGTGGCTTCCCCCCGCTCAGTTCCGGGTACCGGGAGGAGGGTCCAGGTGCTCCGGGGCACCGGGGGAGTCCGGGGGGGCGACCACGTGTTGCTTTGCGCTCTGCGCTGGCGGCCCGGTGGGGCACTGGGGTGGGGGGTCCCGTGTCCCTCCCGGGGCTGGGGTCACCGGGGGGGCTCCACCTTCTCCGTGGGAGTGCCGGGCTGGACCGGAGCACCCTGCCCCTCCCAGACGCCGCGGCGCCGGTGCTGCCAAACCGGCTGGTCCTGGCACGGCCGGGTGCCCCGGCACCGCCTCGGCACTCCCGGGGCAAAGGGCTCCCCGGTATTCCGGGCCCCCCCCGTTTCCAGCCTGGGCTCCCCGCACACCCCCCCTCTGCACCCCGAGGGACCTCGGCTCACCCATCCTGGCACACCGGGAGCTTGGCCCTGGCTTCAAACGCCATCCCGGCAAAGGGTGGCAGCTGGGTGGGCACAGCCCGGGACCCCCGGGCAGGCTGGCTGCCGGTTGTGCCACGGGGCAACTCTGCCCGGTGTCCCCCTGGGGCCGGTCTGGACTCGCTCCTCCTCTTGTGCAAACAGGATTTGAGCAGATAAGGGGCACTGCCAGCGCTGCCCGGCAAACCTGCTCTGTCTGCTCTGTCCCACGTGGCCGCGGGACTGTCCCCACCGCGCCCGGCCCTGGGGGTGCCCGCTGAGTGCCACCAGGGCTGGGTCAGCACGTGTCCCTGCCCTGGCTGCTCTGCCTGTCCCCGTGCCATCACAGCTTGGGGAGCTCTTCCCGTTCTGTATTTGTGGGATTTGATCCCGGCTAAATCCCGCTTTTCAGTGTGATAAAAACCAGCTGGGGAATGATCCCTGTGAGGCCAGGAGATGAGGCAGGTGCTGCTGCCCTGCCAGGGTCCTGCCATGTCCTTGCTGACCAGCTCTCTCCTCCAAGGTCCACGGCCAGGACATGGCAATGGTCCTGCCCCCACAGTGCCTGTGAACAGCTCAGGGACAGCTGTGCCACCGTCTCCATCCCGTGCAACCACAGCCACCAGCCAGGGGACTCGCAGTGTGAATCGATCCGACTCTGAAACAGTCAGTACAGCTTCACCCAAGCCAAACATAACACCAGCTCCATCCACTACCTCGGCATCAGCGACATCTTCAGCATCCTCATCCAGCTCCACCGCAGCACCAGCACCACCTCCAGCATCTCCATACAGCTCCACCACACCAGCTCCATCCAGTACCACAACACCAACAACATCTTCAACGTCTTCATCCAGCTCCACCATAACACCAACAACGTCTTCAGTATCTCCACCCAGCTCCACTGCAGCACCAACATCTTCAACGTCTTCATCCACCCCCACCACAACACCAACAACATCTTCAGCACCTCCATCCACCCCCACCACAACACCAACAACATCTTCAACGTCTTCATCCAGCCCCACCACAGCACAAACACCTTCAGCACCTCCATCCAGCCCCACCACAGCACCAACAACATCTTCAACGTCTCCATCCAGCCCCACCACAGCACCAAATTCATCCAGTACCACGGCACCAACATCTTCAGCATCTCCATCCAGCCCCACCACAGCACCAACAACATCTTCAACATCTCCATCCAGCCCCACCACAGCACCAAATTCATCCAGTACCACGGCACCAACAACATCTTCAGCATCTCCATCCAGCCCCACCACGTCACCAGCTCCACCTCACACGAGTGTGTCCGTACCCACAGAGCGTCCATCCAACTCAACGGCAACGCCAGCCCCATCCTCCCCCAGCTCCCCTGGGCCTTCTTCCCCCGGCTCCCCCACGCCCCCCGTCAGCCCAGGTCCCACCAGCGCTGTCAGCAGCAGCTCCAGACCCACAGCAGCCACTGGTAACGCCGGTGGGAGCTGGGCTGGGGGGCACTGGGCAGCTGGGGGGGCCTGGCTATGGGCATGGGCCCCCCCAAATCCCCCACTTGGGGCTGCACTCACGGGAGGGCTGGGGGGTGCAGGTCCCAAGGTGAGCCCAGAGCCCCCCCTGGCTGCCCCCCTTTTCTTTGGGGGGGGGTTGTGGTGGGCTCCCCTTTCCTCCCCCAGTCTCTGCCAGGGGGGTCTCCCACGGGTGGAGGTGACACTGGAGCTGGGTGCCAGGCCTGGGGTGGGTGGGCTGGTGGCACTCAGGGTGGCTGGGGCCAGTCTTGACCCCACCTCCTTCCCTGTGGGGCTTGAGGGCTGGGCACGGGTCTCAGTGGGGGAAATAACGGGGTGCCAGGGAGAATAATGGGGTGCCAGGGGGAATAGTGGGGTGCCAGGGGGGATAACAGTGCCAGGGGGGATAATGAGGTGCCAGGGGGAATAGTGGGGTGCCAGGGGGAATAACGGGGTGCCAGGGGGTATAACAGTGCCAGGGGGTATAACAGTGCCAGTGGGAATAACGAGGTGCCAGGGGGAATAACGAGGTGCCAGGGGTGATAACGGGGTGCCAGGGGAGATAACGGGGTGCCTGTCTCCCCCGCACAGAGCAGCACCCCGCCGAGCTGAGCCCTGGCCTGGTCGGCATCATCTCCCTCGCCGTCTGCCTGCTGGTGGCGGGGGCGGCCGTGCTGCTGGTGCGGTGGTCCCGGCGCGGGATCCCCCGCTTCCAGCACCTGGATGAGGTGCCCATGGTGCGTGGGGGGGGGGCGGGGTGGCGATGGGGGGAGGATTTGGGAGGAGCAGCAGGTCCAGGGCGCGGGCACTCACCCCGCTCTCTTTCTCTTCTTCCTCAGAGCAAAGTGATGGAGGGCTCCACGCCCCCCACCCCCAGCTGACCCCCCACCTCCGCTGCGACCCCCCCCGGGGCTCCCCACGCTGCTGAATAAAGAATTCGCTGCCCTGGCTCTGGTTTCCCGTCTGCCATGTGCTCTGCAGCCTGCCCGGGGAAAACCCCTGCTCCCGGGGGAGGCCCCAACCGCTTTCGGGGTCCCCCCGGGCCGGGCTGGCGGTCCCGGGGGTGTTCCCGGTTCGGCGGGGGTGGCTGCGGGGTGCGCGGCCCTGGTGCCCGGGGCTGGGGGGGAGCCGCGCAGCCCCCCCCGCCCCTCGGCGAGGTGGGATGGGAGGGAGCGAGCGGCCAGGCACGCACGGCGCTTTCCTTCTGCTCCGCTGCACTCGGCCGAGGCCGCGCTCGCCGCGAGGACCGGGCACCGGTGAGGGGCTGCGGGGGGGGCTGGCGGCGGAGGGGACCCCCGTGCCGGGCACCGGCAGTTCTGGGATTTGGCACCAGGCTGCTCCCAGGGCTGGCAAATCCCGGGGGGAGGGCGGGGGGCTCGGTGCTGGGGGCTCTGCGGGTGTGCCCCGGTGTGCCCCGGTTTCTCGGGGGCGCTGCCTGGGTGGGTGGCCGCTGTCCCGGGTGGATCATTAACGTGGCACCGGTGGGTTCGGGGCTTGGTGGGCGCTGAGGGTCGCTCCCCGTGGCCTCAGATCCGCGTCCCCGTCCCCATCCAGCCCACCGGAGCACCGGGAGTGGGGCGGGGGGGGGGAGCCCGAAACCCGAGATAGGGGCTGAGCCCGGCCGAGCCCCGGTGGCCGTAAATCCCGGCGGGGAGCAGCTCGCGTGTCCCGGCGCCGGGGTGTCCCCGGGGTGTCCCCAGCCGCGGGAGGGGGGTCCCCGCCGGCGAGCCCCTCCCGGCCGCGGCTCCCCGAGCTCCCCCCGCAGGGACGGCGATGAGACGGAGCCGGACAGCGCTGCCCTTCCTCGGCGCGGAGGTGAGACCGGCACCGGGGGGCTACCGGTGGGGGGAGCGAGGGGTGTCCCGGGGGGCGAGGGGTGTCCCCGGTGTGAGCGTCCCAGCGCCGGGCCCCCGGGCAGCAATAACCGGGCTGGCGGCGCTGAGCGAGAGTTAATTATCCCCTTAATGGGCGGTTAATTATTATTCACCTCTGCGTAATTGCTCGCCGGCTCCGGGGGGGGTTTTCCGGTGGGGTCCCGGGGGAAGTCAGGGGGGTCCTCTCCGGTGGCGGCGGGAGAAGGAGAAGGAGGAGGACGGGGGGGAGTCCCGGTGGCTCGGTGCGCTGCGGGCGGAGCCGCTCCCGGTGCACCGGTGCCTTTCCCCGCTCCCCCCCCCCCCCGCCCAGGGAACTCCCCGGTACCCCCGGCTGCGGCGCCGCACCGTGTCCGGCAGAGGGCGCCAGCGCGCTACCGGCGCTCGGTACCGGCGGGGGGCGGGCGGGGGGCGCTGCCCGGGCGGGACCCCCGGACCGGGATCGGCAGCGACCCCCGGGGCCGCTCCCCGCGCCCCTCACCGCTGCTCCGTTTCCCGGCAGCGCTGCCGCGATCCCGCCGAGGCCGCCCCGTCGGGCCCGGGCCCGGGAGCGGCGGTGGGCGCCGTGCGCCGCCGTTTCTCCGGGACCCCGTTGCTGCCGCCGCTGGGTTGCCGGTTGGCGGAGGCGGCCCGCGCCCCCGAGCCCGAGACTGCCCGGGTGGTGTTCACCATCGAGGAGAGCGGCCCGAGCAGCGGCGATGAGTCCGAGCCCCCCCGGTAAGGGCGGGATGGGGAGCGGGGAGGTGATGCCCCGCTGGCACCGGGAACGGGTCACCGGGCACGGCACAGGGCTGGCGGGACTCTCCCGGGTTCAGCACCGGCGGCCGGACAGCGGCACAGGGGCAGAGCACCCGGTGGGGTTGGGGACAAACCCCTCCGTCCCCGGCCGTGCTGTTCCAGCCCTGGGATGCCCGCTCCGCTCACCGTCTGTCCCTGTCACCCCCCTCAGCACTCCTGTCCCCACCTCGCTGTCCCTTCACCCCCACCCCCCTTTTCCCCACCCCCCAGCCGTGTCCCCATTCCCTGTCCTCACCCCCTCCTTGTCCCCATCCCGCGGCCCAGCCAGAGCCACCACCGGGCTGGCCTGGCCCTGCCCAGGGGTGACCTCGGTCCCTCCCGCAGTGGCTCGGGCCCAGCCGTGCTGCTGCTGGGCTATTTTTGGGCCCTTCCCCCTGTCCCGTGCCTCTCCCAGCCTGGCTGGTGGGGACAGCGAGGAGCTGGCACGGCCCAGGGACGTGGCTCTGGTGTCACTTGTCCTCCACCCCTGCGCAGACACGTGGGGACAGTGACACTCCGGTGAGGACTGGCTGTCCTGGGCGCTGGGACTGGGCCAGCCCAGGGCTGCTCTGGCTGCCAGCCAGCACGGGGGGCTCTCCCCCGATGTCCCTGTGTCCCAGCACCCCTCTGCCCTGATGTCCCCAGGGTGGTGCTTGCAGTCCCTTGACAGCAAAGGTGACCCCTCCAGGACCCCCATCTGGTGGGGTTGGGGGTCTCCATTGGTGCTGCTGTGGCAGAGGGGGCTCTGTTGCTGTCCCCTCCTGGCTCCCTGCCGGCTGCTGGGTGTTTCTGTGGCCATCAGGAGCACCAGGTCCTGCTGCATCAGGCTGGGCAGGTGCCAGCTCCCACAGCCAGGCCGGTGGGTCCCTCACAGTGTCACTGTCACCAGCTGGACCTCACCCTGCTGGCTGGGGAGCAGCTCCAGGAGGGGAGAGCACCAGGGAGGGGCTGGGGCACGGTGTGGGGTGGGTTTGGCTCTCACAGGTCCCTCGGTGGCACCGTGGCATGTCCACACCACGTGTCTGGGATGCTCCAAGCTCAGCTGTGTCCCTTGGTGGCACCGTGTCACAGCCACACTGTGTGTCCTGGGTGCTTCAGACTCAATTGTGTCCCTCAGTGGCACCGTGTCACAACCACACTGCCTGTCCAGGGTGCTCCAGACTCAGCTGTGTCCCTCGGTGTCACAACCACACTGCCAATTCAGGCTGCTTTGGGCTCAGCCACATCCCTCTGTCCTTTGGTGGCACCGTGTCACAACCACACTATGTGTCCAGGATGCTCCAGACTCAATTGTGTCCCTCGGTGGCACCGTGGCACGTCCCCTCCTCCGTACATCTGCGTCCCCGGGGGCTTCGCGGGGGATTTTTCCCTCTGTCCGGGCACAGCACCCCTGCCCTTTCAGGAGCAGCTGCCGCCTCGGGGACAGCAGGGTGGCCGGTGGCACCGGGCCAGCGAGGGGCCACGTGCCCGGGCCGCCAGGCACACCGGGGGGGGACCCGCTCCCTGCGCCGGCTGCCGGAGCCAGACAGTTGTTTAATTTCCCAGGCGCAGGGCGGGAGGGGGATGGAAAGTTTCCCGGGGCTGCCGGGGCCGGGACGGCCGCACGCTTCCTGCTCCGCACCGGGGGCAGCGGGGCCTCGCCGCCCGCCCGGGGGTCCCTGAACCGGACCATGCTGCCCACCCCGCACTGCTCGCCGGGGGCTTCTCCGGCCACGTCCCCCCGCGGTTCCCCCCGCAATTCCCCCGTCTTCTTCAGGAAGCTCCTGATGAACCAGAGCATCCGCCTGCAGCGGCGCTTCACCGTGGCGCATCCCCTCTGGTAAGGGAGGGGGGGGACACTGGCGGGTCCCCGCGGGGCGGGGGGCGGCACCAGGCTGTGCCGCCGGGATGGGGGCAGCGCCTCCCCAGAGGCCAGAGCCGTGGCACGTCCTCGGGGACGAGGAGGGGACAGCGGGTGTCCCCACACGCTGAGCCGGGCAGGGGGAACCGCCGGAGCAGCGGCGCTGAGCACGGACGCGCTCAGCGCAGCGATGGCCAGGCAGGGACCCCCGGCGGGGTGGCCACGGAGGGAGGCTTTGCCCTCCAAATCCAGGCACCAACCCGCCCGGCGCCGCTCCCGCCTGCCCTCCCCACCCTGGAGCTCGGTGGGGTTGGTTTTGGGGGTGCCGGCCCCACCTGCTCGGGGCTCAGCACATCGCTCCTCAGCAGCGACAGCAGCTATTTATAGCGGCCCCGGGCCCCCCCCGCACCACGGACACCGCTCGGAGGTCATTAACGCTGCAACGAGAGGGGTTAATTGAGCACCAGCCCCGTGGCAGGGGGCTCTTGTCCCCCGGGGCTGTCCCCTGCGGTGGCAGCGGGGGTCAGGGGTGGTGGCACGGCGCCGGGAACAGGCGCGGGCATCACCCCGCGGGGCCGTCGGAGGGACAATGCGGCTTTGTGTCGCCGGTACCATCGGGGATGGGAAGGCGAGGCAGGAAAACAAGGGGGCTGCGGGGATGGCATGACGCGGTGCCGGCTGGCACTGCCACTGCCGGGGACGGCCGCGCCACAGCCGCCAGCGGGGCTGCCGGAGCGGGACGATGCTGCCGGGCAGCCGGTGCCCGTCCCGGAGGCACTCCTGCATCGGGTGAGTGCTGGGCTCCCTCCCGCTGGCGGTGGCCCCGGTGGCGTCTGCGCTTCTCCGGGGTGGCTCGTCCCCGTCCCCACGGCGGTGGCGGCTGCGGGAGGGGACAGGCGCTGGATGGCCCTCGCTGTGTCCCCGTTGCGTGCAGCCTTTCCCATGACCCCGGGGCCAGCGGCGCAGCAGGGTGGGTGGGTGAAGCGGCCGCGGCCAGCTTGGGGACACGGCAGTGTCGCCGTCCCTGTCCCCCCCCCTGGATGCACAGGTGACTCCGGTTGGGGTGCCCCTGGGCTGCTGCCAGCGTGTCCCCAGGGGCCAGGGCTTGGCTTCTGCGTCGGTTTCTGTCCTTCGATGTCCCCTGGCTCTGTGCCGTGGCTGGGATATTGTCCCCTCCATGGGACACGGCACCTCGAGACGGGGCTGGTGGAGGCTTTGGGGCTTTGGAGGACTTGGGGCCGTGGTGCTGGTGACAGGTAGGGGGAGGGACAGGCAGGAGCCAGCCCTTCCTGGGGTCTCTGGAGCTGGGAGCTTCAGGGCAGTGGGTCCTGTCCCACCTGGGTGACATGGGACAGCCTGGCTCTGCTTGTCCCAAGTCCCAGACCCCAGCGTGCCAGCTGGGAGGGTCCCTGTGCCCCGAGCTGTGCCCGTTCTCAGCAGCAGGTGGAGGAGCCAGACTGGGCACCAGTGTCACCACAGCGTCACCAAGCTGGGCAGAGTGAGATGGTGGCACAGAGAGCCCGACAAACCCGGCAGCATCCCCTGGGCTGAGGTCCCCGTGCCAGCCTTGTCCCCTCTCCCCTCACAGCTTTGACCTGGAGAATGGCCCCCCCGGCCGAGGGGCGCTGGACCCCCAGGCCAGCCCGGGCGCGGGGCTGGTCCTGCAGGGCACCTTCTCCCACGGCCAGCGCCGCGAGTCCTTCCTCTACCGCTCCGACAGCGACTACGACCTGTCCCCAAAAGCCATGTCCCGCAACTCCTCCATCGCCAGCGACCTGTGAGTGCCCCCCCAGCCCGCATCCCCCTGGGACCCCCCTCCCCGAGCCTCCCCGAGCCTCCCCGAGCCTCCCCGAGCCTCCCCGAGCCTCACGCTCCCTGTGCTCCCGCAGGCACGGAGAAGACATGATCGTCACCCCCTTTGCCCAGGTAGGTGCCACCGCTGTGCCCTGCCCAGGAGGGGACGCGGTCTGCACCCAGCACCGGGGGGGGTGGGTGTCCCGGGGGGGTCCGCCCGACCCCAGCCCCCTCTCGCCCTCCAGGTCCTGGCCAGCCTCCGCACCGTCCGCAGCAACCTGACCCACCTCCAGGACCGCGCTGGCATCAAGTGAGTCAGAAGGGGCTGGGAGGGCGAGGATGTCACCTGAGTGGGGACCGACCCCAACCCATGACGAGCGGGTGGGGCACCGCACCCCTGCGGGGGTCGCAGCTACTCAGCCCCCTGCGTTCCACAGGCGAGGATCGAGCAGCAGCCTGCCCTCGGGGAGCAAGGCCAGCCTCTCCGGTGAGTGCCGGGGTGGGGGGGGGAAACGGTGGCGGGGAGATTTTGGGACAAGCTGGCTGTCCCTGTGTCCCCAGGGGGTGTCCTGCCGTGCCCTGGGGGTGCAGCAACATTCCCCCGCCCCGAGCCAAGGCAGGGCTGCGGCTTTGCCCTTCGGGATCCATGTCTGGTTTTCGGCAGCTCCTCCCGCCTGGCCGCCCTTCGCGGCGGTGGAAAAGCTCCCGTTGACGTCAAACCTTCCATTAATAAAACCCCGGCGGTGAGCGGGGCCCCGCGGGAGCCCGGCTGCCCCCGGGGCTGGCTGTCACCCCACGGGACAGCGTGGCACGCCTCGTGCCGGGGCGGCCACGCCACGGGGACCTGCCCGGGGATGCCTGACCCCGACCCCCGCGTCCCCCCGTGTCCCCCCGTGCCGCCCCGCTCGGGGGGTGCTGTAACCCGCCCCCTCCCCATGCTGGTGAGCCCCCCGGGGTTGGTGTGGCACCAGCCCGGCCGTGCCGGGGGGCAGCGCTGCTGCTGGCCGGTCCCTTGCCAAGCTGGTGGGTGCCCCCAGCAGAAGATGCCCACCAGAAGCTCTCGCGGGAGACGCTGGAGGAGCTGGATTGGTGCTTGGACCAGCTGGAGACGCTGCAGACCAGGCACTCGGTCAGCGAGATGGCCTCCAACAAGGTAAGGCACTCCTGTCACCGTCACCCTGCTGGGCAGGGGGACCCCAGAGCCCCCCGGGATGTCCTGCCAGCCCCCCAGACCGCTGACCCCGCCGCCCGCCCGCAGTTCAAGCGGATGCTGAACCGGGAGCTGACGCACCTGTCGGAGACCAGCCGCTCCGGGAACCAGGTCTCCGAGTACATCTCCAGCACCTTCCTGGGTGAGCACCCCCCGGCCCCAGCGTCACCTCCCTGCTGGCAGCAGGGGGGTGGCCTTGGTGTCCCCAGAGAGCTGGGGTGCCCATAGGGGTGATGCCAGATGGGGGAGGGTCCCACTTGTTTCTTATGGAGGAATGGAATGGGGTGGGGGGCACCAGGGGGCTTTTCCCAGCTGTCCCAGTGAGATTTGCTGCCTTGGAGGTGTCACGGCGTTTGTCCTGACTGGGAGTGCTGGCTCATACTGGTGTGTACTGGGGCTGTTGGGGCCGTCTTTGTGTGCCTGAAGGAGTGTCCAGGGCACCCCTGGCAGATGTGTGGATGGGGGTGAGGTAAAGAAAGTGCTGCAGCCCCCCAAATCATCACAGTGTGACCTGTGCCCGTCCTCAGCATGACCCAGGGGCGGGGGGCGATGCTGGCAGTGAACTTCGGGCTCCTGCCCTGCTCACAGACCCCTCTGTGTCACCCCAGACAAGCAGCACGAGGTGGAGATCCCCTCGGCGCTGGCGAAGGACAAGGAGAAGGAGCGGAGGAAGCGGCCCATGTCCCAGATCAGCGGCGTCAGGAAGCTGAAGCACGGCTCCAGCCTGGCCGCCGCCGGCATCCCCCGCTTCGGGGTGCGCACGGAGCGCGAGGCGCTGCTGGCCAAGGTGGGCGCAGGATCCTAGAACGGGGCTGGGTTGAAAGGGAACTTCCAAGATCCATCCAGTTCTTACCCCAATGCAGAAAATTCGATTTATTCTCCGTGTAACGACGCTCCTCTCACTGCTCTGCCCCGCATGAAAATGTGGGAGGCAGGATATAAAATGTAACAGCAGCTCTTATCCCCTCAGCTCTTATTCCCTCAGTTTTTGCCAGGATTTAGTGGATTGCTGCCAGGCAAGCAGCACCCAGCAAGCACATACACCAAATTCCCCACCCTGGGGACACAGGGCCACCATCACCAGGAGAAAATCCTTTTGCTCCCTGTCAGTTTTACATCCCTCACCACTTGTAACCAAATTCAATGCCCCACCCCCGACCGTGGGGTCCCCCAGCACCTGCCCCCCCCATGGATCTCTGTCCCTCTGGTCCCCAGGAGCTGGAGGACACCAACAAGTGGGGGCTGGACGTGTTCAAAGTGGCCGAGTACTCGGGGAACCGCCCGCTGACCGTCATCATGTACAGCATCTTCCAGGTGAGCATCCGGCCGGGATGTCCCTGCCCCTGTGCCCAGGTGGGGACGAGCCACGGGGGTGGGAACCGAGGCAGAGGATGAAGATAAAACACAAAAGGAGCTCTTAGCCTCAGGAACAGCCCCACAGTTTAATACAGAACCTGCACCTTGGAGTTCTGAGGAGAGTAAAGAGAGCGAGCAGGTGGCTCTCGGAGTGGTTTTGTGTCCTTTGGGATGGGGAGGGAAGAGGTGAGGGGTCAGTGGGGGCTGACCCAGGGGAAGGTGAGGGGTCAGTGGGGGCTGACCCAGGGCAGGTGAGGCACAGGGGGTGTCAGGTGAGGGGTCAGTGGGGGCTGACCCAGGGGAGGTGAGGCACAGGGGGTGCCAGGTGAGGGGTCAGTGGGGCTGACCCAGGGCAGGTGAGGCACAGGTGGTGCCAGGTGAGGGGTCAGTGGGGGCTGACCCAGGGGAAGGTGAGGCACAGGGGGTGTCAGGTGAGGGGTCAGTGGGGCTGACCCAGGGCAGGTGAGGCACAGGGGGTGTCAGGTGAGGGGTCAGTGGGGCTGACCCAGGGGGAGGTGAGGCACAGGGGGTGTCAGGTGAGGGGTCAATGGGGGCTGACCCAGGGGAGGTGAGGCACAGGTGGTGCCAGGTGAGGGGCGTGCAGGGGTTCCTGGGGAAGGCAGTGCTGCACAGCATTTTGTGTGGATCTATGTCGCTGTGGGACACAATGAAGGAGACACAGACTCATCAGAAGGCTGTTGGACTCCTGAGGAGGAGCCATCAGGTTTATGGTCCAAACCTATTTTAGGGTCCAAACCTATTTTATACCTTTTTACAAAGCACCCACCTTAGAGGTGGGACCCCTGGAACCGTTGGTCACTCGTAGAGACCATCACATGAAGTCCCTCCCATGGGAAAGCGTGTGGACAACATCTTAAATTTACAAACAGCCTGACCTTGCCCAGGAATTCTGTCCTGGGAGCAGAACTCCCAAAAACCAAATCACGACAGGCACAAACCCTAGCAAGAGACCTACAAACCTCTAAATACCCAGACACATCCAACCAAAACCCCCCAAACCCACTGGGTGCAACGCCACCCTGCTGCCTCCCCGCAGGAGCGGGACCTGATGAAGACCTTCCGCATCCCCGTCAACACCTTCATCACCTACATGCTGACGCTGGAGGATCACTACCACGCCGACGTGGCCTACCACAACAACCTGCACGCCGCCGACGTGGCGCAGTCCACGCACGTCCTCCTCTCCACGCCCGCGCTGGAGGTGATTCCTGGCTCACCTGAGGCCACCCAGGTGTGTCTGGTGGGGCTGGGACACGTCCCCAATGCCTTTTCCCACCGTTTTCCCAGGCTGTCTTCACCGACCTGGAGATCATGGCTGCCATCTTCGCCAGCGCCATCCACGACGTCGACCACCCCGGGGTCTCCAACCAGTTCCTCATCAACACCAGTGAGCTGGGGGCTCAGGGGTGGGCCTGGGGGATACTGGGGGACCCCAGGAGTCACCCCCGGGGTGACCAGTGCCATCTCGCAGACTCGGAGCTGGCCCTGATGTACAACGACGCCTCGGTGCTGGAGAATCACCACCTGGCCGTGGGCTTCAAGCTCCTCCAGGAGGAGAACTGTGACATCTTCCAGAACCTGAGCAGGAAGCAGAGGCAGACGCTGCGTAAAATGGTCATCGACATGGTATGGAGGGGGCTGGGCCACCCCAGGGTGGGGTCTGGGCTGGGGGGTCAGGCTGAGACCCGTTCCCACCTCCCCCTGCCCAGGTGTTGGCCACGGACATGTCCAAGCACATGAACCTGCTGGCTGATCTGAAGACCATGGTGGAGACCAAGAAGGTGACCAGCCTGGGCGTGCTGCTGCTGGACAACTACTCCGACAGGATCCAGGTGGGGACACACCTGGGGAATCCTTCCCAGCACTGCAGGTCTCCATCCTGCCTCTGGCCTGCTGGGATGTCCCATTTGGTGCCACCACCCTCCCAAACCCAACTGGGATGGGGGGGATCAGAGTGTGGGTGGCCCTGGGGGACAGGGGACACGGTGTCCATGCCCACAGGTCCTGCAGAACATGGTGCACTGCGCCGACCTCAGCAACCCCACCAAACCCCTGGAGCTGTACCGGCAGTGGACCGACCGCATCATGGTGGAGTTCTTCCACCAAGGAGACCGGGAGCGGGAGAAGGGCATGGAGATCAGCCCCATGTGTGACAAGCACACCGCCTCCGTGGAGAAGTCCCAGGTGGGGGTGGCAGCCTTGGGGACAGGGTGGGCAGGGGGGGCCGCAGGGCCGGGCAGGGGGCTCAGCTCTTCTCCCTCCCTCCCCACCAGGTGGGATTCATCGACTTCATCGCCCACCCGCTGTGGGAGACGTGGGCCGACCTCGTGCACCCCGACGCCCAGGAGCTGCTGGACACGCTGGAGGACAACCGGGAATGGTACCAGAGCATGATCCCGCGCAGCCCCTCCCCTCCGCCCGAGGCACCCGCCGTGTCCCCGGCCACCGCCGACAAATTCCAGTTCGAGCTGACGCTGGAGGAGGAGGAGGAGGAGGAAGAGGAGGGTGAGTCGGACACGGAGCTGGAGGGGGCCGAGAGCCCCTTGGACGAGGACAACAGCGGCTCCAAGACGCCGGGCACGGATGACTCGGAGTCTGCCGACACCAAGCGCCTGTCCCCCGGCCCCGGGGACCGGGACTCGCCTGCCCCCCGCCCCAGGGACGTGGACAACCGGCGGGCGCTGCAGGGGACGCTCCCGGAGGACGGTGACAGCGGATGCTCCGTGCCAGCGCCTGAGGGCAGCCAGGGGCTGTGCCTGGACACGGAGGGCAATGTCACATTCCTGTCCCTGGGCACGTAGCGGCACCGGCCCGTGGGTCCCCTCGCTGCCGGGGGACGTGGGGCTGGGGAAGGTGGTGGAAAATGCCCACAGCAGCCAGGTCCATCCCTGAGCACTGCCCTGAGCAGTGCTGGGACAGCGGGGGAGCTGCCACTGTTGGGGGCACCCAGGTTGTGTCCCCGTTTGGGAGCTGGGCAGGTCCTGACAGGTACGAGGACACTGGTGGCCTTCAAGGTCCCTGTCCCCTTCAGACAGGGCCTGGGGACACCGAGCTCTGAGCCCAGCCCAGCCCTGCTGGGGACATCACAAGGAAGGAGCATTCCAGCCCCTTTCCAGGTGTCCCCTTGGCAGGACAGCAGCCCCGTGGTGGGATGAGGTGGGCAAAGAAAGGGCGCTGGTGACACCCCCGGCACGAGGCACCCCCCCAAAGGCACCAGCGCACGGCACGGGCACCACTCGGCGGTTTATTTATTTGGGGATAGGTTCACTTTTTAAAGCCTTTTGTAGTTCACTTTTTAAGACGAGCCTCTCCGAGGCTCACACACATTTTTGGAGGGGGGAGAGGGGGCGGAAAGATGCATTTTTTCAGAAAAAAAGGAAAAAAAAAGAAAGAGAATTTGGGGGACGGAAAGATGCATTTTTTCAGAAAAAAGGGAAAAAAGAAAGAGAATTTGGGGGACGGAAAGATGCATTTTTTCAGAAAAAAGGGAAAAAAGAAAGAGAATTTGGGGGACGGAAAGATGCTTTTTTTTTTTTTCGGGGGGAAGGAAAGCTGCATTTTTCGGGGGGAAGGAAAGCAGCATTTCTGCCCTCTGCCATCACTCGAAACGCCGTCTGCATTTCACATTTCCGACCTCGGCGGGTGCTGTCACCACACCCCCGCCCCATCTCCCGGTGTCCTGCCTGGGGCAGGGTCCTTTGGGATTCTCCCTTCACCTTCCCAGAAGATTAAACCCAGGTTTGTTCCACCCCTAAACACGAGCCTTGTAAAAAGCCTCTCTTTGTGTCACGGGAGCCGCAGCCCAATGTCCCCAGGGAGCGGCGCGGTTGGTGGCCCCGGCACCGGGCAGTGCTGGAACAAAAAAAAAAAAGCCAGCTCCTCCCTGGAAACGCCGATCCATCGCTGGCAAACACGACCCGCTGAAGGTAAATATTTAATCGCCGGCTTGGCGGGCGCTGCGGAGCCCCATTCCCCGGGCTCTTCCGCATTGCTCCCCACGGTGATTGATCTCCACAAACACGTCCCCACCCCTGGGCACTGCCCTCACCCCCTCCTGCCCGCCCTGTGCTGCCCTGGCCTCGGGAGTTGGTGGTTCTTTTCCCAGCCTTTTGGGTGTTTTCCAAGGTTGGAAAACCTGCAACAGGGTGGTGGTGGTGGTGGCTCCGTGCCATCCCTGGTGGGTGCTGGATGTCCCCTTGTCTCTCCAGATGAGACTCTGTGCTCTCAAACTCCCCAGATCCAGATCCAGATCCAGCCCAGACTCTGCCAGGCAGGAGCTGGTGGAAAAACCCCCTCTTTCCCTCCGTTTCTGGCTGAGGGGCTGAAGCATGAAGAGGGTGGTGGGGCTGTGGGCCTGGGGAAGGTGATGGAAAATGCCCACAGCAGCCAGGTCCATCCCTGAGCCTGGATCCTTCCCTAAGGGTGGATCCATCCCTATTTCTGGATCCCTCCCTAAGCCTGGATCCATCCCTGAGCCCGGAGCCATCCCCATGGCTGTGTCCATCCCCATGGCTGTGTCCATCCCTGCCCCCGGCCGGACTGTCCGTGCTGTGCTCAATATCCCCACTGCCCACCCGGTGCCCACCGTGTCCGGCTGCCTCCTCCCGGGGGGGCTGTGGGTCTGGGATGAGCCTGGGCAGGAGCAAAGAGCTGCACCGGGACAGAGGCCAGGGAGCCCCCCGGGCAGGGCAGGGCAGGCTCGGGAGGCTCCCGGGGCCCCGGGCAGGGCAGGCCCGGGCAGGGCGGTGCCGCTGCCCTCAGGCCGCCATATGCTGCCGGCCCTAATCCCCGCTGGAGCCTCAGGGCGAGGGAGGACATGGCCGCCCACCTGCGCAGCAGCTCCGCCTCAGCGCCAGCCGCCCTGTCACGGGAAGGATCAGGCCGCCCGCGACTGCAGGCCTGAGGAAGGCGTCGCGATAGCGCGCCATGTCGCGACAGAGAGGCTGTCAAACCTCGTCCCCCCCCTTTGAGCGGGAATGGTTCGTTCTACACCCCCGCCTGTGCAGGGGTTGGTTCATCCCGCACCCCGCGAAGCGCGGCCGGACCGCACCACTGCGCCTCGCCGGAGGAGGGGGCGGCGCCCACCACCGCGCCGGGAGGGGCGGTCTCCTCCCCCCCCGTCCGCCCGCTGTCCATCAGAGCGTGCCGCCGAGCCAATCAGCGCCGCCCTCAGGGGCGCGCCCGTGACGTGAGAGCTCATTTGCATAGAGAGCCCCGCCCCAGCCGACGTCACCCGGGCTCCGCATCTGCTGCAGTCGCTGCGGGGAGGAGGCGGCGGCGCGAGCGCGGCAGAGGTGAGACCCCCCCCCCCACCGGGACCCCCACCGGGACCCCCCCACAGCGACACCCCCGCAGGGACCCCCCCCGAGACCCCCTCTGCGACCCCCCCCCGGCACCGGGAGGGGAGGGGCGGCTGCAGCGGAGGAGGCGGGAGGCGCGGGGGGGGGGGATGATGATGATGATGATGATGGATGCGGCGCGGGGGGGGCTGCGCAGGGCCTGGGGGGGGGTCTCGGTGCGGCGGAGATCGAGTGGGTGCAGCGGGGTCGGGCCTGCGGGGAGGAGCAGGGGGTGACCCCCTCTTTATCAGCACCCTGACCCACCCCCCCCATCAGCATCCTGCCCCCCCCCCATCAGCACCCTGGCCCCCTCCTCGCAGCGCTCCGCACCCCCCCACCCCAAAATCGGCACCCATCAGCGCCCTGAACCCCGTCCTTCCAACACTGCACCCCCCCCAAACATCAACACCTTGCACCCCCTCCCTGCAGCGCCCTCCACCCCCACCATGAGCCCCCCCATCAACCCCCACCCCCCGTCCATCAGCACCCCGAAATGTCCATCAGCAGCCAGCACCCCGCACCCCGCATCCCCCCTGCCCAGCATCCCTCTGCTCCATCCCGCATCCCCCACCCTCCAGCCTGGGACCAGCACCCAGCTCTGTGCCCCCCCCCGCCTGGCATCACCCTCCCCGCGGTGCCCGGTGACACCGCAGGGCTCCGTGTGACACCGCAGGGCTCCGTGTGACACCGCAGGGCTCCGTGTCCCCGCGCTGGCCGCTGCGTGCGGGGGCACCGCCGCCGGTGCCATTTTGTCACCGGGGAAAAGATGCGGGAGAGGAGGCTGCGGCGATCCACCGGCGGATCCTGGGGAGCCACGGCCAAATCCCGAGAGCCACGGCAAAGCCTGGAAGGCACGGGAAATCTCTGGAGCCGTGGCAAAGCCCGGCAGCCTCGTGCCCCACATTGGCCGTGGCCGCGGGGTCGCTGCTCTGGGTGACAGCAGGTGGTCACTCCGAGCCCTCGGGTGCTGAGTGACCCATTGGTGGCCAAGCCATCGCCCATCCCCGAGCCAAATATTCCCGATCCGTGCCGGTGGTGCTGGGGAAGCAGAGCTGAGGCCCCGTCACGGCCTCTGCCCCACCTTGCAGATGGCGTCGGCTACCGACTCCCGCTATGGGCAGAAGGAATCCTCGGACCAGAACTTCGATTACATGTTCAAGATCCTGATCATCGGCAACAGCAGCGTGGGGAAGACCTCCTTCCTGTTCCGGTACGCCGACGACTCCTTCACGCCCGCCTTCGTCAGCACCGTCGGCATCGACTTCAAGGTCAAGACCATCTACCGGAACGACAAACGCATCAAGCTGCAGATCTGGGTGAGGGCAGAGACCCCCCCCGGGCCCCTGGGCTGGGCTGGGGGGGTGGGAGGGGGTGGTGAAGGTGGCGGTTGGTGAGGGGGTGGTGGTCGCTGTGGGGTGATGGTCAGTGAGGGGTGGTGGTCAGTGGGGGGTGGTGGATTGGTGGTGTGGGAGGTGATGGCCACTGTGGGGTGATGGTGGGTGTGGGGTGATGGTCAGTGAGGGGTGGTGGTGGTGTGGGGGGTGGTGGATCGGTGGTGTGGGAGGTGATGGTCATTGTGGGGTGATGGTGGGTGTGGGGTGATGGTCACTGTGGGGTGATGGTCACTGTGGGGTGGTGGTTGGTTGTGTGGTGGTCATTGTGGGGTGGTGGTCACTGTGGGGTGATGGTCACTATGGGGTGGTGGTTGGTGGGGTGATGGTCACTGTGGGGTGGTGGTCACTGTGGGGTGGTGGTCACTGTGGGGTGGTGGTTGGTTGGGTGATGGTCACTGTGGGGTGGTGGTCACTGTGAGGTGATGGTCACTGTGGGGCGATGGTTGGTGGGGTGATGGTCACTGTGGGGCGATGGTGGGTGTGGGGTGATGGTGGGTGTGGGGTGGTGGTCACTGTGGGGCGATGGTGGGTGTGGGGTGATGGTCACTGTGGGGTGGTGGTCACTGTGGGGTGGTGGTCACTGTGGGGTGGTGGTCGGTTGTGTGGTGGTCACTGTGGGCCGATGGTCACTGTGGGCCGATGGTCACTGTGGGACGATGGTCGCCGTGGGAGGATGGTCACTCTGGTGACGGTCAGCCTGGAGCTGCCCCACCAGGGCGATGCCGGGGTTGGGGGAGCTGGATCTGCCCCCCGTGCACCTGGCTTGGAGGGTGTCACTGCACCCCTGGGGGTGACATTCTGCTGTCCCCCGTCCCCGCCCAGGACACGGCCGGGCAGGAGCGGTACCGCACCATCACCACCGCCTACTACCGCGGCGCCATGGGCTTCATCCTCATGTACGACATCACCAACGAGGAGTCCTTCAACGCCGTGCAGGACTGGTGAGCAGGGCCAGCAGGGCCTTCTGGGCACCCCAAAACCTCCCCAGCCGCCCCCTCCCCACCCCTCTGATCCCTTCTCTCCCTTCCCCAAGGTCCACCCAGATCAAGACCTACTCCTGGGACAACGCCCAGGTCCTGCTGGTGGGGAACAAGTGTGACATGGAGGACGAGCGCGTGGTCTCCTCGGAGAAGGGCCGCCAGCTCGCCGAGCACCTGGGTGAGTTGGGCTCCCCCCACCCCCTTGCCACGGCTGCCAGCCCACAATTAATTTAATTAAGGGATTAATTCCCTCCCGTGTAATCGCTCCGCTCCGACACCGGCGGTGCCTTGGCACCCAGCGTTAAAACCACGGAGTCATCACACACCTGAAACTCTTGGGAGAGGTGCTGGGGCAGGGGGAGAGGAGAATTTTGGGGTTGGGGTGGTCTTTGGGGTGGAGGAAAAAATTTTGTGGGTGATGTGGGTGGGGGAGCCAGGTTGCCAACCCCATAAATAGCGAAGGAAAGGAGGAGCGAGGTGGGACGCGAGGTGGCCCGGAGCTTTGATGTTTATTTCATGTGTCCCTTGTCCCTTTGTCCCCTTTTTCCCCACCCCTCAGGCTTCGAGTTCTTCGAGGCCAGCGCCAAGGACAACATCAACGTCAAGCAGACCTTCGAGAGGCTGGTGGACATCATCTGCGAGAAGATGTCCGAGTCGCTGGACACGGCCGACCCCGCCGTCACCGGCGCCAAGCAGGGCCCCCAGCTGACGGACCAGCAGGCCCCCCCTCACCAGGACTGTGCCTGCTAGGGGCCAGCCCCACCCACCCCAAAATTCCCCACCCCCCCCCCAAAAAAAAAAAAAACAAACCGGTCAGTGCACCCCAAATTCCCCACACCCACCCACCCCCAGCTCCTCCTCTTGGGGGTCCCGCGGGGGTTTTTGCTGCTGATACCTCCGAAAGGGCTGCGGCCCCTCTAGGAGCCCCCTCCCCAATTCATTAGGCTGTGCCCCCTCCCCATCCCTTCCCCTTAATTTATTTTTAAGCCTGGGCTGGTAGAAAACTCCACCCCTCGTTCTGCTTTTAATCACTGTCAAGAAACCATCACCCCCCACCCCAAACCCCATCCCCCTTGGTGAGCCCACCACCCCTGTCCTGGCACCCCTTGCTCTGGAGACCCCCCCCCACAAAATCCAGTGCTTTGGGACCCCTGTCCTGGTGCCGCCTGCCCTTTTCCCTCCTCTGGGACCCCCTGTCCTGGTGCCCCCTGCCCTTTTTCCTCCTCTGGGACCCCCTGTCCTGGTGCCCCCTGCCCTTTTCCCTCCTCTGGGACCCCCTGCTCTTTTTCCTGCTCTGGGACCCCCTGTCCTGGTGCCCCCTGCCCTTTTTCCCTCCTTTGGGACCCCTGCCCTGGTGCCCCCTGCCCTTTTTTCCTGCTCTGGGACCCCCTGCCCTTTTTCCTCCTCTGGGACCCCCTGTCCTGGTGCCCCCTGCCCTTTTTCCTCCTCTGGTGCCCCCCACCCTTTTCCCTCCTCTGAGACCCCCTGCTCTGGGGATTTCCCTGCCTTGGGGTCCCCCCCTTGCTCCAGACCCCCCTGTCCTGGGGATCCCCCTACCCTGGGACCCCCCTTTTCCCAGCCTGTGGGTGCTGTGACAGGACCCCCTTACCCCACCCCAAACTCCCCCCACCCACCCCGTGTGCCCCCCAGCCTTTTCCCCCGAGAGCTCCCGGTGGTGGTGGTGCTGGAGGGGGCTTCTCCTGCCCCCTTTTCCAGCTGGATGGATCTTTTCCTGACTCTTGTTAATTTGTATAAATAGATGCTAATTGATGCTCCCGCCGTCTTCCTCCTTGTACAGACAGAAAATTCCTTTGTAAATAGGCGTAGGAAGTGACGCTGTGCGCGTGACCTGCTGTGCTGTGGCCGTGGTGGTGCATATTTATATATATATATATGTATATTCTGATTTATTTTATTTTTTTTTTTTCTTTTCTTCTCTCTCTCAGTGTGGTAACCTTGCTTGTGAATATCACTTTTAAAAAAATCAAACAAAAAAACCAAAACAACCCCACTTAAACAATCAAAAAAAAAACCAACCTACCCCACATATGAAAAAACCAGCCCCAACCGACCGATTATTAAAGAAATATTATTTAAATAATAATAATAATTTTAAATAATAAAATTATTAACGTTATTTATTTAAATAGTAATAATTTTAAAGAAAATGATTATTATTTAAATAATAATTCTAAATAAATTATTATTTAAATAATAATAATTCTAAATAATATTATTTAAATAATAATAGTTCTAAAAAAATTATTATTTAAATAATAATTTTAAATAATATTATTATTTAAATAATAATAATTTAAAATATTATTATTATTTAAATAATAATTTTAAACAACAAAATTATTATTATTTCAATAATAACAATAATTTTAAATAATAAAATTATTATTATTATTATTATTTAAATAAGGTTTTTAAAAAAGGAAAAAAAAAAATAAATGAATTTCCATCCCAGCAGCGAGGCCGAGCCAGCTGGGTTGGGCTGGTGGGGTGGGGGGCGAGCAGGGCTTGGGGAGCCTGGGCTGGTTTGCTCCAGGGATTTGGGATCTCGTGTTTTCCTGTAGTTCTGTGCTTCTGTGGAGACTGTGACTCAGTGGATATTCCCGTAGCCATGACAGAGCTGCCCTTAATTTATTTTTATTTTTTAATTTTTTTTTCTCTCCTGGAGCGCTGTGTCTTTATTTTACAGATTTCCCTCTATTTCCTCCCCTCCCCTACTGTGATTCCATCTCCTCCCCTCTCCTCTCTCTCCCTCCTCTTTTTTGTGAAGTTTACTTATGGAAGAGTTACACTGTACTGTACAAAATGTCAAAAGTGTCAAAAAGAGTACAATTTCCTAAAAATCACTGTATTAAAAAAGAAATGTTGTGAAGAAATAAACCGATGCTGATCAGAAGTTCCTCGGGGTCCCTGAGTTGCCAGAAAGGAGCAAAATTAACCTGATTTTATTTTTTTAAATTATCATTCCCCCCCAAATGGCTCCTGCTGCTGCTGAGGGAGGAGTTGAATCCCCAACCTGCCCAAGGTGTGTGGCAGCAGGGACCAGGGCAGAACACGAAGGCACAGCTTTAAAAAAAATCAAGAGAAAAATAAAATTTAAAAAAAAAAAATCAGAGAAAAAAAAAAAAAAGAAAATCCCATTCAGGCACTTTTCATTTGAGACTGGAATGAAAAAAAAAATAATAATAAATTTCACTTTTTTTTGGGTTATGCAGGGAGCATCCAGCTTGCCCAGGGCTGGGAGCAGAGGGATATGATGGCCCAAACTTTTGCCAAAATTTGGCTCCAAGCCTCGCCCCCCCCCCCTCCGCCTCCCCAGCGCCGCAGAGCCCGGGGTGCAATCACAGCCCTATTTATAGAGGATCCAGGTGGCTGCAGCCCCCGCCCGCAGCCAGGAGGGGGAAAATGGGAGCTGAGGCAGCTGAGAGAGGGGGGAGTGGAGGGATTTTTATCCTTGAGCTGGAAGAGGGAAAAAAAAATCAAAAAACCCCCAAAAAACCAAAAAAAAACCCAAAAAACCAAAAAAAAAAAAACCCAAAAAACCAAAAAAAACCCCAAAAAGCCCAAAAAAACCCCCAAAAAACAAAACAAAACAAAACCCCAAAAAAACAAAAAAATACCCCCAAAAACCAAAAAAACCCCCCAAAAACAACAAAAAAATACCCCAAAAAACAAAACAAAAAAAAAACCCAAAAAACCCCCCAAAAAACAAAAAACCCCCCCCAAAAAAAAAACAAACCCAAAAACAAAAAAAATACCCCAAAAAACCAAAAAAAATTACCCCAAAAAACCAAAAAAAAAAACCCCAAAAAACAAACAAAAAAAAAAAAAAAACCAAAAAACCAAAAAAAAACCCCAAAAAAGCAAAAAAAAATACCCCAAAAAACCAAACCAGGAGGGGAAGGAGTGAGGAGCTGCAGGCAGAGCAGAGGGGCAGGAGGAGTGTGAATCAGAGCTGGCTTTGGCTTGGAATGACTTTAAATCCCATCCCTTCCCCTGGGCAGGGACACCTTCCCCTGCCCCAGGCTGCTCCAACCCGGCCTTGGGTGCTTCCAGGGGCAGCCACGGCTGCTCTGGGAATTCCACTTCCCTCTCAGAGAGAAGAATTCCTTCCCGGGATCTATTTAGTGGGAGATCCAGGCCAGCTGGAAGGTGCTGGAGGAGCAGCCAAGGGGGGCTGGTTTGCTCTGGAGAGGGAACAAATCCAGCCAGGACCCTTCCCAGGGGCTGCAGCAGCAAAATCCCAGAAGAAATCACTTTACAGCTTATCCTGCAACAAGAGATTGTTACAACCCCGATCCCCAACGGCTGTAATTAGCAGAGGAGTTAATCAGCAGCAGGGGGGGCAGGGGTGGGTCTGTCCCTGGTTATCCACAATGCCCAGAAATCCTTTTGGTGCGGGCAGGAGGAGCCTCTGGAATGGTCTCTCGGTGCCCCCCGCTCTCTCTCTCTAGCGCTGGTTCTGCCGCGGCGGCTCCTGCCCGGAGCTGCGGGGCTGGAAAAGAGCGAGGGGAGGGAGAGAGGGGCGGGATGAGAGGGGCGGGATGGGGATGGGAGGGATGGGGATGAACGGGATGGGGATGAACAGGATGGGGATGAATGGGATGGGGATGAAAGGGGATGGGGATGGGAGGGATTGGGATGAGCGGGGTGGGGATGGGAGGGGATGGGGATGAGGGAGGTGGGGATGAGCAGAATTGGGATGAGAGGGGATGGGGATGAGAGGGATTGGGATGAGAGGGGATGGGGATGAGAGGGATTGGGACAGGCAGGGATGGGGATGAGCAGGATGGGGATGAGAGGGATGGGGATGAGAAGGATTGGGATGAGAGGGGATGGGGATGAGAGGGATTGGGATGAGAGGGATTGGGATGAGCGGGGATGGGGATGAGTGGGATGGGGATGGGCAGGGATGGGGAGAGTGGGATTGGGATGAACGGGGTGGGGATGAGAGGGGATGGGGATGAGAGGGGCGAGGATGAGCGGGATTGGGATGAGTGGGATTGGGATGAGAGGGGTGGGGATGAGTGGGATGGGGATGAGCAGGGATGGGGATGAGCAGGGATGGGGATGAGCGGGATGGGGATGAGCGGGGATGGGGATGAGAGGGATGGGGATGAGAGGGATGGGGATGAGCAGGATTGGGATGAGAAGGATTGGGATGAGAGGGATTGGGATGGCGGGATGGGGATGAGCAGGGATGGGGATGAATGGGATTGTGATGAGCGGGGCGGGAATCAGAGGGATGGGGATGAGCAGGGATGGGGATGAGCTGCTGCGGCATCCCCGGGGGGGGTTCCAGGGGGCTGGGAAAGAGGAGGGGAGGGGCGGCTCACCCTGTGTTTGAGGTAGGACAGGTAGGTGTCCCAGCCCAGCGTCACCACGTTGACATAAACCACGCGGTAGGCGGGCGGCACGAAGAGGAAATTGAGGATCTGAGCCGCCGGCCACACGCACCAGTCCGCCTGGAAAAGGCGCCGGCAGCGGCTGGGTGCTGCTGCTGCTGCGCCAGGGAGCCCGGCAGGGGAAAGGGGGGAGCCCCCCGGGAGGGGCTTTACCTTGTAGAGCTCCCAAAATTTCTCCTTGAACTCGTCCCAGCTCTCCTCAAGGGACTGGTCCTCCAGGGTGCCGATGGCTGCGGGGACAGGCGGGGGGTGGGTGGGGATGGGAGCGCCGGTTCCAGGCCGGGAATGGGGCTGGGAATGGCCGGGAAGTGCCCCAAACCCCTCCCAGGGAGGGCGGGGAGGGCAGCGCCGGCAGCAGCCAGGAGGAGGGAGAGCAGGGAAATGGAAAGGAAAAGAGAAAGGGAAGGCACTGACCTGCCTGGGGCTGGGGCAGGGATTTGGGATGGGGATGAGGGAATGGTTCAGGGATCTGGGATGGAGATCGGGGAAAGGGTCAGGGATTTGGGATGGAGATCAGGGAATGGTTCAGGGATTTGGGATGGAGATCAGGGAATGGTTCAGGAGATTTGGGATGGAGATCAGGGAAAGGTTCAGGGATTTGGGATGGAGATCAGGGAAAGGTTCAGGGATCTGGGATGGAGATGAGGGAAAAGTTCAGGGATCTGGGATGGAGATGAGGGAAAGGATCAGGGATTTGGGATGGAGATCAGGGAAAGGTTCAGGGATTTGGGATGGAGATCAGGGAATGGTTCAGGGATTTGGGATGGGGATCAGGGAATGGTTCAGGGATTTGGGATGGGGATCAGGGAATGGTTCAGGGATTTGGGATGGAGATCAGGGAAAGGTTCAGGAGATTTCGGATGGAGATCAGGGAAAGGTTCAGGAGATTTGGGATGGGGATGAGGGAAAGGTTCAGGGATCTGGGATGGAGATGAGGGAAAGGATCAGGGATTTGGGATGGAGATCAGGGAAAGATTCTTCCCCCAGAGGCTGCTGGGGCCCTGAACTCCCCCAGGGATCAGGCACAGCCCCGAGGCTGCCAGAGCTCCAGGAGCTCCCAGGCTGGGATTTTGGGGTTTCTCTGCAGGAACAGGAGGTTGGATCAGTGACCCCCCGAGGCTCCCACGTACCCATGAAGTACCAGGCTCCCATGCTGGGCGATGCCACCAGCTGGTCAATCAGCACCTTCTTCAGCACCGTCCTGAGGCAGCGAACGCCCCGGGCCGGGAAAGCCGAGTCCAGCCAGTGGTACCAGTAATGCATCAACGGCCCCAGGCTGCAGCCCACCACGAACATCCGCCCTGCAAACCACGGCACGGGGCTGAACCCCCCCAGCCCACGGCCCCTCCTGCCCCTGGGGCCCCCCAAAAACACCCCCTCCCCTCCTGAGCCCTTTTTTCCACCCCCTTTCCCTGCAGCTTCCTCACCTCCAAGGAGCAAGGGGTGAGGAGGAGGAGGAAGAGGAAAAGGAGGGGAAGGAGGAAGGGGAGCAGCTCAGCAGCGCCCAGAGCGAACCCCCAGCCAAAAGGCTGAAGGCAGAGGAGCTGGGCCAGGATGGGCAGAGCCGAGGGGAAGCTGGAGAGGAGGAGAAGGAGCGCCCGGAGAGGAAGAGAGCCCGGGGCCAGAACAAGAGCCGGCCCTGCATGAAACCCAACTCCTATGAGCAGAGCAGGCTGTGCCCCTCGGTGACACAGGTGGGACGCAGGGCCCTGCTCTGGCTGGGTTGGGTGGGATTTTGGGAAGGAATTCCTCCCTGGGAGGGTGGGGAGGGGCTGGGATGGCTTTCCCAGAGCAGTTGTGGCTGCCCCTGCATCCCTGGAAGTGCCCAAGGCCAGGCTGGGCAGGGTTTGCATCACCCTGGGATAGTGGAAGCTGTCCCTACAGGTGGGACTGGGTGGGATTTAAGGTCCTTTCCATCCCAAACCATCCTGGCATCCTGTGATTTAGAAATGGAGCTGTGGAGCTCACCCCCATTCAGCGCTCAGAGCTGTCCCCCTGCCCCAACCCATCAGGATTATTTTCAATTCCAAGGATTCCAGCATTCTCAGGCTCTGGAGCAGGACATGCAGAGGGTGGGGGAGGCCCTGGCAGAGATTTCCCAGAGCAGCTGTGGCTGCCCCTGGATCCCTGGCAGTGCCCAGTGCCAGGCTGGGCAGGGTTTGGAGCAGCCTGGCAGGGTGATGGGGAGGGGGTCTCCATCTCCCCCCGCCCCGCCGCGATGGGATCCGCATCCCAGCGCTCACCAGTGCGTCCCAGTTGGAGCTGGCTCTCGGGGTGCTTGCGGCGGTGCCATTCCTGCTGCAGGCAGTCCCCGGCGGCCAGGAGCCCCCCGCAGCTCAGGGTGTTGGTCAGCAGCAGCAGCCGGCCCGTGAAGAGCGATTTCCAGGAGCGCAGGAGCATCCTGCGGGCAGAGCCCCCCGGGCCTGCCCCGGGACCCCCCGGTCACTGCTGGGCGACCCCACTTGGGCACCTTATGGTCCCACCCCAGTTGTCCCCTCTGCGTGTCCCAATCACCCTCGGTGCCCCCAGTGAGCCCCGCAGCCCCTCCTCGACCCCCTGCCACCGCCCCCGGTGCTCCCGGTGCCCCCCAGCCCGACCCACTGGGTGCACCCCGCTCACCCCCGTTATCTCTGTACCCCTCCACTTACCCCGCTCGGTCCCCAGCGCCCTTTCCTGGACACCACCCCGGTTCCCGGTGCCTCCGGTTCCGCCCAGTTCACCCCAGTTCCCCCCGGTGCCCCCCCCCACCCTCCCCCCCCCCTCCGCCGCCACCGGGCGTTACCGCCACCCGCACGCGGAACAGGGCGACTGTCACATGACAACAACGGCTTCCGCTTCCTGGCTCCGCCATGACAGCTACCGAGGCACAGTGCGCCGCCATGACAGCTACCGAGGCACAGTGCGCCGCCATGACAGCTACCGAGGCACAAGGGGCCGCCATGACACCTACCGAGGCACAGGACGCCGCCATGACAGCTACTGAGGCAGCACCTCATCCTGGGGCTTATGGCGAGATGGGGACGGTCCGGGGGACCCCCGCGGTGTCCCAGCCCTGCCCTGTCCCTGACACCTCGGTTTTACTGCAGCAGAGTGGCTGGGGAGCTGTGGTTGCCTGTGGAGGTGCTGATGATGGGTGTCAGCAGTGCTGGCGGGGCTGGGACCACCGCTCTCCCCGCTCTGCTGGTGCCACGGGGGTCCCCCCGGTGTGGGGACGCTGCTGAGACCCTCCAGAGCCTTCAGAATTCTTTGAGAAGCTTCTCTTTGGAGCTTGAACGTCAACTCCGTGTCACGACTCGATTAGTAGGGGACAGCAGAAGGGCTGGGGGGACGTTGCTGCTCTTTGTCCTGGGATTTGTCACTCCCAGGGTGGGACCTGAGGCCTCCTTCTCAGCGGTGTGGGGCAGCTCTGGCTGGGAACTGGAGGCAAAGATCCCCTCACTCACCTCACGGGTGTTTTATCTGCCAGGATTGACGTGGGGCAGGAAGGCGAAAGACTCACCAGCCTCTACAAAGATCAGCTTTATTGCAGCTGCCAGCCAGGAGCCCCGCTCCTCCTCACAGCCCATCCCAACGCCTCCTGACGCCGTGGGACAGGGCCTGGCCAGCCCTATCTGTAGGAATTGGCTTTGTGTTTTGGCAGGAAGGTGAAGCTGGGTGGCACGGGGCCCAGGAGCAGCTCACTGGGAGAAAGAATCGATGACAGAATTAATCCAGAGACCTCAAAGCTTCTCCAGTGCCACCCCTGCCATGGGCAGGGACACCTCCCACTACCCCAGGTTGCTCCAAGCCCTGTCCAGCCTGACCTTGGACACTTCCAAGGAAGAAAGAACAACAAAAACCAAACCCAAGGAGGGGTCAGTGTTCAATCCCCAGCTGTCACACCACCCTGTGACTCCACAGGGGCTCTGCCATATCCCTTTTTAGCAACTTAAAACAAAATTTGATGCTTCATTACCTTATTTTGATCCAATCATCCACGTTTTGGCTGGCCATGAGGGTCTCCAGGTAATCCCTCCCCAGGTAATAGGGCGGCCTCTCGTTGATTCTCTGAGGTAGATGCTCCAACAATCCAACTGGAATGTACCTGGAATAAAATGAAATGCAACAGCAGCGAGCGCTGGGGATTCATGAATTATTGTTTAAAGACCCTCCTGGCTGGGCAGCACTACCTGCAGAGGAAGGAGAGCCATTCCAGCAGGAATTTCCTGGTTTTCTCCACTCCCTGAGTGTCTGAGCCCCAGTGCTCGAGGCCGTAGTTGGTGAAATCCTTGAGGATGTCAAATCTCTCGCTGGAGGAGATGTCCCAGTGTCTCTGCTCCTTGATTTCCGTGAAAAGCCAGGGTTTGATCAGTGCCCCTCTGCAGCCAAAAAAACCCAAAAAGACCAAAAACCAAAAAACAAAAACAAAACAAACAAACAAAAAATTAGGGATTGTTATTCCCATCACTGATGCTCCTGGATTTCCCAGCCAACTCTGCTTCAAATCTCCTTTTCCATTCCAACAGGAAGTTCCAATTGATACAAATTGATTTTACCCATTTTCACAGTGCTTTCACTGAGAGGAAATTCCATGTTTTGGGTTTGTTTAGGGATTTTTTTTTTTAATCCTTTATTTAGTTTGGTTAGGGATTTTCTTTTTTTCCTCCTGAACCACCAGAGCTCAGGAGTGAAGGGAAAACACAGGCACTTGCCTTGCAATCATGATTCCAGAAACTCCCATCTGCATGGCTCGATTTGCATCTTCGTAGGACAAAATATCCCCATTTCCTGCCCGGAAAGGAGGGAGAAGCCAGAGGTCAAAGTGATCCGTGAGGACAAGTCAAAGTGAGTTAATCCAGGCATGGGATAAAAATTCAAAATGGACACAACGTCCAAGAGCCAGATGGTCCAAAGAGGCTCCTGGTTTGGATTCCCAGGGATGTTTCTGATGGATGTTCCCTTACAAGGAAAAAAAAAAGGAGCCTTCTCCTCTCTTCTCCTGTACTCCCAGCTCGTTTCCCTGAAGGTTTAGGGATTTTGTGCCACAGGGGCAAGAAAATACCTTTAAAAAACCCAAGTGATCCGTGTCCCCCTTCCCTCTGGCACCACACCAGCAGCACCAGGGATGCTCCAACCTTTTCCCCGTGCCAAAACACCCTTGGGAACGTGTTCAAAATCCCAGTTTTGAAGGGATTTGGGATGAAACGAGCGACCGAGGAAGCCCCACGTACCGAAGAGAGGCATGGGGCTGGCCAGGCGGGCGCACTCGGCGATGTATTCCCAGTCTGCGCTCCGGGTGTACCTCTGCTCCCGGGAACGCCCGTGCAGCTGCCGAGAGAGCCAGGGACACGCGGCTGCACGGGCAGGGAGGGACAGGGGGCAGGGACAGCGGGGTGGGGAAGGGAACCTCGGGATTGGTGTCGGGATCGGTGTCAGGATCGGCCTTGGGATTGGCTTTGGGACTGGCCTTGGGATTGGTCTTGGGATTGGCTTTGGGATTGGCTTTGGGATTGGCTTTGGGACTGGCCTTGGGATTGGCTTTGGGATTGGCTTTGGGATTGGCTTTGGGATTGGCTTTGGGACTGGCCTTGGGATTGGCTTTGGGATTGGCCTTGGGATTGGCCTTGGGATTGGTCTTGGGACTGGCCTTGGGATTGGCCTTGGGATTGGCCTTGGGATTGGCCTTGGGATTGGCCTTGGGATTGGCTTTGGGATCGGCCTTGGGATCGGCCTTGGGATCGGCCTTGGGATCGGCCTTGGGATCGGCCTTGGGATTGGCTTTGGGATTAGCCTTGGGACTGGCTTTGGGATTGGCCTTGGGATTGGCTTTGGGATTGGCTTTGGGATTGGCCTTGGGATTGGCCTTGGGACTGGCCTTGGGATCGGCTTTGGGATTGGCTTTGGGACTGGCTTTGGGATTGGCCTTGGGATTGGCCTTGGGATTGGCTTTGGGATTGGCCTTGGGATCGGCTTTGGGACTGGCTTTGGGACTGGCTTTGGGATTGGCTTGGGATTGGCCTTGGGATCGGCTTTGGGACTGGCTTTGGGACTGGCTTTGGGATTGGCTTGGGATTGGCTTTGGGATTGGCCTTGGGATTGGCCTTGGGATCTGCCTTGGGATTTTTACCTCTGGGTGCTGACAGTGGGCTGAGCGGAGCTGAAAGGGCTGGAGGCTTTTTTTTGGGGTGATGTTTGGGCTGTTGGTGAGCCAGAGCAAGAAGTGGCTCTCTCCAGGAAGCGCGCCAAGGGTCGGAACTAATCCCCACCCAAAGAGCTGATCCCACATTCCCTGCTCCTGACTGGGGGGGAGACTTCTGCTCCAGAGCATTGCAGGAAAAATCTGTGGCTACCCCACCCCTGGAAGTGTCCAAGGACAGGTTGGACGTGGCCTGGGACAGTGGGAAGTGTCCCTGCACGTGGCAGGGGGCTGGATGGGATCAGCTGTAAGGTCCCTTCCCAAACCATTCTGGGATTCCACGACCATGGACCCAAGGCTCAAGAAAACACCCTCAGCACCTGAATTTTCCTCTTTCATTAGCAGAGGACACTAAAAGGCAGGGAAAAGTCATCCCCACCTGATCTCCAGGCAGAATTCCCCAGCCACCAACCCCACACGTCCGTCCCCGTACCGTGACCATGGACGCTCCCCACTCCCGGATCCTGGGGATGATTTTGTGAGCCACGTTCACCTTTTCCTGCACCCCAGTCCGGATTTTCACCGTCAGTGGGACATCCAGCACCTGCAAAGGTGGGAAAGATGAGGCCAGGCCGGACTGGGCTCCATCAGCTCAGCTCTGGGTGCTCCCAACTCACCGAGTTCATCCCGCGGACGATCTGCTCGAACTTGTTGGAGCGAGTCATCAGAGCACAGCCTCCTCCCTGAGGGACAGAACGTGGCACACTCAGGGCTTCCCTCACGTGCTGGGGAGTCCTTGGAGCTGCCCAGCTAAGGCTTGGAGCATCTCAAAAGTTTGGAGAGAGAGAGGACCCTTCAACCAAAAAAAAAAAAAACTCCAGAGTGCTTTTCCCTCCCAAATCCTGCCAGGCAGAGATGGCCTTGAGCTCCTTGAGCAGCTTATTCTCCTCCTCATGGAGATCTACTGCCCTTAAATGAACTGGGAGCTCTGGATCAGACTGGAAAGAGCAATCAGGCAGCAGGGGGATGAGGGAGAAGACAAAGGATTTGTGGAAGGAAAACGCGCCACAGAACTTCTCACCTTCTTGTAGACCAGGTCAATGGGACACCCGACGTTTATGTCAACAAAATCCACCTCGATGGTCCTGTTCAGCAGCTCTGCACACTTGGTCATGGTGTCTGGAAAGGCTCCCTCCAGCTGCCAAAGGGAAACAGTTCCAGAGGCAGCTTTTCCCCTGGGAAGTGGGTTATGGGGTGGCAACGCTCACCTGCACCCCGAAGATGTCCTCGGTGTGGTGGCGTTTGAGCAGAGCCCACTCGGAGGACTGGCCCTGGAGCAGGTTGGTGCACACAGCCATCTCCCCACAGGTGACATCTGCTCCGAAACGTTTGCAGATCCGTCGGAAAGGGAGGTTCCCGCACTGCCAGGGACAGCAGGGACAGGGATCGTCAGGAGATCTGCTCTGTTCCAGCCGTGCCCACGGTGAACTTGGGCGCAAGGACGGAGTCAGCAACCTACCGTGGTCAGGGGAGCCAGGTAGAGCTTGCCTTGGATTTCCAGCTGGAAAACAGGAGGAGCAGGTTAGGCAGAGCTGCAATGGTTTTTTTTATGGAATCACAGAATGATTTGGTTTGGAAAGGATTTTAAGGATCATCCAATTCCATGCCCCGGCCATGGGCAGGGACACCTCCCACCGTCCCAGGGTGCTCCAAGCCCAATGTCCAGCCCGGCCTTGGACATTTCCAGGCATCCAGGGGCAGCCACAGCTGCTGTGGGAATTCCATCCCAGCCTCTTCCCACCCTCACATGGAAGAATTCCTTCCAAATATGAGAAATGATCTGCCTGCCTCCCTCAGCTAAAAGCTCTCCAAGGGGTTTCTCTTCCATCTTTCCATGCACAATCTCCACCACGGGATCAGGAAACGAGGAACTCTCACCTTCTTCTTCTCACACGGCCGCAGCTTCGTGATGTCTTCATCGGTCAGCGGGCCCAGGGTTGGGATGGAGGGAGCACCCTCAGCCCCTCCAGAGTTCTGCAGGGCCTCAGGTTGAGGAGGACCCTCAGCCCCTCCAGAGTTCTGCAGGGCTTCAGGTTTGGGAGAACCCTCAGCCCCTCCAGAGTTCTGCAGGGCTTCAGGTTTGGGAGAACCCTCAGCCCCTCCAGAGTTCTGCAGGGCCTCAGGTTGAGAAGCACCCTCAGCCCCTCCAGAGTTCTGCAGGGCCTCAGGTTTGGGAGAACCCTCAGCCCCTCCTGAGTTCTGCAGGGCCTCAGGTTTGGGAGAACCCTCAGCCCCTCCAGAGTTCTGCAGGGCTTCAGGTTTGAGAGAACCCTCAGCCCCTCCAGAGTTCTGCAGGGCCTCTGCTTTGGGATCTTCTCCCTGCTCCTTCAGCACAGGGCTGTCTCCCAGGCCCTCCTGGGCTGCAGTGCAGTCAGACCCCTCTGCGGAGCCCCCCGAGGCTTTGCCTCCCTTCCCGGTGCGGAGCCCCCGCAGAAACTCCTCTGCCCTGCGGAAGGCGAATTTCCTCTTGCGCAGCTGCTGCTGGAGCTCCTTGGAGAGGCCGTTCCTCACCAGCACCTTCCCTTCCCACTGCCGGGCCAGCGCGGCGTTGACCAGGTTCTGGTGGCCGTCCCCGAGGTGGGCCTGGCCGAAGCGGCAGGTGAGGCCATAGGGGCAGCGGCCGAAGGTGTCGAAGAGGACGCAGCGCCGGCCCAGGTCGGCCGGTTTGGCCGCCAGGTACTGGGAAATGTCGTGGAGGAAGCGGCAGCGCGGCCCGAAACGGCACGGCCCGGCATGGCCCTGGGGACAAGGAGGAGCAGGAGGGAAGGTGGGGATGGAGCAGCTGAGATTCCCCCTCAGGAGAGGGTGGGAATGCTGCTGCCAGGGATGTGCTGTGGGAGAGGAGGGATGGACACACTCATGGCCCTGGGGACAAGGAGGAGCAGGAGGGAAGGTGGGGATGGAGCAGCTGAGATTCCCACTCAGGAGAGGGTGGGAATGCTGCTGCCAGGGATGTGGTGTGGGAGAGAAGGATGGACACGCTCATGGCCCTGGGGACAAGGAGGAGCAGGAGGGAAGGTGGGGATGGAGCAGCTGAGATTCCCACTCTGGAGAGGGTGGGAATGCTGCTGAGAGGGATGTGGTGTGGGAGAGGAAGGATGGACACGCTCATGGCCCTGGGGACAAGGAGGAGCAGGAGGGAAGGTGGGGATGGAGCAGCTGAGATTCCCACTCTGGAGAGGGTGGGAATGCTGCTGCCAGGGATGTGGTGTGGGAGAGAAGGATGGACACGCTCATGGCCCTGGGGACAAGGAGGAGCAGGAGGGAAGGTGGGGATGGAGCAGCTGAGATTCCCACTCTGGAGAGAGGGGGAATGCTGCTGCCAGGGATGTGCTGTGGGAGAGGAGGGATGGACACGCTGGAGAGGGTGGATGGTGCTTCAGGGAAGGTGATGCTTCACTTGTGACGCTCAGCTCGTGCCATGTCACCCTCTGCCAGCTGGTTTTTATGGAATTCCAGACTGGTTCGGGATGGAAAGGACCGTAAATCCCATCCAGTCCTCTAGTCACTGTTTGCCATGTTTGGGTTTTTCTTAAGTTCTTTCCCAGGGATTTAAAATAGTAAACAAAGTCACTCTCTGCAAACTGTCTTGGTTTTCACTTTTCTCTCTCCTAAGGAGAGACTTTGCTTGTTGACCCTTGATATGGCCAATGAGTCCAAAGATCCCACCTCCTAGGTGGGCACATTATAAAAAATATAAAAATAAGTTCTAAAAATAAACCAGCCCCTTTTCAGAACATCAGCCTTCTAGATCACGAGTCCGTGTCTCATTGATTGTGTCCCACAGCCACACAGTCCCACCTGTAGAGACACCTCCCACCAGTCCCAGGCTGCTCCAAACCCTGCCCAGCCTGGCCCTGGGCACTGCCAGGGATCCAGGGGCAGCCACAGCTGCTCTGGGAAATCTCTGCCAGGGCCTCCCCCACCCTCTGGATGTCCTGCTCCAGAGCCTGAGAATGCTGAAATCCTTGGAGTTGAAAATAATCCTGATGGGTTGAGGCAGGGGGACAGCTCTGAGCGCTGAATGGAGTGAGCTCCACAGCTCCATTTCTAAATCACAGGATGCCAGGATGGTTTGGGACGGAAAGGACCTTAAATCCCACCCAGTCCCACCTGTAGGGACAGCTTCCACTATCCCAGGGTGATGCAAGTCCTGCCCAGCCTGGCCCTGGGCACTGCCAGGGATCCAGGGGCAGCCACAGCTGCTCTGGGAAAGCCATCCCAGCCCCTCCCCACCCTCCCAGGGAGGAATTCCTTCCCAAAATCCCACCCAACCCAGCCAGAGCAGGGCCCTGCCTCCCACCTGTGTCACCGAGGGGCACAGCCTGCTCTGCTCATAGCAGTTGGGTTTCATGCAGGGCCGGCTCTTGTTCTGACCCCGGGCTCTCCTCCTCTCCGGGCGCTCCTTCTCCTCCTCTCCAGCTTCCCCTCGGCTCTGCCCATCCTGGCCCAGCTCCTCTGCCTTCAGCCTTTTGGCTGGGGGTTCGCTCTGGGCGCTGCTGAGCTGCTCCCCTTCCTCCTTCCCCTCCTTTTCCTCTTCCTCCTCCTCCTCCTCCTCACCCCCTGCCCGCAGGTAGGCGTGGAACTGCTCCTTGGAGGTGAGGAACCTGCGGGGAAAGGGGAAAAAAAGGGGTCAGGAGGGGAGGGGGTGTTTTGGGGGGCACCGGGGGCAGGAGGGGGGCACGGCCTGGGGGGGTACGGAGAGGTCGGGAATGTCCTGGGAGGATTATGGAGCGTCCTGGGGGACCACGGAGAAATTGGGACAGGATCGGGAAGGGGATATGGAGAGATCAGGAGTGTACCGGGAGGTTTATGACGGGACCGAGCGGGTTATGGAGTGAACTGGGGGCGTCACGGAGAGGGAGTCGGTAATGTTACCGGAGCGTCTATGAACGGACCGGCCACATACCGGAGAAGTTTATAAAGGGACCGAGCCCGTTCCCAGTGGGTTACAGAGGGGTCGGGCACGTCCCGGGGAGGGTTCAGGAGGGGCCGGGCAGTACCGAGGCCCCGATCCCGCACTCACCGGGCTCGAACCGGCGCCACGCCGGGCGCTGCTGCCGCTGCCATGCTGCCGCGCGCGGCGATGACGTCAACGGCGAGGCGAGGCGGGGGGGGGACGACACGTGACCGGGCGCGCGCGCGTGGCGGGCGCTATAAAAAGGCCCGGCGGCGGCGCAGCCCCCTCACAGCGGCGGGAGCTGCGGCAGAGCGCGGATGGTTCGCTGAGGGCGTCCTGCGCTCTCCGAGGCCGGTTCGGGGGCTGCCCACAGCCCCTCATGAGTGTCAGGGTTGCCCAAGCAGGGAAAGAAGGCCTTTGTGCAGCCCTGGTACCTGGGAGAGAGGTGTCGTCCCTTGTGGCAGCTCCTTAAGGCTTCTCTTTGGGGGCACCTGGGTGTGACACCTGGCCTTTCCGATAAAATCCAAACCCATGATAGGGGGTGGCAGTTGCCGCCTCAGGCCTGGCCCCTGAGGGTGGGCATGGCTGGAAGGACAGGGGAGGACCCCTGAGATGACCGAGTACTGAACAGCATCACGTCAGCCAGACACACACGGTGCCACTTTGCCTTCCCTTCAACAATTCCCTGGTCTGGGGAGTTTCTGGCTCTCCCACCTCCTCACAGTTAATCAGAGGAGAGAGAGAGCACAGAGCTCTACAGAGATGCGGGATACTTGGCATGTTTTTTTGGTAATTTTAGGGCTTTAAGCAGTAAATGGCTGCACGTTGCTGAAGGGACGAACCAGCCCTGAGCTGCCTGCAGCCTTCGAGCTGCCCCTTGCCTGCTGTCCGTGGGTGGAAATTTGGGCTGAGAACCAAACAAACAACGTCAAGCGTGGTGTGCTCGACCTTTCCTCCCTCCCCTGTAGCTGCCACGTCTTCCCTGTGTTTGTGCCACTCTTCACACCCTCTCCTGGCCCTCAGCCCCTCCGCGATCCCCCCGTGTGTCAGCAGGAAGGATGCCGTAGTGAGGGGGCTGATGTCTCCTGGGTGATGTCTTTGGAGCCCTCCTGGATGACGTTTTCCTTTCCAGCTCCATCATCTCCACAGCCCCTTTTTGCCTCATGCTTGGCCCGGGCTGCTGAGAGGGTGAGAAAAGGGCAGAATCCAAGAGAAGCAAGGCCTGAGCTCCCATCTTTCCTGTCCCCCGCCCTGCGCTGAGTCCAAGGAGCTTTTTTAGCTGGGTTAAAACCATCCCTGAGGCTGGACACGGGGTCAGCCCTGCCCCGTGGGGGTGCCAGCTGAACTCGTGGGGTTTTGTCCTAATTTAGGAGCAGCTGGAACCTCTGGAAGAGCTGGTGGTGTTGATTTGCCACGGCGCTGAGGTTGTTTATGGGCAGAGCTGTGTGTGCAGGTAAAAGTGCACCTGGGGCTTGAATTCTGGTGTTTTCCTGTTTGAGCTCCGTCCTTCCCAGATGCTCCCATCAGAAATGGGTTTTGGGAGGAGCTGGGAGCCCGGTGGGTGCTCCTGCTGCTGCCAAGGGGTGGGCAGGTTGCACCCCGGGGCCAGGCTGCTGTGGGAAGAGCTTTGGGCTGATTGGGTGTTAATTAGTTCGGGAGTGAAATACCAGAGAGGAATGCAAAATACTATTTTAAGCTTCGGCTTGGCCGGGGGAAGGAAGGAAGGAAGGAAGAAAGTAAGGAAACGAGTCTCTGGGGATGAGTGAAGTGATTTCACTGCTGTTTTTTGTGGGGCAATCAGCCCGAAGTCAGAGCGCTTTGGGCTGGCTGCACCCGGCTGAGGTCAGACCTCAGCATCTAATCCCTGCTCGGGGCTCTGCCTCGGCAGCTTTACGAGGCTGAGCCTTGGATGAGCTTCCCAACAAAGCCTTTCCCAGGCTGGACAGGGCTCGGAGCGACCTGGTCTGGTGGAAGATGTCTCTGGCCATTCCGAGGTGGGAATGGGGGAGTTTTGAGTTCTTCTCCAACCCAAACCATTCCGTGACTCTCTGCTTGGTTTAGAGAGGTGCTGGCTCTTGTCTCCCTCATCTTTTCAGGTCATGCTGAGGTTGGAAGAGGAGCCAGGGGAAAGAGGAGCTGGATAAAATGTAGGGTGAATACGGATCTTGGAAGGCCAGAGCTGTCACTCCCACGTCCTCCAGCAGCACTGAAGCAGCTCCGGAGAAAACCAATACCCACAAACTCACTGGGAAAGGCCCAGGCAGGAAAAAGGGAAAGGTTGATTACAGGAAAAGCGGGATAGAGATACAGGGAGAGAGCTAAGTCAGGAAAAGTTCAGCTCCTTCAAGGTCCAAGTTAAACACGTATTAACGAACCTGCCCCTTCCACAGGCTCCCACACAAAAGTCGGATGTGTCGAGCCCCGGGGTCTGGCTACCACGCCAGGAATTCACCAAAAAATGAGGCTCTGTGGCAGCCCCAAGAGCAGCTGCCATGGGGAGAGAGATTGGGGCTGGTCACACCGGTCTGGAGCTGTGCTGAGCTGTTGTGACAATGTCACAGGGGGGCCAACGTCCCAGCAGTGGGGTTGGGTGTGTGGGAAGGTGGCTGGAGCTGGGAGGGAACCTCCGGCTCCTGTCTTCTGCTCAAACCAAATCCATCCCTCATGCCTTTGCCTCCCCCTTTTTTTTTTTTTTTTCTTTTTTTTGATCCGGTCTCGTTTCAGCAGCACAGCTTCCAGCCTTCTGCAAAGGAGGCTATTCCCATCGCTCATAAATCTCCTATCAGGAAGCTGTTTCCAAGATTAAAGCTTTAAAACGTTTCCCCCTCTCTGGTTTCATGTCCCAGCTCCCAATTCCCTCCCTGCTGCAATCACCAGCTCCATCCCCTCCATCTGGGCTCTCTGTGCCTCACACCAAGCTCTCTCTGCTCCAAGAAAACCTGTGCTGGGACACTTTGGGACTTGGGGTGTGTGCACCTCCAAAGCTTGGAAAAGGCCACTCCAAGGCTTTGTTGTCACGGAGTTTGGAAAGCTCTTCCTGCTGCGAGTCCCTCCTGGCCGGTTTGAGAGCTGACTTAGCGTTTGGAGGAGCTAAAGGTCATTATCTGGGCAAGGCCCCTGGATTTGGGATGAGCTCTCAGCGGGCTGGAGCTCGGGGGCTGTTGGGGATATCGGATCACCGGCAGCGGCAGCGCTCCTGCCCCGAGCTGGGGTCATCACCCCTGGTGAGGAGGCCAGCCCGTGGTGTGTGGGCAGGGAAAGGGACAACAGGGAAAGGGACAACAGGGAAAGGGACAACAGGGAAAAGCACAGAGAAGGGAATGGCACAACAGGGAAAGGGACAACAGGGAAAGGGACAACAGGGAAAGGCAGAGCAGGGAAAGGGACAACAGGGAAAGGCAGAGCAGGGAAAGGCACAGGGCAGGGAAAGGCACAACAGGGAAAGGCACAGGGCAGGGAATAGCACAGAGAAGGGAAAGGCACAACAGGGAAAGGGACAAAAGGGAAAGGCACAAAAGGGAAAGGCACAGGGCAGGGAAAGGCACAACAGGGAAAGGGACAACAGGGAAAAGCACAGAGAAGGGAAAGGCACAACAGGGAAAGGCAGAGCAGGGAATGGCACAACAGGGAAAGGCACAACAGGGAAAGGGACAACAGGGAAAGGGACAGGGCTGGGAAAGGCACAACAGGGAAAGGCAGAGCAGGGAATGGCAAGGGCACAGAGAAGAGAAAGGCACAGGGCAGGGAAAGGCACAACAGGGAAAGGGACAACAGGGAAAGGCAGAGCAGGGAAAGGCACAACAGGGAAAGGCACAACAGGAAAAGGGACAACAGGGAAAGGGACAGGGCTGGGAAAGGCACAACAGGGAAAGGGACAGAGAAGGGAAAGGCACAACAGGGAAAGGCAGAGCAGGGAATGGCACAGAGCAGGGAAAGGGACAACAGGGAAAGGCACAACAGGGAAAGGCACAACAGGGAAAGGCAGAGCAGGGAAAGGCACAACAGGGAAAGGCACAGGGCAGGGAATAGCACAGAGAAGGGAAAGGCACAACAGGGAAAGGGACAAAAGGGAAAGGCGCAGAACAGGGAAAGGCACAGAACAGGGAAAGGCACAATAGGGAATAGCACAGAGAAGGGAAAGGCACAACAGGGAAAGGGACAACAGGGAAAGGCAGAGCAGGGAATGGCACAACAGGGAAGGGCACAGGACAGGGAAAGGCACAACAGGGAAAGGCAGAGCAGGGAATGGCACAGGGCAGGGAAAGGCACAGAACAGGGAAAGGCAGAGCAGGGAAAGGCACAGAGAAGGGAAAGGCACAGGAAAGGCACGGAACAGGCACGGAACATCTGGGCTCACGTGGGAGTGCTGGGAGCGCTCTGGGATCCCGGGGCTCTTGGCTGTGGCCCTCAGCCCTTTGTTGGGAAAGCTTGGAGGAGACCCCAAGCCTTTTCATCAGACCCTAAAATTAGAGGCAAGCCAAGGCCCCAGCGCTGGGAGAGGCGGATTCCTTGGCAGAGGCTGCCGTGCTGATGGATGAGGCAGGATGTGGCTTTTCCCAGCGCCCTGGGCATGGGAGCAGGGGGGAAGTTCCCAGTTCTCCATTCTGCTGGCTCTGGGGAGGGGGCATCTCTCACCAGCCTTTGTCCCTCTCAGCCTTCATCACCCTCAACCCTGCTGTTCCCAGGGCTGTTTTGGGGCAGCTCCATGGGAGGCTCCCCAAAAGGAACCTTCTCTTCTGGCCTCTGCTGTCACCTGAGGTCACCCCGTCCCCTTTCCGTGCAGGTTGCCTAATCCCTGGTGGCTCAGCCTGCTGGGAATTAGGGGAGTTGAGGATCTGGACAGGAAAGGTGCTTGCCTTCAAGCCTTTATCTGGCCTCTTCTGACGCCCTGTGTGCCACCAGATAAAAACCCTGGGCACGTTTTTCATTTTTATTTTTTTTTTTCTGCCCGAGGAAGCGGCGCTGAGGTTTCCTCCTGACATTTAACTCGGTCAGGCAGTGACAAAACAGAATCAACATTCCCCTCTCGCTGGGACAAAGGCTCCAAGATCCTGCTGGGATTAAAATGTTTCATCGTTTCCGAAGCGAAACGTTTCGGGTTTTAATAATAATAATAAAAAAAAAATAAAATAAAAATAAGAGCAACGACTAAAAATGACACGTTTCAATGTTTTTCTAATTATTTTCCCCATTTTTGGCTGGAGCTGTTTGTCAAATCTGGCCTGGCTTCTCAAGTAGCTTTGGAACCTTCCAAAAAACGCTATTTTGGGCACTTTTCCTGTTGTTGATGGATAAGTTTGATCCCTGCCCTGCATTCCTGATCCTTCCAGGTGTTTTTTGGGGCGTCTTACAGGTGGCTGGAGCCTTGGTGCCACAGGCAGGGACAATTTCCACCATCCCAGGTGGCTCCAGCCTGGCTTTGGGCACTTCCAGGGATCCAGGGGCAGCCACAGCTGCTCTGGGAATTCCATCCCAGCCCCTAAAAGGAGGAATTCCTTCCCCAAATCCCATCCAACCCTGCCCTCTGCAGTGGGAAGCTGTTCCCTTTGTCCTGGCACTCCATCCCTTTGTCCAAACTCTCTCTCCACGATCCCTGTGGCTCCTTCAGGCACTGGAAAGGTCACCTTGGAGCTTTTCCAGGCTGGACAATCCCAATTTTCCCAGCTTTTCCCCACAGCAGAGCTGCTCCATCCCTCTGCTCATCCTGGTGCCTCCTCATGTCCTCCCTGTGCTGGGCCCCAGGGCTGGGGCAGCTCTGCAGGTGAGCTCTCACCTGAGCAGAATCACAAAAAATAAACCTCCCCACATTTTAGCTTAGCTCTGGAAAAAAAAAATAAAATAAAACCTCGGTGCTATTTTTATCCAGAGCTCTCCCTGACACCGGATTTTTGCAGACTAAGGGTAGATGGCTTTTCCCTTCCTCCTCTTGACTGAGAGGTGGAGAGGACTGATGCAATGTCATCTAAACTTGGAGCAGCCCGTGCTGCAGCAGCTGAGGAGGCTTTGCAACACCAGAACTATCCCCACTTTTTTGGTTTTTTTTTTGTTTTTTTTTTTTTTTTTTCCCTGGATGAGGCTGGGCCAGTTTCCCCTCCTGTCTTTGTTCTGGAAGACTCACCCTTGCCTTCAAAATGGATCTTGAGGGTTTGCCCTTCCCTGCCTGGAGTGAGGGACGCTCCTGGGGCTGTGACCTTGCTGCTGAGGGGGGTAAAGTGCCCCCTTTTCCTTAGGGATTCGTGTCCAGGTGGTTTAATTTGTGTCCCGTGTCGCTGCTGTGCCACTCCAGGCTGCTCCTGGTGCCTCAGGGCATTTTCCTGTGCAGTGACCTGCATTCAGCAGCACTGCAGGGCAGATCCTCGGCCAGGACCTGTCACTTCAGCCCCTCTGGTGACAAAAAAGGCAGCTGCCCCTCTCCTGTGGACACGGTTCCGTGCGGATCGCCGTGGGAAGAGAGGCCAGGAAGCAGCTGGTGCTGTCCCTGGAAAATTCCTGCTGCTGTGGGGACGGGAAGGTGTCGCTTTGGCACGAGGGAGGGAGCGACCCAGCTCAGCTTTGGCAGCCCTGACAAAGATCCTGTGGGGTCTTGAGGCTGTGAACGCAGGACAAACCATCCCCTGTGAGTTTGCGAGAAATGTTTTATAAGCTTTAGTTAGGAACATAGTATAGTGGTTTTTTTTATTGTGATTTTAGTATAGTAGACACCTTGAAAGGGCTTCTTGCCCCAGGATGTATTCTTATCATAGTTTGATAAGAGTTTCTAAGACAACCTGAGCCTCTGCTTGGAGATTCCTTCCTACTGGTTCTTTTCCCTGCTCCATCCCTGTTTTATGTATGACTTTTTCCCTCTGTCCATCACGGAATTCTTACCTTCAAGGTCCAAGAGTTTCGGCAACTGGTTGGTAGAACCCCTTGAGACCACTCCCAAGCTTATTTTGGATTTGTTTAGTGTTTAAGTAATTTGGCTGGCATGTATTGTTTGGATTGTTTTATTGGTTTAGACACTTTGTACCCACCCCTTGAACGACCCTGCAGCCCAGGCTCGGGGTCTCTCTGAGAGGCACCAGATGAGGCTGGTGGATCCCCTGACCCCCTGAATAAAACCTCTGCTTTCTGGAAGCCTTGGTGAGCCCCCTTTTTCTACCACAGTGTGAGTGGATCTGCCTGCAGAGCCAAGATCTCAGCGACAGGTACTGCTGAAGCGTATCAGAGCAGCTGGGGGCCCAAGATGAACACCAGGCTGGGCCAGGAAAGACAAAAATCAACAAAGCAACCATCCCCTCTGCCTCTGCTCACGGGGCTCTGGCAGCTCTGCTGGGGCTCTGGGAGGGCAGAGGAGCAGCTTTCTCCAGGCAGAGCTGGGATGTGGGAAATACAGGCAAAGCAAAGAGGTTTTGGCTGCAGCCTGGATGCGAGTGGCTCCAGCAGGACTCTGTGTCCTGGAGGGCAGTGAGTGATCCCGTCACTCCCCTTCCTGAGCTGGAAAAGTCCCTCCCCAGCCGTTTCTCCCCCTGTGTCCCCAGATCCCTTCTCAGCAGGGCCTAATGCACTTGCTCTCTAGGCTGGCTTAATTCTCACCTGAGATTACATCTCTGTGTGTGGGTGCACCAGCTCCCTCCCCCCTGCTGAATCCCAGCTCAGCCTTTGGCAGAGGGGAAATGTCCCAAACCCACTGAATTCCTCGAAAATCCACGGGGGTGCTGGTTTGATTGAGGGCCCGGATTTGTGTCCCTGCTGAGGGGGTTCTTGGGGAAGGAACTGTGATGGGTGGTGTGTGAGGATGTGGGAGCTCCATCTCATCATCCCAGCAGTGCAGGGGACAGATTCCACACCCCAAACTGTCCTGCCACTCCAGGCCCTTGTCCAGTGTCCATTTCCATGAGCTTTTTCTGTCATTCCCTTCAGGTGCCACAACGAGGTCACCCCAGAGCTTCTCCAGGCTGAGCAATCCCAACTCTCCCAGCCTTTCCTTGCAGGAGAGGTGCTCCATCCCTCTAATCCTCTTCTGGACTTGCTCCAGCAAGTCCGTGTCCCCAAAAAACACCCTGAACTGGGTCAGGGAAGGGCAGCCAGAGCCGTCTGTGCTCGTTTTCATCTCCAAGGATGGCAAGGCAGCCCCGCCAGAGCTCCAGGAGCCTTTGGACAGCGCTCCCAGGCACAGGGTGGGGATTGCTGGGGTCTGTGCAGGGCCAGGAGCTGGGCTCTGATCCCTGTGGATCCTTTCCCCCTCAGGATATTCCGTGGTGGATCCACGCAGGGCTGTACAGCTGCTGCTCCACGGAACCTTTGGGTTCTAAGAAGAGGTGACAGCTTCCCCAGAGCTTTCCTTTGAGGGCTGGGCTGCCCTTTCCTGCTTAAACGCAGGAGGATCCTGGTGGTCTGAGTGTGACTGAACCTGTTTTCCCCCACAAAAATCTCCCTGTTCCCTCTCTTTCACCCTGCCCCAGATGTTCCTGCACCAGGTAGAACTCCAAGAGCCCCTGCCTCAGATGTTTCTGCACCAGGCAGAGCTCCAAGAGCCCCTGCCCCAGATGTTTCTCCACCAGGCAGAACTCAAAGAGCCCCTGCCCCAGGTGTTTCTGCACCAGGCAGAACTCAAAGAGCCCCTGCTCCAGATGTTTCTGCACCAGGCAGAGCTCGGGAGAGCCTCTGCCCCAGATGTTTCTCCACCAGGCAGAACTCAAAGAGCCCCTGCCCCAGATGTTTCTGTACCAGGTAGAACTCGAAGAGCCCCTGCCCCAGATGTTTCTGCACCAGGCAGAGCTCAAAGAGCCCCTGCCCCAGATGTTTCTGCACCAGGCAGAACTCGGGAGAGCCTCTCCCCGCAGCTGCTTTTCCCCCTCTGCATCTCTGCGGATCATCAATATTCATGGTGCTTCATCAGCAGAGCCTCTGGAAAAAGAGCTCCGGGAAAGCAGAGCGGGATCCAGCTCTGGGAAAAGCCTTTTTTTTCCCCGAGTGGGGTCAGGGAGCCGAGCGCTTGCCACGAGAGGGGGGTATGAGCCCGCGGAGGGCAGGCGCTGGGCGCTGGGCTGGCTCGGGCTGCCCCACCAGGGGCTCAGGTGGCTCAGGTGTGATCGGTGCCAGCTCTACCTGGGCGAGGGGAGGAGCTGAGCCCCGCGGGGGTTTGCTCCCGGGTGAGTGGGAGAGCTAAAGCAGGAGGGATTGTCCTGGCTGCAGCCTGGGCAGGGAACGCTGTGCGCACCCCGCTGCGCCCTGGGCTGCTTGAAAGCATCGTTCCCCTCGGTTAAAAACATCGTTTTCCTTGCTTAGAAACATCGTTTTCCTTGGTTAAAAATGTCGTTTCCCTCGCTTAAAAACATTGTTTCCCTCGCTTAAAAACATCGTTTTCCTTGCTTAAAAGCATCGTTTTCCTTGGTTAAAAACATCGTTTCCCTTGCTTAAAATCATCGTTTTCCTCTCTTAAAAACATCGTTTTCCTTGCTTAGAAACATCGTTTTCCTTGGTTAAAAATGTCGTTTCCCTCGCTTAAAAACATTGTTTCCCTCGCTTAAAAACATTGTTTTCCTTGGTTAAAAACGTCGTTTCCCTTGGTTAAAAACATCGTTTTCCTTGCTTAGAAACATCGTTTTTCTTGCTTAAAAGCATCGTTTTCCTTGGTTAAAAACATCGTTTTCCTCGGTTAAAAACATCATTTTCCTTGGTTAAAAACATCGTTTTCCTTGTTTAAAAGCATCGTTTCCCTTGGATCCGTCCCCCTTGGTGTTTTCCCCCTGAGCTGCCCCCACTGCCCCGTCTCACTCTCCCTTCTGCACTGATGCAACCGTTTGTGATGGTGATTGCGGAAAACCGGTTTGAGGAGCTGATCTGGCTCATCCTAAATCTGTTTTTTATCCCCCCCCCCACTCCCCTTTCCCAGGTCAGGAACATTTTTTATTCTTTTTTTCCCCCAGGTGTTGCTTGTGCACGTTGTGCGCTGGGGTCTGAGCGAGCCCAGCCATCCTCTTGTGCTTTGCTGGGACATCAAAAGCCCCGATTTCTCCTGCTGGGTGATCTCCAGGTCATCAAGGCAGATCCCTGCACAGAAAACTTGGGGAAATGAATCAAAATGAATTTGATTTCAGCTTGAACTCGGACTGGGAATGGAGAGGCCTGGAGGGTGTTTTTTTTTTTCTGGTTTATGTGTTTTCCCTGTTGATTTCTTCCATTATTTCGCAGCCCATGTACAAAGACTAAAATGCTCAAGGAAGGGCTTGGATGTTCAGATTTCCTCCTGTGTGGAATATTCCCTCCCACGTCAGAGAAGGAGGGAAGGAAATACAGAAAAACAAAACTTCTTCTTTTATTTTTTTATTTTTTTTTGAGGGGGGAAAATCCTGCACTTTTAAATTTTGAACTCAGTTTTGTGAGTTGAGACCTGTTATGTATAAACCCAATTGTTTTTTTTTTTTTTATCAAACAAACCACCTTAGAGCAAGGCTGACTCCAGGGTGGGATCCAAATCCAGCTCTCCTCATTTTGGGCCTTTTTCCTCAGGATTTTTGGGGGGGGGAGAAAGAAAAACAACCTTGGGGGGACAGGTTCTGGGTCTGTGCAGTTGCAGTGTTTGCAGTTTGAACTCTCGTGTGAAATATCCTTTCTGCTCTGGCTGCTGCAGGGAGATTAGGAATAATCCCCAGTCCCCATCCATCAAACTTAATTAGGGCCATTTCCTAACGAGCCTTTGGGCAGCTCAAGGAAGACCGAGCACCTTGTCATCGCTTCCAGGAGGGAGAAGGACCCAGAGCCTCCTGCCAGGGCTGGGGCTGGCTCCAGGGTGGGCTGGAAACTCCCGACAAATACCAGGAGCCCCAAAAAATCTGCTTGAAGAGCAGAAAAAAATCCCCGAATTTAGGGGAAAGCAGGTACTCACTGACAATTTGCTCAGTGCTCTGCTCCTGACCTGTTTTCCTGCCTCTGCCTCCCACAAACTGGGGGATCCTGGGCAGCTCTTCCCATGTTTTTTTCCTCTGAAGTGGCCGTGGTTTATTTTTCCTGAGGAAGGCTTTGTTTTTTAGAAGATGTCAATTGAAACAGAGTCTGAATCCGTTCCAGGGAGGGTGTTGCTTGGATGAGCGTCTCGATTTATTTATTTTATTGAGCATTTGTTAGTTTTTACATGGTGGATGCATCCCTCAGGTCCCATCCCAAGGAAAACACGGAGGGGAGGGGTTAAGCTAAAGCAACTGTCTTTTGAAATGTCCATTAATCTCCGTTTATAGAAGGGGAGTTTTTTCCAGAGGTCACAATCAAAACGTGTCCCAGTTATCCTGGCCGGTTGCTCCTGGCTCTCTGATTTTGGTACCTGGACAAAAGGCCCTGGGTTGGACTTTCTCCTGTGATTTGGGCTTTCCTGGCATGGTTTGGGGTTTTTGCCTGAGAGATCTGGGGAAGCCAGGGGTGACCTGGGCTGATCCCACAGCGTGGGCAGCAGGGAACAGAGGGGGGATTCTGCTCACTCAGGTGAGACCCCACCTGCAGAGCTGCCTCCAGCTCTGCTCCAGCAGCAGAAGCACCTGAAGCTGCTGGAGAGAGCCCAGAGGAGGGGCTGGAGCCCCTCTGGAGCCAGGCTGGGAGAGCTGGGGGTGCTCACCTGGAGAGGGGAAGCTCCAGGGAGAGCTCAGAGCCCCTTCCAGGACCTAAAGGGGCTCCAGGAGAGCTGGAGAGGGACTGGGGACAAGGGACAGAGGGACAGGACACAGGGAATGGCTCCCAGTGCCAGAGGGCTGCCACTGGTCACGCTGGTTTAGGCTGGGCTTGCATTGATTTGAGCACTTTGTCCCCTCTCTGTCCCCAAAGAGCCCCTCAATGCCACACCTGGCAAATGATCCAGAATGTCCTGGTGCTTTTTTTTGTTTGTTTCTTTGTTTGTTTTGGGGTTTTTTTTTGGGTTTTTTGGTGGTTTTTTTTTGTTTGTTTGTTTTTTTTTTGGTTTGGTTTGGTTTGGTTTGGTTTTTTTCTTTTTGGTTTTTGTTTTTGGGTTTGGCTTTTTTGTTGTTGTTGTTGTTGTTTGTTTGTTTGTTTGTTGGGTTTTTTTGGTTTTTTTTGTCAGGATACATTTTAGCGAGCCTGACTTCTCCTCCTTGGCTTTGCTGCGCTGGGACTCTGGCTGGCAGAACCCTTAATTACCAAGGGGGCTGGGATTTGTAATTCCTGGCACAGAAACAGCATTAATGGATTTGTTCAGTTCCATTTTATCAGCCTTTCCAGCCTGCCTCTTATCTCATTACTTTGGGGAGGGCTGAGATGGGATTAAGGGGAAGTGCAGGCCTGGCTGAAGGGAGCTGGAAACCCAGGAGCCGTGGGCTGGGTGGATCCAGAGGGATCCATCAGGGAGAGCTTGCAGGGACGAGGGATTGGATGGACCCCGGGGCCTGGGGGGAGGGAGGCTGCCCTGGCACGGGAGCTGAGGGACACAGGAACGTCTCCTGGAACCTGTTGGGCTGATGTGGAGCACACGGGAGGCAGCTGCCACTTGGCTTCCTGCACATCTGACGCTTGCCCTGACGCAGGCTTGCCCTGACTCAGCTCCTCGCCGCGGTGCCGATGAGTATCTGGGCTGGATGGAACTTTCCCAGGCTTCCCCAAGATCTGGGCTGCCTCCTGAACCCAAAGGAGCCGCTCTCCCTTTCCCTGGAAGGGGCTGGGAAGGTGTTGGTCACTGCCTTGAGGGCTCAGGATGGGGCTGGAGGGGAGAGGGGAACGAGCTGCTGGTGTTTGGCTTGGGAAGCAGGATGCAAAGTCTGGAAGTTTCTCCTGTAACGCTGAGGTTCCCAAGGGAGTGGAGAGCAGGTTCTTGTGGGAGCAGGTTCTTCTGCCCCTGGAGCAATCCCAGGGCAGTGACCTTTTCCCTGAGCGCTGCCAACTCCTGGTGCATCCTCCTTTTCCTCTGATCCTCGTGGGCAGGAGGGGAGGATGTGCTTAGGGGCAGCCTTGTTGTCTTCCTGGGGACAAAGGAGCAAAGTGACCCTGCTGGGCACAGAACCACCTGTTTGCCATGCTCGTGCCTGCACGTTTTGGTTTTGGGAACTCTATTCCCAGGCACGGTGTTGATGCACAAGGTCATGTTCTGTAAACTACTGAAGCTCCCACATCTGTCCCCAGAGGAGGGGCTTCGGTGATGGTCTCTGGAAAACCACCAGTGGCCCCAGAGCCTCCTCAAGGGAGGAAGGGAACGTCGGTGTTTGATTTTAAAATCAGCCTGGGCTGGCTTTTTCAGGGGTGAAATCCCCGTCTGGTGGGCTGTGCTGGGCGCTTTGCAGGCCGTGGTTTCGGCCACGGGTGGGCACAGATGAGACCTCCCTGGGCTGGGCTGCCTCCAAATCCCATTTTTGCCAGGCAGGAGGAGCAAGGGAAATGTTTGCCATGCTCGTGCCTGCATGTTTTGGTTTTGGGAATTCCATTCCCAGGCACGGTGTTGATGCACAAGGTCATGTTCTGTAAACTACCGAAGCTCCCACATCTGTTCCCAGAGGAGGGGCTTCGGTGATGGTCTCTGGAAAACCACCAGTGGTTCCCAAGGGTCCCACCTCTGGGGTGGGCACAGTTGTTAATGTACAAAAAGAGTCAAAAAAATAAAGGAGGGGTCTCTTGCTTGCAAGAGCTCCACGCAGCCTCCTTGATGCACTCCCTGCCTCGTTCCTGTGTGTCCCCCACAGCGATAACCAGCCACTGACAGACACCTGGTGTGGTTTTGAGAATTTTCTTGCAGCAGCCTGGGCACGGCACAGGCACTGACACAAAAATGGGTTCATCCTCCGGAGCAGGAGAGGCCTGGGCAGGGTCCTTCCCTTGCAGGGCTGCTCCCTGTCTCGCTTTTCCTGGATTCCTGAGGCTGCCAGCCATGGGAAGGGCATTTCCATCCTCCCAGCCTGCTGGGATCAGCGTGGTGAGGGCTCTGGTGCACGTGGGCACTGAGCAATTTCACGTGGCACTCCCCAGCCAGGAGTGAAGATGCAGCTTCTCAAGTTGGCTCCTTGGTCCCCGTTTTCCTTTAATCCAGTTCCCAAATTGGCTCCTTGGTCCCCATTTTCCTTTAATCCCGTTCTCAAGTTGGCTCCTTGGTCCCCATTTTCTTTTAATCCAGTTCTCAAGTTGGCTCCTTGGTCCCCATTTTCCTTTAATCCAGTTCTCAAGTTGGCTCCTTGGTCCCCGTTTTCCTTTAATCCAGTTCCCAAGTTGGCTCCTTGGTCCCTTTAATCCAGTTCTCCCCCTTCTGCCTGGAAGCTCTGAAGAGCACCCAGACCCCTCCTGGGGACCCCCCTTTTCTGACACCCCCTCTTCACTCATTTCTCCACACACTTTTCTCGGGCTTCTCCTTCCCAGTGAAAACCTGGGAAGAACTTTCCCTCCACCTGGCACTGGGGCACGGATCTCTGCTCATTCTCTCTCTCTCTCTCTCTCTCTCCTCGCTTCTGTCTTTCCCTTCCCCTAACTCCCTGCTTTAATTTGCCTTTGCTTATTTTGAATACAAAGCTCCTCCATCGCAGTGTTTACAGTTCATAAAGCCTCGGGCCCATTGCTTATTCTCCTTCTTACATCCCTACTTAACTTCCTTGGCTCCCGGTGCCCTTTCCCTGCTTCCAGAGGATCCAGGATGAATCACAGTCCCTGTCCCCAGCTGTCTGCCTGCATAGTTCCCATATCCCAGGAATCCTGTTCCCAGACACTGCAGTGCCTCACTCCCAAACCCTTCTCTTTCTCAACCCTTCCAAATTCCTTTCCCTGGAGTCAGCCTCTCTCCCCAGCCTCCCAAGCTCCCAAGGGGGAAGATCCTGGTGCAGCCCTGAGGGGGGAAGGTCCCTGTTCACCTGCACAACTCCCAGGATATTCCTGCTGTGGGCATTCCCACCTGCTCTGGGAGCTGTGGAGGTGCTTGGCTGGCACCTCCTGGGCTTATCTCCCTGGCGCCAGGCAAATGCCATCAGCTCCACTTCTCCATATCAGCCTCGCTCCTGGTTTCCCTTCTTGGGCTCTTCCCAAAATAGGTCTGAAGCACAAATGCCCCGATTCCCATCTCGCCAGGGGTGTGGTGAGGAGCAAAGAGCTGGCTGCATCCCAGCTCTGTTCCCCTCCAGGAGCTGCTGGACCAGGGTGGGGCTTTGGATATCATTTTCTTTTTGGTTGGTTTTTTTTTTGTTTGTTTGTTTTTGGTTTTTTTGTTTGTTTGGTGTTTTTTTTTTTGTTTTTGGTTTTTTTTTTTTTTTTTGGTTTGGTTTGGTTTTTTGTGGTTTTTTTTTTTGGTTTTTTTTTTTGGTGTTTTTTTTTTTTTTTTTTTTTTTTTTGTTTTGTTTTGGTTTTTTTTGTTTTGTTTTGTTTTGTTTTGTTTTTTACTGGACTGAACTTTCAAGCCACGTTTTATGCCCCCAACAAGAGAAGCGACGCCGATGTCCTTGAGCCGGTGGGGGCTGGAAAAGCTGGAGAGCAAGGAGCAGAAAAAAACAAGGGGATGAGGCTGTGAGAAGCTTTGGGCTGAGCCAACCGTGTCCCCCTGGTGCTGTGGGGACAGCTCTGGGTGGGAACAGCTCTGCCCCTGAGCCCAGCGTGGGCAGGGTGAGCTCAGACCCTCCGGAGAGCAACGCCCAGAGTTTCGTTTTTCCTGAGCTGAAATTTTTTCCTCACTGCTGCACTTTTCCTGCCCGTGGCCGAGTCCTCCTCCTCCTCCTTCCCTTCCCCAGGCAAAGCGATCTGAACTGAAATAATTCTGCAGATGGAGCCCAGGATGCTGCATCACTCCAAATCTTTCCTGCTCATGGTCACTGCAGAGGGAACCTGGAGCTGCACCTGGCCTGTGGTGCTCACCAGCTCAGCTTTCCCAGGTTGGAAACGTTCCCAGAGCTGCCCCCACTGCCCTCCCCTGGAAGGGGACAGCTCTGTCCCTTCTTCTGTCCTCCAGAGACACCAGAGTCCAGTGTCAGGACTGTAAGAAACAGGGGCTGGATCACTTCAGGCCGTTTTCAAGGGTTATTTATTGCTGCAACCTCAACTGAAGGCTGAGAACGCCAAAAGTCCATGGTCAGTGGTGCCCAGATCACAGAGTACAAGGTCTCTTAAAGGTTAATTAGACAATAAATTACTGCCACAAAGAGTGTTTGTAACTTCCACACCAATCCCTAATTAATTTGTCCTCTGCATCTCTGCCACAGTGCAGACTCCCTTGACCAATCATTTAATGGCACACAAACTTACAGCACTTCACCTTAAAACTTCTTATTACCTTTATAACCACTCCTGTGTCCGAAACTTTAAACTCCAAAACTTCTTATTACCTTTATAACCACTTCTATGCCTGAAACTTTAAATCTTTCCACTGCTCAGCTTAATACGCTTTCCACCTAAACTACAAACTCGCATTTTTACTTATTTCACTCGCATTTTTCACTTTACTTCCAAAACTCGGGAGCCTTTCCCAAGGTCTCAGGTTGAACCTTGCGTTCTTTTTTTTTTTTTTTTTTAATGTATTTTGGGCTGCACAGAACAAGATTTCAAAACTTTTCTGGGCCTGGCAATTCCCACAGCCCAGCTCATCCACAGAGGAGCAGGGAAGCATCCCCGGGGCAGGAGCTGAAAATAACTCTCTTGTCAAGAGTTTTCCACCAGACCTTTGAGACTCCTTATCATCTCCCCGCTGCTGTTCTGGCACAGGAGGAGCTGCAGATGGAGCAGCCTCCAGGAGCAGCTCCAAGGTTTTTTTTCCTGTGGCCGGGCAGGACCCGGGGCCGTTGTCCTGTGGGACATCCATCCCTCACCCTGGGGTTACAGCAGCAGGGAGATGATTTTGGAATATTTTGGAATATTTTGGGGAGGTGGAGAGGGGGGGAGTGAAACCTGCCTAATATCATGGGCTGGAGGGTGGGATATTGAGAGGCTGGGGGTTGGTGACAGCAGGATTAGCAGGGATTTGAAGCCCCTGTTGGGGAAGATGCCTGGGGGGGTTTTTTTGACCTCTGCGATGCCTGCCCTGCTTCCAGCAGCAGGAATATTTTGGGGAGGTGGAGGGGGGGGAGTGAAACCTGCCTAATATCATGGGCTGGGGGGGCTGGAGGGTGGGATATTGAGAGGCTGGGGGTTGGTGACAGCAGGATTAGCAGGGATTTGAAGCCCCTGTTGGGGAAGATGCCTGGGGGGGTTTTTTGGACCTCTGCGATGCCTGCCCTGCTTCCAACAGGGAGAAAGCCAGCAGGGTTGTGCCAGGCGTCAATGAGGATTTTTCTGTGGGAATCGATGGGATTCCTGCTAGGAAGCAAACAGAGCTCGCTGCTTCCTGCTGCTGCTTCCAGGCTGCTCCCAACAGTGAATTCACCCATCCCTTCCTTCCCTGCTCAGGTGTCACCGAGCTGCGGCCCCGGGGCAGCCTTGGCAGCCCTGACCTCCCCGCTGCTTTCCACAAGTGCTTGCCTGACCCTGGAAGAATTTTCTGGTGGCCTTAATGAGCCATCTGGGGGCAATTAGCTCTCGGTTTTATGACATCCTGGCTCTCCTCCTCGTGGAACGTGGCACGGCCGGGGCTGCGCCGGTTCTCCAGCCGCCTCTGGGAAGGAGGGAGGGGAGCAGGAGTCAAGTTTTGCATCCATCCTTCCTCCTCCTGCTGCCTGTGGAGCATCCAGGCCCAGGTGAGACCCTGCAGGAGCTTGACCCACACCCCTGGAGGATCCAGGCCCAGGTGAGACCCTGCAGGAGCTTGACCCACACCCCTGGAGGATCCAGACCCAGGTGAGAACCTGCAGGAGCTTGACCCAAACCCCTGGAGGATCCAGACCCAGGTGAGACCCTGCAGGAACTTGACCCAAACCCCTGGAGGCTCCAAGCCCAGGTGAGACCCTGCAGGAGCTTGACCCACACCCCTGGAGCATCCAGGCCCAGGTGAGACCCTGCAGGAGCTTGACCCACACCCCTGGAGGATCCAGGCCCAGGTGAGACCTTGTAGGAGCTTGACCCAAACCCCTGGAGGCTCCAAGCCCAGGTGAGACCCTGCAGGAGCTTGACCCACACCTCTGGAGGATCCAGGCCCAGGTGAGACCCTGCAGGAGCTTGACCCACCCCCCTGGAGGATCCAGACCCAGGTGAGACCCTGCAGGAACTTGACCCACACCCCTGGAGCATCCAGACCCAGGTGAGACCCTGCAGGAGCTTGACCCACACCCCTGGAGGCTCCAAGCCCAGGTGAGACCCTGCAGGAGCTTGTCCCACACCCCTGGAGGCTCCAAGCCCAGGTGAGACCCTGCAGGAGCTTGACCCACACCCCTGGAGCATCCAGACCCAGGTGAGACCCTGCAGGAGCTTGTCCCACACCCCTGGAGGATCCAGGCCCAGGTGAGACCCTGCAGGACCTTGACTCACACTCCTGGAGCATCCAGGCCCAGGTGAGACCCTGCAGGAGCTTGACCCACACCCCTGGAGGCTCCAGACCCAGGTGAGACCCTGCAGGAGCTTGACCCAAACCCCTGGAGGATCCAGGCCCAGGTGAGACCCTGCAGGAGCTTGACCCACATCCCTGGAGGCTCCAAGCCCAGGTGAGACCCTGCAGGAGCTTGACCCACCCTCCTGGAGGATCCAGGCCCAGGTGAGACCCTGCAGGAGCTTGACCCACACCCCTGGAGGCTCCAAGCCCAGGTGAGACCCTGCAGGAGCTTGACCCACATCCCTGGAGGATCCAGACCCAGGTGAGACCTTGCAGGAGCTTGACCCACATCCCTGGAGGATCCAAGACCAGGTTAGACCCTGCAGGAGCTTGACCCACATCCCTGGAGGATCCAGACCCAGGTGAGACCTTGCAGGAGCTTGACCCACACCTCTGGAGGATCCAGGCCCAGGTGAGACCCTGCAGGAGCTTGACCCACCCCCCTGGAGCATCCAGACCCAGGTGAGACCCTGCAGGAGCTTGACCCACACCCCTGGAGGATCCAAGCCCAGGTGAGACCCTGCAGGAGCTTGACCCACACCTCTGGAGGCTCCAAGCCCAGGTGAGACCCTGCAGGAGCTTGACCCACACCCCTGGAGCATCCAGGCCCAGGTGAGACCCTGCAGGAACTTGACCCACACCCCTGGAGCATCCAGGCCCAGGTGAGACCCTGCAGGAGCTTGACCCACACCTCTGGAGCATCCAGACCCAGGTGAGACCCTGCAGGAGCTTCACCCACACCCCTGGAGGCTCCAAGCCCAGGTGAGACCCTGCAGGAACTTGACCCACACCCCTGGAGGATCCAGACCCAGGTGAGACCCTGCAGGAGCTTGACCCACACCCCTGGAGGCTCCAAGCCCAGGTGAGACCCTGCAGGAGCTTGACCCACACCCCTGGAGGATCCAGACCCAGGTGAGACCCTGCAGGAGCTTGACCCACACCCCTGGAGGATCCATCCTGCTGGAACCTCTCTTGCTCTCGAGCAAATTCCCGAGGTTCAGGTCGAGCCAGCCGCCCAGCCGCCGTATCCTGAAGTTTCCTGAAGTGAGGGATTACAGAAAGGATTAGATATAAACCTCTGCTGCTGCAGTAAATCACTTTATTTTTTTTTTTTTTAAATTTTTTCCACTGCTGCCAGCCAGGCAGGGAGGAGAGGCGGCGGAGCCGGCGTTTCCCGTGGCAGCGCTGCTGACCCCAATTATTTCGGGGTGATAAACCACCAGCTGTCCCTGGCCTGCCATAAAACTGCCTGGAAAACCAACTGGCTTAAAGAGGAAATAGCAAACAGCTTTCCCCACTGGGTTGTTTCCCAAGTTCTCGGCGTTCTGGGGTGATGTTTCCAAGGTTTTCGGTGGCTTTGGAGTTTGGAGGTTTTGAGGTTGGCCCTGAAATCCACGGGAGCAGCTGGAGAGACTTTCCATCCCTCAGGTGATGCTTGGGGCAGAGCTGTCACGGTTTTTATCTCACAGAGGAGGAAGCTGAGGCACAGAGTGTGCTCCTTACAGCTGGAAGTGAGGATTTCTGTCTTGGATTGGACAGACAGGGATCAGCCAGGGAAAGCTGGAGTTTCCCTTGGAATGGGGAATGTAAACCCTCACCCCCTGCCAAATTATCGTTTTGCAATCAAGGGCTTTCAGGCAAAGATTTGGGAACGGGAATAACAGTTCTTTACTGGGAATATTAACAATACAAATGGAGTAGAGAAACAAAACCACCCAACCAAACCAGCAAACAAACAAACAGCAATCCTGGAGAACCCTGACAGAGTCAGAGCTCCAACCTGACACCCTGTGGGTCAGGGGGTTGGGAGCAGCCCCACAGTGAGTCCTGCTGGGGTGGCAGAGGTGGTTCTGGTGGGGCAGAGATGATCCTGGAGAACCAGGGCCCAGGGATGGTGAGAAGGGTCCAGGGATGGTGAGAAGAGTCCAGGGGTGGTGAGAAGGGCCCAGGGATGGTGAGAAGGGTCCAGGGATGGTGAGAAGGGTCCAGTGATGGTGAGGAGGGTCCAGGGGTGGTGAGGAGGGTCCAGGGATGGTGAGAAGGGCCCAGGGATGGTGAGGAGGGTCCAGGGGTGGTGAGAAGGGTCCAGTCTGGAGTTTCTGGGATGCAAGATCTCCCTGCACTGCCCCAGATCCCAATCCTGGTGCTGGGAAGATCCAAAAGGAGAAGCTGCTGCTGCTGCTGGGAAGCTCCTTAATTTGGATTCCTAAGGATGAGATTCATTCAGGTGAAGTTCTGATGGCCCAGAATTGAACAGGCCACGTGCAGCAAACACTCCAAGAAATCCATTTAAAAAATCCTGCCTGGAAGAAAAGGCCTTTGAGCTGCTCCACTGGGAATGGCAGGGCTTTGTTGTCTTTTATTTCCCCCTTCTAGTTGACTCCATCAGCTAATGGCTTTTGCTGACAGGTATTTATCAGCCTGAACATGCTTTCCCTAGTCTTGGAAAAATAGAAATCTTTTACTCCTGGCTCCAATTAAAAAAAAAAAAAAAAAAAAAAAAAAAAAAAAATCAGCCCAATATCCCTGAAGGAACCTGGATATCAATCCTTCTCCTGGCATCCCAGCTCTGGGAGTCGTTAAGAGGAGAATGGCAAAAGCAGAAAGTGAAGCCACCCAGGGTTAGGAACAAGCCTTGAATTCTTATTTTTAATTTTTTTTTTATTATTATTATTTTTCTTTTTCAGCCAGAAATGTCATGTGCTTAATGAGCTGAGGGGCAGAGCGTGCACTGGGTGGAGAGAAGCGTGTTTTTTTTGTTATTATTTATATATTTATAAATGTATAAAAGGTATACATGTCTTTTACACATTTATAAATACATAAATAATAATAAATTAAATACAGATAAGCCTTTTATACATAATAAATTAAATAGATATAAGCCTTTTATACATTTATAAATATATAACAATAGTAAATTAAATAGATATAAGCCTTTTATACATTTATAAACATATATTTATAAATAAATATATAAAATTATATATAATATTATAATTATTGTGTTGTATAATATATATTATATTATATTATATTATATTATATTATATTATATTATATTATATTACATTACATTATATTATATTTATTGTATAGTATTGTATTATATTATATTGTATTGTATTATATTATATTGTATTGTATTATATTATATTATATTATATTATATTATATTATATTATATTATATTATATTTATTGTATTGTATTATATTATATTGTATTATATTATATTATATTAATAATAAATTAAATACATATAAACCTCTTGTGCATTTATAAATGCACAAACAATAATAAATTAAATACATATAAACCTTTTGTGGCAGGTTTGTGGCAGCTCTCGTGCTCTCTGTGCTTAAGAATCCGTGTGACCACATCTGTGTATTTACATTTTATGTCCACGAGAACACGTGCGTGGAGACCAAAAGGAAATTAACTCCTCTTCCATCGCTCAGGCCTGGGATCTGCACATTCTCTCTTTGGAGCAGCTCATGCCAGATACGAGGCTCTGACTTATATAGTTTGAATTTTAAAGAAAAAAAAAAAGAGAAAAATTTAATTAAATTGGTGTTGGTGAGCTGCTGCCTGTGCAGAGCCCTCTGCTTCCCTTCCTGCCTTCCCCGTTGCCTTTTTCCTGAGAATCCGGCCCAGTTCCTCCATCTCGCTCCAGGCACGAGGTCTCAGGACGTGAGATTTGAGGAAAGATTCCTCCTGGCTGGTGGGCAAAAGTGGGAAAAGCATTGGCCAGGGGGACAGGTGAAGAATGGCTGGAATCAGCGAGGATTCTCCTGGGTTGGATAGTAGGAAAGCAGGCTGGATACTCAGAAAAGAGATTGGATATTCAGAAAATAGATTGGATATTCAGAAAACAGATTGGATATTCAGAAAAGAGATTGGATATTCAGAAAAGAGATTGGATGTTCAGAAAAGAGATTGGATATTCAGAAAACAGACTGGATATTCAGAAAACAGATTGGATATTCAGAAAAGAGATTGGATATTCAGAAAACAGATTGGATATTTGGATATTAGGAAAACAGATTGGATATTAGGAAAATTCCTTCAGGGAAAGGCTTTGGAGTCACCATCCCTGGGAGTGTTTAAAAAAAAAAAAAAAAAGTGAGAATTTGGCACTTGAGGAGTGGGTTAATGGTGGCCTTGGGTTAATGGTTGGACTTGGTGATCTCACAGGGCTCTTCCAGCCTGAATGATTCCGTGATTCCAACTGGGCTCCACCTGCTGAGGATCTCAGCTGTTGTCCTGGGAAAGGATGAAAACTGATGGAGCCCCTTCCAGCCCTGCTCTGCAGAGATTCCAGCCTGGCTCTAAATCAGAAACAGCCCCAGTGCTTCCCTCTCATGGATCCCTCTGCCTTCTGCACTGGCTTGGGAATGTTCTGGACTGGGGAAAAACCTTCAGGGATTCATTATTCAAACCAGGCTGGCTTTCACTGCGAAGTTCCAACTGTGGTTTGTGGGCTTGGGCTGAGATTATTGCCTTTAAATTCAAGGCAGATCTCCTCCACTCCTGGGGAATGAATTCCTGGTCCTGGCCCTGCTGGGAAATCAGAGTTCTGCCTGCAGGAAGGTCTGGGCCCCCGGCTCACCTGGCTGCTCAGGTAACAGCTGGACTGCTGCTGCTTGCTCCAGGAACCCGCTGAGATGTGGGTCTGTTGGGCTGGAGTGGCTTCTGGAGAAGGGCAGAAGAGCTGGTTGGGGAATGCAGAGGGAAGGAAAAGGGCTTTGGACAAGAGGAGACAACCTCACGCTGCCACGGGGCAGGAGAGATGGGACACTGAGAGGGAATTCCTTCCTGGGAGAGGCTGGGATGGAATTCCCAGAGCATCTGTGGCTGCCCCTGGATCCCTGGCAGCGTCCAGGGCCAGGTCAATGCTTTTCCCACTTTTGCCCACCAGCCAGGAGGAATCTTTCCTCAAATCTCACGTCCTGAGACCTCGTGCCTGGAGCGAGATGGAGGAATTGTGCCGGATTCTCAGGAAAAAGGCAACGAAGGGAAGGCAGGAAGGGAAGCAGAGGGCTCTGCACAGGCAGCAGCTCACCAACACCAATTTAATTAAATTTTTCTCTCTTTTTTTTTTTTTTTTTAAATTCAAACTATATAAGTCAGAGCCTCGTATCTGGCATGAGCTGCTCCAAAGAGAGAGGAGAAGCCATCCCTGCCCATAGCTGAGGTGGGACTGGGTGAACTTTTGGGTTGGAAGGTTGGTCCCTTCCGACCCAAACCAGTCTGGGATTCCAGGGAGCAGCCCCTGATCTCAGCAGGGTGAGACAAAACCCAGCCCTCAGTGCAGAGCAGCACAAACTTCTGCTCCCCACCAGCAGCACGAGGACCTGGTGGATAAAAAAAACACCTCTCAGGGGCTCGCAGAGCAGCCTGACCCTGCCCTGGGTGTGTTGTTTAATGTTTAAAATGTGCTGCAGCCTCGGTGCTTGGTGGGGGCTGAGCAGAGCTCAGATCTGGTTTCAGCAGGAACGGGAACCCCAGAGCAGCAGCCTCTCCCACACCAGATGGGCTCAGCTGGGTCCAAGTCCAAGAGGATGAGGGGGGGAAAAAAAAAAAGCTGTGTCAAATCTGTCCTGGAGACGTGGCCCCAGAGCCTCCTCAAGGAGGAGGAAGGGAACGTCGGTGTTTTGATTTTAAAATCAGCCTGGGCTGGCTTTTGGAGGGGTGAAATCCCCGTCTGGTGGGCTGTGCTCGGCGCTTTGCAGGCCGTGTCCTCACCTGGAGCTCACAGAGGGGCTCTGTCCTCACCTGGAGCTCACAGAAGGGCCGTGCCCTCACCTGGAGCTCACAGAGGGGCTGTGCCCTCACCTGGAGCTCACAGAGGGGCCGTGTCCTCACCTGGAGCTCACAGAGGGGCCGTGTCCTCACCTGGAGCTCACAAGAGGGGCCCTGCCCTCACCTGGAGCTCACAGAGGGGCTGTGTCCTCACCTGGAGCTCACAGAGGGGCCCTGTCCTCACCTGGAGCTCACAGAGGGGCTGTGCCCTCACCTGGAGCTCACAAGAAGGGCCCTGTCCTCACCTGGGCCTCACAGAGGGGCTGTACCCTCACCTGGAGCTCACAGAAGGGCTGTGCCCTCACCTGGAGCTCACAGAAGGGCCGTGCCCTCACCTGGAGCTCACAGAGGGGCTGTGCCCTCACCTGGAGCTCACAAGAAGGGCCGTGTCCTCACCTGGAGCTCACAGAGGGACCGTGTCCTCACCTGGAGCTCACAAGAAGGGCCGTGTCCTCACCTGAAGCTCACAGGGGGGCCCTGTCCTCACCTGGAGCTCACAGAGGAGCTGTGCCCTCACCTGGAGCTCACAGAGGGGCCCTGTCCTCACCTGGAGCTCACAGAGGGGCCGTGTCCTCACCTGGAGCTCACAGAGGGGCCGTGCCCTCACCTGGAGCTGTGGGATGCAGCTCTCACCTCTCCAGCCCATCCCAGTGATCCCCTCCCAGCATCTCTCCCCTGTCAGGTGGCTTTCCCTGCCTTTCCCTGGCCAGGGCAGAGGGTTTTTTCCCCCTGGGGTTTTGCAGCTTTTCCAGCCCCAGGCCGTGTCCCGGCTGCACGGGGAGGGCTCAGGGAGCTGCTGCACGGTAGCTCCAGAGAAGGGATCTGGGGATTAAATTTCCAGGAACTGCTGGGGCCCAAACTCAGTTTTGAGCCACCCTATTAAAAAAAATAAACACGGAGGAGCTGTAAGATGGGCCCTGCTCAGCCCCAGCTGATTTTTATCGGCCCTGGCTGGGCCTTGGGATGGAAAGAGTGGCCTGGGCTGGAGTCACTCTGGATTCCCAACCTCGGGAGGATTTGGGAAGCAGAAAGTTCGAGCCGAGGCCTCTGTGAAATTCTGGCCGCTCAGAGATTTTCCCACATTTTCATTAGACCTACAGCTCACTGGAATGGGTTTTTTTGTTTTGTTTTGTTTTGTTTTGTTTTCAGAGGTTTTAAGGGCTGCAAAGCTCCTCGTGTCTGTCTGGTGATTCCTGCTTTCTGCCTGAGCCAGACGCCGTGTCCCTGCAGGGTTAAACACTGGGAAAAAGGGATTTTTTTTTTTTTTTTTTTTTTTTTTTTAATTTCTGTCCCAGTTTAGAAAAGGTGCAGGAGCCAGCAGAAAGGCAGAGCTGGGAGCATGGACACCTGCCTCGGGGTGCTTTTAGCCAAGGTTTCCATCTGTGCAGCCAGAGATGCCACCAGCAGCTCCCAGGGAAGAAGATCCCTGGCCCACCAAGGCCCTTCCCAGCGGTGGGAGCAGCAGGGTTATCACAGTGGAGGGTGGGTGGCTCCTCTCTGAGATGGAAATTTCTCCTCTGGCCAGAGGCAGGGAGCTTGGCTGGCATCCCTGCTCCCTGTCACTGAGCCTCGGCACCTTCCAGGGCTCACTTTGTTCACAAAGAGCCTCAGATAAGCTCTTGGCAGGGCTGCTCCTTTCTGCAGAGGCATTAGCAGGGCTCAGGGCTGGGCTGGGGGGGTTTGTTTTTAACCTCTTGTATCCCTCGGGAGCTGCAGCTCAGGCACAGAGCCCAGGGCTGGGGCAGAACTGGAGCTCTGCATGGCTGGGAAGCAGCAGCATCACTGCCAGGGTGAGATCCAGGAGGGCACAGGGTCACGGGAGATCCCGAGTTGGAGGAGATCCAAGGATCAGGGATCCCAGCCCTGCACAGACACCCCAACAATCCCCAGCCTGTCCCAGAGCATTGTCCAGCAGCTCTGGCAGGAATGTGCCCGCTCCCTGGGGAACCTGCTGGGGGAAGAACCTTCCCTGAGATCCAGCCTGGCCCTCCCAGGCCCAGCTCCAGCCCTTCCCTGGGCGCTGTCCCCAGAGCTGCCCCGTGAAACCCTACCTGTCCCTTGGCTCTGACCTCTGGCCTTTGGCCATAGGTAACCCTGCCCTCTACCCTAAAATAGATAAATAGATAAATAGATAAAACCCCGATAGAACTCCGAGTTCTCCCTCTTTGGCCTTGAGATCCCTTCATGAAATAAACCTTGGAACACATCTCAGGGGAAGAGCCTCTTTTGGATTTACTTCCCTATCCTGAAGATCCCCTCACCCCAACCTCCCAAATTCTGAGCCAGCTGCCGGCCTCGGGGGGCAGAGGGAAGGGGGGAACGCTTCACCTCCCCTTCCCACCGCGAGGAACTCGCAGATTGCAATGAGATCTCCCCTCAGCGTCCTCCAGGATCAGTCAGGCTGAGCCTTTCCCCACCACTGAATCCCTTTTACCAGCCTGAAAAACCTCTTTAACCCCAAACTCTCCCAGAGGTTTGAGGCACCTCAGGGGGATGCTGCCCCCCCTCCTGAGCCAGGGAGCCCTGTCAGCATTCCCTGACTCTCAGACCGAGCTGTTCCCCACCACCGAATCCCTTTGCCAGCCTGAAAAACCTCTTTAACCCCAAACTCTCCCAGAGGTTTGAGGCACCCAGGGGGATGCTGCACCCCCCAGCATTCCCTGACTCTCAGACTGAGCCTTTCCTCACCACTGAATCCCTTTGCCAGCCTGAAAAACCTCTCTAACCCCAAACTCTCCCAGAGGTTTGAGGCACCTCAGGGGGATGCTGCCCCGCCCTGAGCCAGGGAGCCCTGTCAGCATTCCCTGACTCCCAGCACAGGGCTGGCTGGCAGCTGTGCAGCCTCCTCTGCTGCTCAGCCTGGTTTCTCTTCCTTCCTGGGGCTGTTTGCTCCGGCCAGGATCGGCCAGAGGCGCCCGGCCTGCCAGGGGAGGGAGGGATGGGGCACAGCTCTGGTGGCTGGCACCCAACTCCCTCCCTGCACGCTCCCCCTGCAGAACAAAGGGCTGGGATGCAGCCAGGGCTGCTCCTTGGGATGTTGGAGCCCTGGGCAGCACTGAGGGGTTCAGGGTTTCTGTGCTGACAGGCACTGACCCACCCCCCAAAAAAAAAACCAAACAAACCCCTGCATTCCACCTGAAGAGGATTCCGAAACGGAGTGACAGCGCTGGGATTGTGGGCGTGGGGTTGGAATGGAAGTGTGTGACCTGGGTAAAACTGAGACACGGGAACACAGAAAGGATCCAGCTTCTCCTGATGCCTGGAGGAAGACTGGACCCCTTCTCACCACCCCTGGGCCCTTCTCACCATCCCTGGACCCTTCTCACCATCCCTGGACCCTCCTCACCATCCCTGGACCCTTCTCACCATCCCTGGACCCTCCTCACCATCCCTGGACCCTTCTCACCATCCCTGGACCCTCCTCACCATCCCTGGACCCTTCTCACCATCCCTGGACCTTTCTCACCATCCCTGGACCCTTCTCACCATCCCTGGACCCTTCTCACCATCCCTGGACCCTCCTCACCATCCCTGGACCCTTCTCACCATCCCTGGACCCTCCTCACCATCCCTGGACCCTTCTCACCATCCCTGGACCTTTCTCACCATCCCTGGACCCTTCTCACCATCACTGGACCCTCCTCACCATCCCTGGGCCCTGGTTCTACAGGATCATCTCTGCCCCACCAGAACCACCTCTGCCACCCCAGCAGGACTCACTTTGGGGCTGCTCCCAACCCCGTGACCCACAGGGTGTCAGGTTGGAGCTCTGACTCTGTCAGGGTTCTCCAGGATTGCTGTTTGTTTGTTTGCTGGTTTGGTTGGGTGGTTTTGTTTCTCTACTCCATTTGTATTGTTAATATTCCCAGTACAGAACTGTTATTCCCAAATCTTTGCCAAATCAAAGCCCCTTGATTGCACAATGATAATTTGGCAGGGGGTGAGGGGTTTACATTCCCCATTCCGAGGGAAACTCCAGCTTTCCCTGGCTGATTCAGCTCTGTCCAAACCCAGACAGGTGCCCCCGGGGCGTTTGGCTCCCGTTTCCTTCCAAAATCACGGATTTGCCCGTGGATGGATCCTCCCCCCCCAGGCAGAGTCACCCGGGGACACCAACTCCCCTCACACCTCCCTCCCTCCCTCCCTCCCAGGTGACGGGAAACAAAAGAAGCCCAGAGCTTTTTTATTTATTCTTTTTTTTTAAAAAAAGCAGGAAGGCGGATTCTGTAAACTGTTTAAAAATGTATCCTCCGGAGATGAGCTCCTGGCTGCCGGCCCCGGGGAAGGATTTTGTTTGCTTTTCCCCCCAAATTTGTTCTGGAACCCACCAAACGTGCAGGGCACGAAATGATTTTTATTTTTATTTTTGTTTTTATTTTTATATTTTTATTTTTATTTTTATCTTTATTTTTATTTGTATTTTTTATTATTTTCATTTTTACTTTATTTTTATTTCTATTTCTATTTTTATTTTTATTTTTATTTTTATTTTTATTTTTATTTTTATTTTTATTTTTATTTTTATTTTTATTTTTATTTTTATTTTTATTTTTATTTCTATCTTTATTTTATTTTTATTTTTATTTCTATTTTTATTTTTTATTTTTTATTTTTATTTTTATTTCTATTTCTATTTCTATTTCTATTTCTATTTCTATTTCTATTTCTATTTTTATTTTTATTTTTATTTTTAATTTTATTTTTATTTTTTAGTTTTAGGTTTTTTTGCATTCAACCCTGCAGATTTGAATCTCTTTTGATTCTCTCCAAAATTCTCTTTTAGGTTATTTGGGCAGGACAGGATCATCGTTATCACCATTAACCATTATTGTTATTAATTTGATGATATAAAATTAACTTTTTATTATTATAATTAATTTAATTTAATATATAAGATAATATATAAAAACAAATATATAATTTAAATTAATTATAACATTGAAAAAATAAAAATAAAATAAAATAATAATAATAATAATAATAATAATAGTAATAATAATAATAAAAAAATAAATCCCAGGTAATAATTAGTCTACAATCTTCTGACTTTCACAGATCTGTCAAAAAATAGAAAATAGATGAATTTTTGATCTGAAGGGCAAGAAGTGACTGGGATGAGGGTGTGCAGTGAAAATATTCCAAGTTCAGCTGCTTTTCTCCCCAAGTGCTTCTCAAAGCACCTGACTTTAAAAACAAGAGAGAAAAAAAAAAAATAAATGATTCGTTCCTGGCCTCACTTCACCCAGCGAATTTTGGAAAAGGTCAATTGACTTTTGGTTTTTGGGTTTTTCTCCCCCCAAAAATTGCAGAGAAGCTGCTTTCCCAAATGAAAAACTTCTTTATTTTTTTTTTAAATTTTTTTTTATTCCTAACTGAGCCTTGAAAACACTGAGGAAGAAAATGTAAATATTTTCATCCCAGCTCTTTTGTGGATGAAAAGTGTTGGGGTTTGTTGGGTTTTCTTGGTGTTTTATTTGTTTTGTTTTGGTTTTTGGGGTTTTTTTGGGGTTTTTTGTGTTTTTTTTTTTGGTGGTTTTTTTGTTTTGGGGTTGGTTTTTTTTTTGGTTTTTTTTTGGTTTTGGTTTTGGTTGGGTTTTTTGGTGGGTTTTTTTGGGGTTTTTTTTTGGTGTGTGTGGCTTTTTGTGTTTGGGGTTTTTTTTTTGGTTTTTGGGGATTTTTTGTTTTGTTTTTTTTTGGGGGGGTGGTTTTTTTGTTTTAGTTTGGGGGTTTATTAGTTGGTGTTTGTTCTTTTTTTAATCGTGTTTTTTTGTGGGTTTTTTGGGGGTTTTTTTGGGTTGGGTTTTTTTGAGTTTTGGGTTGGTTTTTTGGGGTTTTTTTTTGGGTTGGTTTTTTTGGGGGGGGGTTGGGTTTTTTTGAGTTTTGGGTTGGTTTTTTGGAGTTTTTTTTTGGGGTCGGGTTTTTTGGGGGGTTGGGTTTTTTTGAGTTTTGGGTTGGTTTTTTGGGGTTTTTTTGGGTTGGGTTTTTTTTGGGGGGGTTGGGTTTTTTGAGTTTTGGGTTGGTTTTTTGGGTTTTTTTGGGGGGTTTTTTTTGGGGTTTTTTTGGGTTGGTTTTTTTTGAGTTTTGGGTTGGTTTTTTGGGGTCTTTTTTGGGGTCGGGTTTTTTTTTGGGTTGGGTTTTTTTGAGTTTTGGGTTGGTTTTTGGGGGTTTTTTTTGGGTTGGGTTTTTTTTGGGTTGGGTTTTTTTTGGGGGGTTGGGTTTTTTTGAGTTTTGGGTTGGTTTTTTGGGGTTTTTTTTGGGTTGGTTTTTTTTTGGGTTGGTTTTTTTTGAGTTTTGGGTTGGTTTTTTAGGGTTTTTTTTGGGGTTGGTTTTTTTTGGGTTGGGTTTTTTTTGAGTTTTGGGTTGGTTTTTTGGTTTTTTTTTTTTTGGGTTGGGGTTTTTCTTTTGGGTTGGGTTTTTTTTTTAGTTTTGGGTTGGTTTTTTGGGGTTTTTTTTGTGGGTTTTTTGGGGTTTTTTTTGGGCTGGGTTTTTTTTTTGAGTTTCGGGAATTTTTTTTTTTTTTTTTAATTATTTTTTTCGCTCCCGAGGTTTCCCCTCCCTTCCCGAGGTTTTTCTTGGCGCGTGGCTGCCGGAGCAGGGGCGCCCAGAAGCCAAACGCGGCCATTCCTTATGTAAATACCGGCGCTGATTGGTAATTACGCTGCTCTAATTACTGCTAAGCAAACAAACAGCCAAGGGCAGCGGCAGCCCCGGGGGCGCGCAGGGATTTGTGCGACCTCTGCAGAAACAAATCCCACCCGGGAGAGCATCCCCATCACCCCGGGGCTCCCGGAGGGTGGGAGAAAACTCTTGGGAAAAAAAAATAGTGAATTAAAAAAAAAAATAGTGAATTAAAAAAAATAGTGAATTAAAAAAAATAGTGAATTTTTTTAAAAAGTGAATTTAAAAAAATAATGAATTTAAAAAAAGTGAATTTAAAAAATAGTGAATTTTTTAAAAAGTGTATTTTTTAAAAAAGAGTGAATTTTAAAAAATAGTGAATTTTTTAAAAAAGTGAATTTTTTAAAAAATAGTGAATTTTTAAAAAAATAGTGAATTTTAAAAAGTAGCGAATTTTAAAAAATAGTGAATTTTTAAAAAATAGTGAATTTAAAAAAATAGCGAATTTAAAAAAAATAGTGAATTTAAAAAAATGTGAATTTTAAAAAATAGTGAATTAAAAAAAATAGCGAATTTTTTAAAGAACAGTGAATTTAAAAAAATAGTGAATTAAAAAAAAGAGTGAATTAAAAAAAGTGAATTTTTTTTTAAAAATAGTGAATTTTACTCTGTCCTGCCCTGGGGCACGGGAGCAGGATCCCTGTGGGCCTTCTGCACAACCAGGGGGAGGGAAAAAAAAAAAAAAAAAAAAAAAAATCCTTTTTGCTTCCTATTTGGGGTGTTTGGATCCAAGCGGATCTGCTGGGAGGGTCCCTGAGCGAGTTTCACGGAACCGTGGAGAAGGTTTGGGGTGGGAAGGGACCTTGAGGAACATCCAGTGCCACCCTTGCAGGGACAACTCCCACCATGTCCCAGGTGGCTCCAGGGACAGCTCCCACCGTGTCCCAGGTGGCTCCATGGGCAGGGACAACTCCCACCGTGTCCCAGGTGGCTCCAGGGACAGCTCCCACCGTGTCCCAGGTGGCTCCAGGGACAACTCCCACCGTGTCCCAGGTGGGGCAGGGACAACTCCCACCGTGTCCCAGGTGGCAGGGACAGCTCCCACCGTGTCCCAGGTGGCTCCATGGGCAGGGACAGCTCCCACCATGTCCCAGGTGGCTCCAAGGTGGCCTTGGAGGCTCCCAGAGATGCTGAGCTCCTCAGTCCCACCAAGCCAAGCCGAGGTTCTCCTGCTCCTCTTCCCCGCCGGGTTCCTGGGGGTGATCCAGGCCAGGGCCTGGTGGCCTCTCCCCTCTGCCCAGGCAGGAAGAGCCCAGCCTGGAGGCCACCTGAGCCTCACTTAGGAGATCCACAGCTTGGTTCATTTGGTTTTAATTCATCCACCAAACCCCCGAGGTGACCTCGGCCCGCGAGCTTCACCCCCAGGTTGGTTTGGGCAGCGCCCAGCCCAGCCAAGCTTCTGGGAGTGTGCTGGTTTGAAAGCAAAACCACTGAGACTCCCAGTCAGAGATACAATTTAATAGAAGAAGAGAGGAAAAAAGGTGAAATAAATGGAATGATACAACCTAACACCCTGTTGGTCAGGGTGTTTGAAGCAGTCCGGAAACCCTCCTGGAGTGGGAGATGTGGTTCCGCTGGAGTAGAGATGATCCTGAGAGAGAAGGGTCCAGTGATGATGAGAAGGGTCCAGTGATGGTGAGAAGGGTCCAGTGATGGTGAGAAGGGTCCAAGGGATAGTGAGGAGGGTCCAGGGATGGTGAGAAGGGTCCAGTGGTGGTGAGAAGGGTCCAAGGGATGGTGAGAAGGGTCCAGGGATGGTGAGAAGGGTCCAAGGGATGGTGAGAAGGGTCCAGGGATGATGAGAAGGGTCCAGGGATGGTGAGAAGGGTCCAGGGATGATGAGAAGGGTCCAGGGATGGTGAGAAGGGTCCGGTGATGATGAGAAGGGTCCAGTCTTCCTCCAGGAATCCAGATGAGATGTTCTTGTCAAAGCAGTGATTCTGTCTGGTAGCTCTGGTCTCCTCTGAGAGTTCAGTGGATAGAAGCTGCTCGTGAGGTCTCAAACCCTGGATTCTATCCAGGTGGGAATGCTTGGCTCCTCCCCCTGGGCAGAGCATCTCCCAATGGGATGATCTCATTCCATGAGTCCTGCAGTGGGTCCTTGATGGCCCATTAACCAGAGATAACTCCCTCAGGGAAGGCATTGTTGGGCTCATTAACAGAAGATAAGGAGAACACTGCCCCACCTTGGCTCCAAGGGCTCATGGGGATGGAATACAGACCTTGGGCACAATTTTACACTGGAACCCAGGACAGGGAGTGACTGCAACTCCCTCCTCCCTCAGCTTGCTTGGCACAATCCACCGACTCCAGGTGGGATTTTTTGGACGTGGGTGTCGCTGTGGGACACAATGAATGAGACACGGACTCGTGATTCACAAGGCTGATGCTCCAAAAAGGGGCTGGTTTATTCTTAGAACTTATTTTTATACTTTTTTACAATGTGCCCACCTAAGAGGTGGGATCTTTGGACTCATTGGCTACATCAAGGGTCAACAAGCAAAGCCCCTCCTTAGGAGAGAGAAAAGTGAAAAACAAGAGAGTTTACAAAATGTTTACTATTTTAGATCCCTGGGAAAGAACTTAAGAAAAACCCAAACATGGCAAACAGTGACAATCGCTGTGGGGGACGCACAGGAACGAGGCAGGGAGTGCATCAAGGAGGCTGCGTGGAGCTCTTGCAAGCAAGAGACCCCTCCTTTATTTTTTTGACTCTTTTTGTACATTAACAGATGTGCCCACCCCAGAGGTGGGACCCTTGGGAACCACTGGTCGTTTTCCAGAGACCATCACCGAAGCCCCTCCTCTGGGAACAGATGTGGGAGCTTCGGTAGTTTACAGAACATGACCTTGTGCATCAACACCGTGCCTGGGAATGGAATTCCCAAAACCAAAAAAACATGCAGGCACGAGCATGGCAAACAGTGACCACACGTGGGCGTGGGGGACAGGAGGCCTGGAGGGACAGAGGGACAGGCTGTGGCTGTCCCCAGGCTGGGAAGGGTTTGTGGAGCCACGGAAGGGATGGGAAGGGCTCCATCCACCTCCTTGCTGGCTTCCAGGCTAAAAGCCCTGCGTGTTCTCCGTTGAATTCCCGTTTTCTCTGCCTCCATCCATCCCAGTTTCCCTTTCTTTCCCTGAGGCTCAGCCCTGGTGCTCTTCTCTCCCCGAGCGAGCCCGGACCTGTCACAGCCAACGATCCTTCCTGCACACCTGCCCCCGCTGGCACCAGGAGCTGCCAGCCCTGCCCCAGCTGGGAACACCTGGGAACACCTGGGAACACCTGGGAACACCTGGGAACGCCTGGGAACGCCTGGGAACACCTGGGAACATCTGGGAACATCTGGGAACATCTGGGAATGCCTCAGTGTCCCCGAGCTCCTGCCACCTCTGCTCTGCCCCTGTTGCCAGCCTCGGGACGTTCCCACCCAGCTGTTTGGTGGGACATCAGGATGGGTTTTTATTTCCTCCCCTCTCCTGGATTGCTGTGAAGGCAGCTCGTCCTAATTAAAAGCCGGCGAGTTGTGGGGAGTGCGATTCGTTGGGGTTTTTTTTGGTTTTTAATTTTTTTTTTAATTTTTTTTTTTTTTTTTACTCACACCAGGCTCTCCTGCTCTGCTTTGCTTCGCACGCCTTTGGCTGCAATAAAATCTGGTTTGTGCTGCTGGCAAAGCTGCTGCGGGGGCATTGACTCCCTGTTTCACCCTCCCAAAAACCCCTGCCATGGTCCCAAAGGGTTTTGTTTGGTTTTTTTTGGTTTTTTTTTTTTTGGTTTTTTTTTTCGGTTGGTTTTTTTTTTTGGTTTTTTTTGGTGTGGTTTTTCTTTTTGTGTTTTTTTTTTTTTTTTTTTTGTGGGTTTTTTTTGTGTTTTTTTTTGGTGGTTTTTTGTTTTTGGTTTTTTTTTTCTTGCTGGAAGGGTCGGTTCCTGCAGGCTCCCGAGCCCGAGGAATCCTCCCGTTTGAAGATTGACAAGAGGAGGTTTGATGTCGCTGTGGAGGAGGAGGAGGAGAGCCCTGGCCACCTCCTGTAGGAGCTCTCCTTGAGTTTCTGCACCAGGGACGACATTTTGGGGCTGAAAAAATCGACTCTGGAGAGAGCAAGCAGCAGCTGGGGGTTACTCAACCCCTCAAATTCAAGTTTGAAGCCTTAAATCAGGCCCCCTGTCGCTGTTGGACACGAAGGAAAGACCCAGACTCGTGATTTCAGAAGGCTGATGCTCTAAAAAAGGGGGCTGGTTTATTCTCAGAACTTATTTTTATCCCTTTTTACAACGTGCCCACCTAAGAGGTGGGGATCCTTTGAACCACTGGTCACACCAAGGGTCAACAAGCAAAGCTTAGGAGAGAAACGTGAAAAACGAGAGAGTTTAAAAAGTGTGACCTTGCTCACCAGTTTAAATCCTGGGGAAAGAACTCCAGAAAACCCAAATATGACAGGCAGTGAGTACAGTTTGATGCCAGGGAAAAGAAAGGGGGGAAAAAAAAAATCATTGGGGAGCAAACATCTCCCTCCATCCCCTCTCCCCGCCGGCTTTTCCCCGCTCCCTGCTCCTCTCCAGGGTTTCCTCCGCTGCCGGAGCCGTCTCCGAGTGACAGCGGATTAATTAAGCCGCCTGTCAGCCCTTGGCAGGCGGCGTTAATTAATCCCAACAAAACCAACCTTTATCTCCCCGAGCCTGCGGCGGGGCCGGGATCAGGCGGGAGCCGAGTTCAGGGGTTTGGGGAGGTGGGTCTGTCCTGGTTTGGAAAGACAGGGAATTCTGCCAGGGAAAGCAAGCTGGAGGTTTCCCTTGGAATGGGGAATCCAAACCCCTCACCCTCCAGACAAATTATCATTTTGTAATTAAGGGGCTTTCAGGGAAAGGTTTGGGAATGGGAATTTTCTGTGGGCTGAGGAGCAAAGCCTTGGGTGGCCTCTGGGCCAAGGGAGGGTCCTGGCTGAGAGCTGGAGCGGCTGTGGATGCTGCAGGCACCTGGAAAGCCACATTTGAACCAGAAAGGGATGTGGAAAACAAAAACAAAACCAAAATAAAACACCCAAAACCCAGATGAGCAAAAAACCAAACAGCCAAAAAAAACCCAACCGACCAACCAAACAAAAAACCAAAACCAACCAAGCAAAAAACCAAAAAATCACAACCAAACAAACAAACAAAAAAAAAAACCAACCAACCAAAAAACCAAAAAACCAACCAACCAAACAAAAAACCAACCAGCCAAAAAAAAACCCAACCAACCAAACAAACAAAAAACCAAAACCAACCAAGCAAAAAACCAACCAACCAACCAAAAAAAACCAAAAATCAAAACCAACCAACCAAAAAACCAACCAAAACCAACCAACCAACCAACCAAAAAAAACCAACCAAAAAAACACAACCAACCAACCAAAAAACCAAAAAACCAACTAACCAACCAACCAAAAGCAACCAAACAAAAAACCAACCAACCAAAAAAACACAACCAAACAAACAAAAAAACCAAAAAAGCAACCACCCAAAAAACCAACCAACCAACCAAAACCAAACCAACAAACAAAAAACAAACCAACCAACCAAAAGAACCCAGCCAACCAACCAACCAACCAACCAAAACCAACCAAACAAAACAAACCACTACAAAAAACCCCAGAACAAAAACAAAAAAACCCCACAAAACCGAACCAAAAAACCCCAAAAAATCCCCAAAAAAACACATCACGCCCCAACCACAAAAAAAAAAAAAAAACCAAAAAAACCAAACCAAAAAACGCAAAACCCAAAAAACCATTAAAAAAAACCAAACCAAAAAAACTCAACCCCCAAAAAACTATTTAAAAAAACCCAAACCAACCCAACCCCTCAGAGAGGAGCCAGCCCCCGGGACGTGCTGCTGGCCCTGCTGCTGAGTGACCCCAAATCCCCCTGCTCTCCCCAGGCTGCAGGAGCTGCTCCCCTCTCTGCTCCTCTGCTCTGCCCGGCCTGGGGGAGGCTGATAAGAGCCGGGATTATCTGCAGCCGAGGGCAGGAAAAGCAAAATCCTTCTCTGGAAGGGAAAAGGCCGGGCCAGGCCGGGCTGGTGCTGCACAAACCCCCCCAGACAGGGATTTTACCTGCGTGGGGCTCATTCCCAGCACACCCCGTGCTCCTCTCCTGCCGGGGTTTCTTCTCCAGCTGCAGAATTCGGGGAACTTTAATTGCCCCGGGATTAAATGACTTTTGATTTCCCTCTCATCAAACGTGATCTTGTTTTTTGCTCCTTTCCCTTTTCCTTTCTTTTTCTTCTCTGCTCCCCCCGCCCCGAAATTGAATTAACATTCCATCTAATTACTCAGCCACTTCTCTAATTGCTGAAGGGACTGGGGTTGTTGTGCTCATTTAATTAATCGAGACTCGCAATGTTTAATGAGGAAGAGGATTTATTGGCTGGGGAGTTGGTGTGCAGGGTTGCCTGGCGGGAGAGGGAGGTGGATGCCAGTGAGAGAGAAAAGGCTGGATCTAAAATCCCACCCCTCTTTTATTTTTATTTTTATTTTTATTTTTATTTTTTATTTATTTTATTTTTATTTTAATTTATTATTTTAATTTATTATTTTAATTTTATTTTTATATTTTTAAATTTTTATTTTTATTTTTAATTATTTTTATTTTTATTATTTTTATTTTTAATTATTTTATTTTATTTTTATTTTTATTTTTATTTTTATTTTTATTTTTATTTTTATTTTTATTTTTATTTTTATTTTTTTTTTTTTTTTTTTAGGTATAAATACGGAAAACCCCCCACTTTCCCTGCCTCTGGTGCCTTTCTGGGTGGATCCTTTTTAATGCAGACGTGGGGATGAAAATGTGTCACAGTCCAGAGGGTGAATCAGGAGGGTGAATCCCCTCCAAAGGGATTTTTGGGATGCTCACCTGTCCCTGCTGCAGCACCAGCGCTCCCAGTGCCCAGCACCAGCATTCCCAGTGCTCCCAGTGTCCAGCACCAGCATTCCCAGTGCTCCCAGTGCCCAGCACCAGCATTCCCAGTGCTCAGCACCAGCACTCCCAGTGCTCCCAGTACCCAGCACCAGCATTCCCAGTGCTCCCAGTGCTTAGCCAGCATTCCCAGTGCCCAGCACCAGTGCTCCCAGTGCTTAGCCAGCATTCCCAGTGCTCCCAGTGCCCAGCACCAGCGCTCCCAGCGCTCCCAGTGCCCAGCCAGCATTCCCAGTGCTCCCAGTGCCCAGCACCAGCATTCCCAGTGCTCCCAGTGCCCAGCACCAGCATTCCCAGTGCTCCCAGTGTCCAGCACCAGCATTCCCAGTGCCCAGCCCAGCGCTCCCAGTGCTCCCAGTGCCCAGCACCAGTGCTCCCAGTGCTCCCAGTGCCCAGCACCAGCATTCCCAGTACCCAGCACCAGCATTCCCAGTACTCAGCCAGCATTCCCAGTGCTCCCAGTGCCCAGCCCAGCATTCCCAGCGCTCCCAGTGTCCAACACCAGCATTCCCAGTGCTCCCAGTACCCAGCACCAGCATTCCCATTGCTCCCAGTGCCCAGCACCAGCATTCCCAGTGCCCAGCACCAGCATTCCCAGCGCTCCCAGTACCCAGTACCAGTGCTCCCAGTGCCCAGCACCAGCATTCCCAGTACTCCCAGTGCTCCCCTGCCCATCCCCAAGCCCCGGGGGCAGGAGGGGGCGGCTCCCGGTGCCAGCCCCGGGCAGCTTTGGCCGTGCGGGGCTCCGGGGGAGGCAGCGCCGGGAACAGAGGCACATTCAACAGGGAGGGAGCAGCTCCTGCTGCGCCCGGCCCGCGGGCAGGTGGCTTTGGCTCCGCTCCTGTGCGGGATTTCAGGGAGCCCATTGTGTTCTGCGTTCCTCTTGGATGGGAGCAGCCCCTTCCTGCGGCTCCGAGGATCCCAAAGGGATTGGCTTGAGGAAGAAGCTTTGCACAGCAGGCCCTGGATCCCTGGAAGTGTCCAAAGCCAGGCTGAGATGGAGCTTGGAACAGCCCAGCACGCTGATTCCTCCATCCTGATGCTCCAGGTGTTCCTCTCCAACCCCTCAGGTGCCAAACCCGCCCCAGCGCAAGGCTCTGCTCGGGGCCTGATGCTTCCATCTGTTGCCGTCGTATCCCTGCTCCCCTCACACCCCCAGCCAGCCAAACGATCCCAATGTTTTATCTGCAGCCCTGGCCAGGCATCTGGAAGTTCCCAGGCATCCCTCATTTCCGTGGCAGAGGTTTTTAGAAAAGCTTTGAAGTGCAGCCCCGGCATCGGGAGCCGGAGTGCGCCGGCAGCTCCAGCTGCAAACCTGCAGCTGGAGTCACTCAGGGTGGCTCCAGAGAGTGGGATGGCCCCACTCAGAGCCCAGATTTTGGATGGATTTTACCTGCCTGGAGTGTGATGGAGAGGGAGGGGTGAGCAGAGCTCCTGGGCTGAGCTCCCAGGGCCAGGTGAGTCCTCCCATCCTGCTCTGCCAGCAAGAGTGACATCAATTCCCCAGGGTATCACCCGAAATTCTTCTCCCCTGGATGTTCCTGTGGGTCACAGATCCGTCCTGGCCCCCTGGCTGGCCCTGGTGGACCAGGGTCCCCGTGGCTGGGGGTGGCAGAAGAAGGGTTGCTCCTGCTGGGAACCTCCAGCTGCAAACCTGCGGCTGGAGTCACTCAGGGTGGCTCCAGAGTGGGATGGCCCCGCTCAGAGCCCAGATTTTGGATGGATTTTACCTGCCTGGAATGTGATGGAGAGGGAGGGGTGAGCAGAGCTCCTGGGCTGAGCCCCCAGGGCCAGGTGAGTCCTCCCTCTGCCAGCAGGAGTGACATCAATTCCCCAGGATATCACCCGAAATTCTTCTCCCCTGGATGTTCCTGTGGGTCACAGATCCATCCTGGCCCCCTGGCTGGCCCTGGTGGGTCACAGATCCATCCTGGCCCCCTGGCTGGCCCTGGTGGACCAGGGTCCCCATGTCTGGGGGTGGCAGAAGAAGGATTGCTGCTGCTGGGAGCCTCCAGCTGCAAACCTGCAGCTGGAGTCACTCAGGGTGGCTCCAGAGTGGGATGGCCTCACTCAGAGCCCAGATTTTGGATGGATTTTACCTGCCTGGAATGTGGTGGAGAGGGAGGGGTGAGCAGAGCTCCTGGGCCAGGTGAGTCCTCCCATCCTGCTCTGCCAGCAGGAACAACATCAATTCCCCAGGGTATCACCCGAAATTCTTCTCCCCTGGATGTTCCTGTGGGTCACAGATCCATCCTGGCCCCCTGGCTGGCCCTGGTGGACCAGGATCCCCGTGGCTGGGGGTGGCAGAAGAAGGGTTGCTCCTGCTGGGAGCCTCCAGCTGCAAACCTGCGGCTGGAGTCACTCAGGGTGGCTCCAGAGCACGGGATGGCCCCGCTCAGAGCCCAGATTTTGGATGGATTTTACCTGCCTGGAATGTGATGGAGAGGGAGGGGTGAGCAGAGCTCCTGGGCCAGGTGAGTCCTCCCGTCCTGCTCTGCCAGCAGGAGTGACATCAATTCCCCAGGGTATCACCCGAAATTCTTCTCCCCTGGATGTTCCTGTGGGTCACAGATCCATCCTGGCCCCCTGGCTGGCCCTGGTGGACCAGGGTCCCCGTGGCTGGGGGTGGCAGAAGAAGGGTTGCTCCTGCTGGGAGCATCCCCAAAAGGAGCCCACGTTCAGCTGGTGGAATCAGGAGAGCTCAGGTGAGCCTCTGAGCATCCCTGCCCCGCCAGGAGGGGAGTTGAGGCACCTGGGGGTCAGCACAGCCTCCTGGGGCTCTTCCTGGAGCCAGCAGTTATTCCTTGGCAAGGCAGGCCGTGCTCTGGAGCCCGCAGATCCTGCTCCTTGTGCCTCGACGTTCATCCCTTTCCCCGACACCGCTCCAAGAACGAGTCCCCGCTGGCCTCTGCGAGCGCCGAGGCGATTTGGCGGCCGAAACCCAAATGTGTAAAATGTCCTTGGATCTGCTGCTGATGGGGAACATCTGGTGCGTGACCTCAGCGCCCGAGGAGGTGTGAAACGACCCCGGCAGGATGCTGGAGGGTGGCTGCGGCAGCTCCGGAGCGCAGCCCCAGGCGAAGCCCCCGGGATTTTGGGGGCTGCCCCATGGCCAGGTGTCACTGTGGGACACACAGGAATGAGGCAGGGAGTGCATCAAAGAGGCTGCGTGGAGCTCTTGCAAGCAAGAGACCCCTCCTTTATTTTCCTGACTCTTTTTGTAGTCTTTATTTTTTGACTCCGCTGGTGCAGAGAGGGTGGGGCAGCTCCAGGGCAGGGAATGGGACATCCATGGATTTGTGTTGTCCCGGATATCCGCGCCTCGCTCTTGCTCCCTCAGGCTGGGATGTGGCTGAGCTGGAGCAGGGTCTCCCCTTAGCTCCTCTTCAGCATCCACACTGAAAATATTTACAGATGTGCCCACCCCAGATGTGGGACCCTTGGGAACCACTGGGCATTTTCCAGAGACCATCACCGAAGCCCCTCCTCTGGGAACAGATGTGGGAGCTTCGGTACTTTACAGAACATGACCTTGTGCATCAACACCGTGCCTGGGAATGGAATTCCCCAAAACCAAAACATGCAGGCACGAGCATGGCAACATTTCCCTTGCTCCTCCTGCCTGGCAAAAATGGGATTTGGAGGCAGCCCAGCCCAGGGAGGTCTCATCTGTGCCCACCCGTGGCCGAAACCACGGCCTGCAAAGCGCCCAGCACAGCCCACCAGACGGGGATTTCACCCCTGAAAAAGCCAGCCCAGGCTGATTTTAAAATCAAACACCGACGTTCCCTTCCTCCCTTGAGGAGGCTCTGGGGCCACTGCTCGTTTTCCAGAGACCATCACCGAAGCCTCTCCTCTGGGAACAGATGTGGGAGCTTCGGTAGTTTACAGAACATGACCTTGTGCATCAACACCGTGCCTGGGAATGGAATTCCCAAAACCAAAACATGCAGGCACGAGCATGGCAACACCCCGGTTTTATTTTTCTGATTCTTGTTGTACTTTCTCAGATGTGCCCACCTCAGAGGTGAGGACCTTTGGGAACCATTGGTCAGACCCAGAGACCACCACAAAAGTCCCTCCTCTGGGAACAG